>CM073484.1:10012500-11225833 GCA_037074505.1 Albizia julibrissin
AACCTTTACTCAAGTGGCGTTATCTTCGTATTTAACGTTATGGTTTCCAAGTAAAGCTTCATTTCTTTTTTGCGGGCTAAATTGATGGAAGACTTCTTCCTAGGTTTGATGGAGCTGAATTTTTTTAATAGAGGAACTACTCTCACCAACCAACACACATTAAAAGAAATCATCTCTCCTTTCATATTTTTTGAAACTCGTTTTCCTTTTTTTTTTTTTTTGAACCGACGATATTCTTGATTTTGATATAAGAAAAGTTCGTCCCCTTAAAAATGATTTTTGCCTAAAAAATATTGGTTGATTTTTCAGTAGTTAAAAAAAATTTAAAAACCATATGAACGGCATGTAACACACAATGATTTACTTAAAATGAAAAATAAAGGGCTGCGGTTATAGAGATACGATACAATTTATTGTCGCATAGTAACTGCTACAAGATGGCGACACTTTGATTGATGCAAATGGTACGAGCAATAGCAACCACACTTTTAATGATTTGGCAAGAAAAATGGTACAGCTAGTTATATTAGTAATAGTTTGCCTAATCATTACAACTCTTGTCGCGAAGATGGTGGAGCCAAATGGCTCCAAAGTTTGCAATGGAAATCAGTAGTGCTTGGAGGAAATCTCCTACTATACGGTGGTTTATGATTTGGTAATGGATTTATTAGCGATTCTTGGAAAGCCACGAACACGTTGCATAGAGAACGAAGGTTTGGTTCATGGGGTCCCGATTTGCCTAACAGTTCATGCTTGACCCGCTATCATCAATATATGGTCTAATTAAATAGTTGATATTAATATTAAATTTAAGATATATTTTTTATATTTATTAATATCCTTATTGATATTCTCTCAACAATAATCAATAAAAAGAGAAAAAGAAGGGATTAAAGAAAATAATTAGAGTGTTTTAGAAAATAAATATCGTATTAATTAATTTAATTAACTTTCTTAATTTTATTAAATTATATAAATATATGTTATATTATTATGAAGATCTTATAAAATCTCATTTCCGCATGCTGCTGGCTCTATCGCTCTCCCCCGTATAACTTCACTTAATTTTTGGGCTATTCATACAAACACTCACATCCTTTTCTATGATTTTATAAGTCATTTTCTATAAATTAAGATAAAACACTTCTCACATACTTACTTCGTATGCTGTAAATCATATCAGAAATACAGCTTCTACCACTAACCCAAACATAGACTTAATTTTCATGGCTGGGCATAGGGTCATAGGGGTGTTTTTTTTTTTACAAAATACTATAGAATTTTTACTCAGTTTTTAAAGTATTCAGTCATAGACTGATAGGCATCATAATGAATGATCAAGATTTTATTTTTAAAAAAATATTTTAATAGGTATAAAATCAAAAATAAAGATATATAATATTTTAACAATTATTTTTTTCAAAAAATGGTTTTTATTTTAAAATAATTAATTCAAAACTTTAAATTTAGGCAGTTGAAATTGTATTTGAGTGGTTTAGATCTCACCATAATGATGAGTATTATAGTACTTGCCATGTTGATGAGCATGGAACCGGGTCCGGAAATATGAATTGCGTCCTCCCATGAAGTATGTAAAACGTGAAAAATGAAGGCAAAAAAAAAAAAAAAAGAGTAAAACGTGAAAAATACTACTAGTCTTTGAGCATGGCGGGGAACTTGATTGATGTTTTATAAACTATTATTATCCCATCTTGTTCATTAATAAAAATATGAAAGCATATAATTTGATACAACTGAAAAACAAAATATAAAATATATATTATCATTTTTTTCTGAAAACCATTAAACAAAAAACATTATAAATCATTTCTCCCCACTACTACAGAAAGTAGTTTTAACGTCCCTATTTTGAGCCTTTTAATGTCCTTTTATTGGGGGACGCATGTTCAAGCGACATAGTAAGGAAATAATTTAAGCATCCCTAAACTATTAAGGACACTTAAAGTTGGAACTTTAGGCGTCCCTAATTGTCTTGGAGACGCCTAAAGTCCAAGGAAATTAGGGGCGCCTAAAGTCTCTAAAATTCCCATCTGACGCAGACATGACAGACTTTAGGCGTCCTTAAGGCAATTAGGGACACCTAAACTTCCAACTTTAATTAGGCGTCCTATTTTTTGTTGGAGTATTCTTTCAAGCAAATTCAATAAATTCTTCCAACTCATTCTCATATTCTTCACTAGTTCTTAAAGCATTAATCAAACTATGATCTATTTTATTGTCACATAAGTCATTCCCAATAACACTCAAACTTAGAACAATTGTCAATGAAAAGGTTTTATTTTTATTATAATTTTTTAAAAAAATTTGGCAGCATTTCCCCTTAAACATGAGACACCCCAAAATTCCAATAACAACTTATTTCAGCTTAATTTTAACAAAACTAACTAATTGAGGAAATTTGAAATTGTTTTTAGGAAATTATAATAGAGGATTATTCATGAAATTATGCTATGAAAAGGGCATAGCACAAACAAGATATAAGAAGGGCATGCACATATATATCATGCTGTGATGTTAAACAAGTTTGGTTCCACACACACACACTCTAATTCATAAGTCATAACTCACAAGCTATTTGGACAAAATTCATAGAGTTTCCTACATCCACAACAATAATTCTAGAAAAATAATTCCAATGGTTCCTATTAATCCAGTCAAACTAGCAATATCCTTAATAGCACAAAAATAATTCTATAAAAACAAACGAAAGGGCAAAGATTTTCTAATATATTTAATAACAAGGGAAAATAAATTGAATTACGTACCAAGAGTTTGGAGGAAGCGTCAATATTTAAGTATTGTTTTGTGTCTTCCGTCTTGCGAGATAGCCGTGCGTGTAAGCGTGAGGACAGAGTGAGGAGGAGGACGGAGAGAGGGAGTGAGGATGGAGAGAGGGAGTAAGGACCGAGGAGGGAGTGGACAGAGAGAGGGAGTGAGGACTGTGTGTGTGCATGTGACAATGGAGAGGGAGTCGACGGAGTGAGGATTGTGTGTGTGTGTCTGTGGAAGAGAGGTGGACAGAGAGGGAGTGAGGATCGTGTGTGTGTGTGTGTGTGACAACAGAGAGAGGGATGGAGGAGGGAGTAGACAGAGAAAGGGAGTGAGGACGGAGGAGGGAGTGGACGAAGAGAGGGAGTGAGGACGAAGAGAGGGACTGTGTATGTGTGTCAGGAAGAGAGTGACAACGTAGAGAGGGAGGAGAGAGTTGACGGAGAGAGGGAGTGAGGACGGAGAGAGTGACCGTGTGTGTGTGTGTGTGTGTGTGTGTGTTAAAAAGAAGGTTTTAGGCATCCCCAGCCATTTTTTGGGACGCCTAAACCACCTTTATACGTCCCCAAGAATCATTAGGGACGCATATGGGAACCTGCAACCTATCATGGCTATCTTATCAGCCATGACAGGGTTTTAGACATCCCCATTTAAAACCTATTTTTAGGCGTTCCCAATTTTTTTTGGGGACGCTTAAAGAATAATTTCTGGCGCTAAATATTAGCTTTTGGAGTCTTTTAGGCGTCTTATCTGTGATTTGGGACGCCTAAAATGTCTTTAAGCGTTTTAATCTTAATTTGAGAAGCATAAAGTCTAAAATTTCCCTTCTAAAATTACATAAATGTCATCGTGTTAACTTTTTACTTCCCTTTTTAAAATAGGGATATATTTTAAAAAAATAAAATATATTTTCTGTAGTACTTCCCACAAACACATTATTATTCATGTTTCTTAATTAATTTTGTCTCTCAGTGAATGTTATTATATGCATGGGGACCGCCTCAGTTGTGAATGCCTCCGCCCCATATCTGAAAGGAACCAAGCCATTATAAATAGCGGCCGAAGGGAGACCAAACCGTATCAACCCAACCATTAACTACCAAGTCTTGCAAGTGTTTAACTTTCAAGTCACATGGAGTCATCAAGAGCTTTCTACTCCTTCATTTCACCTCTCTGGTCATATTTCATTATCTTCCTAATTGTTCTCTTCAGACTCATCAAAACCCTAAAATACCCTCACTCTTCCCCCACACTATTTCGCAAACACACACTTCCTCCAGGTCCCAAGCCATGGCCTATTATTGGTAACTTACCCGAAATGCTTTCAAGCAAGTCTGCGCCCAAATGGATTCACCAGCTTATGAAGAACATGAACACTGAAATTGCATGTATCAAGCTGGGAAATGTTCATGTGATTCCGGTGATTAACCCTACTTTAGCCTGCGAGTTCTTGAAGAAACAAGATGATATTTTTGCATCAAGGCCTACCAGCATGTCGTCTGGTCTAGTCTCACGTGGCTATAGAACAACGGCCCTCTCGCTCTATGGAGAGCAATGGAAGAAGATGAAGAAGATTGTGATCAAGGACTTGCTTTCTCCGGCGAAGCACCGGTGGATTCATAACAAAAGAATAGAGGAAGCCGACAACCTCGTGCGCTACGTGTATATTAGTAGTCAGAATAACAATGAAGGAGGTCTTGTGAATGTCAGGATTTCTGCTCAACATTACAGCGGGAATGTGATCAGGAAAATGATCTTCAGTAAAAGGTAACGCCTAATAGTTAGTCATATCTGTGTGTATGTGTGTGATAAAGTCTCACATAGTAAAAAGTAAATATTTCAAGATGGCTACCCACTTTATTTGGGTTTTAAGTTTTAACTTATCTTTAAAATGATATGCACATTATCTGACGCAACGGGAGAGAAATGTTTCAATTTATATCTCTCTCAACTTACTTTATGTATCTATGACATTTGATCAAATTTTAATAGTTGAGATTTAATATTATATTAAAATATTATTACAATATCACATGTAATAAAAACTTATCATGATAAATAGAATAAATCTCAACTATTTAAATTTAATCTAATGATGGATATATTAAATGGAGAAAGAAATTAACGAAGGCATTTCCTACCTTGGTGCAACTATTTTAATTTTTCCTTATAAAACTATGCAAATACTTTTTACTATGCTTATTGATAACTCCCATAGATACCTTGAATATCACTATATATAGGATGCAATCATCCAAAAGCCTATCCAAATAACTTTTTTGTTTTAATTCTTGAAAATAAAATGATAGTTTTGAAAAACAGGAATAAAACATGCCTTGATGCTTGATGTATATAATTTATGTTTCATATTTCTCAAACAGGTATTTCGGACAGGGTAGAGAGGATGGAGCACCAGGCACTGAGGAAATAGAGCATGTGGGTGCGCTCTTCACAATTCTCAAATATTTATTTGCCTTCAGTGTTTCTGACTATATGCCCTGCTTAAGAGCCCTCGACGTGGATGGGCACAAGAGAATGTTGAAGAATGCTACGAGTATAGTGAACAAGTATCATGATCCCATCATCGAACAAAGAATCAAACAATGGAATGAGGGCACTAAGGCTGAAAATGAGGACTTGCTTGATGTTATGGTTTCTCTCAAGGACGCTAATAACAAACCCCTATTGACCATGCAAGAAATCAAATCGCAAATTACAGTCAGTACTCTTGTCTACTTGAGATATCCATCAATTTTTTTAAACATTTTTGAAAATATCTATTATCTGATAAGATTGTCCAAAGAAATAACCAGAATTAAACCGAAATTGATTTATTTTGAAGGAACTTATGTTGGCAACAGTGGACAATCCATCGAACGCCGCTGAATGGGCACTCGCAGAAATGATGAAGCAGCCAGAACTTCTGAAAAAAGCCACTGAAGAATTGGATAAAGTAGTAGGAAAGAACAGGCTTGTTGAAGAATCAGATATACCAAAACTCAATTACATCAAAGCATGCTTAAGAGAAGCCTTTCGCCTTCATCCCATTGCTCCATTCAACGTCCCCCACGTGGCAATGCGTGACACGGTGGTTTCCAACTACTTCATCCCAAAGGGCAGCCATGTGATACTGAGCAGGGAGGAGCTAGGGAGGAACCCTAAGGTTTGGGAGGAGCCTCTCAAGTTCAAACCAGAACGACACCTAATGGACGACGGCTCCGACGTGTTCCTGACAGAACCAGATCTGAGGTTCATAACATTCACTGCGGGAAAGCGTGGGTGTCCAGGAGTGGTGCTTGGCACCACTCTCTCAGTGATGTTGCTTGCTAGGCTGATCCATGGATTCACTTGGTCTGCTCCACCTAACAAACCAGTTGAACTGCTTCTGTCTGAGACTGACCCCTTCATGGCTCACCCACTTGAGGTCGTTGCAAAACCAAGGTTGCCTAATGAGGTTTACAGCCTCTTGGATTAATTAAGCCATGCTAATATAACAATAAGAATAAGAATAAAACTTCCATTCTTTTGCTTATACCATTATGTCTAATTTAGCGATCAAATCATGTACGTGATGTGAACTATTCTTAATAATAAAAATTCATACTGGCAGAATTTTAAAATTCCTTTGGATCATTATAAATTTAAGACATGAGTATACTTTTAGTCTTTTAAGTTTTATAGGAGGTATATTTTTAGTCCTATATTTATAACACCGTTAATGTTGTTAAGAAAAAAAGTTGACGTAACAAATTCAAATAATGACCTTGCAGCTGACAAAGTATATTTAAGTCTTAATTTTTTTGAAATAATATATATGTAGATTATTAAATTAAAATAAATCATCAAATTGCTATAAATGAAATCGAGGTTTTGCTATTTAGATTATTAAACTAAAATTTTAATCAAGGTTTTGATATTGACAACTCCATTGATTTTTAGATATTTGTCAATTTACACATATTTTGAATTTAAGATTAATAACATTTAATTACACAATCATCACTTTAACTTACATAATTATCACTTGAGTTTGTTGTGGTAGCGTGTTCTGTTAGTAACATTAATTATGTTAGAATTTTAGGATTAAAAGTATATTTTAACCTAAATTTAATATTTTTCTCATCCTCCTTCTTGATTGGTAGTACTCTGAAAGTTAAATATATTGATCTATCCCAAACTCCAATTTTCAAAAGGCTATATAAATAATAAATTCATTATAGATTTGGAAAGGGATGCTACAACATCTAGATCTTATCACTACTATAAAAGAAGGATTTAGTGGTGTCACGCACTCTTTAAAGAAACACCATAGACAGTTGTTTTTTTTTTAAAAAAAATATTTAAAAAAGCTTTGACGCTTCCTATTATAAGTGTTATAGCTAATATTAAGTTTCTGTGGTACTTACCTAAACAAACGCCACACAAGACCTATATTTAAAATAATAATAATAATAATAAATTGCCAACTAAGCAAGCGACATAGCTTGTATTATATTTTTAAATAACTTGTATGGTGCTTGCCTAGGAAGCGCCTTCCACCCAAATATTGTAGCACCATTTTTTTTAAAAAAAAAGTCATTGTCTGCCTTTAATTGAAAAAAAAAACTCAGACTAAGGGAAGCTTTGACGCTTGCAATACAAGCGCCATTGCTTCCTTTACATTTTGAAAAAAATCAAACACTTATAAAATAAAGAATTTTTTAAAACAAAAAGGGCCTCGGAAGGTGTTTTATTCTAAAGCACCTTCCAATGTCAATGCCACATTTAAATATTTTTTTAAAAAAATATGGAAGCAATGGCGCTTTATGTGAAAGTGACATAGCTTCCCATATTTAAGAGAAAAAATAATTCAGACTTAGGGAAGCTTTGGCGCTTGCAATACAAGGGCCATTGCTTCCTTTACATATAAAATTTTTTAGACAATTTTAAAAATAAATAAATAAAAAGGGCCTTGGAATGCGCTTTATTCTAAAACACCTTCCAAGGCCAGTGGCCTTGGCAATGCTAAGGCCACGCTTTATGTAAAGTGCCTTCCAAGAGTTTTTCTGTTATTTGTTTTTTAATGAGGAAGCTATGGCGCTTAATGTGAAGGCGTCATAGCTTCCTCTACCTTGTATGACACTTTTATATAAAGCGCCATACAGGGTGCTATAAATCTTTACAACCTTGCCCTTTTCATCTTCTCTCATTCCTTTTGCATTTCTTCCGGCCCCCATATTTCTCAAAACTCCATTGGTCCCCCACTCTATTGGTCCACCACCTTTCTTTATCCATTGTCCCCACTTTTTGATGGTGGCAAGTAGAAGCTTCCTTGGTCCCCCCCACTTTTTGTTTTTTCTTGTCTCCTCTTCGTGCACATTTCTGCAACATTTCGTCGCCACTTCCGTTGCAGTACAAAGCTTAAGCTCCTACGTGTTTTTTCTTCTTGTGTTGCTTCCTACAGAAGCTCCCTAGCGTGTAAGTGGGTTTTTTTTCAAACATTTGGTCCACGTTTTCTTTTTTTTTATATAGTTAAAATCTATCATGAATCTTATATGTGTGCTCATATTTTTTTCAGGTATTTATTTAAAGTTTCAACTCTGTCTTCTTAAACTTCCTATTGCAAGTTTTTTAATTTTTGAGTTTACAAATATAATAATACTAGTTTAATCCTCAATAGAAGTAATATGTATGGCTCAAGTTTGAGCAACTTAAATGATGGAGTTCCTGTAAATGTCATTTAATAATGTGCTGGAGTTCTTAATAATACTAGTTTAATCATCCATAGTAAAAAACGTTGTTGTGAATGGCATTGATGCAATGATCGAATTGGTTAGAAGTGTTATAAATGTTGCTAGTAGTTTAATAAATGATTGTTTTAGAACCAATTAATTTAATAAACGCAGCTAGTAATATTTTTATTGGCTTGTTATGGAATCAATTATTTTAACTATGATATGTAGTGTCGGCAAATATGATTTATTTTGTTGTAAGTTGTGAAAAAAAATTTATGATACTGCGGGATTAATTGGTTTATTATTTGTGACTTAGAGAAAGTTTTTAATGTTTGGAAAACTTCCAATTTTAGGATGTTATACTTCCAATTTTTTTAAAAAAATGAATAACAAAAGATAAAAATAATTAGTAACTGCAAGAGGCAAGCAATTAACCACTTTTAAAAATATGTTTAAGGTATAGATGGAAAAAAAATGGGTGTCATATGATCAGTGCTCAAGGGAATATATTGATGGAATGAAAGAGTTTATTAGATTTGCAAGCAAGCATACAAATGATCCTAACAAAATCTTGTGTCCTTACTTATCTTATTATTATGAAAAGTAGATTAGTCCACTTGAATTTTTAGATCATTTACTGTGTCATGGAATTGATCAATCATATACACGATGGACAAGGCACAGTGAGACGGATGATACACGCAGTGATCGGGTGCATACCATGATTAGTACTTCAAATGAGTTTGACCCAAGCATGTGTGATAAGGACAATGGTCTTCAAGAAATGCTAAATGTGTAACGGCACGGCGTCTCCCGTCTCCCACTCGGGGTCCCTAGGGTCCCTAGCGGTGCCAGACTGAGTCACCCCACCTCACTGAGGTCTTTTCCCAGCCAGGAAGTGTCCCCTCCCCATGGGGATTTAATACGCATCTCAGGACTCGAAGGCTCAACCTGGGGGTAAGTACAAGCCTTATGAGTAACCTGGTAGCCACTTGCATCCTCATTTTTATTTTTAGGATATAATTATAATTTGGAGAAAATTATCATTTTTAATAGGTAATTTTTAGGACTAAAAAAATAATAATACATAAATAAAAATTTTAAAAAATATAAAAAAAATTAATTAATTAAAAAAATATTATTTTATAATATAATATAATATTAATATATTATATTATATTATTAAAAATTTTTATGTAACGGCACAGCTTCTCCCGGACTGTCTTTACTCAGTCGGGTTCATGACTGACCGGGGACTTGCGTCTTTACTCGCAATCCCAGGCTCACTCCGCCCCCTGCGGAATTATTGCCGAAGCAAGCCTCCTTAAGTCTCGAGGACACTACCTGGGGAGCTCATCCTTTATGTAATGGCACAGCTTCTCCCGGACTGTCTTTACTCAGCCGGGTTCATGACTGACCGGGGACTTGCGTCTTTACTCGTAATCCCAGGCTCACTCCGCCCCCTGTGGAATTATCGCCGAAGCGAGCCTCCCCAGGTCTCGAGGACACTACCTGGGGGTAAGTAGTTCCTAACGTGATACCTGGTATCATTGAGCTCACGAGCTCAATGGTACCAGGTCTCACGTTAGGAACTACTTACCCCCAGGTAGTGTCCTCGAGACCAGCCTGTGATTGCGAGTAAAGACGCAAGTCCCCAGTCAGTCATGAATCCGGCTGAGTAAAGACAGTCCGGGAGAAGCTGTGCCGTTACAAAATGCAGTCAAAGGGATACTTCATAACTGTCCTTAACAACTTGAGAAGTTGAAAGGTGATGTAGAGAGAAACCATTATATGCCGGTAGTATTAAATACACAAAATTGCAAGCAGTGTTGAAATTGTACAACTTTAAAGCACGCTATGGATTGAGTGATTCGGGTTTCATCGCACTGCTTGAACTTGTGCAAGATATGCTCCCATAAGAAAATGTACTTCCTATTAAGACATACGAAGCAATGCGAATACTTTGCTCTACAACTGGTATAAGTTATGAGAAGATACTTGCATCCCCTAACGATTGCATATTATTTCAAAATTAGTATGCAGCATTAGAGAAGTACCCTAAATGCAATTCATCTCGATATGGGAAGAAGAAAGGAAAAAGTCTGTCAAAATTTGTATGGTATTTTCCCATTATTATGAGATTCAAGCGACTGAACAGTAATGCAGAGATTACTAAGCTGTTGACGTAGCATATAGATAAAAGGATTGAAGACATGAATCTTAGGCACATTACAAATGCCCCTTAATGGAAAAAATTTGATCATGATCACCCTGATTTTGTAAATGAAGTAAGGAACCTACGCCTTGCACTTTCAACTGATGGAACTAATCCCCACAGGGTTCAGAGTAGTACACGCAGTACGTAGATGGCGATATTGATGATTTATAACCTTCCTCCGTACTTGATCATGAAATGTAAGTTTATGATGTTGTCCATGATAATTTTTGGACCAAGGCAACTTGGGAATGATATAGATGTATACTTAGCTCCCTTAATTGATGACTTGAAACTGCTTTGGGAAAAAGGCATCAATGTATATGATGGGTACAGAGAAAAAAGTTTCACTTTGAAAGCCATATTTTTTAGTACAATTAATGATTTTCCCACTTATGGTAATTTTCCCGGATACAATGTCAAAAGATATTGTGCGTTACCTATATGTGAAGATTGCACTCATTCAGTATGACTAGATCATTGTGAGAAAAATATATATATGGGATATCGAAGATTCTTACTATTGAAACATCGTTAGATGAAGTAGAAAAAGACTTTCAATAGTAAGTCAGAAAAAGGTATCCCACCGAAAATGTTGACCAGTGCTTAGGGTTTTGAGAAGGTCAAACACTTGGATAACAATTTTGGCAAGCTTTTTACAAAACAAATCGGGACAAGTGACTGGAAGAAGAAGTCTATTTTCTTTAAACGTCCATATTGGAAGTCCTTATATGTAAGATTTTTTCTTGATGTGATGCACATAAGAAAAAATATTTGTGATAGTCAAATTGGCACGATGCTCAATATGTAAGGAAAAAGCAAGGACAATGTGAATGCGAGATTAGATTTGGTTAACTTAGGGATAAGAGAAGAGTTTGCACCGATTGAGTAAGGGCATTGTACTTATCTACCTTCAATGGCATACACTCTTTCGAGGAAAGAGAAAAATTTGTTTTGTAAGTTTCTGGAAGGAATTAAAGTGCCAAAGGGGTATTCTTCAAATATAAAGAACCTTGTACCAGTGAAAAAGTTGAAGTTAAAGAATATTAAATCTCATAATTGCCATGTGCTCATGCAGAATTTCATATCAATCCATATACAGTCATTCTTACGCAAAAAAGTAAGGAATATCATCACTAAACTTTGCATGTTCTTCAAGTTGATTTGCAATAAAGTGGTTGATTCAACAAAGTTACAAGATTTGCAAAGGTTGATTGTTTGTACTTTGTGTGAACTTGAAATGTATTTTCCACCTTTATTTTTTCACATTATAATCCATCTAACTATACACTTGGTGAAAGAAGTTCAATTATGTGGTCCAGTGTACTTGAAATAGATGTACCTGAATAAGCGATTTATGAAAATCTTAAAAAGGTATGTGAAAAATAGATATCAACCATAGTGTTGTATAGCTGAGCGGTACATGGTTGAAGAAGTAAGTGACTTTTGTACTGTTTTTCTATCAAATGTTGACCCTGTAGGGATCCCAAAGTCTAGTCATGATGGCCGAAGATCTGGGAAAGGAACGAGTGGGAAGGATGTAATAAGGATATCAATCATTGAATAGGAGCAAGGTCACTTGTATGTGCTACATTACACTGATAAGGTTGAACTGTTTATTGAAGAACACGAGAAAGCTCTTCGATTGGTATATGGTAATAGGAATGAAAATTTGATAACAAAAGAACACAACCGATATTTTCCAAGTTGGTTAAAAAGGCGCACTAATGATGAGGTGGAAAGGAATCCTGATTTAATTTCTGAAAACTTGAGATGACTATTGAGTGAACCAAGCTTAAGTGTATTATCTTACAATAGTTATGCAATCAACAGTTACAAATTCTACACACAAAAACATGATATAAGGAGCACGATGTAGAATAGTGGGATAACACTTGTTGCTGATTCTTGGCAAAGATCCAATACTAAAGACATATACCCTATCTACGCACCAATGTTATACTTTGGTGTCATTGAACGAATATGGGAGTTAGATTACACTATGTTGAGGGTCTCTGTCTTTAGATATAAGTGGGTAACAACAACAAGGGATTGCAGACAGATGAGTTAAGGTTTATTCAAGTAGACATTTCTAAAGTTTGGTATAAAGATGATCCTTTCATTTTAGCATCACAAGCAGAACAAGTCTTTTTCATTCCCGATCCTGCTAAGAAGAATTAGTCCATTGTACTTCCATCGAACAAGAATCATCAAGAACAAGTTGATGCTGAAAGTAATGAATATTTAAATATTCCTGAGGATGATCTTTCCTTTAAGATGTGGTGGTCAAAAGATATTGATAAAGATGAAGATGAAGATGAAGAAGAACCCTTATACATGAGACATGACTATGAAGAGGGGACTTGGTTTTTAAATCAAATAAGAAAGAGGAAAAGATGATAATAAGTGCCTTGATTTTTTACCTTATATGTTTTATTACATGTATTTATATATTTCAACTTAATTTACTTTTATTGTCATTATTATCACTATGTGCTGATGTTTTGTTTGGTTTATTTAACTTGTAGGAAAATGGATCCCCATAACGAAGATAAAGTTGTTCCTGTTGGAAATAATGGTCAGGCAGCATTTGAAGCCAACGTAGCCCAGGGCAAGACCATAATGTCCAAACTGATCAAACTAAGGAGTAAGGGCATTAGGTTAGAGCTTTACTGGAATGAAAAGGGAAATTCAGTCGGACCAAATGCTAGCTCCTTTAATAATTATGTTAGGACTACTGTCAGAGAAAGAGTCCCCATTACAATTTCAGATTGAAAACGGGTAAAGAAAGATTATGTTGATATCGTCTTGGGTTCAGTCAAGGGAAACATTATTTATTTTATTATTCTAGTTGTTTTGTTTCATGAATTATAATCTAATAAGTTATGTGTGGTTTGTCTTACAGTCTTGTTTCATTATCGATGAAGATAAAGAAAAATTCGTGTTGCGAAAATGCGGCAAACTTTTAAGAAATTTTTGTTATGATCTTGTCAAATTCTACTTACGGGACAACAATGACAATATCATTCCTATACCGCCGCATTTGTACCATGGAATAACAACTTAAGAGCAGTGGGATGAGTTTGTGAGCTCACATACTACTGTGGAATTTTTGGTAATATAATATTAGCCTTTACAAACTACTTGTAATGTATTTGTAATTAATATTTACTGATATAAATCATTTGGATTTAAACAGGAACAAAGTGAGCAAAATCACGAAAATGCGAGCAACATGCCATATGTTACGAGTATTGGATGATGTATTTAGAAAGTGCAAGTATACACTGTCGTAATAAAGTAATATAGAAGTAAGTAGAGTATCTCTCCTACGAAGATTGATCACTAAGTACCAAAATTGGTAATCTTAATACTATTTAGTCAGTCGATTAATTGTGATTGAGATTGCAAGATAAAAATGATAAAACATGAATACAAGTGATATAAAGACAAATATGAGAGAAAGGCCCTAGACATTAGATTTCACTCAACAAATTTCGGATTGAATTACTTATCTATTCTAGTTCAATTTATTCCACATGATTAATAGTTGAGTTTCCCTAATTTAATTACTAGCATCTTCCAAGGTCAAGTAATTCTATAATTAATTGCTAACATAATATATTCCTATATGAATTTAAGCAATTAATCATGCATTAAGATTTATGGAACTCATTAAGACTACACAACCCATATGAATATATTCATATTTCATATGCAAATTATGGTTTTAATTATAGGATCCACACGCATGCATCTCCTTCCGGTCTCAACATGCATATTAAAATCATCCAAAAGGTGGCCAGTCAATTGAAAGCATTAAGAACAATAATTAAAACTCAATCATGAAAGAAAAATTAAAATTAGATTTAATAAGTTAAGATTCAATCCGTCATTAGTAAGCTACGTCATTACCCTAGGAAAAGGAAAATTTAGCTCATAATGAAATTAAAAATAAAACCAAAATAAATTAAAGATATAATAAACATTGTATAAAAATTAATTATTAAAGTCTAAAACATAAAGATACAACTACAAGATGCAAGAAAATGGAAATCTAGCCTATCATATAAGAGGTAAAACCTTCCATGTAGGTGGCAACCTATACCATCTATAAAGGAGGACTACATAGGCCTTCTATATAGGAGGTAAAACCATCCATGTAAGAGGCATGCAAGAAGTAAAAAAAAATGTAAGAAATAAATTCTAAAATAACAAAACTCTCTAAAATAGAAGATCTCTCTCTTTCTCTCTCTTCCTTCTTTCTCATTTTAGGATGCCAATAAGCTCTATTTATAGACTTCATTTTCGGACTGCTACAGTAAAATCCGTCAGCTACAGTACCCTACACAGTGCAAACCGTTGCCTATAGTTCTAACATCGTTGCTACAGTGAACCGACCACCCACTCGCTATAGTGAACCACACTGAATCGTCCCACGTCTACACCAACGACCACTACAGTACCCCTGCTACAGTCGCGATACAGTGATTTTGCTATAGTACCGTATCTCCTACAATATCCCCGTATTTTGCTACATTGCCGTATCTGTTATAGTACCATATGAACAATATTTGCTACAATATTTTCTTTAATGATTTTCTCAATATCTGCTTAATATGGTACTGTACGTCCTGTCAGAAGGAAATCATAATTTATTAATCAATTACATCCAAATTCATTATATTAAGTTCAAATATTGTCCACAAAATTATTATATAAGGGAAAATAAATATGCAAATATTTTACTTATCACCATACCGATAATACTGGTAAACAGGCCAGCCCGAGCCCGATGGGCTGGCCCATTCGGGCTAACGGATGAAATGGGCCCAAGCTCAATTAGCCTGAATACAAACGGGCTGGCAGAATACGAGCCTGTCTTTTAAAAAAATACTTATTTTTTTAAATTTTCACTCTCTTTCTCTTTCATCTACTCATATCACACTTATTTTCTTTTATGTATTTGTACTAGGAAACCAATTTCATTCTTACTTTCCTTTTTTTCATATACTCACATCACAAAAACATATAAATATATTTTTTTAAAATTTAATAATAGTAAAATAAATAAATATAATATGAAAAAAAAGTGTCAAATGAAAAAAATAAGGGAGTAGTTAAACACAACATCACTGATAACTGAAAACACTGAGATATGACTATCTGAAAAGCATAAGAATTTTTTTTAAGAAAATATATTAAACGGGCTCGGTTTTCTCAACTAAACCTGTTTATTTTACTGGGCTTACAGGCTTAGCCCGGCCCATATTACCGGTTATACATACCGGTATATAAAAGGACCGGTATCGTATTCAAAATTGGAGCAACAATTAACAAGAACTAATTATTCTTTCATATAAATATAATTTCTAAGACTAAATTTTAACTACAACTAACTTTGATATACAAATATAAGAATCATGTTCTAACGTCACACATATACCATGGTATGATTTGTGGCTGGTCGGCCGCATAAACAAAAAAGGTAAAATTCCCAGTGAATAAGTCAGAAAAGTTGCAAAATATTGTGTAAGTAGAGAATTATACATAAAATAAAGATTTAGTTTTACTTAAATGATTCTATTTTATAATAACTAATATTGTTGTTTTTCTTTTTATGATAACGCACAATAACGTAGGAGCAGCCAGAGTTGGTGCATTACATTGGTCATAACGATTTGCTTAGCAAAGCTCTTGGAGTTCCTGAGTATGATAGTTATATTTGGGGTATTGTTTACAGTCACCTAATCATCGTACTTCAGACCCTAAAAGCGACCCAACAAAAATGACTTTACGCAACTAAATGAGAAGATTACTAGCTACAAGCATCAAGTAGAACAGTTTAACAATCATATGCATTAGGTGTAAGAGCAAAATACGTTATTGAAGGCCAAAATTAGCACCTTACTACAATCTAGGCCAGCACTAAGTTCAGTGTATGATAGCAGAAGTGTGAGGAATAGTTGCCCTTCCACGCCTAAAGTCCATATTCCTTTGGTGCTTAATTTCTTCTCTAGTTAACTTTTTGTTACGTTATAAATTAGTGTACCTTAATATATTAATTCTATTTTTCATAGGGCAGATCGACGTGCAAGTTGCATTTTGATGAATCTTTCAAGCACATAGTTGCTATGGGCGTGGCCTATAACACCGACAATCATATATTGTATAATTCACCATTGCCCGTGAACACACTCCGAGTAAGAGTTGATGTATGCACAAATGAAGATGCCCTTTTGCTAATCCCTTCTCAAGATAATAGTGAAAGATGTTGTCGGTGGTTATGTTGCATGGCCAATAGGTCTGGTTGAGCCATTTGAAAATGTAGTTAATTTACAATTCCTTATACTTTTTTATGAACTTCTATTTAAAACTGCATGATTTAATTTCATGATTTTTGTAGGTTGATGCTCATCCTAAAGGAAAGCGAATTGAAGGTCATGGGAAGAACTTAAAGTGTTCAACAACCCAACTGAAGCCTCAACCCTCAACCAGTAATAAAAGTAATAGACAAATGGGCTCATATCGCCAACAATTAGCATCAATGACACCAGATTTGATTCGTCAAGGAGGTCAGGAAACACCTTTAGACATCAAAATCTATAATATAGATGTATATGATCATGCCGATGGTAGTATACTAAATGAAGTGCTAAGTTGTGGATGGCTTAGTGCTACGACTATCAACATATGTATTAGGTATTTTATCATCATCGTCTATTACTGTTATTACTATTCATCATTCAATTTTTTGATCTTAATGACATTGTTTGTTTTCTATAAAGGCACTTGTGCCATGATGAGTTAATGGGCATGGATATGGTGCATAAATTCGTCTTTGTCAGCCTCCACCTCCTTGGCCAGCATAGGGGGAGATTTAATTTGGAAGCACAATCTAACAATCTTAGAGACTGCTTCATGTTGAAAGCAACCCCTAATAAGTTGTTTATTGTGCTATACAATCCAGGGTAAATAATTGCGACAATATTTTAATTTTTTTTTATTCTTTTAGTTTTACCTTAAAATGATTGTCGAAGTAAAATTTTTAAAATATTTTAGGGCCCATTGAATATTAATTGTTATCCATCCAGTTGCATCAGAAGGCCCCACGTTTACTATCTCGATCCTTTAGCAGCTGGTTTTCTAGAAAACTGCCCTGATATGCTGATTATCTTCAATAAGTAAGTGTATGAGTGTATGTGTAAATATTTGCGTGTGTGATTATTGAATTACCAAAATTAATCAGTCATTACTTGTTTTATTAGTGCATTGACCGCCTATAGAAGTTAGGTTAGATTGAGCTATTCTAAACGTAATGACCCAGTCCATAGCTATGTCTTGAGGAAGATTATGATACTTATATATGAATTTACTCAAATTTTGTTAGTCAAAAACTTTTATTCAAAAACTGACTTAATTATTTCATTGTATTATTTAAGTGCCCGTTCCAACGAAATAATAATGATTGTGGTTATTACATTATAAAATTTATTAAAGATGTAGTTACACATCGTCAAAATTTTGTTTCTATGAAAGAAGTTCCTTTACTTGCAATTCATGTTGTGTTTTAAATTTAATTGACAAGTGTCTAAGCTAATTGATTTTTAGTGATTTTACTTCTTTGTGTGCATGATTATTTATATAGTATTATGAAGATCAACGCTTTACTGAGTTGACTATTAAGTGGATAAAATCATTGAAGAATGGTGTGAATATATAGTCAGACAATTAGCTAATATTTATGTACTATTCTTGTTTTGTTTATTCATCACTTAAAATTTGTTGTACATTACAATTGTTGTAATTAAATACATTTTGTAGTGATTCTATGAATTAGTTATTTGTTTCTAGTTATTTCATTTTGTTATGGGTTGTGTTATAAATTGATGTGGATTTGAACTATAAATACAGAGGGTTTCATTATGAAAAGGAAATAATTACGAAAAATTATTTTTTAAAAAAGATCTCCTATAGTGCTTTCAAGGGAAGCACCATAGGAGGTGACAACCTTCCTATGGCCCTTCCCTTGGAAGCGTCATATGAAGCTATTTAATTTTAAAATACACAAAAAAATAAGCTATGACGCTTTCATAAATTCAAGAAGTGACATAGCTATTTTTAATGGCGTTAGAAATTATGGCGCTTCCCAAACACCATAGGATTTTTTAAAATAAGCGTTATATATTGTGTTTTTTTATAATAGTGTATATGTGATCACTTGAAAATGAACATTGGTAATGGATCATTAATACGACTCAACCATCCCTTGTAGTGGCTCCTTCAATAAGCTTATGCAACAGCAGCCAATAAGATCTTTGTATGCTCCACATGTCGCCCTATATCCATACTCAGCACACCTATCTTCTTTATTAACTTTGATGATCATTCTGCAAATGTGGTTGGGTACATGTACAGATAATGGGTGTGTTTGGATAAGCGGTGAGAAAAGTGACTTATTTAAAAAGTGATTTATGGATAAGTTAGATTGGATAAAAGTTAAATTGTGTAAGTTACTTTATGTTTGGATTAGCGATTGGATAATGGCTTTTATAAAAGTGAAATGTGTTTGGTTTGACTTTTGAAATATTTAAAAATTAAAAATTGTAAAATATATGTTGAAATATGAAAAAATTGTTTTTAATCACATTTGACAATGGTGAAATAAATAATTAAATTGCAATGAAAATACAAATAAATTAGAAATGATATAAAATTAAATTTTTTCAAATAGTCAAATATAACAAAACATCATCCAAACAAGCTACCTTGACTTGTTTGGTAAAATATTGCTATCATTTAATTTTGCATCATTTTTTGATTGAGTTGTTAGTCCGGGTATAGGTAAAATAATTAATTACCTGATAATTCAAAAATTACAAACTATACATTGCCTACTATGGAGCAGTAATTTTTGGAATGAAACAAAGACTATCCCTATAAGCACTAAAGCAGAATATGTGTTCATTCACATGCTCTCGGGATTTAAATATACTGCTAGTAGCAAATGGGAGATTCATTTCACTATGAGAGTTTTTTTAATTAGAAAAAAAGATTGAATTTATATATAATTATCTTATTAAAAAGCCATGTATATAATTACTCTTTTTTTCCTATAAGCTAAAATAAGCTAATTTGAAGAGCTTTTAGAATAAGTAGCTTTTACTTATATAAGCTCTTAAATCTATAAGCTCATCCAAACACCAACTTTTTCAAAACACCAATTCAATTGGGCTTATAGGAGCCTAATTGGGCTTAAATCCCTCAAAAAGCTCTACCAAACACACCCAATAAAGATGGCTTCTCCATATATTTGCGAGAAGCAAGTTAACACTGGTACTAAAAACGCCTTTTAGAAATTATTATGGTCTATATTGTTGGGTTTTGGCTCCCTTCCTATGTGGAGAAATATCTAAATTTTATATATTTTTTATTTTATGTATGTCCTATTTTATGAAAAGCAAAAGAAGGAAAGAAAAGGGGAAAAAAGGAAAGAAGGAAAGAGTGAGATAATGAAAAAGGAAAAGTTTCTTGATTATTCTTTATTAGAAAAAATATGCTTTCAGCCTCAGGGTTGTCAAATTTAAGACCCATTGTGTCTCACTTATTTAAGTGGAAATGATGCTTATTAGGTTTTTATCCAAGGCTGGAGAGGCCAAAGACTTGAGGAGTCGGAGAGGCCCATTAGAGAGGCCAGTGAGGCCGAGGAGGTGAGAGAGGTTGGATTATATAGCCATATGAGAGAAAAGAAGAGAGAAAGTGAAAAACACAGCTTTATAAGGCGGTCTCAATAAATCAACATTTGTGCACTCATTAACTGTTGGATCGGCATTAACTGTTGGATCGGATTGGAATTTAGTTAGTAGGTTCGGCCCATGTTGCAACAATGGGATCGTCATTTGAAAGGCTGGTGTGGGAGAAATCATGTTCGTGCTTTTCTTTGCTCTATTGTAAGCTTGTAAATTTGATTGTTTGGCTAGGTGATTGCACATGTTTGTGCATATGGTTGAGACTCTTTTGTACCTTGTTTAGATCATAGTAGACTTGATCTTCTTTGGTTGGGACGGCCTGTGATTTTTATCTTTGAATTGATGGATTTTCCACATTAATAATTATAGTGTTTCTTGTGCCGTTTGATTTCTTCCATGTATTTATTTATTTATTTTCTCATAGACTCTTTATAAGTTATAGGAAGGTTTAATATTCACTACGCCCTTTCTAACACATATATCTTGCTAGTTACAAGTTAAATTTCTTCTCTTAATCTGAAAATTATTACATAATGCCCTACCACCATATGATATTCTTCAACGACGCCATTTAAATGTCACCAGCGGTACTATATATTGGTTGTTAAGTTGAAAGTCTTCTTCGTTTGTTCTGTACATACCCATTCTCTTGTACTGTCTGGTTTGAATGCTCGTTAATAAAAACTGATGCTCTAGTTTTCACTGCTTTCCTACTATGGTTGGAAGAAACTTTACTCGATGGTCAAAAAAAAAAAAAAAGAAGAAGAAGAAACTTTACTCCAACTGCATATTATATATATAATAGAATTTCTTGTCACCATGCACACGTAATAAGCAAGAAATGGAGGAGAATGTGTCTATTTGGAAAATACCACAATCAATAATTTTTTAAAAAAATTATGCTGTAAAAGACGTAACTATTTTCATGTATTTATCTTGCATAGTACAATAAAACTTTAATGAAATAAAGGGAATCAGCAAATCAATAAAGCAACATACAACTAACAAAGTGAATATAAAATTAAAGAGATGTTTTGTAGAATCGCAAAGATGATACATGATGAGAGAAATTAATAAAAAATTAATAGACTCATAATTCTCGTATCCCTTTCTCTCATAAACTAAATTTGAAGTTAACTCATAATAAGTAGGTCGACGAGGTGACATACATAGGAAAAGTGCTAAAGAGGGAGGTGGTGGTGGAAGGGAGAAGCGTAAGGAGAATAGGAGGATGAGGCCACGAAGGAAGGTTGGTCAACATGGCGGGCCCTTGGGCTCACTGGGCTTTTCGATATAGAAGAGGCCATGCCACTGTAATGACTTTTATACTCTCGGTCTCCTGTTCTTCTTGGGCCTTTCTCGGCCCACTTTATCTCCACCTGCTTCACTGTGCTCGGGTACCTCCATTGCCAGCACCATACATTCCCTGCCTTCTCTATGTACCTTCACTCCCAAACCCAACATATCTTAATTAATAATATAACTTCTGTGGATGACATAATAAAATGCTGAGATACAAAAAAATATTTTTAATGTCATATATCTAACTTGGAAGTGGGAAAAGAACAAGAGAAAACAGACAAAATTTTGTGCTAAAGCAAGATTCCAAATGCCGCCTCAACATTCAGTTAATTAATATCCATTTAAGGTGGAATGAGTCAAGATGAGTTGTTTAGGCTAAATATTTTAACATGCTAAATCTTTTATGGATTTGGGAGGAAGTATTCAACCAATGTTACGAGTATTGATCGATCTCTTTTCGATAAGAAAAGGTTGAAATAATTAAACATTTTATGTCAATCTCAATTTAAACCATGAACAAAAAACTAGATTAGACTGGCCAGTTGAACCGAAGATCATTCTGGTTTATGTATTAGACCGATGAATTGGTCAAACAGGTTTAAATTGGTGGTTCGATCGGTTCACTTTTTTTTTTTTATAAAATGTATTTTTTTATTCATCTAGCTACTATTTCATGTTATTTTTTAGAAAAAAAAATAAAATTTTGATGACCACGATGAAGAGAAAAGTACATAAAAAAAAGACAAATTTTTTTTTACAAAAAGAAGATTTTGAGGGATATAATAATTAATTAATTATAGGAAAGAAGATATCATTATATAAGAATAAGCACCATTACTAATACTAATAGATTTTAAACATTTTTTTTCTAAAGATCTACATTTTTATCTATAAAAATTTAAAAATATATTAATATATATGTTACCACTAATAAATTATAATATTTTAATATTACTGGTCTGACTACCGATAAAACTCCAATTGACCTATTAACTCTTAAACTTATATCGTAACTTATTAGTTAATAACCTGTTTTGGTGTTCGGTCTTTCCAAGGCAAATCTTGTTAAATTCATGAGAATGAAACAGCTATAAATTAGTTGACCAAAAAAAAAAAAAACAGAGAGAAAAGAAAAGAAACAGCTATAACTTCCTGTCCACTCCCCTTAAAGACGGACTGGGTATCTATAGGTAATGTAATCTAATATTTATCCGTCGGTAAAGGTAAAATTTTGCCTTAATCCGTATTTTAAATAATTTATTTAATGTCTTAAATTAAGTCTTATATTAAAGGTGGAATGTAATAGTTTTTGTCCTTAAATTATCCTTCTTGATAACAACTATAAGGGGTTTTTATAAAGAGGTGGTTATAATGAGAACTTAATTATTAGAAAGTTTTAATGATAAGTGAAGAGTATAAATCTGTTGTTATTTCTTCTACTGGCACTTGTTATTGCTTAACTAATTTTATCTAACTCTTATAGATAATACTAATTATATTATACTACTTTATATGTATTCGTTTTGATTTCTATTAACATGATATACAAATCTAGCTAAAAATTTGCTGAGTACCTAGCTAAAAATTTGCTGAGTACCTAGAGAGTAGAGAGAATACATCTACAATAAAATATAGGGTTAATATGTAAATTTAATTATGAACTATTTCTCTATAGGCCCTTAACAAAATTAACTATTTTTTGTGTGTAAAAGTAGACATAATCAATTTTTTTAATAGCATATATAGTAACGCCGTTAACTTTTGTTTCTTTTTATAATGTGGGCTTCATAAGTCAGTTTACTCTGTATTATTTTAATATATTTCTAGAAATATATGTTTTTTTAGTAGGAAAATATCACTTAGACTTCATAAAAATAATTTTATTTTAGTGAACCCCCAAAATATTATGAAATTTCATTGCACCCCTTTGACTCAAGATGAAATTAAGTTTTGTTAGTGAAAAGTTAATAATTTCCTTATTTTATTTTTTTCATAAGAGTATTTACAAGACAAATAAGGGTATTCAAAAAACAAATGAATGGATTTAAAAGAATTTAAGGAGTTAAGACAATTTTTTACAAGAAAAATATGAGTATTAACAATACAAATATGTGAATGACCAAAAAAATTTTATTTTATGGATTTTTTTAAATCCCTTTACAAGATAAATATGGTCATT
This sequence comes from Albizia julibrissin, assembly GCA_037074505.1. Lineage (NCBI taxonomy): Eukaryota > Viridiplantae > Streptophyta > Magnoliopsida > Fabales > Fabaceae > Albizia > Albizia julibrissin. The sequence continues at coordinate 10,036,450 of CM073484.1, forward strand.
CACATAACAAATAATGGGGATTTACAAGACAAATATGGGTATTTATGAGACAAAAAATGTTTATGTTTACTTTTGGACACACTAAAAGATAATTGTATTAGGTACTTATAGCAAAATAATTTATTACTAAATTTACACATTTACGCTTCTAAAAATATATTAAAATAATAGAGAGTGAAAAGACTAAAAAAACCCACAAAACAAAAAGTAACAGAACTTAATTAGGGTTAACAATATTGCTATATATGCTACTAAAAAAATTGATTTTATTTACTTGTATACCTAAAATATATATTAATTATGTTTGGTGCGGATAAGAAGATATATAGTTGGTTGCAAATTAACCTAAAATATAATTTGTTTAAACAAGGAAGTTGGGTCACTTACCTTTGGCTGAATCTCAAGCCAAGACACTCAATACACTTTCTTCCTTCTATCATATCCCCCATGCCCATCTCCAAACACTGCCTGCAATAAACCCTTCCACAAACCTGCACACGTTCCCCGCACATCACTCTCTCTCTATATACATATACATATAAGCCTATAATATATATAATTGCCAATATATATGTTAATATAATTAATCAACAATATATCTTGCATTCTACTATCTGCCATAGAACGTACCAGGCATCTGGTTCGAAAGACATAGACATAGGTACTGCAAATGGTGCAAATCTTAGAGTGGGGAATCCCCGGTCGCCGGCGACGGCCACCGCTTCTCCCCGACGCCGTGCTCATGTCATCGTACCCCCTGCTATATCCCGAGTCCACATCCCCACCTGCTCTGCCACCACGAGGGCTCCCTCCTCCACCACCAACGCGTCCAAGATCATGGGCATAAGGATCCCACGGCGCGTCTACGTGGCGGCGGTTGTCATCGGACGGCAGCGCGTGCAGGCCAGTCTTGAATTCAATACTGGGTATTTTGATCAAATGACGAGGAGAACTGTGAACTTGTTGGGAGACAGGTTCAGGGGAAAGCGGTGGCCTGGTTTTGTTTTCGGAATAGTTTAACTTGGCTAGGTCCTGAAAGGTGAGGTTGACGGACTCATCTGGGATTCCTTGGTACAATTCAGCAAGTTCCATTCTTGGCTTCATTACATTATTCGTCTTCTTCATCGTTGGATCTCCCTTTAGACTTTCACTCTCGATCAGAGATACAATCAGGTCGAGATTAAGCTCTTGATATTGCTGTAATTAATTTGTATGCTACAAGGAGGTGCGCAAAAGGTAAAAATAAAGGCACAAGGCCTAGGCTTCTTCGGTAGCATGGCATGAAAAGACGATCATATAAGGCCAAATTTTCCAGGTCGGCCGGCTAACCAACAAGAAAATACAGTAAATGCATATATATTAGGGAAAATTTCATTAAGCCCAAAGATATGACATAATTTCAATCAACCCTACAATTTTTTAAAATTTTATTGCATCTCCATGGGTTAAAGTGAAATTAAATTTTATAGGTGAAAAGATAATTATACCTTTTTATTTTTTTTCAGAAAAGCATTTAAAAGACAAATAAAAATATTTATAAGATAAACAAAAGGATTTGAAAGATACTAGAGAATTATAAATATTTTGACCATTTATAAGACAAATATGAAAATTCACAAGATAAATATGAGCATTTACAAGACAAATAAAGACATTTACGAGACAAATAGAGGGAGTCAAAAGAATCTAGAGAATTAAAAATATTTTTGTTATTTACCAATATGAAAATTCACATGTGCATTTACATGACAGATAAGACACTTTATAAGTCAAATAAAGTAAGGGAATCATTATCTTTTTGCCTCAAAATTTAATTTCATTTTGACTCAAGACGATACAGTAAATTTCATAAAATTTTAGAGATTGATTGAAATTATGTCACATCTTTAACGGCTCAATCAAACTTTCCCTATATTTTAAATACTTGTATATATATGTACCAATAAATAATGTATGAAAGAAACTAGTGACGAAATTCTCGTTAATGTTGTATATAATTTTCTCAATTTAATGCTTGTATAATTAGCATCAATTAAGTAGCAGGCAACTCATAGTTTACGTGGTGATTTGTGTTTTGTTGTGTATTCATTTGATGCGTGCTCAAGCACTGCCAAGTCATTCAAAAAGGCCGTTTAGCTTATCGCAAGCATATAGATCGTAAGTAATAATATAATATTAAAAAAAAATCATTCCATAAGGATTATGACAAAAGCGAGTTTACTAATGTGACCATATTTTTAATTAGATTGAATGGAATCATTTGAATTTGATCAATATGAATAAAATTTTTTGATGAAAATAACAAAGCAAACAATGGAAAATTGAGTCTAACTTCAAGAAGTTATAAGTTTAGGATTACTTTTCCCCCATTGTATTTCATGAAACTATGTAATTATCCACTTATATTGGTTAAATGAGTCTATATGCTAGTCAAATGTTCTAAAATCATCAACCATGCTCTCTTAAGTCAAGATTAATTTTTAATTTTCATTAAAAATATTCAATCTCTTGTTTATAATTAATAAAAACCATCTTTTCAAAGTAATCCTTCAATAGATCTATGTTAGGTTATTATATATATCTCTATTCTAACAACACACCATCCATTTAATCCCTAAACTTCAAATCTAACATAATTTTTCTTAAGTTCTACAATCAAAATAACTCTCTCAAGCATCTTCCAATTGAATTACTCTATTCATGTGATGATCAAGCACAAGATAGCATTAAGCACAAAGAAAAATCAACATATATACTCTTTTACCAACAAAATAAAGCAAGATAATTTAGTAGTTTAACTCTAAACAATGGGTAAAAGTAATCCTAAATTAGAGTTGCTAGCTACTCATGGTCTGTACATGCCAAAATCTCAACACAAAAATATAATCCATATCAGCAAAATGAGAGAAAAATGGAGAAAAACAAGAAAAACCCAAGAATTGAAGTTTCAAATCCCTTTTTAATCCAATCACAAGCTCCAAGCTCTTCTAAATGCAAAACCCTAACAGCCAAAATGTCCAAAAAGTCAAGAATTAGGTGATTTTCGGCCTATCATTTGCTTTTATATTGGTTTTTCTGCTTCAGTTTTCAAAACACATAGTATCAGTATCTCACATTCGCCGTCGGTTCGCTATAGCGAATCCCATAGCGAATTTACAAACAAAAGCAATGCTTTTTCAGGTGATTTTGCTATGACTTTGGCTATAGCGGATTCTATGGTCAATGCAGGCTTCTCTTCCATAGTGTCCTTTTTCATCTTCATTTTGCATTCTTTCCTTCCTTTCAACACTTTTCATGATCTTTGAGAGTTTTTATAACTTGTCATCTTCCACCTACAAGGAGGAGGACTTTATGAGCTCTTTAACTTTCACAAATAATCATAACAAATTGCATTTAACTCATAGTTTGACAAAAGTTTGATTTTGCTTTTGTCATTTTACATTTTCTTCTATAATATTTTTATATGCACAATTTGAACCAAAAAATAAGTGAAAAGAGAAGAAAATGTGTTAGAATATTCTTGATTTCTATGAATTAACACATCCCTAAACTTAAGCATTTGCTTGTCCTCAAGCAAAGAAGTTTATCCTTACTGAATGAATCAACTACTCATCATTTATGTATGAATAAATTTGTCCTCATCAGCTGCTCAAGAAATTATATTAAACAAGAAATGAATACAATATGTAAAGATGAATGTTTTATAGATTTAAAACATACTTTTTGAGAATTCTTAAGTGTGAATGTGTGAATTGAGTCAATATTTATTATTTTTGCACTAGCTAAAGTTAAAAGCAACACTTCAAATCATATACCCATATTCAAACAAATAATTTTATCATCCCCTAATTCCTTCCTCTTTTCTTCTAATTCACTCCACTTAACTTGAAAATCAAAGGGACTTTTCTAAGCTTGTAATGGGGCCACGGGTTAAGGTTTTCAAAAGAAAAGGTAAAGAATAATCAATCAAATACCTTAAGATAGATGATAACTATTCAAGGGTTTTCTTCCTTTTCTCATGAAACAAACTCCCCCAAACTTAAACTAAATTGATCTTTTCATATCAAGCCGTCTTAATAAGAAATCTTTTTTTTCTATATATATACACACTTTTTTTTTGAATATTTTGGCTTGATTTCTATTCATTGTGAACTCTTTTACTTTCTACACTCGTCTCCCAATCTTTTGTAACTTTGCATAACATCACCACATCTCACCACCCAATTAATTATCATCTACCTCAAAGTAAGGAAATCATGGTTTTTCACTTTGGATAAGGTAGGTAAATGTTAGGTTTTTCAATAATAATATTTAATTTTTTTTTTCAAATAAGAACAAAATAAGAGTTCAAAAGAAAATCACATCACTTAAGTAAGCTTAAAAGGCTTAATCGCATTTTATGAACTGCCTTGATCATTTTTTTCAAATCTTATAAAATAAATTAAAAGTTTTGAAGAATTCCAAAGAGGATTCTAAAATCATACACTTGAAATAAAGGTATATAACCTAATTTGCCACAAAGCCCTTCAACAAACACATTCACAATAAATTTAACTCCAATAGTGCATAAATTACTTAAAAACTCTTGAATAACATGTTTCATCACTACAATGCACTCATTTATGCACATTAATAAAAATTTCCTATCTAATACAACATCTAACACATTAATTTATATAATAGGATCATCCAACCAATATTTGACAAGTAACCAAAACTAACAGTTCATTTTCAACAATTTTTGTACGAGTAAAAACTTAAGCATGAGAAATCTCAAACATTCCACTCATTTCCTCACAAAATTTGTTCAAAAAAATTCTTTTGTGTACTCATTCTTTCAAAATTTGTTTCTCTTTCAAAATTGTGAAACAATCACACACCCTCAAACTTAAAATTAATAATGTCCTCATTGTTAACCTAAATAGGGAGGGATTGAAATTGAAAAGCACCTATATAATATGTAACTCATATTCACAAAGATCAATAATTCACATGGAACAAGGCTCTTAATGGGCCAACTTAAGCTTGGAATCAATGTAAACTCTAGCCATTAGTCACTAGTGCTAGAACATTCACAGCAAACATAAGACCAAAAGAGATCACATAGATGAATAATCACATTTGCCACAAGAAGGAAACACAATCAATAAGCAGAACATGGCCATCAGGACGTATTTCAAAAGCAGAACAATAGTCACTGTGCATTGAGCCCTCAATAGCTCATATCCAAAACAAGAATTCCAAAAGCAAGCATGAGACCATCACTAGCCTCATGCGAACAGAGAGTGCATGCAGTTAGCACAGTCAAGGACAGGCAGAAAACACACAAACACACATTGAAGAACCAAAAGACAAACCTAAAAAGAAAAGAAAATAACCCAACCTATAGAAAAATTTCCCCCAAACTTAAGGTCTATCTAGTTCTAAAGCTTCCAAACAGAATTTCATACTTAAACCTATCCTCACTTCCTTCAAAATCTATTTATTCCCCAAATGGTACTTTATTAACAATAAAGACTTAGCTAATCCAAACCTAGTTCATTGCGGTAAACCAAAGAAACCTATTTTGTTTAAGCATTTTTCAGTCAATATCAAATGATCGACGACATAAAATAGGTTCAACAGATGCAATCATCAATAATTGCAAGAAACCAAATAATTTCAGAGTGATTCACCATGTTCCATGGACTTGGTGAATAAGAATTTGGTTTTCCACAATGAAAGGTTTTAAGTAAAAGTTAAGGGTGCAAAATAGATTGACCAAGCACTAGTTCACAAATCTGTCAAGTAATGCTACATCATGCAACTTTACAGGTTATTTTGAAATCTCAAAAACAACCATCAAATGTTGCAACATACTACTCCTCAAATCACCATACAGATTCAGGCTTAATTCTCATCAGTCCCTTAATATGTTTGGATAGCCTTCATAAGTGATTTACAATCGTTATTTACAGTCTATGATGTAGCTTTTACGGTCTATAAATTAAATATGTGGAGGAGATTTATCTCGATTTACATTAATCGGGCTTATATATAAGCATAAGCCCAACCAAACAAGCTTGATTCACAGCTAAATTTCCAAGTCCACTAAGTATATGCAGTTAATCAAGAGAACATTAACAAACATAAGCATGTTGAAAAAGTTTCACTTTGAAATTATATGAAGCGCGATAACTCAAATTAAATGAGTCAAGTTGAATAATAATTTAATTACACCAACCATAAAGCACACAACCGTGAACGCGGTTTGGACTTGGGAATGATCCGGCCAACGAAAATGACATTTATTGCTGGATCGAACGTCTACAGCTACCTTGGCTCAGTCACATTAACATGTTAATTATTGGCTTTTATGTTCTATCCCGTCTTGGGTACAAGGGCACATGAGAGAAACATAATGCTCAACAAAATGATACAAAATTATAAAACTAAGCGAGCAGCTCACACTGTGGTTAAGGTTTGTTTGGTACGGGGATTTGTAGGGAAGAGAATGGTAGAAAAAAAAATTATGAGTTGAATTTAAAATAATAGGAAAAGTGAGGTTACACAATTTTAATAAAAATCAAATGTATAATAAAAGAGTAATAGAAACTAATTAAAAAATTTTAATCACACTTCTCTAATTTTTTTAAATTCAACTTAAAATTTTTTCCCTCCTTTCATTTTTCCTCTCCTCTGCTCATACCAAACAAAGCCCTAGAGTTACTATTTTTATTTGGTTTTATAATTTGTTTAATTTAAACTTGTAACGTCACAACTCACAAGTGGGACACCGGACACGCACAAGATTTTTATTTTTATTTTTTATTTTTTTGCCTTTGACCCGCACAAGTTGCTCTAATAAGTGTATTTGGGTAACATTAAAAAAAAACACTTTTTGAACCCTCAACTATAATTTTGCCAAAAGTTGATCAAACATCTTAGTGCCTTTTTGGATTAACGATGGAGAAGTAGTTTTTTTTTCAATCTGACTTTTATAAAAGTAAGGTTGAAAAAAATCAAATTATAAATGTGATTTGTGTTTGGATTAATGGTGATAGAAGTGGCTTTTTTTTCTAACCTTGAATATGTTTGGATTAATGTTTGAAAAGCCCGTTTAGATAGAAAATAATTAAAAAGGGCAAGAACCTTATTGAATACTACATATTATATATATATAGTCAATTTTTTTCCAACTTTTCCCTATTATTTTCTCAAACAGATTATCAAATATATTATAATAAATAAAGGTATAATTGTAAATTTATATAAAAAATTTCTCTCTCTACCTTATAAATAAGAACAAAATAAACCTTCTCAATCTTATACAAATAAAAGAAAAAATATATAATATAATATAATTAAAAAATATTTTTCATCATCATCCCACATTTCTCTCACCTTCATGTTTTCTCTTTCAATCTTTATATCCATTTATCTCTTTCCTCTCACCACGTCTCCTCTTATTATTTTTTCTTTTTGCAACTTCTCTCTCCTCTCATGTCACCGTCTCATCTTTAGAGCCGGGAAATCGGGCCGAGCCCGTCGGGCCGGCCCGTTTAAGCCCTGTAAAATCACGGGCCGGGCTTGAAAATTAGGACTTTTAAATGAAATCGGCCCTGCAGGGCTGGCCCTGCAGGGCCAAGGGCCCGTTAGGGCCGGCCCTGCAGGGCTAAGGGCCGGCCCGTTAGGCCCGCCAAATTAATTAATTAATTAATTAATTATTATTATTATTATTATTATTTTTTTTTTATTTTTTTTTTTTTTTTTTTTTTGCATATGGATCATTCTTCCATAAACAAGTATGAGTTGGAAACTTATTTGGAAGAACCAATATTGAAGCCTGATAATTGGAAAGAATTGGATGTCTTGAACTGGTGGAAAAACAATCAACAAAGATTTCTGATTCTTTCAAAGATGACAGCTGATATTCTGAGTATTCCAATCACTACAGTAGCAACTAGCAAGTGAATCGGCTTTCAGTATTGGTTCACGTGTTCTAACAAAATATAGAAGTTACATTCTTCCATCTAATGTCCAAGCTCTTATTTGTACTCGCAATTGGATGCATGGATTCACATATGATAGTAATTTATTAATTTTTTTGTATTTTATATTTGTTATAAAGTTATTTATCATTTTGGTTTATTATTCATTTATTTGTTGCAGATAAAGATTATGAATGTATTCATGATATGGGAGAAGAAATCCTTGATATTTTTATCCCTCAATCTGATCTTACCACTCAAAGTGAAGCACAATCCAATTTTCTTGAAATTGATGATAGTGGTGAAGATTAAATTGATACTTAAAGTGGTTAGCTTCTTGTCTTCTGATGTTTTGTCTGAGATTATGAATTACTTATGGACATTATTTTTTACCTTTGATTATGAATTAGTAACTATATTTATCTTATTACATAATGTGTGTAGATATGTAGTTAAATTTAAAAAAAATGATTTTCCGGCTTCAGGCCCTGCGGGCCGGCCCTGGCCCTGATGCTCTCGGGCCGGGCTTGAAAAATCAATAATTTTTCTTACCTCAGGCCCTGTAGGGCCGGCCCTTTTAGGCCCTGGCCCTTCAAGGGCCGGCCCTGTAGGGCCGGGCCGGCCCTGATTCCCAGCTCTACTCATCTTCCATTTCTTTATGCCTCTTCTATCTTCTCTCTCTCTCTCTCTCTTCTTTTCCTCATCGTGAAGCAGGCAAGAAGCAACTCACGGTAGCTTCCATGCCATCGTAGCTTTTGATCAAGAAATCCTTCTAACAAATCGCTAACCCAAACACTATGCACCAACTCCACTGTGGCTTTTCCCCTCCCCATTGCTTTTCCAAACAGACCCTTAAATTTTTGCAAAATCACTTTTTTTCTCTTTAAAATCATGGTTTGGGGGGTTGAAACCGTTTTGGAGAAGCCAAATTTTTTTCCCTTTTCATAAGCTATTTTTTAAAACCTATTTTCTAAAATCACTTTTTTCACTCTTTCTCAAGAAGTTATTTTTCAAAAGTTAATCCAAACACACTCTAAATGTTGATAATTAGTAAGAGGATGATCTCTGGTGCTCCATTTAGCCGATAAACATTCATACATTTTGGAAAAAGATACTCTCAGAATCATTTTCCTCCTTTTCTTTTCAAAATCCTATCTCCACCCTCAAATAAAAAAATGAATGGTTTATATTTAATATTTTATAAAATTATTATTAAAGTATTTTATAATTTAATTTTTTTTAAATTGTGTTTGTGTTGCAGTTGTAAATTGTATAGATCAAATTTTAACAATTTATATTTATTTATTTTAATAGAATATGAAATCTGAACCATCTATTTTTTTAATCTGAGGGTAGAGATAGGATTCTAAAAAGAAAAGAAGACACAGGGCCCGTTTTGTTCGATACCATTACACCTTGTAGTTCAGTGCAATGTGATGTAATAATAATACAATGTAATATTAATTACAGGGCTAGTGTTTGGTTTGATTTTTAAGCCAGGTGTAATGAGTTATGCTTTTAATAATTATTTAAAAATAATATATCACACAAAGTCTATTTTACCCTTAATATAATCTTTGAAAAAAAATAGTTAAGAGTCATTGCATTGCCTCATAATAACAGTCACACTATCTCACTAAATATTATTCAATGTCAATAGTTGTGGCGATGGGGGTGACAGTAACAATGATGTGGTGGTGGGTGGCAACGATAGAGATGGCAGCAACAAGGGGCGGCGGTGACGGTGGAGGACGAGGAGGACGCAGTGGCGGCGACGATGTCAATGGTAGCGGCAGCGACAACGATGGAGGAGGAGTTAGTGGCGATGGTAGAGGCAATAGTGGAGGCGGGGGTGGCAATAACGGTGGTGGAGGAGGAGGAGGTAGAGGTGGCAACGACGACAACAATGGAGGTGAAGAAGGAGGTAGTTGTATCGGTTGTAATAGTGGGGTGACGGTGGCAGTGGAGGAGAAGGAGGTAGTGGCAGCGACTGCAGCAACGATAGAGGTGGCGGTGGCGGGGGTGGCAGCGGATGAGGTAGTGGTGGCGCTCACAATGGTGAAGGTGATGGTGGTGACATGGGGTGGCAACAATGGCATGGAGGAGGAGGACATAATGGTGGCAGCGAAAGAGGAGGTAGTGGTGGCAGCGAAAGAGGAGGTAGTGGTGGCCATAAATGATGGAGGTGACGACGGTCGGGGGGGTTAGCAACGGCTGTGGAGGAGGAGGAGATAATGGTAGTAACAGTTGTGGTATAGTGTGACAAGTGAAATAAGACAAGTGAAACAAAGATAAATGAAATTAGAAGGCAAATTGGAATTTTTCAACCATATAATAAGGTGGTAATGAATATTCATAAGGAGAAAGATATGAATGGGGATTACCAAGTTTTTTGTAATCATCATTAACATGGTACACCTTATTACTATGATAAAGAATAACCAAACACTCTTATTTTAATAATGCAATCATGATTATCATTGCAGACATACTATACGGTTGAACTAAACGGGCTCATAGGATTCTTAGAGAACCAAACCCATACATTTTGAGCCTTCTTTGATATTCTCATATATATGCTTCTATTTTTTGAAGTCATAATATTGTATATAAGTAAGATGAATAAAAGAATAGAAAAAATTGAAAGGCGGCAAAGATATTTGATTAGAGTGAACCCAGATCAATGATTGGATGCGATAGACATAGAATTGACAAATTCCATCCACCTGTTTTTTCTTTAAAAAAAAAAAAATCTCTTCGGACCTTTTACAAATGGGAGCCCAAAATAAGATTCATGGTTGCAATTCCAACACCTCAATTTGCAATTTTGTAAAAGATGTAAAAAATAAAAATCGTATTAAGAGCCCAAAATAAGACAGTTTGTTATTTTATTTTTGATTGATTAAATAAGTCTTTGCATATTTAAATTTACTAAATAAGTAATTCCTAAATATGGATTTATTGTATAAAAATATTATATAAAAATAAAAATTATTTTATACTACATTACAGTCATTAAAATATAATTAATTATTTAATAATTTTTAATTCTTAAATTTTATGATATATCCTTATATATATTTATAAAATTAGCATGTTTTAATATTTTATGGAATATTTGTATACCTCCTTATTTTTATTATTTTTTCTGACATCTAATTATTTTAAGAAATTATTGAAAATAACTTTTTATAATAATCAAAATCACACTGAATCAACTAGTTTAGTTTTGCATACATTAAAATTAAAATAATATATAGTTTAAAGTTTAATAGGGGAGCGAGTATGCGTGGATGGAATAAATGCATGTTTTTTTTTATAATGATGGAGTATATTTAGATTAGATTTTGGAGAATAATTTTTAGAGAAAAAAAATGATAAAAGTGACTTTAGATAACATATTCTGAGCATAATAGATTATAGGAAAAAATAATAATTTTGATAAAATAATAGTATTTGGGTATCATTATTAGAATCACTTTTTTATTGTCAAATTACTAAAAATGATATTATCTTTTGTGATAATTGCATATAACGGATTATATGATATTTTATATATTTTAACATTTAAATTTTATAATAAATATCAAAAATAAAATAAATGTGTGTACAAAATTAAAATTATAACATTTATCAATTATGTAACATAAAAAAATAGATCCCCACACACACACATTAATAAATTGTGTAGTAAAAAATCATTTATAATTGGTAATGATCTAAAATAAACCTTTTCAATTGAAATAAGTATTTTTAGTAATGGATTCATAATTTATTAACAAAGTTGAGACTCAAGAGTGTTGAATGAAAGTTTAGAAATTGCAACAAGAGATAATGGGTGTGCTTGGATGAGCAGTGAGAAAAGTGACTTATTTACAATCTGACTTATGGATAAGTCAGATTGGGTAAAAGTCAAATTGTATAAGTTATTTATGTTTGGATTAACGATTGGATAAGTGCTTTTATAAAAATGAAATGTGTTTGGTTTGACTTTTGCATAAGTGACTTTTGTGATATTAAAATAAAAAATTGTAAAATATATGAAAAGTGAAAAAATATATTTAATCATATTTGACAATGATATATTGGATAAAATTATAAAAAAGGTCCCTATAATTTCTGAAAATTACAAGTAAATGAAGACAAGGGTTAGAGAAAATTACAGAAAAGTACCCGAAGGTCAAAACGCAAGCTTTTTCTTCCTCCCGACAGAAGTGAACCAGGGCAGCATTATATCTGCTTCTTCATCACTGAAATAGCCGAAAGCAGAGACATAAAGGAAATTGGGAACTGGCTTCTTATCCTTCCTTTATCACCATCCCACCATCTTCTTCTCGTTCATCATCACCGTCATCATCACTTTCACTTTTTCCTGGCTTATAAAACAGAGCAAGAGTAGGGAAAATCAGAACCTTGATCCTCTTCCTTCCTTCGTCCACCTTCCTCTTTTTCTTTGTGTCACCAGCAACATTCCTTCATCACCACCATCGCCGCCGGCGACTTTCCATCATCCTCACTGTCATCTTCTTCATCAACAATTCACCATCGCCCTCCATCAACCACCAACACCGTCGGCTTCCTCTATTCCAAAGTTGCGTCGACGGCAGCATTACCAAGCACTGTCAACGGAGAAGAGCCCGCACACCTGAACTATAGCGTGTCTTCACCGTCGAGCAGATCAAACACTACCAACACTCTTCCTCTCTATCGACACACTCTCTCTACACCAAGTCTAACCACATTAAATGCAATAACGTAATAAATTCTGATAAGCCGCATGTAACGGCACGGCGTCTCCCGTCTCCCACTCGGGGTCCCTAGGGTCCCTAGCGGTGCCGGACTGGGGCTTCACCCCAGCCAAAGCTTCATCCTGCCCCCAGCAGGATTATCCCCCCCATAAGGGGACCTCCCCAGGCCTCGAACGCTCAACCTGGGGGTAAGTAGAGCCTTAAGAGGAACCTGGTAACCACTTGCACCTTTTATGTAACGGCACGGCGTCTCCCGTCTCCCACTCGGGGTCCCTAGGGTCCCTAGCGGTGCCGGACTGGGGCTTCACCCCAGCCAGAGCTTCATCCTGCCCCCAGCAGGATTATCCCCCCCCATAAGGGGACCTCCCCAGGCCTCGAACGCTCAACCTGGGGGTAAGTAGAGCCTTAAGAGGAACCTGGTAGCCACTTGCACCGCGGTGCAAGTGGTTACCAGGTTCCTCTTAAGGCTCTACTTACCCCCAGGTTGAGCGTTCGAGGCCTGGGGAGGTCCCCTTATGGGGGGGGATAATCCTGCTGGGGGCAGGATGAAGCTCTGGCTGGGGTGAAGCCCCAGTCCGGCACCGCTAGGGACCCTAGGGACCCCGAGTGGGAGACGGGAGACGCCGTGCCGTTACACCGCAAGTTAAAAGCTCCAGTGGAGGGCTTATTCCAAAAGCTCCTCATCTTACCACAAGTCACTTTTCAACAAACGCGCGCCCAAACATTCCAATTTTGCTGTCTCCGATTCAATCGAGCTTATACTCTTCAATCGGGCTTAAAAAGGGTGAAAAAGCTCCGCCAAACACACTCAATAACGGGAATGAGAAATCAAAGAAAGAGAAGGAAAGAGAAAGGGCACGTTGCAGAAATGAATGACCCAACTGTTGAAAAGTTAAAAAAAATTCCAATAGAGTGAGATACGTAATTTATTTATTGAATACTGAAGACTTAAAAGCATGTTTGAATTATGTTATTTTTAGTTTATAAGTCTTTATACACATAAATTGAGATAACACTTCTCTTACATATTTATTTCATATATCATAAATTACGATTGAAAAACTGATTTTGAATATTTTAATGGCTGGTTTAGAGCACTTACAAAACTTATAAAATGTAACCTTAAATAAATAAATAAGAGTGATGTTTTCATAACAAAACTTACAAAATTTAACTAAGGTATTTATAGACATAGTTTTTTGGGAGAATGCCAAAAAAATACCATTTAAACTTCAAAATCCTGTTAACAAGTTCGGTAATGGGATTAACAAGAATGATAATGCAATTAACAAATCATTTTATTGTTAAATCACCTATTTGAGATTTTGAAATTTAAATGATATTTTTTTAGAATTCTCCCTAGTTTTTTTTCCTAATATACATTTGTAACCATATTATTTAATAATAAAACAGTCTGCTACACAACACCAACCACAATTATTCATCGTAGGGATAGAATATTTCACTGAATCTATATAATAGAATTCATCAAAATAGAAAACAATCCATGCCTAATAGTATTGTATATAATAAATGATTTGACCTCTCACGAAGAGAAGCCAAGCCATGTCGCATGAAGGTGGGATGGAGCAATGCCCAGCTGCAATGCTTCAATAATGGCAGAGCACACTAAACACAGCCAAAAAACAAAAGATATTCTGAACACAAATATGTGAATTCTGAACAACATTTAACAAATGATCACTAAACACATTGTAATAATTTGCCCAAAAAAAGGAGAACACGGACCACACAAAAAGCTGAGCACCAACCACTATTCGGCAAAATTGCAAGAGCACAGTTGATATGAACAATACAATAACAGTTATATTTTAACTGTTAAAAAAATAATCGACTGCATAGTCCATCTGATAGATGATCATTTAATACAATAACAAGAAGAGGAGAGGATTAACCTTACCGATCTGCAAGCGCCGTCGACTTCTCCGATCTGCAAGCAAAAAAAGGATGCGTTTTTAAACGAGGAAGGGGAGAGAGAGAGAGATTTGAGTTTCTGAATGCATGTACAAGATCGGAGAGAAACTTACAACATCCTCCTTCTCCGATCGCCACCAGCCTCCTCTGATCGGAAGATGGAAGTCGAGAGTTGAGAGAAATGACAAAAGGACAAAGAAATAAACTCACCACCAGCCTCCTCCGATCGCCGCGAACCACCACCACCCACTGCCTTCTCTGATCGGCTGGAAGAAAGAAAGTCGAGAGTTGAAGAAAAGAGAGAAATGGGAATGGCGGAAGGAAGAAGAAAGAGAAGAAAAGGAACGAGAAAAAGGAGGAAAGAGAGTTGAAAAGTACAATTTTTTTTTAATAAATCATGTAGTTCGTTTGGATTAGTTTATGGAAGCTCTATAAATGCTTATAAATCATGATTCATGGAATACAAAGTAACTTTTACAGTTTACGAAGTTGCTTTTACGGTCTACGAGATAAATATATGAATGAGATTTATCTCGATTTATGTAAATCGGGCTTATAAAATAAACCCGATTACAAATAAAGTTTCCAAACATGCTTATGATTTTAGACTTAAAAGGTTAAGTGGTTGTTGTGGTTGTTGTTTGGTAACTGATGGAAAATTGTTTTTTTTAATGTGATTTTTATAGAAGTTAAATTGAAAAAAATTAGATTGTAAATGTGATTTGTATTTGGATTGACTGTGAGAGAAGTTTTTTTTTTTTAACCTTGAACCTGTTTAGATTAGCGTTTGAAAAGTCCATTTAGATAAGAAATGACTGAAAATGGCATAAACCTTATTGAATATATATATGTATGTATGTATGTATATTGTTTTTCTAACTTGTCGATTTTCCAACTTGACTCAAAAGTTTCTATACGTATTTTTCAATTGAAATATACATTTTAAACATAATATATATAATTTAAACAAAATTAAAAAGTGATATAATTTTTAAAGGATTAATATATAAAAATCTTGAAATTGGTTATTCCATAATAATATTATACACCGACTGAATTAAATTAAATTGAGCAAAGCTACAGAGAACAATAAAGTTGACTGGGACTTTGGAATTAGTCTTGGTCTGTTACTAAATTATTATAATAATAAGAGTTCATTGATGACCGAAAATTGCTCAATATAAAAATTTAGGTCTTTATCCTATATGGATAGCTAATTTGTACTCTCTTTTTTATACGCTCTTAAAGCTAATGAGAAGCTGGGGCGAGAAGCTTATGAATAAAACAGCTTTTTGAGCTTAAGTCCATTAATATGTAATGGATTCCCAAACACCCTATATTAAGTCAATTGGGCTTTTTAGTGCTAAATGGGCTTTTTTTTTCTTGTTCACTGAGATTACAAACATGCCCTAAAACTATGGTATGAGAGAAAAAAGTTATTCTAAAGTTTTTTATGTGTCTAAGTAATTTTCTCTTAAATCATAGTTTTATTTTTAAAAAAAAGTGCTTTTACAAAGTTATTCAAATACATACTAAATCACAAATCACACTGAATCATCTAGTTTAATTAGCCTTTGAGAAAGGGAATATTTTAATAAAATACCAAATAAACTTCAATAACCCAAAGAAATCTATTATAAATTGGAAAAGACAAATAAGGCTCTAGGGAGGAATCTGGGTTATCAAGTTTATGCTTAAAGTCCAAAATACCCCTTTTAAAATAGTTTGACATTAAGTGGGTGGTGTGTGAAAAAATATGATCAGTAGGGACGACTCTGTGAGCTGAAGGTGAAGAATGTGGTTGGCAATCAACGTTGAAGCAACGGAAACTAAGAAAAGAGTGAAGGGTAAGTAAATATTCGACAAACATAATCTTTTTTAGATGAATCGGTCAATAACCATCTTTTTCCCAATGTTGACGTTGGTGTGTTTTGGGTGTGGTTCAGTGGGTTTGATTGTGGTTGGATAGAAAAAAAAAGGGCGTTTAAGTGGGTTGTGGGAGATAATTTATTGGGGTTGTCAATGATGGCTAAGAATAATGACAATGGTGCTGTGATTTTAGGTTATTTATAGTGATTTTGGTTGTGGGTAAGTGGGTTTGTAGGTTGAGGTGGATTAAAGGTTCGGACTTTACATAACTATGACGGAATTGACGGTGTGGTGTGTGTTATTTATGTATTTGGTTGTGTTAGCTATGAGAGGTAGTATAATGAAGAGTTTATTGATTTGAAATAGGTTTCATTGAGTTGATATGGATGATTGATTAGTTGTGTTATAAGCATTGAAACATGACTTGTCATTAGCAAATATGTACGTATATGGTAGTTGTTGTCATGACTATATCTGGTTTGTTGTCAATACCATCACACTATTTGTCATTACCATTAATAAATTTGTCATTAACATTAACAACAATATGTAAGGCATTTTCTAGTTTTGTCATGACTGAATGATTGTCTGAGGAATATGTTGGTATTTGTGAATAACAGGACACCTGAATTGGTGACAAGGCAAAATGGCCGGTCAATCCTTTGGCACATATTGTTAGAACTTAGCGATACTTGTTAAATCCATTATGAAATTTGTCAACACCATTACTATTCTAGTGAATCTTATAACAGATTCTGTCAAGAGCATCACTAATTTAGTCAATTCCTTAAGAAATGTATGCTGTCATTACATAGGTGTGGAGTTGGAGGTTAAATACTTAGGAAAGGCTTAACTTTGTTGTTAATTGCAAAACTAATATTATCAAACATGTTGATAAAGTAGTCAATGGTCAAAGTGTATGTTGTGTGGATTTTGTTTAGTGATGAAATATCATTGGTATATGACTGATATGAAATTTTAATTTTTTTCTTGCATTGTTGTAGGTTAGCATGCAAGATGACATGGAATATTGGAACAACACCTTCTTCAAAGTCACTTATTTGTTTTTTCCATGTGGGGGGGTTTGTAATTAATATTGAAGGTGAAGTTAAATATAGTGGTGGGAATGTGACAATAGACATGCCAAACCCAAATGACTACCAATTACATAATATAACAACTCAAAAGTTCCTGGCACCACCGAAGACTAGTCGACCTCCTGGAAGGCCAAGATTTATAAGGAAAGACTCACAGTTTCAAAACAAGAAAATTTATCATTGCAGCTCATGTCATGAAGTAGGTCACTTTAGAAGAACGTGCAAAAATCTAAACCCAACTTAACCTTTGGTGTGTAGACGTGGGAGTAAATATTTTGCCAGTGAGCTTTTGGTTTATATACAATGACTTGGATCCCTTCACATATTTTTTGTTAGAAGGGTTATGGCATATAGGATGCCCTTTTTGTAAGTACTGTCTAGGGAAAAGAATATTTTATATGGTGAGAGTGACAAGAAAACATTAGGTGTAGGTGGAATCGTAATGTTCACTTGTCATTTGACTATGAATATGGTAGTTACTGTAATGCACAATCTGGTTTTTTCAATCCCAATACTGTACTTGTTATTACCATTACGACTTTTGTTAGTGGTTACACTTTATTGTAACTTATGTATACAAGGATGAACATGTTCTTTTAGGGTGTGATTGTTAACACCTGTGCACATGAAGAGACATGTTATTTTAACATTAGGCATGTGTTCTTCGTCATTATTCTCATTATGAATCTTGTTATTTCCATTAAAAACTTTGTTATTTCCATTAATAAATTTGTTAGAGTTCACCTCTTTGGGGCAACATCTTCAAACAATACTGAATCAGACCTGTGTTCTTAGTCGTTATTCTCATTATGAATCTCGTTATTTCCATTAAAAATTTTGTTATTTCCTTTAATGAATTTGTTAGAGTCCACCTCTTTGGGGCAACATCTTCACACAATACTGAATCAGAGTGATATTGGACTGAGATTTTGAGATAAGAGTGATATTGGACTGAGATTTGAGACTGAGAGGATTTTGATGGCTAGGAGGAGCACCTTTTGAACAAAACCTCCCACTCACGGCGATGGAAGGTGAGACGACGATGCAAGCCAAGACGGCAACGCAAGCCGAGACGATGACGCAAGGCGATGGACGGCCGACTGGGTTGCGTAAAGGAGACACATGATCACACGATTTTGAACCACACAGAATAGGGTTCAATTATTTGTGTGTTATTTACTTTAAGGGCATTTTGGACTTTAAGCATAAACTTGATAACACAGATTCCTCCCTAGAGCTTTATTTGTCTTTTCCAACTTATAATAGACTTCTTTAGGTTATTAAAGTTTATTTGGTATTTTATTGAAATTTTCCCTTTTAGAAATGAATTTAGTACATTCAGTTAAATATAAGAGGAATTTTATCTTAATACTTACAAAAAAATGCTTATTTCATGTGCAAATTATCAAGAAAAAGGGGAAAATATTTGATTTTATAAAACCATGATTTTGAGCTCAAAATATTATGGTTTGACATCAAAAAGTGCCTGTGCCCCTTTTTTCAGATGTTTGATTATTTTTTATCAAACAATGGGTTTGATACGCTAAAGTGCTTTTCTAAGTCATTAGCAGCCTGTTTGGGATGATTGTAACGTCATCCCAAATGTATTTTTTTAAAAAAAAAGTATAATAGGATTTGCCTTTTTAAAAATTAAGGTATTTAGGTTGGCATCCTTGGCAACTGAGTTTTTTTTCCTTCTCAAAAACAGCTTTTGAGAAGGAGCTTAAAAGTATGGATTTTTGAAAAAAAATCACTTCTGCTACCGTTAATCCAAACACAAATCACATTTACAATATTACTTTTATCCTATCTTAAATTTGTAAAATTTAGATTAAAAAAAAAGTCATTTCTGCCATCGTAAACTCAAACATGCCCTAATGCATGTTTGGATTAGTTTTTAAGAATAATTTTTATGATTTATAAGATAAATATATGAGAAAATTTTTGTCTCAACTTAAAAAAAGACCTTTTAAAACCACGGTTTGTAGTTTGAGTAAAAAATTAGAATGTGTGTTTAGATTAAATTTTAGAGAATAATTTTTACCATAAGGATAAATTTTTTTAGAGAAAATAGCTCAGGAGATCATGATTTATGTGGTGCTTAGACACCCCTGCCACACAACGGATCCAGTTTCCATGCTCGGCGCAACAATAGGCAGGGAGCGCTCGTCGAAAGCAACGCACCATTTCATTAAAAAGAATGATCTTGGCCGTTTATCCGATTTTAATCTCAACCGTTCATTTGTTTTTTTCCTATTACAACATTCATAACAACATATATCCTAATTGTGTTGAACGCCTAATTCCTTCTGTAAAATTGCTTCCCTGTCGATCTTCGGACTCAACTGTGGTGAACGCGATGGCGCATGGAGGCAGAGGTCGGCGGCGTATAGTGAATCTGGTTTGACTAGAACGATGGCGCATAGAGGCAGAGGTCGGCGACATAGTGAATATGGTTCGACAAGAACGCGACGGCGCATAGAGGCAGAGGTCGGCGACATAGTGAATCTGGTTCGACTATAATTAAAAGATTTGCATATATCTCTTTTGATGGGTAAGGATTTAATCTTCAACTTTTCTGTTCATATTCAATTTAGAATACTGCTGCTATGCGTTTTTTTTATTTTATAGAACCAAAAAAGAAATCAAAATAATGATTTTATCGATGTTATTCTGAAAGTTGTAATTCCCAATAACGTAAATGTTCCCTTTACTAAAGAAGAGCATGTGAGAGAGGTTAGTACTTATGATCCATATTTTCCCAGCTTCTGCGAGAGCATGTAATATGATTATATTACCTTCAGTTTTAAGATTCTTTTTTGTTTTTTTGTGTGTGATGGGTTTGGAGGTTTAATTCCCAAATGTCCCAGATTATTTTTGCTCGGTTTTTAGCTTATGTTTCTGACTATGTGTCCTTATCTTTCTAAATGCTGATAAGTTTACCTTGAAATTTGTGGGTTCATTATTTTATTGGCATGAGGTTTTGATGTCTATTATCAGTTGAGGTGTTTAGAATTAGTTGTGTTTATCTCTTCATAATTTTATCATGATGCAATGCCTTTTCAAACCTGGAATATTCAATCCTTATAGGCTCTCCCTGTTTTAAATTTTGTTTTAGTGTAATTTCTTTGCCTATATATCTGTTAGTTGCTTGGTAAATGGCATATTCATTATTATGTCCAAAATCAAAACAAGTAACTAGAGATGACATATGGTTTGGTTGATGGTGTATTTGTAATTAATGTTAGGCTTGGGATCAATGATTACCTGGTAAGAAGAAGAGGGTTTTGAGTATTAGATTTTCACTATACATCTTTTTTTTTCAATACTATGCATCTTATGTTGATAGCATATTTTTACTATGTGATATCAACTTTTTTTGCTACTTCAGTTTCTCATAATGGCCAATGCCTCCATTTGTACATCTGAAAGAGTAAACCACTTCAAATATATTGGTAACTTTCAAGACTACCATAGATTCCCAGGCCCAGTTTGGTACGTGGCACTAAATTTTGATGGATTGAGATTGGGACTGGAATTAATGCTTTAAAAATATGTTTGGTACGAAGTAATAGTTGGAGGGAATAATTTTATTAATCTTATTTAATAAATAGTCACTAATTATGTCATTAGCGAGAAAAAAACAGAGAGAGTGGTTATGCAAGGTTTTGAAATCCGGACCGGTCATTGAACCGGTCAGGGTACTGGGTCAAGGGTCAGTGAGTTAGATCGGAGTCAAACCAGAGCTAAATTAGGGCCAAACAGGTGATAAATTGAATATTTTAGGCTTATTAATATGAAATTCTAAAGGAAAATTAAAAAAATTAATTTTTTTATAAACATAGTGGATTAGACCGGTTTCCGGACTAGACCAGTTTTACAGCGATTGGCCGGTTCCCGGTCCGGACCAGTCAGTCTAGGTTTCAAAACCCTATGATTATGTGAGAGAGATGGATTCTTGGTTAAAATCATGGTTTATTTTTGTCCAAAAAATATTTTAATGAAGGATATTTTTGTCTCTATAGTTTTGCAGTCCAGGGATTGAAAACACAATATCAGGGGGAGGTTGCTTTGCAGCAATCCCACTTTCGTGGTACTCTCAATCCCTAGTTATCTGTAATTCCTCATACCAAACGATATATTTTGACTCAATCCCTAATCCAATCCCAGTCCCTACCCCACAATGCCTCATACTAAATAGGGCCCCATAGTTCAAAAAGGCAAGTCTAAATTATATAATTTGACATACATCACTTGCTGAAAATATTATAGACATAAGAAACACTTAATCTCATTAGATGTTGGTATTACACTAAATTGCATAATTTGACATGCATTGCTTTAAAGTTCCTAAACAAAGGACATTGTGATTTTACACCACTTGCTGGAAATTGACCAAAAGTTATATAATGAAAGATGTGAATTGATTTGCTTAATATTAATTTTCACACATGTTCCAGGTAGATGATTGAAGCAAAGCAAGCACCATCCTAAAAAAATCTTTGCTTTGAGCTGTGTAGAAAGTCAAAAATTGTCTAATGAAGTGCTGTGCAAAAAGTTAAAAACTACCCATCAAAGCAAAGCAAACAAAAGAAAAACATATAATCTATGTTGTCCCCAAAAGCCATAATTCAAAAGTTGTCTTGTGCAATGTTGTCCCTATTCTTCAAAAAGAGTCCAATATGCATTTTACTGTCCAGTATGATGGGAAATTTGTATTTAGTTAGGATTGTAACCTGTAAAGTCTATAACTGATTGGAATGTAAAGAGATTAATTATGTATATCAAAAGAAAATTGTATGATATTCTTGAAAGAAATAAAATCTATTTTTTTTTTTTGCAAATTATGTGCATCCAATTTTTCCTATTCAATAACTTGTGTGTAGTTTGCTATGAGATCTATGGCTTCAAGTGATAGAACTTCACTACCTTGTGCGTACAATTTCAAATATTAGTGGCAACAATAGCAAAGTATAATAACTATGCATAACACTAAGTAGTAATTGATTTATTGATTCATACCATCAATAAGCTTGTAAATGACAATGGTTGTGATATAGAGGGTGGAAAAATATGTTGTGATGGAGCTACTGAGAATGAAGATGTTGAATCTTGTGTTTGTGTAGGTTGTGTTGGAGCTTCTAAATATAAAACTATTGAAACTTGTAAATCTTTCACTTCATCAACCCTTCTTCTCTTTTTTTCTTGTAATAGTGCCTCTTCTTTTTTTCTTACATGGCTTCTTAGATGATGAAGCCTCTTGAGGGTCCTACAAGAAATTAACACAAATAGAAAATAAGTAATAGTTTATTTTTTTCCTTATATATAAATTAAAATTAAATACCTTTGATGCAACGTTTCTTCTTATTTGTCAATTTTTCTCTTCCTAACCTTTCCAACGAATCTTTCTTGATTTTCCTTCTCTTTCTTTTGAATCCCTTTGGCATATTTTGTGGCATTATGACTGGTTCGGAAGTACCATTTTCATCATCATTAAGAATCTCATTGTCTAACTCATTTATACAGCCAAGAACACGAGTAAATCTCTCAGGAGTATTGTCAGACTTTGTTGCTAGTCTTACCATTTTAGTCACTAGTTGCCTATATCTTCTTGTTATGTCAAGTCTAGGATCAACTTGTATCTCATTTCCTTTGACATCATGTACAACCGCATTTCTTGCTTCCTTGGTCCATCGTTTGAGAATATATTGCTTAGGCATAACTCTTATATCTTTGGACTCGTATACTTTCAATGCATGGCAACACAATATCCATGTGGTCTCAAATTTCTGAAAACTACAACAAACTTCATGTGTATTGGGGTTGAACTCAATTTTCTATTCTCCCCTTTCACCTATCATATGGGTTGTGTATGTAAACAGTTGTTCTTTCTCATCACGTTCAATTAACTCTAGAGAGAATTGGAGGTCCCATTGTTCTTGGAATATATCAAAGGCAGTGGGAGTATAAGATTGCACAAGTTGACGCAATATAGGTGCACTTTGATTGACCATCCTTGGTATCTTTTGTCGAGATTCATACTCAAGTTGCACTTCCTTGTATCGCTTCTTTTCTACAACTTTTTCAAACCTCATGAAGAACCGATTAATGTCTAATTTTGGCTTTGTACATCTTTTCACCTCAGCATTCACACTTTCACTAATCTATGTGCTTTTCATACCTAGTGTAAAAATATCCATCATATAGCACCTGACCCATTTCTCCTTAATGTTATAAGTGGATTTCAACCACCCATGTTCATGAACATTATAAGAAGATAATAATTCACCCTATGTTCTTCAAACTTATCTACCTGAACATAGTCAAATATGCATTTTTTGAAGTCAGTCAGAAAGTATGAGCCATCTTTCATCAAGTTCCAAGGTGTTTAATGCCATTTTGCAACAAATGCCAAGTACATAAACAATGTCTTGTATTAGGAAGCACTTCTTTTAATTCTCTTACCATAGCCTAATCCTGGTCAGTAAACACAGTCTGAGGCTTGTTTTGTGTGTGAGCATCTAAGAAGGTTTTTAGTAGCCACTTGAAAGACTCAATAGTATCATCATATAACAGAGCTGCTCCAAAAATTACCACACTTCTATGATGGTTTAAACCAGAAAAGAGTGCTAGGGGTCGATGATTCTTATTTGTGCTATATGTTGTGTCCAGTGATACAACCTCACCAAAATGTGCATAGTCTTGTAGCATATGAGCATCCGCCCAAAACACATTGGTGATATGTTATTCCATGTCCAATTGGTATTTGTGATAAAATGAAGGATTCTCAACAATTGGTTTTTGAAAATATTCAAGTAGACACCCCACCTCCCCAAACTTTATATGTCTTCGCCTTTTTCTCATCAAGTAGTTCCTTGCATCCACCATGGTATAACCAAGATTTTCTTGACCCCCAGCATATGTACTCATCAAGTCAAAAGCTTTCTTGGGTTCAAGCCTAGATTCATCTGCAATATCTATTTCACGAGCTTGCGCTTCTGTTAAATTTCTCTGTGACGGTAACAAGTGCTTTGTTTCTTCTGTATGAAGAAGGTGATTATGTTCTTCATAAACTTAGTGACTTTGAACTTTTGAGTTTCACCAACACGAGATACAATCATTTGCGCCTCACACTTGGTTCGTGTCTCTGGCCGATATCTAGAAGAGGTTGTCTCTCTTTTATCTTTTTTTCCGAACACCCTCTTTACAACATACATATTTATATGTAATAATAGAACCATCTTTTTTACTCTTTGTTCCATTATATTTTCTCACTCCAAACCCCTCATTTTCTTTCCACACTCATTCCAGAATTTCCATGCTTCATCCAAGTTTTTGAACTCTTTTCCTATTTTGAGTTTAACTTCATCTTCCATCTTCTAGTACCTATAAACAATAAAAATATTATAATGTTAAAAATATTATCTTACAAAAAAAATATATCATGATAATAAAAGTTTAAACAAGAATTTCCACTTTTTATATTAATTCCAAATATAGAAAAACATGAATATTTTTCAAATACCACTCTTCAAACAAAAATATAAATATAACTTATAACTTTTTTGCTAGCAAAATCTGACCTACAACTTACTCAAACAATAAAGGAGTTGAGTGATATATTTTTATTGTATACATTACTTGAAAAAATAAATAAATAACTAAATCCACATAAAACCTGCCTCAATAATAAATAAAGAATCTGATAGTCATTTTATCTATTGTTGTTTCAATGTTTCCGTTGAAAATTATTGCTATCCTCATAATATTATTATTTTCACAATTTTCGATAATTAGGTGTTTTAGTTTATATATATTTATACACACACACCACAGACTTCGGCATTCTCTCTCTCTCTCTCTCTCTCTCTATATATATATATATATATATATATATATATATATATATATATATATTCGTTGAAATCTTTGGCATATGGCTATGCTTAACTAGAAGGAGGGAAAAACTAAGAATAACATTTTTCTTCAGTATGAAAATTCCTTCAGTCAATGCCTTCATCCAATGGCATGAAGCTTAAGTCAGAAAGCCCTTTCCTTTCCCTCCAAGAGTTGGCGCCAAGCTTGTTCAGGTGGAGAAGCAAAGATCGATGGACATAGTTGGGATATATGCTGATATGAATGTTGTAATAGGGAAAAAAAACAAATGAACGGTTGAGATTAAAATCGGATGAACGTCCAAGATCAATCTTTTTAAGGGTTAAGGTGCAAATTTAGCAAAGAACTATTTTCCAAAGTGCACCCAACACAACTAACTATTTTAAGGTGCAAAAATAGACATTATGAATTTTTAGGGTGTAAAAGTAGACATTATGAATTTTTTTTGGAGCAAAAATAGCAATTTCATTATCTATTTTGGGGTGCAAAAATTGCTATTTTTGCTCCAAAAAAATTCATAATTTCTACTTTTGCATCTTAAAATAGTTAGTTGTGTTGGGTACACTTTGAGAAATAGTTCATTGCTATTTTTACACCTTAACCCTTCTTTTTAATGAAACGATGCGTTGCATCCGACGAGCGCCCCCTGCCTATTGTTGTGCCGAGCATGGAAACTGGATCCGCCGTACAACTAGGTAACCCGCCTTCTAGAGCATCGATCCCGCCCATTGCCGCCCTGCTGTAGCTCACAGCCCTTGCTTCATTCGGCACAGCAACCATTGCAGCTTCACCGCTCCTGCCGCACAACTCATCTTTTCGTCATAGCCTCAAGGTGAGTAAGTTCACCTCACGCCCTTGCCAGCAACTCGAAGGTAACTTCCTCCTAACTTCATCTTTTAAAGGCTTTGTTTGGTTGGGAGTTTTCGGAGGGGAGGTTAGGTGAAAGGAGGGTTAGAGATTAAAAATTGGTGTTTAGTTGGAGGTAAGGGAGGAGAGGGGAGGGGAGGATTTTTGTCTTTTAGTGGTCACCTCCCCTCTCTTACAAAACCTCCAAATTTAGGGTTTTTTCTAAGGGAGAGAATATTTATGTCAAATTATGACTAAATTGCCCATGCCAATTTTATAATATTTCAAGACTACCCTTCCACCCTAAAATGTAAAAACATGCTTTCCCTCCTCATTCTGTTTTCTCCCGCCCACTGCCGCAAAACCGTTCTCGTCCAGTTTTTTGAGAGAATGAGTGGATGATTAATAGATTATGCACTGCCAGTTTTTCTCTTCCATTTCGCTACTTCATCTATCTCTCTTTCTCTCTCTTTTTTATTTTGGTTTTTTGTAATTCTTAATTTCTTAATAATTGCTTTCGAGAAACTCAAAAAAGCTTTGTTCCTATAAAGTTACATTGGTGTGATGGTCATACTAATACAGTATTATGCTGATGCTGATTTCTGAATTAGACTTTGTCGCCAGGAGATGTTAACATCGAGAAAGACAAGGTTTTATTAAAAAATAATTGTATAAATAACTGTATATAATTATTAGAATAATAATTTTATAAATAATAATTATTAATAAATATATTATAAAAGAAGAAGGAAAATATGTAGAAGTGTATTTTTATCCATTTATAATTAATTCTCTTCACCTACCTTCTGAACCAAACAAAAAAAACAAACATCACCTCCCCTCCTCTTGAACCAAATAAAATTATAACCTCCCCTAACATAATTTAAATAAATCTCACATGATGTAACCTCCGTGGAACCAAACACACCCTAAATGCGATTGTGTTTGTGTTTTTCTTCATCAGAGTTCTCCCATTCGCTTACTTCCGCTTTGTCAATTTTATTACTGGCTTTCGATCAGGTTTTAGTTTTCCCTGAAATCGCAACATGATTTGTATGCTCTGTATTACTTCATTTCGGAACTCCGTGCGCTTTCCCATTGGAACATGCTTGATAATTCCAAGCTTAAGTGCTTTCTTGCTTCCCATTAAAGCTTATATTGACAAGCTAGCTCCTTTTCCTTTTGGTTACGACAACCTCCTA
This sequence comes from Albizia julibrissin, assembly GCA_037074505.1. Taxonomy (NCBI): domain Eukaryota; kingdom Viridiplantae; phylum Streptophyta; class Magnoliopsida; order Fabales; family Fabaceae; genus Albizia; species Albizia julibrissin. The sequence goes on from CM073484.1 coordinate 10,064,013, forward strand.
AAATAACTATTCTTAAAAAACATGATGAAGAATATTTATTCCTTCCTTAAGATGCTTGTTTATTTTATCATTCATAATTGAACAGTTCCTGTATCGTAGGTTTATCACGTATACATCACTATGTATGATACGTGTTAAAATTAATAAATAGATAATCTAGTCTGGCAATAAGCGTTCTCTTATTTTGAAATTGATAGTCTTCAAACATAAGATCTTAACATATGGCCTTGCCTTTCTAAGCCAGAACCTGATCAATATTTGATTTCAATACTTCTAGGATGGAGGTTGTTTTGGCAGCATCCTCTGTTGATGCTGATATTGGATGCTGGGACCTTCAGTCAGGGGCTGAGCAGCTGCGCTATAAAACTTGTGCTGCGCAATCACATGGCCTCGTTAGTTTCAGCAGTCGCTTCCTTGCATCTTCTCAGATCTGAGATTCCTCAGCTACTGCTGGTCTGGTTCTCTACTGGGCCTGGTCCAAGGTCTTTCTTCTTCATTGCATTTCATATATTTCAAGTTGTTTCAAACTTTGCCGCTTTTTTTTATAATAATCTGATTTTTACCTATGTGTTTGTTTGGATGAATAATAATGATTAACTTGTCAATTGTCATTGCTTATGGCTCTACAGCCTCAAGTAGAAGCCAAGAGCTTTCCAGCTGAGCCAATCAGACCTCTTGCTGCTAATCACCCAGGCACTTATATAGCTGGTGGTGGTTTATCGGGTGACATATACTTTTGGGAGGTATAGTAACGCTTTGATGAGACATTATAAAGTAAATATCTTCTGGCATTAGGTTGGGAAGATACGAATTAAAAATGAAAACTTAGTTTCTGTTGCCTTGACTTAATTGCCATCATGTTTTCAGGTTGAAACTGGCAGATTGCTTAAGAAGTGGCATGCTCATTATAGGGCTGTAACTTGCCTAGTATTTTCTGAGGATGACTCACTACTGATATCTGGTTCAGAAGATGGATGCATACGAGTTTGGTCCTTGTTCATGTATGTGATTCTCATCTTTCCTCTTCCTCTTCTCCAGTTTTGCATTGTCTTGTAGTAATTTTGCCATATATACCACGTGTTTCAGGATATTTGATGATTTGAAAAGGAAGGAAGCAGGTCATCATTATTTGCATAGTTTTTCAGAGCACACCTTACCAGTAACTGACATTGTAATTGGTTATGGAGGGTGCAATGTGATTATAATTTCTGCTGTAGAGGATAGGACCTGTAAGGTTTGGTTTGCTTTTTCTTTTTTAGGTGTCTTTTTTATAGGATCATGCTTGTTAAGTAATAAGAAGTGTCAAATTAGGAAAAATATTTATTCTTTGCAGCTCAAATGGCCAAGATCCTCCTCTTCCTCTTTTGAAACTTCACTATGTATTTCTTGAGGTTTTACATTCTTAGGAGTTATAATTCACAATGTTCATGTGCCAAAGCAAGAATCGCTTCATAGTACAGGGGGATTTATTCTTAAAGCTCTCAAAATAATCATCTACTGCCAGCCAAATTAAAGGCTACGAGGGTCAGTGTTATTACTCATTTAGTGAAAGGCGTCTATTGTAAGGAAATGTTTGCCATCAATAAAACGCTTTTTGAAAGTAGTAATGTAAGGAAGCTCAACTGCACAACTATTTTTAAGAGTAGTTTTTTCCCAGTAAAATATAGGTCTGTTCTACGTTTTTCTGTTTCTTGTTTTCCCTTTCAGAAGTTAGGGGTGGTACTTAATATTGTTCCAAGAGTTACATTGAATGGACTATAATTTTCTATGTTAGATTTGTGTCCATTGTTCCCTATATTTAACAAAGTTGATATTGGGGCCATTTTGTTATAAATATTATGGTTATTTCTTACAATACATATATATTTGCTTTCTTTGTTGTTTGGTGTGTTCTCACATTAATTGGCTGTGACTTCCTGGCATCTGTATTTTTTCTCTTAAATATTGTTTTCTGATATAGCACTGTTGCCGATTTTGATTCTAGTCATATTATATTTTTTTCAAGGTTTGGAGCTTATCTAGAGGAACGCTACTACGAAATATAGTATTCCCTTCAATAACTGATGCAATTGCATTGGATCCTGCTGAACATGTCTTTTATGCTGGCAGTAGAGATGGAAAGATATTTATTGCCGCTCTTAACACTGAAAGGACGTTTAGTCATAATCATGAGATGCATATCATCCGTTCATTCTCTAATCACAGGTTAGTTCTTCTCTTCTAAGCATACATATTTTAAAACATCAACCTCTCGTAGTGGTTTACTGGTATTTTCTCCTTCAAGTTTGCCTTAGTTTTGGTAGTTTGTTTTCTCTTTGCCCTGATATTTTTCCTTATGTATAACATGGTGAAGCATTTGCCAACTTGTCTCGTCTGCACACTTGCTTCATGACTCGGCTGAAATTTAGATTTTTCCTTAGGTTGGTCCTCAAATTGCTAGGAGCACCTTCTTTAAGCCAATTGCCAATATTTGACAATTTTGTTGGCCTGAGTCAGTGATGCACTCTTTTCCATTGACAACATTGTATATTGGCTTCTGACAGGAGATTCTGGCTTTACTTTTTCACCATTGGACAACATATAACCTGCTAGTTTAGGATGAGTGGTCTGCTTATTTTCATTAGAAATTTGGGGAAAAGACCCTAATAATCATGATGAGTATACCCGAGTCTTGGGCGCTTTGAAAGACTAAAAGCCATTGTTGAATTGACCTCTACTGTCGATTCTAATTATGGATCCCTTTTTGACACGTTTTCTGCATGAAAACCATTATTGACATTAGATTTTATTTATCTTGAATTCCTGATAATGGATTTTATTCTTCAAATGTTAAAAATAGTAACAAAACTAGTCTTGCCCCTTATCTTGAAAGTGTGAGTTTTTCATTAAAATAATTAATTAACATGGAATCGTATTAGAAGTTTGATCCATGTTGTTCCCTTTATCATTGAATTGAAATTCCTGTTGAGAAAAGCTGGTTTGAATTTTCTATGCAAATTATGATGTCTTTGCTTTGTCCATGAGTCCAAAGGCTTATTAGGCATGATGGTGTATGACAGATTTTAATAAAATTAAGGGTTAAGGTGCAAATTTGCCCTGGAAATTTTTGCTGAGAAGCAATGTTACTCAAAGTTTTTCAAGGTTTAATATTGCCCCATAACTGTTAAAATGGAGTAATGTTGCCCTTTTTCGTTAAAAAGTTAATGGTCAACATTAGTTTTTTTAACGGTATGTAACATTATTATACTTTGAAACTTCCGAGATTACATTAAACCTGAAAAAACTTTCAGTGTAAATTTGCATCTTAACCCTAAAATTAATCATGTATCTTCACTTAACCCATCATGCTCAAGTTTAAAAGTCTTTAATTTTTAACAAACATGTGCTTGGTCTGACCAGAGAAGTTAACTCTCTTTCCCCCCTTCCTTCAACAGCAAAGCAGTTACTTCCTTAACATATAGTGCAAGTGAGATTCTCTTGTCTGTTATGAACTGTCATATACAGAATAAGCTTATGACTTTATCAATGTTCATCCTACGCTTGCTGTACTAGAAATTAATGGTAAGTCTAAGTGTTAATACATCTGAAGCAAAAGAGTGTATATGACATTTTGCACTGGGTGTGAATCATTTTATTGGCACGGCACCTAATTGCACTACCTATCTTAGTTGGGTTAACACTATTTATGATATAGAGCTAGGTCCCAACTATATGTGCGCAGTAGCAACAGAAAAATGCATGTTATCTTTGATATTTCTTTTTTTTTTGGGGGTCCAACATGGCATGCCTCTGTTCAACTTAATGTCAATTTTAATGTTAATCTGCTCGGAATATTGCAGGGCCTGTAAATAATATTCTTGTTGTTAGAAGACAGCTTGACTCAAGTAAGTCTATGTCTTCAACTTTACAATCACCGTGCTCAAGAAGGCAGGGATCTTTATTACCCCCTCCATTGGAAAAATACTCAAATTCAACAACAGATGAAGATTCAGATGTTGAGACTATTGTTAGCCTCCATGATGGCAGGAGCGGTGTGGATGTTTCATACATGTCTTCGCAGGTGATATTTAATCAAATCAAGGAATTTCAGGTTCGTTGCGCAAAGACGGTTAACCGATAGATATATTCTCACCATTGAACATCATCATTTTGCAATGATTTTTTAGTACAGTATCTGTTATTTAATTTTCTAATTTTGATCAAACCAGTTTTTAACTTTGTAAACCAGAATCGGGCCTCCTCTGCTTCTGAAATGGAGATGGAGAGGCTAAAAGCAGATTGCAAGAGGTCTGCCCAGATGGTTGACCGATTTAAGAAAATATATGAAGATTTGCAAGAGTTCTATGAAGACGACTTCTTGAAAGGTGGTCAAACAAAAACTTCAGATGAAACTGGAAGCTAGGTTGCATTATTTTCTTGCTTGTTCTGCTCAAATTTACCCTTCGAAAGTAGAAATTGTAAGCCTTAGGTCATTTATCTGGCGAGTTATTATTGGGAGTTTTGCTTCCTCTTGATATTTCTAAGTTCTGATATTCTGAATTTCTGATACGCGATACATAGGTTTATATATATATATATTTTGGATGGACAATTAAATGCTTCATGTAAACGTTGGATTGTTGGAAATTTATAGGATCGTGGCAACTTGCAAGGGAAAATGAAGGAAATGGGATGACAAATTTGTAAACTTTATTAAGAAAATTCTCTTTAGAGCATGTTTTTTTGTCTAATTTGGTAAAGGTGCTAAATGTCTTCTAGTTCTTAATATAAAATATAATTGATTTTTTTAGAAAGATTAAAGAAGTTAAATAAATTATTTTAAAGTATTGATATTTATCTTTTTTATACCAAATTATTTTGTTTGACTTATAAACTGATATATAATCAAATAATACATGATTTCTGTTATGATTAACTAACTTATTTAGTTTTCTTAATCTTTTAAAAAAGGTCAACTATTTCTTATATTAAAAATTGAAAGCGTAACCTAAAATTAGACAGTAAAGTGTCTAATTTCTTATAATACATGATTTATGTTATAATTAACTAACTTATTTATGGAGAGTAATTATTTAGTTAAGTGTATAATTTTTTTCCTCCAGAGTTTCAAGACCATAGTTCTCAGACCCGGATCAGATCGGCCGGTCCGGACCGGGAACCGGCGAACTAGCCGGTAAACCGGTCCGGTCTGGGTCACCTTTTTTAATTTTTTTTTTATTTTTCATTAGAATTTCATATTAATAAGTCTAAAATATTTAACTTCTCATCAGTTTAGCCCCAAGTTAGCTCTGGTTTGACTTCAGTCTGACCCACTGACCCAATACCCCGGCTGATTCAGTAACCAATCCAGATTTAATAACCTTATTCAAAACCCACTCGCCTCCCTGTTAAAACCCTTGTCCCCATGACCCCATCTCCTCTTGGCGGTAGTTGTAAAACTGAATTTATTTTGAAATGGAATATGGACGATTAGATTCCAATTTTGAAGGGTTAAGACGTAAATCTGCCTCAAAGAGTATTAGGGAAAAAGTAATATTGTTATGGAAGTTTTGGTCTCAATATTACCGTTCGAAGGTCTAAAAACGTTGTCGCTCCCTTTAATCACCATTTGTGTTGACGGTTCAATTTAACTACAATGACTTACAAGGTAACCTGCTGATTTTTCCACCTCATTGCCTCCCTCCCTCCCTCCTTTGATCTTCCTAGAGAAAGAAAAAAATTCCCCTTTCTGATGTGTTCAATTCTTGCTCTTCACTCTTCTGGGTTTCTTTAACCATGCAGTAATTCCTTCTGTCTTCACACTCACCAACGTTTTCAAGCACGAATCCATCATGCAATACACTCAGTGATAATGGCATATTGATATTAGGGTGAATAGATACCGTTTTGCTTCCCCAACTAAAACCCTCGATTTCTTTTTCAGAGGGCAAAAAAAAACCGTGTTGAATTCTCACATCGGCTGTCACAATCCATGGACTAGGTGTTTTTGACTGGATTTATTGCTATTTGCACTCCAAATAAGCCAATGAATGATTGTTTATTTAATTACTTCTGATATTCTACGGTTGATTGTCCGTAATCTTTGATTAGAATGCATAATTATTGTGGTGATGGGAGGTGCCAATTCCTGGGTTGCAAGTATACGCCATCGACGACGCGCTGCCACCAGATAGAGTCGCGGATGTTTGTGAGACAAATCTTTGACGGTTGGTGAAGAGTGGCGTGATCGCTTCGGCGGACGAAGGGGTTCCGAGGTTTGATCTGATATTGCTGGGGCATGGGCCCCGATGGCCTCGTGGCGTCTCTGTTCCTGGTGTGGAATATGTGGGAAAAGTCCCACATCGAGAGTTTCACGAGGGAAGGGCGGTGTTTTTGAATATAAATAGGAGGCCCCCTCCCTCATTTCAATCATCCCTTCAACTTGCCTTCTTTCTTTTATAAGGCATTTTGTATTTCCTTCTCTCTTATAGTATTTCACTTATAAATTGTTTAGAGTGAAATTAGATTCTGGTATTTTCCTTATTGTTGTCTTATTTATTATTTATTAGCTGCTATTAGATATAGTAGTTGTGATTTATTATATTATTAAATTACTTCTAGAAACTTTGTTTTCTAGTATTGTGATTTTTTAGTATAATCGGTTACGCTCTATATATCCCGCTTCCGCAACAATTGGTATCAGAGCCAAGGTTCTATCTGAGTATGCTCTGTGGTTGCAGTATAATCTGAACTTCCACATCAGAAAAGAATTACCTTGAGGTTTTGCATTTGCAGCTATTAAAAAATATTTGGAGCAGAAATGGCGGACAAAAAGGTTGAAGAATCCACATCAAGTGTCAACAATTCGTCGTCGGCATCTTCGCTTCTGACGAGAATTATGCCCAATGCGAAGTTTGCAGTTGAAATTTTTGACGGATCGAGACATTTTGGGATGTGGAAGAGTGAGGTTCTTGATGTCCTTTTTACACAACAATTAGATTTTGCTCTTGAAGAAAGGAAACCAGATAAAATGGAGGAGGAAGATTGGAGGATCATCAATCGTGTTGCTTGTGGTACTATTCGATCGTTTCTTTCCAGAGAACAGAAGTATCCATACACAAAGGAAACTTCTGCTTGTAGATTGTGGAAGGAATTAGAGGATAAATTCCTGAAGAAAAGCAGTCAAAATAAGCTTCACATGAAGAAAAGATTGTTTCGCTTCACTTATGTTCCTGGTACCACAATGAATGATCATATCACCAGCTTCAACAACTTGGTAACAGATTTGTAGAATTTGGACGTGACTTTTGAAGATGAAGATCTGGCCTTGATGTTGTTGGGATCACTTCCTGATGAGTACGAGCACTTGGAGACTACTCTACTTCACGGCAAAGAGGAAGTATCTCTCAGAGATGTTTGTTCTGCGCTATACAGCTATGAACAAAGAAAGAGGGATAAACAAAGAGGTGGAGAAGCAGAAGCACTAGTCATAAGAGGGCGTGCTGAAAATCAATCGAGATCAAGGAAAGGGAGATCCAAATCAAGGTCCAAACCAAGTAAGGATGAATGTGCCTTTTATCGAGAAAAGGGCCACTGGAAGAAGGATTGTACAAAGTTGAAGAACAAAGCCAAACAGAACAATGAGAAGGCTGCTATGGATTCAAATGTAGCTGATTGTGATGATGAAAATTCAGATTTTTCATTATCTACAACGACGTCGTCAAAAGCGTCAGGCGTATGGTTGTTGGATTCAGCTTGCAGTCATCATATGTATCCTAACCGAGACTGGTTCACTGATTTCCAAGAAGGAGGATGTGGAGTTGTCCACACAGCAGATAACACTTCATTTACCGCATATGGCATTGATTCAGTTCGATTGAGGAACCATGACGGATTGATCAGAACATTGACAGATGTTCGATATGTACCAGATTTGAAGAAAAATATCATTTCTGTGGGAACTCTAGATTCAAAGGGTTTCAAGATTACTGCAGAAAGTGGAGTGATGAAGATACTTTCTGGTGCACTGGTGGTAATGAAGGGTATTCGGAAGAGCAATAATACGTATCACTATCAAGGTAGTACGGTTATTGGAATAGCAGCAGTGACATCCAGTGATGAGAAGGAGGTAGAAGCAACAAGGTTGTGGCATATGCGCTTGGGACATGCTGGAGGAAAATCCTTAAAAACTCTTTCAGATCAAGGGTTGTTAAAAGGATTAAAGCATTGCAGTTTGGAGTTTTGTGAGCACTGTGTGAAGGGGAAGCAGACAAGGGTTAAGTTCGGAACAGCTATCCATAATACAAAAGGTATTTTGGATTATGTTCACTCTGATGTTTGGGGTCCTTCCAAAACACCATCATTGGGAGGAAAACATTATTTTGTAACCTTTGTTGATGATTTTTCCCGAAGAGTTTGGGTGTATACGATGAAGACTAAGGATGAAGTATTGAGAATTTTTCTCAAATGGAAGGCGATGATAGAAACACAAACAGGCAGGAGGATCAAATGTCTTCGTACAGATAACGGAGGAGAATACAAGAATGATCCTTTCCAGAAGATTTGTGAGAATGATGGCATCGTCAGACACTTCACCGTCAGAAATACACCACAGCAGAATGGAGTGGCAGAACGCATGAACCGGACTTTGCTGGAGAAGGTTCAGTGTATGTTGTCCAATGCTGGCTTGGGCAAAGAATTTTGGGCTGAGGTAATTACATATGCGAGCCACCTCATTAATCGTCTACTATCTACTGCTATTGGTGGTAAAACACCGTTGGAACAATGGTATGGTAAACCTGCTACATATTATGATTCTTTGCATATATTTGGCTCAATTGCATACTATCATGTGAAAGAATCAAAATTGGATCCGAGAGCAAAGAAAGCTATTTTCTTAGGGATCACTTCTGGAGTCAAAGGATATCGTTTATGGTGTCCAGAAACAAAGAAAATTGTATTCAGTAGGGATGTTACTTTTGATGAATCTGCCATGGTAAGAAAGGTAGCAGCTGAAGATACCCAGCAAGATGATAGTGTTTCAAAGCAGGTGGAGTTTGAAGGAAAGATGATTTTTCCAGTACAAGAAGCAGACGGGGAAATAAGACAAGACTTTCCTGAGGTAGAAGAAGAGCCAGTTGATAGGGAGGTTTCGACTCATGGACCTCAACAGCAACATGAATCAATAGCAACCAGCAAGCCAAAACGAACAATAAGAAAGCCTACTCGTTTTGAAGACATGGTGGCTTGTGCAACCTCAATTGCAGCTGATGACATTCCTTCAACTTATAAATGGGCTATCCAGAGCTTAGAAAAGGAAAAGTGGAAGAATGTCATGAATGAAGAAATGCAGTCCCTTCATCAGAATGGTATGTGGAAATTGGCCAAACTCCCCAAGGGTAAGAAGGCAATTGGTTGCAAATGGGTATATGCAAAGAAAGAAGGATTTCCTAACCAAGGTGATGTGCGCCATAAAGCAAGATTGGTAGCTAAAGGCTATGCTCAGAAGGAGGGAATTGATTACAATGAGGTATTTTCTCCGGTTGTGAAACATTCCTCTATTAGAATTTTGTTGGCTTTGGTAGCACAGTTAGATTTGGAACTAGTTCAGATGGATGTAAAAACTGCATTTTTAAATGGAGACTTGGAGGAGGAAATCTACATGACTCAGCTGGAAGGATTCAGAGTTGCTGGAAAGGAGAATATGGTGTGTAAACTTGACAAATCGTTATACGGATTGAAACAATCTTCGAGGAAATTGTATAAACGATTTGACAAGTTTATGTTGCGACATGAGTACAGAAGAAGTAGATACGATCATTGTGTCTATTTGCGAAAGCTTGAAGATGGATCCTTTATATATCTCCTTTTATATGTCGATGATATGTTGATTGCTTCAAAAAATCAGGCAGAAATTGAGAAGCTGAAGGTTCAACTAAAAGATGAATTTGAGATGAAGGATCTAGGCGAGGCAAGGAAAATTCTCGGTATGGAGATAACAAGAGATAGAGAATCAAAGAAACTCTTTTTATCTCAAAAAGAATATTTGAAGAGGGTGCTAAATCGTTTTGGTATGAATGAGAGGACGAAGTCGGTTAGCACTCCACTCGCCCCTCATTTTAAGCTTAGTGCTGATATGTCGCCAAAGGATGAAGATGAACGAGAGTATATGTCAAGGGTACCATATGCAAATGCCGTTGGTAGCTTGATGTATGCAATGGTTTGTACAAGACCTGACATTTCACAAGCTGTTGGAGTTGTGAGTAGGTATATGCATGATCCAGGGAAGGAGCATTGGCAAGCTGTGAAATGGATTCTACGGTATATTTGTAATACTGTAGATATTGGATTGGTTTTTGAGCAGGAAGGTGATCGATCTTTAGTTGGGTATTGTGACTCAGATTTTGCGGGTGATTTGGACAAGCGAAGGTCAACTACTGGTTATGTGTTTACTTTTGCAAGAGCGCCAGTTAGTTGGAAGTCAACTTTGCAGTCAACAGTTGCTTTGTCTACCACAGAGGCAGAGTACATGGCGATTACAGAGGCTGTGAAGGAGGCAATTTGGCTTCAAGGATTGCTTGGAGAACTTGGTATTGGTCAAGAAAGCATCGTAGTTTATTGTGACAGTCAAAGTGCTATTCAATTAGTAAAGAACCAAGTTTACCATGCAAGGACGAAGCACATTGATGTTCGATATCACTTTATACGAGAAATTTTGGAAGAAGGTGGAGTCATGATACAAAAGATACGGACAACTGAGAATCCTGCTGATATGCTGACAAAGGTTGTGACTTCTGTCAAATTTCAACATTGTTTGAATCTAATCAACATTGTTGAACATTGATTATTGAATTGTTAGCACAAATTTGTAATTAGGAGAAATTGAGAATGTGGGAATTTTCCCAAGGTGGAGATTTGTGGAATATGTGGGAAAAGTCCCACATCACGAGGGAGGGGCGGTGTTTTTGAATATAAATAGGAGGCCCCCTCCCTCATTTCAATCATCCCTTCAACTTGCCTTCTTTCTTCTATAAGGCATTTTGTATTTCCTTCTCTCTTATAGTATTTCACTTATAAATTGTTTAGAGTGAAATTAGATTCTGGTATTTTCCTTATTGTTGTCTTATTTATTGTTTATTAGCTGCTATTAGATATAGTAGTTGTGATTTATTATATTATTAAATTACTTCTAGAAACTTTGTTTACTAGTATTGTGATTTTTTAATATAATCAGTTACGCTCTATATATCCCGCTTCCGCAACATCTGGGGCATCGTCTTTTGAGGGAGGATCATCCTTCCCTATCTTCTTCTTCTTCTTCGATTGTCATAGCCATGGAGATGAAAGCGGGAGAGAGAAAAATTTTTCTTTCTCTAGAAAGATTGAAGGAGGGAGGGGGGATGAGGTTTAATGATGAGGTGCAAAAATCAGTATACATCTTTGAAATAATGAATCGAACCCACATTTTAACCAAACAGGATAAATGAGCTCATACTGCTTAGTTCCTTGTTCAAAGCAGCAAGTTTAGTATTAAAATACTAGTATTAATTAATATTATTAGGTTTGATATTTATTATTTGATGTTTATTATATTCAAGGATCAAACATTATATCCTATATTGATATTTTTTTCATATTGTATCCATCTTTGAAATATAAATATGAGATATTATGATAAGATTTAATTTAGTTAAATAAAATTAGATAATATTCTAGGATTAGCCCGTTAGCTTATAATTTACAGGCTTATTTATACTTTTTTTAATTTAAGGATTAATAATATTCAAATGGCCTTTATTTTCCCTATACTTTCAATCCTTCAAAATGTCACATTCTTTAACAAAATTCTCTTTAATATCACCCTTTTGAGTAATCGGGTTTTCAAATGTCTACTGTAGAAATTTTAATAATAGTATAACTTGGTTTATAAAAGTTTTTTTTAAAAAAAACAATATGTTAAATACTTGGTAATAAGTAATAACATTGAACTCTCCAAAAATTCTAACATTGAACTTTCAAGCGACATTTTCTTTTTAATTATTGAAAAGAAAAGGATAGTTTTCAAAAACTGTAATCAAACAAGTGTCTTGATATATACAATCAAATCAATGTTTTATATTTCTCAAACAGGTAGTTCGGAGAGGGTAGGGAGGATGGAGGGCCAGGCTATGAGGAAATAGAGTGCAGCATGTGGGTGCAATCTTCATAATGCTCAGATACTTATATGCCTTGAGTGTTTTAGACTATGTCCCATGCTTGAGGGCACTAGACGTGGATCGGCACAAGAGAACGTTGAAGAATGCAATGAGGATAGTGAACAAGCATCATGATCCCATCATCGAAGAAAGAATCAAACATTGCAAGGATGGCACCAAGACTAAAACTGAGGACTTGCTTGATGTTATGATTTCTCTCAAGGTTGCTCATAATAACCCCCTCTTGACCATGCAAGAAATCAAAGCACAAATTACAGTGCATGCTCTTGTCTTCTTGATATATCCTTCAATTTGTTTAGTATTTGTTGAAATATCAATTAAGTTAACCAATTTTTTTAATTTAATTAAATTAGATAAATATATCTTATATTAAAGATAAACAAGAGTAGCCAAAATTAATCTGAACTTGATTTATTTTGTCACGAAATTTGTATGGCAACAGTGGACATTCCATCGAACTCAGCAGAATGGGCACTCACAGAAATGAAGTAGCCAGAAATTCTTGAAAAAGCCACCCAAGAATTAGACAAAGTAGTAGGAAAGAAGAGGCTTGTTGAAGAATCAGAGATACCAAAACTAAACTACATCAAAGGCTGTTTAAGAGAAGCTTTTCGACTCCAGAAGTGGTTGGGTGTCTATGAGGCTGTTTGGAATAGTTTATGAAAATTTTATAAGTGCTTATGAATTGTAATTTACGGTCTACGAGATAACTTTTACGGTCTACGAGGTAGCTTTTACGGTTTACGAGGTGCTTTTACGGTCTACGAAGTGCTTTCACGGTCTACGATTTATCTCGATTTACGTGAATCGGACTTATATGATAAGCTCGATTCAAAAAAGCTATCACAAACAGCCCCTATAAAACTATAATTTTAAAAGTTATTTTTCGTAAATTAAGTAAATTTTTTTTTTATATTTATTTTATAAATTATAAAAATTATTTTTTAAAAATTAATTCAACTACTCCCTCAAAAGGGCAGCCACGTGTTACTAAGTAGAGTGGGGCTAGGGCGGAACCCTAAGGTTTGGGAGGAGCCCCTTTAAGTTCAAACCAGAATGACACCTCACAGGCGACGGTTTCGATGTGTTCCTGACAAAAGTAGACCTTCGGCTCATAACCTTCACGACGGGACAACGTGGATGTCCAGGAGTGGTGTGGGACAACTCTGTCAGTGATGTTGCTTGCTAGGTTGATACATGGATAACCAGTTGAACTGGTTCAGTCTGAGACTGGGCCCTTCATGGCTCACCCACTTGGGGTCGTTGCAAAACCGAGGTTGCCTAATGAGGTTTATGGCATCTTGGATTAATTAAGCCAAGCTAATATAAGACTAGTATATGAGCCCATAAAATAACCACGAGAATAAAATTTTTAAGTGTCTTTCTTGTTGACATTGTGATCAGAATCTTTATGTATTCTAGCCTATGTAGACTCAACCTCAAGAATGCTACATATATGATCATATTTAGATGAACTTACACTTATTTTATAAGTATAATTTACTTAAGTTTAGGCAAAATTCCCCTCACATACTTACTTCGTATACAGTAAAACATACATTGTATACCGTAAATCACGATTGAAAAACACTTTTAAAGATTCCAAACACTATTTTAAACACCCACTATATCACATGGCTTTATTATAGATGAAAATCCTCCAACTTTTCTTATATTTTGGTTAATTATTCTATTTAGAAAAACCTACACTATAATTAATTAATTCCCCGTTTGATCCTGTCAAAGAATTTTTTTTGATGGAAGTAGAAGAGTAGTTGGGATTGGGCTTTAAAAAGTATGTTTGTTAGGTTATAAATGAGTAGAGAATTTATGTATGTGTTCTATTTATAGATGGAATGAATGAAAGTGGAAAAAAAAATCGGGAAATCAAGAGTGGGTTTTGAGATGAAACAAAACCTAGCTAGAAGAATTCCTATGAAAAGCACATTGAAGAAGAAGAAGGTGGTGTAGAAACTAAATCTGGAGGTAAAGCATAACCGAAAGGGGGTTGGTTTTACGTTGAGATGAAGGTGAGAAGAACAAACAAGAGGCAGAACATTCATAAATAGATTGATATAAAAAATTTCCTTTCTCTATCGTCCTCTTCCTCTATGCTTCGTTGAGTCGTGCTCTGACTTTCGTCACGACGTCCACTGTGCTCGACTGTGTCTTCCACTAGCAAGCAGATAGTGGGATGTGGCTTTGTTATTTGATGAATAGCAGATTGGGTTTTCTTTTTATTTGGGGAGGGGTAAATTTGTCAAGAAATTTCATCACTTAGAGTATTATTGTCCAAACATTTAGTTCCATGGAACCCATGCATGTTAGTTTCACCAGTCTACCTCATAAAATCTACTTCCATCATTCTTTATGGATGTGAATTCTATATGAAAGTGGGTTGCAAGATACTAAATAATTCAAATTCAAGATTCTACATTAATTAATTAACGGATAGATAGATAGATGAAAATGTAATCTTAATATAAAAGGGGTTTATACAACATATAACTTTTGATTTCTAAGATATCTATAAGATTTTTCAAAATTCAAGAGAAATCCCTCTAATTAAAGTAACATGCAGAATGTTGATGTACTTTGCTCCATACTATATAAAAGTAGAATAATTAAATAACCGATATTGGCTTAATATTTCTTAATGTGCTTGTTTATAGAACAATTGATTTAGTTATAAAATTTAATGTGATTTCAAAAAATATTAAAAACTATATAACTGTCCAACTTCTCCCCACACTTGAAGGTGACTTTTAGAGCCTATTTGATTGGAGGGGATGGGAGGGAAGAAAAAATGAACCCCTCCCCTCATTTAATTTAAAATTTTGGAGGGGAGGAGACCCCA
Source organism: Albizia julibrissin (assembly GCA_037074505.1). NCBI lineage: Eukaryota > Viridiplantae > Streptophyta > Magnoliopsida > Fabales > Fabaceae > Albizia > Albizia julibrissin. The sequence continues at coordinate 10,079,064 of CM073484.1, forward strand.
AATCTTCCATTCCCTCCCCTTCAATACCCCATTTTAGCTCCCTCTAAATTGGAGGGGAGCCAAAATTTGTCCCAATTTACTCTTATGTATGTTATTTCTTCTCTACCCATATCAAAAAATTACTAGAAGCTCTACATGTTCTCTTCCAGACTCTTTGTAATATCCAAATAAAAAATAATAAAAAATTTAAATTCTTATTATAATATTATATTATATTTTATATATATTATATACATACTGGTGTTGCATGCATATATATAAAATATATATATATAGGGGAGCAATCGTCCTCCTTCATTTCCTATTAAACTGTATAAGAGGTGCGATCTCTTGTGCGATTTTGTGAGAGAGAAAAGTGAGAGAAAGAGGGAGAAAACGAGAAGAGACTAAGGAGCTTGTTTAAGGTTTTTTGAGGTAAGTTATTTATCTTATAAGATTATTTAGATAGCTAAAATAACTTCTTTTCAGCAAATTTCTTTTATAAAAATTATTTCATGTATTTTTCTCTTTCTAATAAGGATAATATTGTATTGATTAGAGAATATTTTAAAATTAGCATTTTGGACAAGCTTGAGTTTTGTTAGTATAAGGCTATAAAAATGTAGAGAATAATTAATAGTTTATTTTAATCATTTTATTTTTTTTATTTAGTTGGTATAAGATTTTATACCGAATTTTTTATATAATTAGTCTATAAATAATTCTATATAAGACTTTTTAACCTATTAAATGTGGGTTAAAATCTTTATTTGAATTAATGAAGGTATTACTGAAATTTTAATTGGTTTAGCTTTGAAATTTTTAGGACTAAAATGTCATTTATGAAAATTTGAGGACTAAACTGTCATTTTTTATATTTGAAGGACTAAACGGTCATTTCCAAAATTTAAACCCCAAACTGTTATTTTCAGTTTTTATAATATATAATATATTATTATTAAAATTTGTATATAAGTTATAATTTTGATTATGTGAAATTTTGGAGAGTTATCAGTGGGTAGTAAATTGATTGTGGTAGATTGATCTTGGCATCTATTTAAGCTCTTGGATTAGGAGAAGTGTGGTAATAAATAGCTTTAGCTAGAAATAATCACTTTCCTCTTGTTGTGTATGCTTGTATGATGTTTGTGAGTGATTTTAATTATGCAGATTTATAAATTTGGCTGCTGATATGTGATGTGGTTTTGGAAAATATGTTGTTAATGAAATTGTCTTGTGGGACTTATTTTCATTGAGAAAATAACTAGCAATATTATATTATATGAGTTGGGATTTATTTATGAGATTGGAAAGATCATTTTTGATAATTATGAAATGATAATGAAATGTCATAATCATATAATATGGATAGGAGAGGGGATGGTGGATGTGGAATTAATGGGAGGTTACTCAAAGAGAAAATAAGGGGGTGAATTCTTGTACAAAAGAGAAAATAAGGTGGTGGAAGTCCAGGTGTACACTGGTTAGTTCTTTGACCCATTTATATTTCGTAGGGCTATGACACCCCACTAATATATTTAGAGGGGGAACCCATGGTCCGCTCTTGTACTCTGTAGATTTTGGCCGATCCATATCACTTGATCGGTGAGCTTGTTGAGTTAGCTACCAGTCATATAGGTGAGTACTAGCCCATAGGTTCAGTCAGAGGAAATAAGGTGGAGAGGAAATAAGGGAGGAAAGAAAATAAATTATTGTGTATTGACTCTTGTACATTTATATGGTAAATATGAGAATGAGAATATTATATTGTGAATTATTATGAAATTATTCATATATACAAGAAATATTTTAATAATGTTATACTTTTATAACTGTCTCACTTGGCACCTCACGGGCACATACTTGTATGCCCGATGAGATGGATTGCTGGTTACTGAGGCTTTTATCTCACCCTGTTGATTTAACATTTTTTTAGGAAATAGTTGTCGTGCAGGTCCATCAGGGAAGACTTCGAAAACTTAAACTACTTTTGATAAAAGTAGTACTTCCATCTTTTAATATATGTAGGATTATTGTATAATGCCATATTAGGGCTCATCTTGCATACTCTGATCTATTTATGAGAACTTGATATATTAACTATATATTTTTAATTGCTTCTGATGATGTTAGAAGACCTGTATGGCTTATGATGTGTCCTAAACTTGTGGATCCACAATTTGATCTGATAATGATATTTTAATATCCGATGAGATACTATTCAGCAAGGAAAAATGATTTTATTTTCCATGGTAAATTTTATAAACCATGGTAAAGTTTTCAAATGGTTAGTTGAATTATTTTTCTACTATTGTTAAATTTTTAAAAGATGAACTGTAATCTTTTCTATCATGGTAGACTTTTGGAGAATTAAGATATAATAATAAGATTTTACAGTGTTAAGGAAATGATTTTACACCCTTCTTGCATTGCTAATGACTCCCTTTGCTATCTGTACTATTCTCATCGATTTATAGCTTGCTTTCATAATCTATTTTCTCTCATTGCCTGCCTTCATCGTGAATCAGAGCTTGCGTTTGACTCCCTCATCTATTTTTTTCCTTGCTCAGCGTTTGATCTCAGCTGTTAAGCTTTCTTCAATCGCACCCTTCTCTTGTACTAAAAATGTTTATTTTCTCGCCACAATTTCTTCATAACATAAATCCAGTTTTTGCTTATCAATATTTCGCCTAACGGCGAGGTTATTCTAGTGACTGTGGTTGATTATTATTGGGTTATTTTCGGTTAGTAATTAGTAGGTACTCGAGTATTAAGCTAACCCCTTAGTATTCGAGTACCTCTTCTTAATACTCATGTACTAACTCTCTTCCCTCATTCTTCTATCCACCCACAACATTCCCTTTTTTATTGAGTTTGTTAAGTAAGAGCTTCTGCCCCATATATATATGTTTAAGTACTAACCCCTTATGTTGTTTGGTTGTCTTTCTTCTTCAATTGGTTCATTCCGTGGGTGCTTTGTTGAGGGATTGAATGAATCTTCATCTTCTTATGCGTTTTTAGTCCAATAAGGCATGATTGTGTAGATAAGCTTCATCTGTTTGTGGTATTTGTGAAGATTCAGATGTACAGCATATATATATATATATATATATATATATATATATATATATATATATATATATATTGGTTATCTTTATTGCTGTGACATTCGAAAATTGAAGAAAAGAAGCTTCTCCCAAAAAGCTTATTTATTCAAAAAGCCCACAAGATGTGTGTGTGTTCCCAAACTCTCAAAAATGGGTTTATGTACGATGGATGCTATAAATAAATTTTTTTAGCTTCTAATGAGATCTCAAACAGACCCTGCATCAATTAAAACCAGTTGCTTGATGAGGTGGCATAATATAGGGTGGTTTTGATTTATATATGAGAAAAGAGCTAAAGAGGGACATGGTGGTTGATGAGCCAACTAGGGAATAAGAAGGTTGGTCAACATGGCGGACCCTTGGGCTTACTGGTTTTTTTTTTTTGGGAGTTCATTTTTTATCACCTTTTTAAATATTTTAAATACTCATTTTTCATATTTTTAACATACTCTTCTTTAACATTTTTAATAATAAGTTTTTCAATCTTTTCAGGAGACATCATGAATATTTTTTAGACTCAACTTTCATATTTTCAATCCTAATTTTTAGTTATTTTTACTATTGTATATTCTGTTCGTTTATTTTCATAAGAAATAATTAGTTGAATTGCGTAATTCGAAAAGTTAGTTAAAATTAATTAAAAATAATTAAAATGTAAGAAATGTAAATTCTTTTTGCAAAACATATCCTCATTTATATGAAAGAAAGAGAATGTGTGTGAATTAAATATGAGAGAAAACTCTAAATAAATACCATTTGAACTTATAAAATTTCAAAAAGTATGTTAACACTTGAAAATGAAAAATAGGTTTCAGGAGACTAATATGAGATTTTAAAATGTTATGCTATTACCAAAATACCTTTAAAGTTTGTTTTTTTTTTAAGAAAAACCCTCGCCGCCGCCAAAGCTTTGACAGCCGACACCACCCAACTGGCAAGACTCCAGCAACTGAAGCTCCGGTGACAACTTGAGTAATGAGATTTAACTACTTGAGTTTTGTAAGCCCTATCAAACATCGTTGACAAGTTGAATAAAGGCAAATACAACTTTAGTGTTGGTAATGACAACTTGAGTGTAGTTATTAATAATATCGGGAGCGCAATTTGTTAATAATTGTGCTCAAGTTGTCATTGCATTTATTCAACTTACTAACAATGTCAGATAGGGCTTATGAAACTCAAGTAGTCAATCTAATTACTTAAGTTGTCACCAAAGCTCCGGCCGTTGGCACTAGAGTCCCGGCGGCAAGGTGGTGCCAGCTGCCAAAGCTCCAACTCTAGTGAGGGTTCTTTCTTTTTAAAACAAAAATCTTGAGAGACATTTTGATAAAAACACAACATTTTAAAATTACATAATAATCCCTTAAGACCTATTTTTCATTTTCATATATTAACAGATTTTTTGAGGTTTTCCAAGTTTAAATAATATTTATTTAAAATTTTCTCTAAATATAACGGTATGGGTGATATGAATAATTAAATGGGGGTAAAATCCAGTTTGTGTGCAAGGGACTGAGGTGGTATCAAAATGTGGGAGAGGGATGTCTTCACCTTCTCTCTATTTTTTGTTTACTTGATGTCTAAACTATTGGATCATGTTTTAATGGATAAAATTTAATGTTATATATTAAATAGTATTATAATCTTAAATATAATAAAAATCTATAATTCTAATATTATTATATTACATTAAATATAATATATTTAAATATAGTATAATAATTGAGATATTAAATATTTAGGAATTTGAGAGAGATGTTTGTGAAGAAACTCTTTTTCGGTATTTAATACCAATATATTAAAACGTGCTTTGTGTGGAAGGAAAGGTTGAAGGAAATGTGTGTAATTTAACATACACGCCCTCGTATTTAATACATGAACCATCCCCAGTTCCGTGCATTCCTGCAAACGCCACATCCTTTTCTAATCCAACTGCGACGTCGTAATCACCACTAACCTATGGTCCGTTTGGCAGCATGAAACTGGAGCCATGAAATTAGATTTCTTTTTTGGGAACAAGAAGTGACTACTGACTAGTCAGTGCCTGTTGCCCACAAATTCAATGACACGTTCGAGCGTAGAGTCGTCCAGTTTTAAAAATTGTGCCGTAGAAAATCTTATTAATTTCTTAGTTTTAAAATTTTTTAAAGAAAATATGTAATATAATGAAAAAATGATAGAAAAATATCATTTAAACTTTAAAATCTTGTTGATAAATATGTTAATGAGATTAATAAAAATATTAATACAATTGAAAATTTATTTTATTGCTAAATCATCTATTTAAAATTTTAAAATTTAAATAGTATTTTTTTAAAAAATTATCCTAATATAATAAGGACGTTGATGGGAAAAGGAGATTTTGGCCACGCCAAGTTTTATTGTTGTCTGTTTTCGAAGAATAACACAAAATAGACGAGTCAGTATTGACCACATCTTATATTTTTTGTTTAAAAGAAAGTTTTCATGTCATTAGAACGCAAGGTCATTGACCACTTTTTTTTTTTTTTGGCTTAATAAACACACACACACTAATCCGCCCACACGCCCTCATTACACTACTTTTAATCCCCCAATTATTGCGTGTCTTGTTCTTAACTTTTTGTGTGGAAAAAGAGTTGCGGGTAGTGTACACAGTTTATAGTAATTTTTTAATATTTAATAGTAAAAATATTATAAAGTGTATAGATTAGATTTATGTTAATTTTTTAATATTTAATGATGAGAATATTATTTAATGAGATATTTTAATATTTTTAATGGTGGAATATTTTTTTTTAAATTTTTGAATGGGGGAATATTTCTTAAATTTTTATATTATTAATTATTTTTTTAATATTTAATGGTGGTAATTAAAATTATTTAATATTTAATCGCATTTATAGGTGGGCACTTTGGTCAATTTAAAAAATTATAATGGCAACAGTGTCATTTTTACTGGATTACAAGATGTCTGCATCCTCATTCATTAGTTCTAGCAATGTAATCATGATTACATCAAATGATGTAATCAAGATTACAAAATGTAATCATCTTTACATTACATAAATCTAACCAAACGCTGTAATCGCTTTATTATATCATAATTACATGTAATCCTTCCTCATGTAATCGAACCAAATGACCTATTAATATCTCAATCATTACATCATATTTTAATGGATAAGATTTAATGCTATATATTAAATATAATAAAATTCTATAATTATAATATTATTGTATTATATTAAATCTCATCTATTAAAATATGATTTAATGGTTGAAATATTAAGTTGAGGAAAATGAGAGAGAAGTCATGGAGAGACCCCTTTTTCGGTGATTATTGATTAATATGAATATATTAAAACGTGCTTTGCGTGGAAGGGAGCTTGAAGGAAATGTGTGTAATTTAACGTACATGCACTCGAACATTTAATACATGAACCTTCCCCATTCCGTGCATTCCTGCCAACGCCACATCCTTTTCTAATCCAACTGCGACGTCGTAATTACCACTAACCTATGGTCCGTTTGGCAGCATGAAACTGGAGCCATGAAATTAGATTTTTTTCTTGGGAACAAGAAGTGACTAGTGACTAGTGACTACTGACTAGGCAGTGCCTGTTGCCCACAAATTCAATGACACGTTCGAGCGTAGAGTCGTCCAGTTTTAAAAATTGTGCCGTAGAAAATCTTATTAATTTCTTAATTTTAAATTTTTTTAAAGAAAATATGTAATATAATGATAAAATGATAGAAAAATAACATTTGAACTTTAAAATTATGTTGATAAATATGTTAATGGGATTAACAAATAATAATACAATTTACAACTCATTTTATTGTTAAATCACCTATTTAGAATTTTAAAATTCAAATAGTATTTTTTTTTAGAATTTTCTCTAATATAATTAGTGACCATATATTGTATTTTCAAAATTTGTCGGCAGCGTAAAAGGATGCTATCATTATGATAAATTAATTTAATATAGATAACTAATTTATTAGAACTAAAATATTAATCATAATCCATAAATATATTAGACATGTAAAAGAATATTTTTGTTCCGTGAATTTTGGTAACTCTTTTTACATGAAAATAAATTAAAACTGTATTGTAATTATATTAGACACATTTTTTGTTCTTATAGATAAGATAAGATTATAAGAATATTGTCAATTTTTTTTTATAAAAAGGGATTGGAGGGAGTATAATTTAAAATTAAACTAGGTTAAAATTGTTATAAAACACCAAAAGTAGTTCATTATCGAATATATAAAATAAAACTATATGATTGTCCATCTCATTCAAACTATTATGTTATCTCATAAATGTAAATTTCTAGGAATTATACACACGCACATCCCATAAAATCGGAATTTTATATATGAGTGAATCATGCTTGGATTTTTTTTTATATTATTATCGAGTGTCTCGTTCAGTATTTATAGTTATCTTTTATAACACAAATGTCTCCTTTTAAATTTAAAATCAAAATTTAGAGGGATGTAACGACATTTTCAACAACTAAACTAATTCTGTTGGTATCATACACGGGTCTCTATATATGAAACGCACATATATCCTCCCAAGAAATACGTAAAACGTGAAAAACATTTACACACAATAAAAAATTGAGGTAACAAAGTGCGCGCGAGCGCGTATTATTCAAATCCTTTAAGTTATTTTTTTAGTAAGAAAATATGGCAAATTATACAATTACAAGAAGATTAGAGGAAATCATATGAATATTACACCATCAATTTATATAGGTTAAAGTATATTTTTAGTCTTTTAAATTTATATGAGATTTATTTTTGGTCCCTTAACCTTATAAAATATACTTTTTATCCTATAATTCTGACAATGTTAATATTACTAACGGAAAACGCTGATGCAGCAAATTTAAGTGATGACTGTATAATTAAATGTTATTAATCTTAAATTTAAAATATATGTAAATTGAAAATTATTTAAAAACCTTATTAACCAGTCAATATCAAAACTTCAATTGTATTAAAAAAATTTATTTTTATAATCTAAATATATTAGTTTAATAATCTAAATATCAAAATCTCAATTTCATTTGCAGCGATTTTTCAGTTTATTTTAGTTCAATAATCTAAATATATTATATTAAAAATTAAAATTTAAATATACTTTATCAATTATACAGTCATCACTTGAATTTGCTATGTTAACATTTTTTGTTAATAAAATTAACGGTGTTAGAATTATAAGACTAAAATTATACTTTATAAAGTTAAGAGACTAAAAATATATTTCATATAAAAGTTAAAGGACCAAAAATATACTTTAGTGATATTCTCATAAAATAGATTTTGGAGGGAGTATAATTCAAAATTAAAATAGGTTAACATTGTAATAAATGACCAACTAGTTAATTATTGAATACATAAAAAAAATTTATACTTTCTCATAAATGTAAAATTCTCGGAATTATACATATGGCCAAGTGACATTTTTATATGAACCAGACGTGTCTATATGAACCGCATCCTCCCAATAAATATGGAAAACGTGAAAAATAATATCAATTATTATCTTTCAGCTTGTGCCTGGGGGACACCTTGATTGGTACGTGTCCCCAACTATTAAAGAATATTGCCATATTCCGGAGAAAAAATATTGCCATATTGTCCATCTCATTCAAATTTCTTATGTTTAGGAGATTGGAATCAGTTAAAATATATTTTTAATCTTTTAAATTTTATATAAGTATATTTTTAATTTTTTAATTTTATAAAATATACTTTTGATTATATATTTCTAACATTGTTAATGTTACTAATGAAAAATATTGATGTAGCAAATTCAAGTAATAACTGTATAACTGATAAAACATATTTAAGTTTTAATTTTTTAATATAATGTATTTAGATTATTGAAATAAAGTAAACTGACAAATCGCTATAAATGAAATTAAGATTTTTTTATTTAGATTATTAAACTAATATATTTAGATTATTAAACTAAATTTTTTTAATATAATCAAGGATTTGATATTGACTGTTTATTAGGTTTTTAGATATTTTTTAATTTACACATATTTTAAATTTAATATTAATAGTATTTAATTACACTATCATCATTTGAGTTTGTTGGGTCAACATTTTCCGTTAGCAACATTAACAATGTTAGAATTGAAGAACCAAAAGTATACTCATGTAAAATTTAAAAGACTAAAAATATAATTAATGATTATATAATATCTTAACAATTATTTTTTCAAAAAAATGTTTTTTATTTTAAAATAATCAATTGAGAATAAAAAATAAAATTATTTTTATTTTATTTTACTTTTTTTAAAAAAATATATATAATATTTAGACCATTGAAATTGTATTCAGACGTACAGATCTCATCAATGTTGAGTTCTATAGTGCTTACCATGTTGATGAGCATTAAAACCGGCCCGGAGATATGAATTGCGTCCTCCCTAGAAGTACGTATAACGTGAAAAATATTATCAAGTCTTTGAGCATGGCGGGGAACTTGATTGATGTTTTATAAACTATTATTATCCCATCTTGGTCATTAATAAAAATATAAAAGCATATAATTTGATACAATTGAAAAATAAAATATAAAATATATATTATCATATTTTTTTCAGAAAACCATTAAACAAAAAACATTTGTACTCACATATATATACATAATAGAATTGAAGCAATAAAGTATACACATACCTAGAAATTACAAAAAGATGAGAGGAAATCAGAATATTATTATCACGTCGATCATCAATTTTATTTATCCAATTCCACTTCAAAATTCTTACCATGCAAGGGGCTCAATAAAATAAATAAACAGGACCTAAGCCAAGCACATGAGCACCTTTTTTTTTTTTTCACACACCCACACAATCATGTCAAATTGTCAATGCCTGGACTCGAGCTCAATAATTCTACAAAGAACAGTGAAGACGCTTTTCACTGAGGTTATGTTTGGATTGAGAGAAAAGTGGGGGTAAAATAATGGAAATAAATATTATGAAGGAAAATTTTTAAAAATGATAAATTTTTTTACTATTTTTACGAATTTTCTCTTCTATTATTCTTTCCCCCTCCCTAATTTTCTCTCAATCCCAACATAAGATAAGGCAACCAGTCATCAACAGGCGCATGCATGAGCACTTTATATGTGTTAAGTGGCAGAGGTAGAATAAAACTTAATTGATATTAAATAATTAAACATGAAAAATTTGTTGCAGTTCATGAGCAATCTGGAAGAATGAAGAAGCGGATGATCTGAGTCGTGTCCGAAAACACTGTCATATGGAGTTATTCTGTGACCACCGACAAAGAGAAATTGGTACTCCCCAGGATTAAATAGATTCTTCTTGAGCAAGTTAAGGCAATAGAACTAGCGAAAGATAATAGTAACAACATCAAGAAAAAACTATGCAGAGGATGAGAGATTAGAAAGTTGGTTCTGAGCACTTTGTCTAAGCCCCTTTTATAGGCACGGTCCACGGACAACCAACGGGCGCAAAACAGTTCAGACAACACGTCCCTCGAGACCAAACAGACACCACCAGAAAGATGAGTCTGTACATTGACAATGGAGATTACATTCAGGGAAATGCTCGACCGTTGACAACTTTCGATCACGAAGGGTTATAAAGTATAAACTTCAAACCCCAAAATATAGAGTCCTTTCGGTAAGCTTCCAAAATCAATTATTATTTTAGAAAACTAAAAATAATATTTTTTTAGGAGCAAAATATTTTCACAAAAAGTGCCAATACCAAGTATTTACTCGCGTGCGGGGAGAATCGCCAGATTTCCATTGCGTTTGCCTTTCGGTGGCCTGTTGTTGTACGCGTGAGCCCACCACTCCTCTAGGCCTCTTTATAAGCCCAATACAATATGATTATATATATATATATATATATATATATATATATATATATATATATATATATATATATATATAGGCTTATACTCTCTTATTCCCAAGTAATGTGGGACTAGTTTCTTTAACACACCCACACATGTATTCATATATTTACAAGAATTTCCCACATGTATCAAAGAAACCCATTGGGTTACCCACATGAATATAACCATTGTATCTGGTGGTCTTTAGAACTATAAACTAGACATAGACTAATAACACTTAATGCACAGAGATGTTAGTGAAGCCTGCTTCTATGAACTAACAAATCTTGGTGTGTACTAGAGGCATTAAGGGTCAGATTATATCCTAACATTTCCACTGTTAACAATGGTTTTGCGCGTTAAGATGGCCTTACGTGTGCCTGGTGCATAACAAATGCTCTAGAGATTTTGCACGATCTCATAGGAGTGACCACACTCCACATTCATAGAGGTGATTTCATGTAAGTGTACTTGCATCGAGCACCCGCCTTGTAAGACTATGAAATCATTAAGAGCTTTGCTCAACAAAAAAAAAGCATTCTAGCACACGGAAGGGACAAATGATATTTTTTCATGCTAGTTAGAACTGACAAACAACTTATTCTTACCCATTGAACCTTCTTCATGGAATCACCAATCACAAAGGTTAGGTTGTCATCACTGTCAATTATGAGTTGGCTTTAGTCCCATTCCTCTCAACATTTCAACAATCATTTTCCTCCAAAGAGGTTTTGTTAACGGATCCGCTAAGTTCATTTCTGACTTTACACAATCAATTAAGATAATATCATCCTTTAGCAACTGCCTTATAATATTATGTCTCAATCGTATGTGTCTACTTTTACCATTGAAGGTTTTGTTCTTAGCTGTGGCTATTGCCGCTTTATTATCACAGTGCAACGACACTGATGGTGTTGGTTTGTCACCTAGTGGGATATTCGCTAAGTTTTTCAAACATTTAGCCTAAGTACCAGCCAACTCCATAGAAACAAACTCAGAGTCCCTCGAGGACGGTGTTGTTATGTTTTGCTTGGCTGATTTTCCATGTGACTGCACCACCACCAAGAATAAAAACATAGCCACTAGTGGATTTTGTTTCGTCTGAATCCAAAATCTAGTTAGCATCACCGTACCCTTCTAATACAACGGGAAACCCACTATATTGTATACCATAATTCATGGTACCTCTCAAGTATCGTAATAATCTTATGAGAGCCTCCCAATGTTTACTGCCTGGGTAATGAGTATACCTGCTCAATCTACACACAACATATGATATGTCTAGCCTAGTATAATTCATCAAATGCAACAAACTTCCAATTATTTATGCATATTTAGATTGAGCTATTGGATCTCCTTTATGTTTTGTCAAATGTACACTACCGTCATAAGGAGTACTTAAAGGATCTTCATCAAATTGTTCAAACTTTCTCAGAATCTTCTCAATATAATGTTCTTGAGAAAGTTGAATACCATGTTCACTCTTTATGATTTTTACACCCAATATTACCTTTACTTTCCAAGATCTTTCACATCAAAGTTTGAAGCAAGGAAATTTTTTGTCTCAAGCACAACATTTAAACTAGTACCAAAGATAAGTATATCATCCACATATAAGAAAATAATCACACAATCATTATTCACAACTTTTATATAAACACATTTTTCTACTTCAATAGTAGAGAAACCACTACTTATCAAAACTTGATCTAATTTCTCATGCCACTGTTTGGGTGCTTGTTTCAAACCATATAATGACTTAACTAACTTGCAAACTTTGTTTTCTTGCCCAGGAATAATACATCCTTCAGGTTGAACCATATAAATTTCCTCTTTTAAGTCACTATTTAGAAACGTTGTTTTAACATCCATTTGATGAATAACAAAATTATGAATTGAAGCTAATGCAATTAGGAATCTAATAGAGGAAATCCTGGTTACAGGCGAAAATGTATCAAAGTAATCAATATTTTCATTTTGGGTAAAGCCTTTGGCTACTAATCTAACTTTATATTTGTCTATGGACCCATTAGGAAAGTATTTTTTTTCTAAACACTTATTTACACCTAATAGATTTTGCTCCTAAGGGCAAGTCTACTAAAACCGAAGTTTTGTTTTGATTTAAAGAGTCTATCTTAGTTTTAATAGCTTCTTTCCAAAACTTTGCATCTGGAGAAGAAACAGCTTCATAATAATTCTTAGGTTTGCCTTGTACTAAATATGTATAAAAATCATCTCCAAAAGATGTTTCTTGTCTTTATCTTTTACTTCTTCGTAAGTTTTCAACCATATCTTCATTTGAATTTTGTTCAGAAAATTGTTCAACTCTCTTAGGAATATGCTCAACTTTTAAAGGAAAAATACTTTCAAAAAATTCTGCATCTTTAGTTTCAATAATCGTATTATGTTCTAAAATATCATTTTTCAAAACTAGGAAATGATATGCAGGACTCTATTGAGCATAACCAATAAACATACAATCAACAGTTTTAGAACCTATCTTTTTCCTTTTAGGATCAGGTAATAATACTTTTGCTATACATATCCACACTTTCAAATATTTCAAGTTTGGTGTAAAACATTTCCACAACTCATATGGTGTTTTCTTTTTTTTATATGGGGTATTCTATTTTGTAGGAAACATGCAGACAATAAGGCTTCCCCCCACAAGTTATTAGGTACAACAGAACTTGCAAGTAAATCATTCATCATTTCCTTTAGGGTTCTATTTTTCCTTTCGGCAACACCATTAGATTCAGGTGAGTACGGGGGAGTTACTTCATAGATTATTCCTTCCTTTTCATAAAGATCATTAAGCAATAAGTATTCCCCTTTTCTATCTGACCTAACTCTTTTTATCTACTTGATTTTCTACCTCTGCCTTGTATAAAAGGAATTTTTCAAAGGCCTCATCTTTATTTCTAAGTAAATATACTCTAGTATATCTTGAGAAATCATCAATAAAAGTAATGTAATATCTCTTTCCACCTCTTGTCTCAGTTTGTTTTAAATCTCCTAAGTCATTGTGTATTAAAGACAACGGTTCAGTTTCTCTTTGAGTAACAAAATGTGTTTTCCTAGTTTGTTTTGTTTCTGCACATACTTCACATTTATTAACATCATCAATATTAATCCCATAAATTATCCCAAGATGTAATAATCTCTTTATATAAGATCTATGTATATGTCCTAGTCTAGCATGCCATAAATCAAAGGAATCAATCAAGTAAGCAAAAGAGGATGTATTATCATTATTTTCATAAACACTTAATACAAAAAGACCCTGATTACAATAACTCTTTCCTACCATAACATTGTTCTTTGTCATAATGATCTTATCATATTCGAATGACACCTTAACCCCAAATTTTCCTAATAGAGCCACAAATATCAAATTTGCTCTAAGTTCAAGCACATACAAAACATCATCCAATACTAATGTATTTCCCGATGTGAGTTTAAGTACCACTTTTCCTTTTCCTTGAACTTTTGCAGTTCATAAATCAACCAAATAAATGTGGTCTTCTCTTTCTTGAAAGAAGGCGAACATCTCCCTATTTGCACATATGTACTTAGTAGCTCCAAAGTCTACCACCCATTTTTTCACATCAGAGACCAATAAGGCTTGAGAGACCACTACGATAATAACTTCATCATTACTATTTTAATCTCTTACAACCAAATTTACATTTGGCTTTGGAGGATTTTCATCTCTTTTACGTTTTTCAATTATGGCCTTTTTCCTCCACTGAGCAGCAAAATGTCCTGGCTTGCCATAGAAAAAGCAACTACCTTTCTTCTTGAATTTTGGGTTAGAATCACTGAGCTTGTAATCAAATTTCTTTTTGTGTTGGTGTTTAGAATCATACCTCTTGTTGTGTTGCTTTGCTTCCACTAAATTGGCTTTTGTAGTCATTTGTTTTCCCTTTGCTGCTTGGATCGCCTTTCTATTGGTATGTTCAATAATAATGTGTGTAATTAGATCTGACATCGACATCTATTTTAGCTTATGCTTCAGTTACTGCTTGTAATCATTCCATGTTTCTGATTGTTTTTCAATTAGGACTCCTACCACGAATTCATCTAGCAGATTGATCTTTTCAGCCCAGAGTTCCTCTAACAGTTTATGATACTTGTTGATCTGCAATTTGATATCTTTGTCTTCGATCATTTCCTATCTATAGAAATTAACCACAACAAACTTTTGTTTTCCAGTGTCCTCAGTAGTGTATTTCAGAAAAGTAACTTCCAAGTCTTTTGTGCCTCTTTGTACAACAATATATATCGAATAGATCATTAGACAAAGTATTTATGAGGGTGTGTCTGCAAACCTTATTGGCATATGTCCAAGCATCCTCTGTAGCCTGGTCAGACTCTGATGAAAGTTGTGGGTGATTGAGAGCAGTAGCCACACTGTACATGTCAAAAACAGAATAAACTCGTTCTTGCCATTTCCTAAAATTCTTTCCATAAAAAACATCAATCTTAGATATGTCAGGAAAAGGCCTGGGAAATGGCATTGCAAAGGGCACCGCTATGGAACTGGAATTATCAATATCATGATTCTCAGGAATATTGTTAGCAGCGTTATTCTCTATACTTATTGAAATTAACTCTATAGATTGTTGCAGTTCACGAGCAATCTGGAAGAACAAAGAAGTGGATGATCTGAGTCGTGTTCGAAAACATTGTCCTATGAAGTTATTCTAAGACCATCGGCAAAGAGGAAGCGATACTCCCCAGGATTAAAAGTAGACCCTTCTTAAGCAAGTTAAGGCAACAGAATTGGCGGAAGATAATAGTAACAACAGCAAGAAAAAACTATGCAGAGGAGAAGAGATTAGAAAGTTGCTTTTGAGCACTTTGTCTAAGCCCCTTTTATAGGCATGGTCCATGGACAGCCAACGCGTCCCTCGAGGGACCCTGTTATGTTGTTGTTATTTGCCATGACCCTGAACTTCCATATTTTATTTTGTTGAAATATTTTGAGAACTTAATTTAACACTATGATGTGTGTTTTATTTGAACTGATTTTGTATTTTGATGATTTAGATGTTGAACATCCTTATTAACGATATGCCAAATACTTTGGTTAAGTATTTTGTTATTTGGTTTGGGGTGTTACACCTTTCCCAATCGGCCTCCCCAATTCGGCATTTTGCCATTTGCCCATTTCGAAACGACCAAACCCTAAGGCCTATTTGGTACAGTGGAATTGATTTTGATGGAAATGGAAATAGATATGGATATAGAAATGACATTTAAAAAGATGTTTGGTATGTCATGAAAATAAAGATTGAATCCATATATATATTTTATCTAGAATATATATTAAAAATATGAAAATGTAAGAAAAAGACAATTTAGCCCCTAACAGTAAAGTAATAAAATAAATTAAGGTACCCCCATTTACCCAAAAACTATCAAAAAAGCTTTCATTGCTTTCATTGTTGAGGCATTGAGCAAATCAAATAAACCTGAATATGAATCAAAGTCGTTCACTTCTTCTGTGTTTGGTCTCTCGTTGAAGATTAATGTCATATCATTCTTGAAGGTGATGTGATTTGAGCGTGTGTTTTTCCAATGTTAACTTCATCACAACTTTCCCCAACCCTAGAATTATACGACGGTGGCGGGCAACTCTATTCAGTATTGTAAAGTTTCCTTCCTCTAGTAGGGTTCTTTCGCCTTCGCCACAACTTTCAATTTCTCACAACATCAGGTTTTTTTTTGTTTGTTCTTTCCACTGAAACCTTCTTCCATTTGTTCTTCCTCTGACGATAGGTTTTTTCTCCTAATCAACATCATATAAGTTGACACCTGGTTGTTGGATTTAATAGGGATTGTAATGCTGATTGGATTTTCATGTTGCAGTCAATTATCTTTAGTTGTTTTTTTTGTCATATTTGGATAACAACTATGCACATCAAGAAATTGATTTATAACAGAATTTGTCCAGAGTCGATAATTGACATGCCTTGATAATATCTAAAACGTATGGCTAAAGTTGATTTTTTCCCCAAATTGTTGAAGTTGATTCTCTCTTTTTTGCTTGCATCTTTTCCCCCCCTGAAATTTAATCTTTTTATTAGTTTATTTAGTTTTGTGTGGTTTAGTTGATGGCTGTAAGTTAATCTATATGCTTGTCTTCAGAATATGGCTAGTAAGAAGTTGCACTTATGGTCTCCTAAGGAAGATGATTTGCTCATTAGGTGCTTGGTAGAGATTCATGAAGAAAGAGCTCTGATAAGACCACTGTGGTTGAAGCAAATAGAGTTAAGGTTGAATGAAATGTCACCTGCACATGGGATAAAGGTTCTTGATATCAAGTTCTGTATGAAAACAATGAAGTAACATTGGCTCATGATATATGACATGGAATATAGTGCCAATAACCCAGGTTTTGGGTGGGATCCTAATCAAAAGTGTGTAACTGCAGAAGTAGAGGTGTGGGATGAGCACATCAAGGTAAGAAATCACAAAAATATAATGAGCATTATTGTTATTTTCATATTGTTTGTGATCTTTTATTTTGGTAAACTATAATGACCATTATTATTGTTTATAGACCAACAGGAAAGCTGCAATAGTTCGTTCAAAATCTTTCCCCCATTTTGAGGCTCTTACCAAGATTTTTGGAACAAGTTCGACCAAATTACAAGTTTATTGTGATGTTTTTGAAGAGTTTGAGGTTTTATATAATGAACTTTTGAAGGTGGACGGGATTAATGACAAGGAGCGTCATGATGCCTATCTAAAACTTGTTAAAGATAAAGTGTTGGCTGCTGAGTTTATCAACCTTCCACATGATGCTAAAGAAGAAGTTGTTCAACAACTTATTTCATAGATCCTATGTTTTAGGAAGGTTTTATAGTTGAAGGTTGTTGTATTTTAACTTATCAGTATCTTATGTTGTAAGTTGGAGACTTTTATTTTACTGTGTAGCCCTTGGCAGCCTGAAAAAGTCTCATCAGGTTATAATTGAAGCCCCACGTTCTATTCACTGTGTAATATTATTAATGAAAGATATAAGCTTTAAGCCTCCTATGTTTATGACTAAGTTGAGCATTTTGAGCACTTTGCTATGAAAAGTTCACTTTATTTCTTACTAAAAAGCTGAATTGGGAACTCTTGATTCCTCCTAGAATTTGTATGTTGAACCAAGATTGCTTTTTATTGACAATTTGTTTTTAAGACATCAAATGAAAAACACCTTACATCTGTTCATTTGGTACAAGAACCTCAAGAGACATGGTCATAATCTACATCATATATTACAACACAATATTACACAACGATATTTCTTGCAATACATGTTATTCTCTAGAAATTATTGTATTTCATCACAATTTTTTATATATTTGTTGCTTTTGAACTCAAATTGTGCATAAAATTTATACATATAAAGACCAAGTAACTCAAAAGAAATTCTAAGATATTAAATCTTTAAACTGAAAGAAGAAATTACAAGTTTGTGAAACCAGCACCAGTTGTTGGTAGTCAAATGGAAATAATTGTAATAATTTTTGAATTACCTATCCATTATTTTTGTTGCTTTACCAACACAAACAATCAATAAACCCGTAGCCATTGGATCAAGAGTTGATGGATTCCCGTACTCAAGAAAAGATACAGAAAAATGATCACACAAAAATACACAGAAAAAATGCATTTAAGAGGCAGTACTTGTTGATAATGTTAGAATCAATGTTTTGATGATAACAAATGATAATGAATTGTTTTACAAAGGAATGATAAATTTTAATCAAGCACATTAAGTTAAATAGGTTGTTAAATGAATTTCACAAACTAACAATTTCATGTTCTGTAGAGTAACTGGTGTACTCGAGTTTTGGAAGGAAACTCGAGTTTTGATTGAATTAGAACTCGAGTTTGACAATTACACTTGAGTTTTTCATGGATATTTTAGTATAACTCTTGGAAATTTTGGCTAACACTCGAGTTATGAACATTGCAGGAAATGATTTCAAGCTTATGCACTCGAGTTCTGGATGAGAACTCGAGTCCTAATAGTTTTCTCTGAAAGTTTCTACCCAAGACTTATGAAGCTATAAAGACCAGGCAGAGAACTCGAGTTTTCAGTGTGAACTCGAGTTATAGACAGAAGTGAACTTGAGTTGAGAAATCAACTCTTGCAAGTTTCATACGGCAACTTAGTCAGGAAAAAAAACTTCCTGGAGAACTCGAGTTATAGACAGAAGTGAACTTGAGTTGAGAAATCAACTCTTGCAAGTTTCATACTGCAACTTAGTTAGAAAAAAAAACTTCCTGGAGAACTCAAGTTTTATGCCCAAACTCGAGTTTTAGTGTGAAGAGAACTCGAGTTGATATTTGAACTCTCACAAGTTTTATACAGAAGCTAAGCCAGAAACTGAAGATGTCACAAGAACTCAAATTTTGGGATAGAACTCGAGTTGTGACCCAAGATCAACTCGAGTTGGAATTTTCACTCCCGTGAGTTATATATAGAGACTTGTTCAGAATCTTGCAATACTTGGAGAACTCGGGTTCTGGTAAGAAAGAAACTCAAGTATGCTTTTGAACTTCCGTAAGTTTTCATCAAGAGATTAAGTTAGAAGGTTGAAGTTCCAAGAGAACTCGAGTTTGATAGCAAAACTCGAGTTGTGGTAAAGAGGAAACTCAAGTTTATAATTTAACTCCCTTAAGTTCCAACCAGAGAATCATACAGAAACTAGAAGTATAGGGAGAACTTGAGTTTGGAGACAGAACTCAAGTTCTGGTTAGATGAGAACTCAAGTTTGCATATGAACTCTCGCGAGTTCTTGGTAAAGACAATCTGAAGAAGTGCTAACAACACTAAGAACTCGAGTTTTAAATGAGAACTTGAGTTAGGACCTTTGAAAATCATACATGAACTTGAGTCTTGCGTATGAACTTGAGTTGGACAGTAACTGAAGCAGAATGAATTACATAGATCAATCTGAATATGGTTAAATGTTATTTATCTATTATGTTTTCACTTGTTACTATACTTAAATCAGTCTCTAATCGTTGATTCAATGTATTCATAACTAACACTTCATTGTATTAGTGTTTGATGTATTATTCATGACTAAGACTTGTCGTAAGGGGGAGTGAATCTTACTGTGTGTAAGGGAGAGTAATTTCGTAATAGGGTTCACAAGTGCCCGGCTAAACTTATGGTTTGTATAAGCTTTTCTTGTGCCCAAATAAACAAGAAGATAATGGATTAAAAGATTTCCAGTATATATGATTTAAATAGTTGCTTATGATTTTATACTCCCATACATATTGAGTTAATAAGATGCAAAAAGGATTTGAAAGATTTTAATTTCTTATTATACACTAAATTCACCCCTCTCTTAGGTGTCAACCAATTATAACAGATAAATCATCATTCATTAACCTATAGATTTACAAAATAATAGTCATCCAACTATGTTCATCATCCACTTCCACATGTAAAAATATACAAAAGTGGCTAACATATTAACCCCTAAATGTACTAAACATAATGGCAAGGTATTCTCCTAATATCAACATATACAAAAGTGGCCAACATATTAACCCCTGCATGTACCAAACATAATGTCAGGGTATTCTCCTAATATCAAATTATACAAAAGTGGCCAACATATTAATCTTGCCATATACCAAAAAATTAATGACAGGGCATTGTACTAATATCAAAATACACAAAAGTAGCTAAAATCTATGCAAGGAGCGGCTCCTCTCTTATCCAACAGCACAATCTTAGTTTTAGGATTAAATTGAGCAACGGATACAAATTCAATATTTTTCATAACAGAGGACATTTTAGTCCAAAAATTATGCCCTCCATGGAACCCATATCATTTCCATGGGTCTTGGCCTGGAACTTAAATCAGCCCATTTTGATGGAATTCATTTCTACATGGAGGCCCAATTCATGCAAACTAAATAGGAACTCACTATGGATTTTAATTCCAAATCCATTTCCCATATACCAATTCAAGCATACTAAACAGGGCAGAACATTGTTAGGGTTTCAGGAATACTGGCCATCCTTTACGTCTCTAAGATTTAATCTGCGCGACCAGCTGCATCGGCGCCATTTCGCCGGTACTCGTGTCTCAACTCTCAAGATCATCTGTCCTAAAGTTTTCTCATATTCTCTATCTGGAAGAAGATCATCTGAAGATCGTGTCTTGAAGCCTGAAGACCGTCTATCCTCAAGTTCGTAATTAAAGCTTCAAGATCGTCACTTTTCCATCACAGCACCAGGTAAGCCTCAAGTTCTCTTCTTCAAGCTTCAAGTTCTCTTTTTCACTGTTCGTTAGTCACTTTTCATCTTTTCCCTTGAGTTCGTTCTGTCTTTTCCCTCGGTACTGTCATATCTAGCATAATTCATTTTTTGGTACTGCTTTATGTTTTTTGGTACAAATTATGCCATTTTTTGGTACTGCTTTATGATTTTTGGTAGAATATATAAAGGAACTGCTTTATGGAAGTCATTGGTACTGCTTTATGATTTTTGGTAGAAGATTTTTGGTACTGCTTCATTTGCAAGATCTCTGTACTGGTAAGAGAATGACCCTTGTTAGTTGATGCTGCCTTTGTTGCTCTTATCTCTCACTCTTATGTAAGTTTAGTATTTTTTTTGTTTGTAAGTTGATTGATTCACCTTTTTCCTCTATCTTTTTCAATTTAAGTTTAGGACACATATATTAAATTGACTCTACTTCTGATTCGTAGAAGGTGTGATTTTTGGTGTAGCATCATTCTGTCACTTTTCACTGAACTGATATGATTAGAATTTTGGTACAAAGTATGTCATTTTTGGAGTGCTTTACGTTTTGATATGATTAGCATTTTACAAAATATGACTAGCATTGTTCTGTCATTTTGCTTTATGTTTGATGGAGTACTGAAACTTTAACTGAATTGATATGATTAGCATTTGTTTTTCATGTGGACATGTTTCTATGAGCTTCATTATGCTACAGATCGGCCCTTGTTTTTAGTCTATATATATTGATATGATTAGCGTTTTGCTTTATGTTTGATGGTGTGCTTTATGGTAGAAAATTTTTGGTACAAAGTATGTCATTTTTAGAGTGCTTTATGTTTGCTGGAGTACTTTACGTTTTGATATGATTAGCATTTTACAAAATATGACTAGCATCGTTCTGTCATTTTGCTTTATGTTTGTTAGAGTACTGAAACTTTAACTGAATTGATATGATTAGTAACTAATTTGCATGTGGACATGTTTCCATAAGCTTCATTATGCTGCAGATTGGCCCTTGCTTTTAGTCTATATATACTGAAATGATTAGCATTTTGCTTTACGATTGTTTGAGTACTTTATGTTTGTGCTTTATGGTAGAAGATTTTTGGTACAACGTATGTCATTTTTGGAGTGCTTTATTTTTGTTATAGTGCTTTAGGTTTTGATATGATTAGCATTTTACAAAATATGACTAGAATGACTAAGCCTCTTATTTGTTCTCAAAATTGGCTTATTCCTGGGCAATCACTGGTATAACTTATTGAACAACTTTGTGAATTTGACAATTTTGAAGAATCTGGAAATGTTTTTAATATATCTAGTCATTACTTTATCATATCTTTGTAAAAAAATATAATGTTTGTGTATTTTTTTTAATCTTTTTAGATGCTTCATAAGTGAGTGTTGTTGGAGCTGTTACTACGTATCATACATAGTGATGTATACTTGATAAACCTATGATATAGGAACTATTAAATTATTAATGATAAAATAAACAAGCATTTTCAAGGAAGGAATAAATATTCTTCACCATGTTTTTTAAAAATAGTTATTTAGGAGGTTGTCGTAACCAAAAGGAAAAGGAGCTAGCTTGTCAATACAAGCTTTAATAGGAAGCAAGAAAGCACTTAAGCTTGGAATTATCAAGCATGCTCTAATAGGAAAGCACATGGAATTCAGAAATGAAGTAATACAGAGCATACAAATCATGTTGCGGTTTCAAGGAAAACTAAAACCTGATCAATAGCCAATAATAAAATTGACAAAGCGGAAGTGAGAAAAACACAAACACAATGACATTCAAAAAATAAAGTTAGGAAGAAGTTACCTTCGAGTTGCTGGCAAGGGCGCGAGGTGAACTTACTCACCTTGAGGCTATAACGGAACGATGAGTTATGCGGCAGGAGTGGTGAAGCTGTAATGGTTGTTGTACCAAATGAATCAAGGGCTGTGAGCTGCAGCAGGGCGGCATTGGGCAGGATCAACCCTCTAGAAGGCGGGTTACTTGATTGAGCGAATAAGTGAATCAAAAGCCTAAAACTATAGTTGGGTATTAAAAAATGCATGTGCCATTTTCTCATATGTTTAGCTTTTCTTTTTGTCAAACCATGGTTTTGATACACTAAAGTGTTTTTTCCTAGTGAAATTCACAGGTCAAACTATGGTTTTGAACTTTTGATACACTAAAGTGCTTTTGATTTACTTATTCGCTCAATCAGGTAAGCCGCCTTCTAGAGGGTTGATCTCGCTCAGTGTTGCCCTACTGCAGCTCATAGCCCTTGCTTTATTCGATACAACAACCATTACAGCTTTGCCGCTCTTGCCACACAACTCATTGTTCCGTCATAGCCTCAAGGTGAGTAAGTTCACCTTGCGTTAGGGATGAGCAAAAAAACCCGGAGGTCCAGGTAACCCGGTTCGACCTGGTCCAGTGAAAAAAAATTGGCCCAAAGCCCTTTCAGGCAAACTAAACTATACTGGTCTTCTCGGGTCAGACTGTACTTCGGACCAAGGCCTCAGACCCCTTGGACTAGTCCAATCTAGCCTGAGTAGAGTTTTTTTTCTTTTTACTCCACCACTTACTAGTTACATGGACACCCACTCACTCATACTGTTCATAAGCCCAGTTCATTTAGCCCAGTACCAAACCGGAGACACAATCACGCTCGCAAGTCACAGTTCACTTGTTCACTTATTCACTACTTGCCCAAGTTCGTGTGTCCCTGCCTCGTTCACGACTTCGGACCAAGTGAGAGTTCGAAGAGAAGAACCCTAGGTCTCCGTCGCGCGTCTCCGCCTCTCCGGTCTCCGTCGCCGTCTAGCGGTGAGGTGAATCAGTCCCGTCTCTCGTGTCTCCGTCGCGCGTCTCCGCCTCTCCAGTCTCTGTCTCCGTCGCCGTCTAGCGAGGTGAATCAGTCCCGTCTCTCGTGTCTCCGGTCTCCGTCGCGCGTCTCCGGTCTCCGTCTCCATTTCAACTCTTCTCACCGTCGAGCTCAGTCTCCGTCTTCGTTGGTAATCTCCGAATCGAAACTATTTCATTTCATTGCTCTCCGCTCTCCGCTCTCCATTTCATTGCTTTTTTTGGTTCTGTGCTTCTGGTGTATATTATTATGCCTTTGGTTGGCTTCAGCATGTGTTTCACAGAATGTGCAGAGATATCATCTGGTATATATCTGAGTTCACATTGTTGTTTTGTTTCCTCATTGTTGCTTTGGGCATTATGAAAGTTTTCTTCATTAAGGAGATGTACTGATGGAAGAAAACAGGCAAAATTGAAGCTAACTTGCTTGGTTACTGTTAGGTGAATATAATTTCTCAGCAAATAGGTCTATTATTAAGCTTTAGAACATTGTCGATAGAGTAAATTCATCATTTTTATTCAAATAAAAATTGGCAATTACATATAAATTTCAAGTCTGTATACGCGTGTGTGAATATTGATGTCAGATCGATAGAGAAACATAAGCATATAACTGTTTCAGTTTTTTCTAGCTTTATTAAATCAAGTATTGAAACTGATGTTTTATCATTTTGGAATCAAATAAAACTGTAGTCGTGAGATCACTGAGAAATGTGTACTTGATGAGTGTGACTTTGTTTTGGTTAGGTTCAAATATTGCCTCTTCTTCAAAAATTATATAAAATAAAAACACCTAAAAGGTCCAGTCCAGGCAGTCCACTGGACCAGACCGTACCTCGGGCTGACTTGTTCAACCCGAGGTATTATCCAGACCAGACCTCGGGTTAAAGCCAAACCGGTCCGGTCTGGTCCATGATCATCCCTACCTTGCGTCCTTGCCAGCAACTCGAAGGTAACTTCCTCCTAACTTTATTTTTTGAATGTCATTGTGTTTGTGTTTTCTCACTTTCTGCTTTGTCAATTTTATTACTGGCTGTCGATCAGGTTTTAGTTTTCCCTGAAATCACAACATGATTTGTATGCTCTGTATTACTTCATTTCGGAACTCTGTGTGGTTTCCCATTGGAGCATGCTTGATAATTCCAAGCTTAAGTGCTTTCTTGCTTCCCATTAAAGCTTATATTGACAAGCTAGCTCCTTTTCCTTTTGGTTACGACAACCTCCTAAAATAACTATTCTTAAAAAACATGGTGAAAAATATTTATTCCTTCCTTGAAGATGCTTGTTTATTTTATCATTAATAATTTAACAGTTCCTTATCAAGTATACATCACTATGTATGATACGTGTTAAAATTAATAAATAAATAATATAGTCTGGCTATAAGCGTTCTCTTATTTTGAAACTGATAATCTTCAAACATAAGATCTTAACATTTAGCCTTGCCTTTCTAAGCCAGAACCTGATCCATATTTGATTTCAACACTTCTAGGATGGAGGTTGTTTTGGCAGCATCCTCTGTTGATGCTGATATTGGCTGCTGGGATCTTCAGTTAGGGGCTGAGCAGCTGCGCTATAAAACTTGTGCTGCCCCATCGCATGGCCTCATTAGTGTTGGCAGTCGCTTCCTTGCCTCTTCTCAGATCCGAGATTCCTCAGCTACTGCTGGTCTGGTTCTCTACTGGGCCTGGTCCAAGGTCTTTATTCTGCGTTGCATTTCATATATTTCAAGTTGTTTGAAACTTTTCCTCTTTTTTATAATAATCTGATTTTTACCTATGTGTTTGTTTGGATGAATAATAATGATTAACATGTCATTGCTTATGGGCTCTACAGCCTCAAGTAGAAGCCAAGAGCTTTCCAGCTGAGCCAATCAGACCTCTTGCTGCTAATCACCCAGGCACTTATATAGCTGGTGGTGGTTTATCGGGTGACATATACTTTTGGGAGGTATAGTAACGCTTTGATGAGACATTATAAAGTAAATATCTTCTGGAATTAGGTTGGGAAGATACGAATTAAAAATGAAAACTTAGTTTCTGTTTCCTTGACTTAATTGACATCATGTTTTGGTTTTCAGGTTGAAACTGGCAGATTGCTTAAGAAGTGGCATGCTCATTATAGGGCTGTAACTTGCCTAGTATTTTCTGAGGATGACTCACTACTGATATCTGGTTCAGAAGATGGATGCATACGAGTTTGGTCCTTGTTCATGTATGCGATTCTCATCTTTCCTCTTCCTCTTCTCCATTTTTGCATTTTCTTGGAGTAATTTTGTCATATATACCACATGTTTCAGGATCTTTGATGATTTGAAAAGGAAGGAAGCAGGTCATCATTATGAGCATAGTTTTTCAGAGCACACTTTACCAGTAACTGACATTGTAATTGGTTATGGAGGATGCAATGCGATTATAATTTCTGCTGCAGAGGATAGGACCTGTAAGGTTTGGTTTGCTTTTTCTTTTTTAGGTGTCTTTTTTATAGTATCATGTTTGTTAAGTAATAAGATGTGTCAAATTAGAAAAAATATTTATTCTTTGCAGCTCAAATGACCAAGATCCTCCTCTTCCTCTTTTGGAACTTTACTATGTATTTCTTGCGGTTTTACATGCTTAGGAATTATAATTCACAATGTTCATGTGCCAAAGCAAGAATCGCTTCATAGTACAGGGGGGTTTGTTCTGAAAGATCTCAAAATAATCCTCTACTGCCTGCCAAATTAAAGGTTAGGAGGGTCAGTGTTATTACTCATTTAGAGTGTATGGCATCTCTTGTAAGGAAATGTTTGCCATCAATAAAATGTTTTTTTGAAAGTAGTAATGTAAAGAAGCTCAACTGCACAACTATTTTTAAGATTAGTTTTTTCCCAATAAAATATAGGTCTGTTCTAGGTTTTTCTGTTTCTGTTTTTTCCTTTCAGAAGTTAGGGGTGGTGCTTAATATTGTTCCAAGAGTTACATTGAATGGACTATAATATTCTGTGTTAGATTTGTGTCCATTGTTCCCTATATTTAACAAAGTTGATATTGGGGCCATTTTATTGTAAATATTATGGTTATTTCTTACAATACATATATATTTGCTTTCTTTGTTGTTTGGCGTGATCTCACATTAATTGGCTGTGACTTCCTGGCATCTGTATTTTTTCCCTTAAATATTGTTTTCTGATATATCATTGCTGTCGATTTTGATTCTAGTCATAATTTATTTTTTTCAAGGTTTGGAGCTTATCTAGAGGAACGCTACTAAGAAATATAGTATTCCCTTCAATAACTGATGCAATTGCCTTGGATCCTGCTGAACATGTCTTTTATGCTGGCAGTAGAGATGGAAAAATATTTATTGCTGCTCTTAACACTGAAAGGATGTTTAGTCATAATCATGAGATGCATATCATCGGTTCATTCTCTAATCACAGGTTAGTTCTTCTCTTCTAAGCATACATATTTTAAAACATCAACCTCTCTTAGTGGTTTACTGGTATTATCTCCTCAAGTTTGCCTTAGTTTTGGGAGTTTGTTTTCTCTCTGCCCTGATATTTTTCCTTATGCATAACATGGTGAAGCATTTGCTAACTTGTCTCGTCTGCACACTTGCTTCATGATTCGGCTGAAATTTAGATTTTTCCTTAGGTCAGTCCTCATTGCTAGGAGCACCTTCTTTAAGCCCATATTTGACAATTTTGTTGGCCAGGGTCAGTGATGCACTCTTTTCCATTGACAAGATTGTATATTGGCTTCTGACAGGATTCTGGTTTTACTTTTTCACTGTTGGACAACGTATCACCTGTTAGTTCAGGTTGAGTGGCTTGCTTATTTACATTAGAAATTTAGGGGAGAAAACCTAATAATCATGATGAGTATACCCAAGTCTTGGGCGCTCTGGAAGGCTAAAAGCCATTGTTGAATTAACCTCTACTGTTGATTCTAATGCTGGATCCCTCTTTGACATGTTTTTCGTATTAAAACCATTATATTATTAACTTTAGATTTTATTTATCTTGAATTACTGATAGTGGATTTTATTTGTCAAATATTAGAAATAGTAACAAAACTAGTCTTGCCCCTTATCTTGAAAGTTTGAGTTTTTCATTAAAATAATTAACTAACATGGAATCATATTAGAAGTTTGATCCATGCTGTTCCCTTTATCGTTGAATTGAAATTCCTGTTGAGAAGAGCTGGTTTGAATTTTCTATGCAAATTATGATGTCTTTGCCTTGTCCATGAGTCCAAAGGCTTATTACGCATGATGGTGTATGACAGATTTTAATAAAATTAGGAATTAAGGTGCAAATTTGTTCTGGAAGTTTTTTTTAGGTTCAATATTGTCCTGGAAGTGTTAAAATGGAACAATGTTGTCCTTTTCCGTTAAAATGTTAAAATGTTAAAATGTTAGTTGTCAACGTTAGTTTTTTAAACTGTATGAGGCAACATCGCTATGTTTTGTAATTTTCGGGGTGACATTGAACCTAAAAAAACTTCTAGGGCAAAATTGTACCTTAACCCTAAAATTAATTATGTATCTTCACTTAACCCATCAAGCTCAAATTTAAAAGTCGTTAATTTTGAACAAAGATGTGCTTGGTCTTACCAGAGAAGTTAACTTTCTTTACCCCCTTCCCTCAACAGCAAAGCAGTTACTTGCTTAAAATATAGTGCAAGTGGGAATTTGTTAATCTCTGGATCAGAAGATGGAATGGTTCGGCTTTGGAATGCAAAAACTCATACTTTGGTCCGCTCGTTCAAACATGCAAAAGGTTCTATCCTGAGTCCTGACCCTTTCAGATCTATGTTCAATACATTTTAGTTATAATATTTTCTCTTGTCTGTTATGAACTGTCATATAGAGAATAAGCTTATGACTTTATCAATGTTCATCCTACGCTTGCTGTACTAGAAATTAATGGTAAGTCTAAGTGTTAATACATCTGAAGCAAATGAGTGTATATGACATTTTGCACTGCGTGTGAATCATTTTATAGGCACGACACCTAATTGCACTACCTATCTTAGTTGGATTAACACCATTTGTGATATAGAGCTAGCTCTCAACTATATGTGCGCATTAGCAAGAGCAAAATGCATGTTATCTTTGATTTTTTTTTTTTGGGTCCAACATGGCATGCCTCTGTCCAACTTAATGTTAATTTTAATGTTAATCTGCTGGGAATTTTGCAGGGCCTGTAAATAATATTCTTGTTGTTAGAAGACAGCTTGACTCAAGCAAGTCTATGTCTTCAACTTTACAATCACCGTGCTCAAGAAGGCAGGGATCTTTATTACCCCCTCCATTGGAAAAATACTCAAATTCAACAACAGATGAAGATTCAGATGTTAAGACTATTGTTAGCCTCCATGATGGCAGGAGCGGTGTGGATGTTTCATACATGTCTTCGCAGGTGATATTTAATCAAATCAAGGAATTTCAGGTTCGTTGTGCTTAGACGGTTAACTGATAGATATATTCTCACCATTGAACATCATTTTGCAATGATTTTTTAGTACAGTATCTGTTATTTAATTTTCTAATTTTGATCAAACCAGTTTTTAACTTTGTAAACCAGAATCGGGCCTCCTCTGCTTCTGAAATGGAGATGGAGAGGCTAAAAGCAGATTGCAAGAGGTCTGCCCAGATGGTTGACCGATTTAAGAAAATGTATGAAGATTTGCAAGAGTTCTATGAAGACGACTTTTTGAAAGGTGGTCAAACAAAAACTTAAGATGAAACTTGGAAGCTAGATTGCATTATTTTCTTGCTTGCTCTGCTCAAATTTTCCCTTCGAAAGTAGAAATTGTAAGCCTTAGGGTCTGTTTGGTACAATGTAATTGATTTTGATGGAAATAGATTTGGAAATGGATATGGAATTGGATTTAGAATTGACATTTAAAAAGATGTTTGGTATTTCATGGAAATGAAGATGGAATCTATGTATATTTTTTATTTAGAATGTATATTAAAAAAAATAAAAATGTAAGAAAAAGACAATTTTACCCTGATACTTAAGTAATAAATAAATTTAATTAACCCCCACTTACCCAAAACCATCGAAGAAGACTTTCATTGTCGAGGGAATGTGCAAATCGGATAAACCAAAGCAAATCTGCAACGACAAAGTCGTTCATTTCTTCGGTGTTTGGCCTCGTTGTTGAAGCTGAGTTGCATATCATTCTTGAAGCTGATGCTGAGTGTTTGTTCTTCCGTTGTTAACTTTATCGCAACTATTAAACCCCAACCCTAGAATTCTGCGACAGCAGCGGCAACCTCCGTTCAGTGTTGCAACTTGCTTCCTCCGGTGGGGTTCTTTAGCCTTCACCACATCTTTCAATTTCTTGCAACATCAGGTTTTTTTTTCTGTTTGTTCTATTAAAAATATTCAACCTGGTTACTGGTTGTGTCCTTTCCATATAAGAAATATATAACTCTTTTTTTTCCCCTCAAATGGCTTAGATATTTTAATCAGTACATCAGCCTTCACGGTGGTGATATTGTCAAGTCACCATCAAAATCAGTATATGAAAAGGCTTGGGGTTAAGACATTTTGAAACAAACAAGTAGTTTGAGGTATAGTACTCTGGTCAAGAAATAGTAGGGAATTGACAAACATTCTATCCCTTCTGAAAACGAAAAGGAAGATAACAGGACCATGACATCTCCATTTTATTGGCCAAAAAATTGACAGTCGAGCTCCGCATAATAAATAACAATCCAAAAATAAATTCATCAAAGCAGCGCAAAAAGAACATGCTCTTAGTCTTAAGAGATTGAATAAGCTTCCGATTGCAAATGTTGTTGAGGATTCCGTAGCAAATTTCTATTACACTTTATGATTATTTATGGGAATTTCAATTTGCTGTTTTAGGTGGTTTTGGGATAAGCATGGTATTAGTGATATCCTACCTTGGGATATTTCAATGTGCATATAGCTGAAGTTGATTTCATTTTATTTTTTCAAATGGCTGAAGTTGATTCTCTCTTTTTGCTTGCATCTTTTTTTGCCCCATGAAATGCAATATGTTTACTACTTTATTTAGTTTTGTATGGGTTGGTTGGTGGCCCCCAGCTTTTTGAGAATTTTGTTTTTAAGTTTTGTATCTCCAAACACTTTCTTAAATCCATATGCAGGTAATTTGCTTCAAGTATGGGTGGTGGTGGTGTAAGGAATAATGATATATGTTTTTACTTTTGTTCTTATTTTCTTAGAAGAGATTTAAATACAAAATAGTTTATGAAATACCAAGATTGGTTGTGTGTTCGTCTTCAGAATATGGCTAGTAAGAAGTTGCACCTGTGGACTCCTGAGGAAGATGATTTGCTCATTAGGTGCTTGGTAGAGATTCATGAAGAAAGAGCTTTGATGGGACCACTCTGGTTGAAACAAATAGAGTTAAGGCTGAATGAAATGTTTTCTAATCATGGGATAAAGGTTCTTGATATCAAGTCCCATATGAAAACAATGAAGCAACATTGGCATGATATATAAGATGGTATATGCTGCCAATAACTCAGGTTTTAGGTGGGATCATAATCAAAAGTGTGTAACTGCAGAAGTAGAGGTGTGGGATGAGCACATCAAGGTAAGAAATCACAAAAATATAATGAGCATTATTGTTATTTTCATATTGTTTGTGATATTTTATTTTGGTAAACTATAATGACCATTATTATTGTTTATAGACCAACAGGAAAGCTGCAATGGTTCATTCAAAATCTTTCCCCCATTTTGAGGCTCTTGCCAATATTTTTTTGAGGGATGATACAAGTATGACCAAATCACAAGTTTAATGTGATGTTATTGAAGAGTTTGAGGTTTTATATGATGAACTTTTAAAGGTGGATGTGATTAATGACAAGGAGCGCCATGATGCCTATCTAAAACTTGTTAAAGATAAAGTGTTGGTTGCTGAGTTTATCAACCTTCCACATGATGTTAAAGAAGTTGTTCGACAACTTATTTCATAGATTCTATTGTGGATTTGACCGACAAGAAAACAATTATGATGCTTGTCTTTGTAACTTATTTCATAGATCCTATATCTTAGGAAGCTTTTGTATGTGAAGGTTGTTATTTTTCTTCAACTTCTTAGTATCTCATGTTGTCCAAAAACAAGAGTTTAAGACAACTTATTGTACATTTTATTTATAACTAGAGGTGAATTGGGGTATTTGTCTACAAGTTCTGTAATTTATTTTAGTTTATAGCCCCTGAAAAAGTCTCATCAGGTTCTAAAATCAGGATATTTGAAGCCATCTTGGGCTTTTTTCGAGCACGTTCTATTCACACACAAATATATAAAATTATGCATAAAAATATATAGACAATAAAAGAGTGAAAGGAAATGAAAATACAGGCTATAATATAATTGCATCCAAAATACATTTTGCATGTTGCACCAACAATGCCTTCTATTGACAATTTGTTTTTAAGAGACCAAATGAAAAAGTCGTTAGATCCACACCACTGTTACAGAGAGAAATGGTCATAATCTACGTCATCTATTACAGCACAAAGCATGATGTAATAATAGATTCCACACCACTACTTCTATTAAGTCTGTAATATTATAAACTGGAGGCTCCACTTGTTGAATGAAGGTGATAAATAATCCTTCATTAACCCATAGATATACAAAATAATAGTCATACAACTGTGTTCATCCACTTCCACATGCCCTATACAAAAGTGGCAAACATATTAAGCCCTGTATGTACCAAACATAAATGGTAGGGCATTCTCCTAATATCAAAATATACAAAAGTGGCCAATGTTATAACCCCGGCATATACCAAAAAATTAATGACAGGGCATTCTACTAATATCAAAATACATAAAAGTGGCCAATGTTATGTATGCAAGAAGCCTATGAACCATAGACAATTTTGCCTTATATGGGAGGGTAGGGAACATAACAAGGAGCTCCTCATCTTTGCTAATTTTCAATAATGCATCTTCTAATTCACTTTCAGTCAATTCTTCCAACTTAGACAACTCCTCATAAAGGACCTCACGTTTTGCATCCAACATAGATGCATGTTCCATCCTTTGAAGACTAGATCCCAAATTTGCAGCTGCAGTTTGGAGACCTTCACATGTTGTTTTCATCATCTTTTCCATAGCCTCTAAAAAACAGTCACCATGATCATGACTATTCCTTCTCCTCTTCTTATTTCTACTTAAGGCAGCAGTAGTGTCTCCATTTGTAGCAGTTAAAGATGGAACAAATTCAACATCTCCATCAATATTCAAACCATCTTCATTGTCATCAACTTCAACATGTGGGTTTTCTTCTCCGTTCTCAACCGGGTCAACTTGTAAACCAGCCAATGTCTCTTATCCAATAGCTCTGTCCTTCACAAATATAATACAGAGTTCATCAAAATGCCGAAAAGGTTTCCCACGGAATTGAGCAGCTTTCTTGTTGCTCTACAAAATAACCAAACCCAATGTAAATTCAATTTCAAAATCAAAACATTAATTAAGTATAAGTTTAATAATATTATCTTACCTTTACATACTTATCCCACACGGCATTTTCAGCAGTGACACATTTCTTCTCAAGATCCCATTCAAATCCCGATGTGTTGGTGCCATTGACCATATCATTTACTACTTGCCAATTCAATTTCAAGGTTTTTAAACGTGACTGAATGTTGGGATAAATTTGTAGATCACACCCAAGTATCTTTTCATGCAACATTGTATGCAAAAGCTTTAGTACCCCTGCCTTGAAACCATTTTCAGCAAGCAAACCGCCTTCTTCAGGAATCTGCAGCAATAAAGCAACTAGCATATCATCTTCTTGTTTCCAGACTCGAAATTTGTGTTTTTGCATATCTATCCTCTGTCATGATCTAAATCAACACACAATAAAAAAATAAAATATATCCATATTTGTGTTACAAATATTTGCAAATATAAAACCAAAGTCATTACATTGATAAAATAACATAATAATGTTACGAGTGTAGGATGGTGTATTTAGAAGTGCAAGTGTACACTGTCGTAATCAAGTAATATAGAAGTGAGTAGATTATCGTTCCCACGAGGATTGATCACTAAATACCAAAATTGGTAATTTTAATTTTATTTAGTCGGTTGATTAGTTGTGATTGAGATTGCAAGATAGAAATGATGAAATATGAATACAAGTGATATAAAGACAAATATGAGAAAAAGCCCTAGGGATTAGATTTCACTTAATAAATTCCGGATTGAATCACTTATCTATTCTAGTCCAATTTATTCCACATGATTGATAGTCGAGTTTCCCTATTTTAATTACTAGCATTTTCCAAGGTCAAGTAATTCTATAATTAATTGCTAACCCAATATATTCCTATATGAATTTAAACAATCAATCATGCATTAAGATTTATAGAACTCAATTAAGACTACACAACCCATATGAATATATTCCTATTTCATATGCAAATTATGATTTTAATTATAGGATCCACACACATGTATCTCCTTCCGGTCTCAACATGCATATTAAAATCATCCAAAAGGTGGCCAATCAATTGTAAGCATTAAGAGCAATAATTAAAACTCAATCATGAAGAAAAAAATTAAAACTAGATTTAATAAGTTAAGATTCAATCCGTCATTAGTAAGCTACGTCATCACCCTAGGAAAAGGAAAATTTAGCTCATGATGAAATTAAAAACAAAACCAAAATATATTACAAACATCATAAATATTGCATAAAAATTAATTACAAAAACATAAAAATACAACTACAAGATGCATGAAAATGGAAAATCTAGCCTACCATATAGGAGGTAAAACCATCCATGTAGGTGGAAATCTATATCATCCATAAAGGAGGACTACCTAGGCCTTCCATATAGGAGGTAAAACCATCCATGTAGGAGGCATGCAAGAAGTAAAAAAATGTAAGAAATAAATTCTAAAAATAACAACTCACTCTCTAAAATAGAAACTCTCTCTCTCTCTTCCTTCCTCTACATTTTAGGGTGCCAAGAAACTCTATTTATAGGCTTCATTTTTGGACTGCTACAGTATTTTTCTACAGTGATTTTGCTACAGTGAACCAACCACCCACTTGCTACAGTGAAATGACTGCTACAGGAACCATACTGAACCGCCCCACTTCCACACACACCGACCTCTACAGTACAACGCAATGGTTCGCTACAGTGAAACGCAATGGTCGCTATAGTATCCCTACTACAGTGAACAGTGAACAGTATCGCATGAACAGTGCACAGTGAATAGTACCACATGAATAGTAACTTCCCCTTAAATGCCTTCTTTAATTCTTTTTAATCCGGTACTGTCCATGGCTGCAAGAAAATCATTATTTATTTATTAATTACACCCAAATTGATTATATTCAGCTCAAATATAGTCCACAAAATCATCATATAAGGGAAAATGAATATGCAAATATTTTACTTATCAAATAACAAACACAATAAAGAGCATTCATGTTTCATATTCAAATATTGCAATTATAAGAACAGAAAATAACCTAAATGACAATATTTTACTACAAACACTCCATTAAAGTCATCACACTTCTATTAAATTATCCATACGCCTCCTTAAATCAACAAACATCTCATTTGCCAAGTTGTCACGAAAGTTACTCCAAGCATTTGATGGCTCAATTGCAGAAATAGGTGGAGCATCTATATTAGAGCCATCTATATCTATTTCCTCAAACTCATTCTCAAGAGGATCCGACCCTTGCTAGCGAATCAAATTATGTAAGAGGCAACATGCCATCACAATTCGATTATGTGTTCAAATAGGATAGAATGAATGACTTCTCAAGATAGCCCAATGTAGTTTCAACATTCTAAAGCAACGCTCGATGACATTACAGGCTGAAGCATGCCTCATATTAAAGCATTCACGAGCATTTACATGGCTTCTTCCATCTCTCCACTCACTTAAATGGTAAGGTTATCCTCAAAAGGGTGCAAGGAATCCCTCACAATTTGTGTATCCAGCATCAACAAAATAGTATTGTCCTATATTTAAGTTTAACACTTGTTAGCAATTGACATTAAAAAATAACACTTGTTAAAAAATGACATTAAAAATTAATACAACAAAAATTATTGAAATCACCAAACCTAGAGGCACTTTTAAGCTTCTACTTCTCCTATGAAATGCATCTCTTAAAACTCTCCCATCAACAGCTGAGCCTTCCCAACCAGTGAGGACATATATGAATTGTGCATCAGGTGAGCAGACACCTAGCACATTAATAGTGATATCTCCCTTTCTATTTCTATATCTTTCCTTGTCTGCAATAGCCACTTTTACTTTAACATGTGTGCTATCAAGGGCACCTAAACAATTCTGAAAAAGGAAAAACAGTTTGAATGTTACATAAGTGCACTCACATGAGCTACAAAAAATCATGATTGTATGAAAATATACCTTGAACCACCTCCATTTTGTGTCCGTCGAATCCTTCGAAATTGGTTGAGGTTTCTTAAAAAGCTCATTCCTCAAGCGCATCATAGTGATCAAAATAGAATTAAAATGCTGACTTATGGTTTCACCCGACCTCCCAAAATAGAACTTTATAACTCTATTTTTTTTATGATGTGCAATGATGTGGAGAAACATTGCAACTTGTTCATCAACTAACATGCTTTTAGTAGGTTTCAACCCTCCTTTTATATCAATTAGAAGACATAGCTTGTCAAAAGTAATCCTATTCATTCTAATTTGATTAAAACAAGTTATATCACTATTATAAATCATATTTCGAAGGTGAACCCTCCTAGCATGAAAATCCAAAGTGTATGGCTTACGACTAATTTGTCGTCTACGAAGAGCAATACTAATACATATGCTCATAAAACATTGGTTCACAGCAAATAGAGCATGAAACCACCAAAGCAAGATATGAAAAATCACTTGTCTTCTATCATGATCCATGACTGTGCATATATATATAAGAACCATATAAGAGAAAATCCAAAATAATTGGATATCATATTGACAAAAATAAGGTTGAGGAACTAAATATAGGAACTATAAAAATGAGGTTAACAAAGTTGTGACAACATATACCAAGTTTCTTCTTAAAAAAGCTATAATTGAAGATACATTGGGTGCTTATTCTTGTAGAGGTATTCCGCATGGGGGAGTTAACTTCATCTACTCAACAAAGTTAACACCTCCAAAAAAAAATTGTAATCATTTTCATGCAGAATTGAAAGCAAAATTTATTGCAAAAGAGATAGATGCATCATATATTCATAGAAATAACATTGTTGAGCGTAAGACATTCATGGTGGGAAGTTGTCAGAAATATAATATATGAATATGATATTGTACCAAAAGAATTGCAGTAGAGATGACATTGAAGATAAATCTTGCAATGGACCACTTATAAATTAAGGGCAGGAAACAGAGGTTTCTTGCTTGAATTTTTGGTTTGCCTCTTCTTTTACATATATCACAACCATATATATAAGAAAATCAAAGCAAAGGTGCAAAAGAGGTGAGTCTTTATCAAAATGAACAACGATCTTTCATCCATATATAATGGTTTTATTCATCACATACTCTAAACTCATCTGGCATCTCTCTCTCTCTCTCTCTCTCTCTGTTATTACTTTTTTTTATTTTCCTAATATGAATAAAAAAGAAAAAGCTGCAATTAAATTAATAACCTTTAAAGCATGTCCCTTGTAAATTAAAATTTTCAGACAAATCATAGTCATAGGGGAACGATGAAGGACATTAGTGAAAATTGAAAAAAAAAAAGATAAATTGAGAGAGAGAGAAAGAGAGAGAGGAAGTTTTGAAAATTATTATTAATGGGGTGAAAAAGACGTTGGGCTAAGTGACAAACTGTGAGTCATTTGTTTTGTTCAACTACAAAAATTAAATGAACCCTCTTTTTCTTCTTTGTTAATTTTAGTGCATATATATATATATATATAAAGCTGTAAACAGACACACTTGGAGTTTGGGTTTCTAGCCTATTCTTTAAAGTACTGGGCAGCAAGGAGACACTCATTGGCAGGTCTTGCTCATTCATCTCTCTTCCATGTGCACATTATCTTGTATAAAATGCGTAGTTCAATTAAACAAATACAAGATAATAAAAAAACTAAAGTAACTACTACTATATGTTTTCATTTTTGCATGAATAGTGGATGATCTGATATAGTGAATAAAATATTCATCTTAGGTTCTTTTGTGTTCTTTCCAAGAATTTAGGAAGATGCTTGTATTTGTGATTTTAAAATCATGAAAGTAAAACCAAAACTTCGCCTGCGACAGGAAAAAGAAAATGGCATGCATGATGAATTTGGGTACAAAATACCTTCTTTTTCTAAGAAGCTGGGAGGGACTATGGAATACAACACATCGGACTAAAATACTAGGCCAAAATGAATCACCATATAAACAAACACTCATACTATAAACATTTCCAACCATACTCAGCCAAAAAAAAAAACTCAAACTGTAAGCTATTTTTGAAGCAAAGCAAGAAAGGGAAGCATTTAAAGCAAAGCAAATAGACATTCACTAGATAACAACCAAAAACTATAAAATACACAGTCAAATTCAAAGTGAAAATAAAGGGAAGTACTTGAAGCAAAGCAAGAACAACTAGGATAGCACTTACCATCAAATACTTGCGTCGCGGTCGCTTTGCTTTGTCGTGTCGTCGACCACCCTCTTTCTCGTCGAGTTCGTGAGCAAGGAGCAACTCCTCTCTTCTCCAACAGATTGGGTCGCTAGGGTTAAATGGAGCAGGGGTAAAAATGTCAATATTTTTCATAATAGAGGATATTTTAGTCTAAAAATTATACCCTCGATTGAACCATCTCATTTCCATGGGTCTTAGCTTGGAATTCAAAAAAGCCTGTTTTGATGGAATTTATTTCCATATGGAAGCCCAATTCATGCAAACCAAACAAACCATCACCATGGATTTTAATTCCAAATCCATTTCCCACATACCAATTTAAGCATACCAAACAGGCCCTTAGGTCTTTTATCTGGCGAATTATTATTGGGAGTTTTGCTTCCTCTTGATATTTCTAAGTTCTGATATTCTGATACGCAATACGTAGGTTTATATATATATATATTTGGATGGACAATTAAATGCATCATGTAAACGTTGGATTGTTGGAAATTTAGAGGAAGCACTTCAAAACTTGACTGAGATTGTGGCAAATTGCAAGGGAAAATGAAGGAAATGGGATGCAAATTCGTAAACGTCATTAAGAAAATTCTCCTTAGAGCATGTTTTTCTGACTAATTTTGTAAAGGTGCTAAACGAATGTTAATTACGAGTAATTACCATTCGTTTAGCATTACGAAATTAGGCAAAAAAACGTTGCTCTTTCCCGAATACTTTCGGACTGATTTGTACATTGGTCTTTTTTAAAGGTATAAAAAAATCTAGGAGGTCAAAAAAGAGAGAGAGAAAAAGAGAGGGAAGAAAAGAGAGGGAAGAAATCTGCAAGGAATTCAACAGAGGATAAGAAAAGTTGTTGTATTTGTTTAGTTGAAAATAATGAATCAAACAGGCTTTTTTTTTTTTTGTACAAAAGTGGCAATAGCCCCTACATTAAATAAACTAGCATGTTGGGGACATACGTTCCTTGTCAACCAAAGTCCGCAAATGTATGGGACAAGTATCATCCATCTTTGTTAAGCGGTTTGCCACACCATTCTACACCCTGCTGATATGTTTGATTTCCAATTTCCAACTATGTGTCAGCATATTCTGTAACCAAACAGGATAAATGAACCCCATATGTATTTTTTTTTGGGCTCAATTGGGCTTATTTGAGCTCTTGTTACTTAACCAAGTAGGCATTAAGCAATTCCTTATTCAGAGCAGCAAGTTTAGCATTAAAATACTAGTCTTAATTAATATTGTTAGGTTTGGTATTTATTATTTAATGTTTATTATATATAAGGATTAGATATTATATCCTATATTGATATTTTTTCATATTGTATCCATCTTCGAAGTATAAATATGAGATATTATGATTAGATTTAATTTAGTTATATAAAATTAGATTAGATTCTAGGGTTAGCATGTTAGCTTATAATTTACAGGCTTATTTGTACTCTTTTATTTAAGGATTAATAGTATTCAAAT
The DNA here is from genome assembly GCA_037074505.1 of Albizia julibrissin. Taxonomy (NCBI): domain Eukaryota; kingdom Viridiplantae; phylum Streptophyta; class Magnoliopsida; order Fabales; family Fabaceae; genus Albizia; species Albizia julibrissin. The sequence goes on from CM073484.1 coordinate 10,119,297, forward strand.
GTCCTTTATTTTCCCTCTACTTTCAGTCCTTCAAAGGCCACATTCTTAAACAAAAATCTCCTTAATACCACTCCTTTAAGTCATCAGGTTTTCAAATATCTACTGTAGAAATTTTAATAATAGTATAACTTGGTTTATTAAAGTTTTTTCTTAAAAAAAATATGTTAAATACTTGGTGATAACATTGAACTATCTAAAATTCTAATATAGAAATATTATAACTCTTTAATTTGTAATCAAGTGTGACAACAAAAGGAATTCATTGGTTAACATTTCCCTCAATATTCCATATTACCATCATTTCTGTAATATCCTTCATTCTTTTTGCTTCTAGATTGTCCTTTGTGTAATTTTTAAGATTTAACTTGCCTATGCAAAAAAATAAAAATTGGGGCAAAGTCACCTCCCCTAATGTGCACATTCGCTAATATGCAAGTCATTTCACTTATCGTAATATGCAAATACAATCCATAATGGGCAAATTCTCTAATATGCAAATACCTTATCTAATATGCAAATCACTTTTTTCTAGTATGTGATTTCCTTAATATGCAAATCACCTTCCCTAATGTGCAAATATGTAAACCTTCCTTAATGTTCAACTTTCCTAGTATGAAAATACATTCCTTGATGTGCAAATCCTGTAATATGTTAATACCTTCATTAATGTGAAAAATCTTTCCTAACATCCAAATCACCTTCCATAATGTGCAAATTTCCTAATATGCAAAATACCTTCCCATAATATGCAAATCACCTTTCTTAATGTGCAAATGCCTTCCCTAAGGGTAATATAGTCTTTCTGTCATCACAATTATTCATACTCAAAGACTTAGAGCCCGTTTGGTTCAACTGCATTGCATGCATACAATGATAATCATGATTGCATTACCATGAGAAGAGTGTTTGGTTGCTTTTTAGCATGGTAATAGGGTTTACCATGGTAATAATGATTACCAAAAAATTGATAATCCTCATTCATACCTCCCCCCTATGAATCCTCATTACCATACCATTGCATAGTTAGAAAAGTCTAATTTACCATTTAGTTTTACTTCTCTTTATTTTACTTATATATTTTCACTTAGCTATATCACCACAACCGCTACCGCCGCCGCCGCCGCCTACCGCCGCCTCCTCCACTACTGTAACCACCTGCCGCCACCTCCTCCTCCTCTACCGTTGTCGCCACCTGCCGCCACCGTCACCACCGCCACTACCTCTTCCTCCTATACTGCTGCTGCCACTCAGCACCTCCGCCACTATCTCTTCCTCCGCCGCCGCCGCCCAACCCAGCCGCCACTACCTCCTCCTCCTCCCTAGCCGACACTCGCCGCCGCCACTACCTCCTCCTTCTCCGTTCCCGCCACCACTACCTCCTTCTCCTCTGCCGCCGCTATGACCTCTTCCTTCTCTGCCGCTGCAAGCACCGCCACCACCTCCTCCTCCTCTTTTGCCGTTGCCACCACCTGGCACCTCCGCTACTACCTCTTCCTCCGCCGCCGCCACCCGACCCAGCCGCCACTACCTCCTCCTCCTCCCTAGCCGACACTCGCCGCCGCCACTACCTCCTCCTTCTCCGTTCCCGCCACCACTACCTCCTTCTCCTCTGCCGCCGCTATGACCTCCTCCTCCTTTGCCGCTGCAAGCACCGCCACCACCTCCTCCTCCTCCTTTGCCGTTGCCACCACCTGGCACCTCCGCTACTACCTCCTCCTCCTCCTCCGCCACCCGGCCCCGCCGTTTCTACCTCCTCCTCCTCCCTCGCCGACACCTGCCGCTACCACTACCTCCTCCTTCTCCGCCGCCACCCGCCACCATCGCCACTACCTACTCCTTCTCCATTCCCACCACCACTACCTCCTCATCCTCCGTCGTTGCCACTACCTCCTCCTCCTTCTCTTCCGCCGCCGCCACCGCCTCCTGCCACTGCCTCCTCTTCCTCCTCCTCTACCTCAGCCGCTGCCACTACCTCCTCCTCCTCTGCTATCGCCGCCGCCACTACCTCCTCCTCCTCCACCACCTGACTCTTAAATTTCTTTTTACAAAGATTATAGTAAGGGTAAAATAGACTTTGTGTAATATATTAATTTTAAATAATTTTTAAAATAATAATTCATTGCACCTTATTTAAAAATCAAACCAAACACTAGCCCTGTAATTAATATTGCATTGCATTACCATTGCATCGCATTGCACTGCAGGGTGTAATGGGATCGACTCAAACGGGCCCTTAGTGCTTGTTTGAAATAGTGATTGGATTCTTCAAAAGTAACTTTTCAATTGTGATTTATAGTATATGAGGTAAATATGTGAGAGGAGTGTTGTCTCGATTTATATACATAAGTACTTTTAGGGATTTTAAAAGCCATCTCAAACACACAATTAAATGCTTTATGGGCCATTCCCCAATTAATTTCTCAAAAGGATTTATCGACAATTTCCCTAAAATTATAATAATTTATGAAAAAAAATCCTTGTTCAATGAATTTTAATAACTCTTTTTAAGTGACAAATTATAACTGTATTGTAGTTATAATTCTTTTTAATGAGAGTAGAGGAATACTATAATAAACATATTAGGCATAGAGTTTTTGTTTGTTACAAGTAGGATTATATGAATCCTCTCAATTTTTTTTTATAAAAATAATTAGAGAGAGTATAATCAAAATTAAAATAGGTTAGATTTGTAATAAAATTAAAGGCCAAAAAGTATATTACTGAATATATAAATAGAACTATTTTATTGTCCATCTCATTAAATGCTTCATGTTGGAAAGACAGAACATCAATTATTATCAGGGTTTTTAAACCCGGACCGGACCGGCCGGTCCGGATACCAGTCCGATCCACTATTTTTTTTATTTAAATAATTTTTTTATTTTTTTTAAATTTCATATTAATAAGTCTAAAATATTCAATTTCTCACCGGTTTGATTCTAATCTAACATACTGACCTTTAACCCAGTACCCGACTGATTCAATTACCGGTCGGAGTTTCAAAACCTTGATTATTATAGACAGGATGTCAAGCACATAGAGTATTCACGTGGCTTTATTATAGATGAAAATCCTCTAACTTTTCTTATATTTTGGTTAATTATTCTATTTAGAAAAATCTACACTATAATTAATTAATGCCCCGTTTGGTCCCGTCAAAGAATTTTTTATAGAAGTAAAAGTACCGTTGGAATTGGGCTTTAAAAAGTATGTTTGTTAAATTAGAAATGAGTCGAGAATTTATGTATGTGTTCTATTCATAAATGGAATGAATAAAAATGAAAATAAATGGGGAAATCAAGAGTGGGTTTTGAGATGAAACAAAACCTGGAAGAATCTCTATGAAAAGCACGACGAAGAAGAAGAAGGTGGTGTAGAAACTGAATCTGGAGGCAAAGCATAACCGAAAGGGAGTTTATTTACGTTGAGATGAAGGTGAGAAGAACAAATGAGAGGTAGAACATTCATAAATAAATTGATATAAAAAATGTCCTTTCTCTGTTGTCCTCTTCCTCTATGCTTCGCTGAGTCGTGCTCTTGACTTTTAAAAATCCAAGAGAAATCCCTATAATTAAGGTAACATGTAGGGAATGCTGATGTATTTTGCTCTATATTATATAAAAGCAGAATAATTAAATAGCCCGTATTGGTATAATATTTCTTAATATGCTTATTTATAGAACAATTGATTTAGTTTTAAAATTTCATGTGATTTCAAAAAATATTAAAAATCATATATCTGTCCAACTTCCATCTACACTTGGAGGTGACTTTTAGCTTTGACTATAGCTTGAGCAGGCGGGGCCTGATTAAATGTACACCGTAGAAATAAAACCAACAACAATTAAGAGGTTTTGTAGAATCGCTCGCATATAGAAACAAATAATAGACTCACAACTCCCTAATTGATTAATGTGGAAGAATATGAGTAGTCGAAGTTCATGAATCAAAGTCTTCTTGGGCGCAAGGAAAAGGTCTACGGGACTGCATCAGTTAAAACAAGTTGTCTGATGAGGTGGCATAATGCGTGGTGGCTTTGATTTATATATGAGAAAAGAGCTAAAGAGGGATGTGGTGGTTGATGAGCCCAGATTAGAAGTAACACCATGGCGGGCCCTTGGGCTCACTGGTTTGTTTGTTTGTTTGTTTTTCTTTTAGAGTTCATTTTTTATCACTTTTTTTAAATATTTTCAACACTCATTTTTCATATTTTTAATAGAAAAAATGACAGAAAAATACTATTTAAACTTTAAAATCCTATTGACAAATATGTTAATGGGATTAATAAAAATAGTAATGCAATTGTCAACTTATTTTATTGTTAAATCACCTATTTAGAATTTTAAAGTTTAAATGATATTTTTTTAAAATTTTCCCATTTTAATATACTCTTCTTTAACATTTTTAATAATAATTTTTTCAATCTTTTCAGGAGTCATGAATATTTTTTGGACTCATTTTTCACATTTTCAACCCTAATTTTTAGTTATGTTTACTGTTGTATACTCCATCCGTTTTTCTTAAAAGAAATAATTAACTAAATTTCCTAATTTAAAATGTTACTTAAAATTAGTTGAAAATAATAAAAATGTAAGAATTTTTTTTTTGCCAAAAATATACTCATTATATGAAAGAAAGAGAATGCGGAGGAATTAAATATAATGGTATAAATAATACAAGTAATTAAATGTGGGTAAACTCCAATTTGTGTACCAAGGTCTAGGGGTAGTGTTTAAGTGTGGGAGAGGGATGTTTCTATTAAACCTTCTCTCCACTTCTTATTCACTTAGTATCTGTTTGGTTCACGGAATTGAAAATAATGAAATGAAATAAAATGTAATATAATGGTGATTAAATAATTTGTTTGGTTCGTCATTGGAGAAAGATTATGCATATACATAAAAACATTTGGTTGGATTACATTGAACATAAGAATATATAAGAATAATATAGCAAGTGACAAAATTACCCATTTTTACACATAATAATGCACAAATTGGGTTCATGATAATTTTTTTCATTCAGTGCAGTGTACACGTTGGGTTCATAGTAATTTTTTAATATTTAATAGTGAAAATATTATAAAGTGTGTAGATTAGATTCATGTTAATTTTTTAATATTTAATTATGAGAATATTATTAAATGAGATATTTTAATATTTTTTAATGGTGAAATATAATTTTTTAAAAAATTTGTGAATGGGGGAATATTTCTTAAATTTCTATATTATTAATTATTTTTTTAATATTTAATGGTGGTAATTAAAATTATTTAATATTTAATCGCATTTACAGGTGAGCACTTTGGTCAATTTAAAAAATTATAATGGCAACAGTGTCATTTTTACTGAATTACAAGATGTCTGCATCCTCATTTATTAGTCCTAGCAATGTAATAATGATTACATCAAATGATGTAATCAAGATTACAAAATGTAATCATCTTTACATTATATAAGTCTAACCAAAAGTTGTAATCACTCTATTATATCAGGACTACATGTAATCCTCCCTCATGTAATCGAACCAAATGATATATTAATGTCTCAATCATTACATCATATTTTAATGAATAAGATTTAATGTTATATACTAAATATAATAAAATTCTATAATTATAATATTATTGTATTATATTAAATCTCATATATTAAAATATAATTTAATGATTGAAATATTAAGTGGAGGAAAACTGTGAGAGAAGTCATGGAGAGACCCCTTTTTCGGTGATTATTGATTAATATGAATATATTAAAACGTGCTTTGCGTGGAAGGGAGCTTGAAGGAAATGTGTGTAATTTAATATACACGCCCTCGTATTTAATACATGAACCTTCCCAGTTCGGTGCATTCCTACCAACGCCGCATCCTTTTCTAATCCAACTGCGACGTCGTAATTACCACTGACCTATGGTCCGTTTGCAAGCATGAAACTGGAGCAATGAAATTAGATTTTTTTTCTTGGGAACAAGAAGTGACTAGTGACTACTGACTAGTCAGTGCCTGTTGCCCACAAATTCAATGACACGTTCGAGCGTAGAGTCGTGCAGTTTTAAAAATTGTGCCGTAGAAAATCTTATTAATTTCGTAGTTTTAAAATTTTTTAAAGAAAATATGTAATATAATGAAAAAATGATAGAAAAATACCATTTGAATTTTAAAATCTTATTGATAAATATATTAATAAGATTAATAAAAATAATAATGTAATTGAAAATTCATTTTATTATTAAATCATCTATTTAAAATTTTAAAATTTAAATAGTTTTTTTAAAAAAAAAATTTTCCTGATATAATAAGGACGTTGATGGGAAAGAGAGATTTTGGCCCCACCAAGTTTTATTGTTGTCTGTTTTCGAAGAATAACACAAAATGGACGAGTCAGTATTGACCACATCTTATATTTTTTGTTTAAAAGAGAGTTTTCATGTCATTATAACGCAAGGTCATTGACCACATATTTTTTTTTTTTTTTTGGCTTAATAAACACACACACACTAATCCGCCCACACGCCCTCATTACACTACTTTTAATCCCCCAATTATTGCGTGTCTTGTTCTTAACTTTTTGTGTGGAAAAAGAGTTGCGTTAATGAGCCATACTCGTAATTCAGCGTAACAATATTTAAAGTTGATTGTCTGATACTAAATATCTGGTCTAATATTGTTTACAAAAAAATGAAATAACCATTGGAGGCTTTTTCCCCTTAAAATTATTACGAGGCATTTCTTATGTTCCTGGGTCCTGGCCTTCTTTTGTTATTTTAAAAACGAAGACTAGCTAGAAGTATCTTGAAGGAAACAGCCAAGTCATTTAATTTGCTGCGGGCTTGGTCATCCATAAGTGGAAATGGCTCAGGATCCATATCCAAAAAAATCATTTTAGTCTTTATTATAAGGCATAAACTAATAATTCTCATAAACCAATAAAAATAGTTAAAGTCATTAAATTTATTTTAAAATTTAAGTAATTTCTAATATTACCACTTCTAATTGTATAAAACTCTAATATCATATTAATTATTATTCTCACTCACTATTCTTATTAATTACGGGTATAAATAAAAAAAATATTTAATACTCTCGTTAATTCTTCTATCCACCCACAACATTCCCTTCTTGATTGAGTTTGTTAAGTGTCTCATATATATATGTTTAAGTACTAACCCCTTATTTTGTTTGGTTGTCTTTCTTCTTCAATTGGTTCATTCCGTGGGTGTTTTGGTGAGGGATTGAAGGAATCTTCATCTTGTTATGCGTTTTTGTTTCAATAAGGCATGATTGTGTAGATAAGCTTCATCTGTTTATGGTATTTGTGGAGATTCAGATGTGCAGCATATATATATATTTTTTGGTTCTGTTTTTTACTATGACGTTTGTAAATTAAAGATTGAAGAAAAATTTCGTTTTTGCTGCTGGTTGGTTAAAGAAAGTAGGTAGTTTGAAGGTTATTCTAGATGGAAGGAGTATTGGAAAGGAAGGAATACATTAACGGGTATTTCTTTTACCAATAATTATTTTAGTAATTCCAACAGTATGAATTAAAATAAATTTGTGTCCATTTGATAAAATAAATTTGAATTTTGATAATTTATATTGAGGTGTAAAATAATTTAAATTAATTAATTAGAAAATAGAACCTTAATACTAAAAAAGGTTTATACAACATATAACTTTTGATTTTAAATATATCTATAATATTTTTAAAAATCCAAGAGAAATCCCTATAATTAAGGTAACACGTAGGGAACGCTCATGTATTTTGCTCGATATTATATAAAAGAAGAATAATTAAATAGCCGGTATTGGTTTAATATTTCTTAATATGCTTGTTTACAGAGCAATTGATTTAGTTATAAAATTTCATGGGATTTCAAAAAATATTAAAAACCATATAACTATCCAACTTCCCTCTACACTTGAAAGCGACTTTTAGTTTTAACTTTTTGTTGGGTGAGTTTGATATATAGCTTGAGCATGCCTGATTAATTAATTTTTTAATCGTGATTTATAATATATAAAGTAAATATATGAGAGGAGTGTTATCTCAACTAACGTACATAAATATTTGTAGGCTTTCCAATCATCCAACCAAACATAAGCTAAATGTACATTGTAGAAATAAAATCAACAATTAAGATGTTTTGTAGAATCGCATATAGAAACAAATAATAGACTCATAATTGACTAAATTTGATGTAACTGTGATGTGGAAGAATATGAGTAGTAGAAGTTCATGAATCAAAGTCTTATCGGGCGCAACGAAAGGTTTATGGGATTGCGCGTCTTTTGAAATCATGAGAAAAATGATTTTTTTTAATTAGATTTGAAGTTAAATTAAAAAAATTAGATTATAAATGTGATTTGTATTTGGATTGGTGGTGGTAGAAGTGACTTTTTTTAACCAACATGTTTTGATTAATTTTTGAGAAGCCCTTTTAAATTTTAAAGCCAATGAGAAAAGGATATGAGAAGCTGAGAAAAGAAACTTCTCCCAAAAAAAAAACTCATTTATTCAAATGTGTGTGTTCCCAATCGCTCAAAAATAAGTTTATGTACCGTGAATGCTACAAATGAATTTTTTTTTAGCTTCTAATCAGATCTCAAACAGACCCTGCATCAGTTAAAACCAGTTAGCTGATGAGGTGGCATAATGTAGGGTGGTTTTGATTTATATATGAGAAAAGAGCTAAAGGGGGATGTGGTGGTTGATGAGCCAACCAGGGAATATGAAGGTTGTTCAACATGGCGGGCCCTTAGGCTCACTGATTTTTTTTTTTTTTTTGAGTTCAATTTTTTCACCTTTTTAAATATTTTAAATACTCATTTTTCGTATTTTTAACATACTCTTCTTTAACATTTTTAATAATAAGTTTTTAAATTTTTTTAGTAGACATCATAAATATTTTTTTTACTGATCTTTCATATTTTCAATCCTAATTTTTAGTTATTTTTACTATTGTATATTCTGTTCGTTTCTTTTCATAAGAAATAATTAGTTGAAATACGTAATTTAAAAAATTAGTTAAAAATAATAAAAATATAAGAAATGTAAATTCTTTTTGCAAATCATATCCTCATTTATATGAAAGAAAGAGAATGTGTGTGAATTAAATATGAGAGAAAACTCTAAATAAATACCATTTGAACTTAGAAAATTTTAAAAAGTCTGTTAACACGTGAAAATGAAAAATAGGTTTTAGGGGACTAATATGAGATTTTGAAATGTTGTGTTATTACCAAAATACCTTTAAAGTTATTTTTTAAAAAAAGAAAAAGAAAAACCCTCGCCGCCGCCGAAGCTCTGATGTCCGACACCATCCAACCGGCAAGACTCCGGCAACTAAAGCTCCAGTGACAACTTGAGTAATGAGATTTGACTACTTGAGTTTTGTAAGCCCTATGAAACATCGTTGACTAGTTGAATAAATGCAAATACTACTTTAGTATTGGCAATGACAACTTGAGTATAATTATTAATAACCTTGGGAGTACAATTTGTTAATCGCTATGATCAAGTTGTCATTACATTTATTCAACTTACTAACAATGCCAAATATGGCTTATGGAGCTCACAAGTAGTCAATCTAATTACTTAAGTTGTCACCAGAGCTCCTGCCGTCGGCACTGGAGTCTCGGCGACAGGGTGGTGCCAGCTGCCAAAGCTCTAGCTCTAGTGAGGGTTCTTTCTTTTTAAAACAAAAAAATATTAAGAGGCATTTTGGTAAAAGCACAACATTTCAAAATTACAGAATAGTCCCTTAAGACCTATTTGTTATTTTTATATATTAACAGACTTTTTGAGATTTTTTAAATTTAAATGGTATTTATTTAAAATTTTCTCTAAATATAACGATATGGGTAATATGAATAATTAAATAAAGGTAAAATCCAGTTTGTGTGCAAGGGACTGAGGTGGTATCTAAATGTGGGAGAGGGTTGTCTTTACCTTCCATTTATTTTTTGTTTATTTGATGTCTGAACCACTAGATCATGTTTTAATGGATAAGATTTAATATTATGTGTTAAATAGTATTATAATATTAAATATAATAAAAATATATAATTATTATATTACATTAAATATAATCTATTTAAATATAGTATAATAATTGAGATATTAAGCATAGGGTAAGTTGAGAGAGATGTTTGTGAAGACACTCTTTTTCGGTATTTAATACTGATATATTAGGATGTTGGTTGGGCTTATATTTATGTATAAGTCTGATTCACATAAATCGAGATAAAACTCTTTAACATATTTACCTCGTAGACTATAAAAGCTACTTCGTAAACCGTAAAAACTACCTTATATTCCGTAAATCATAATTAAAAAATATGATTTAAAATTCCAACTACTATTCTAAACATCATTTAAAACATGCTTTGTGTGGAAGGAAAGATTGAAGGAAATGTGTGTAATTTAATATACACGCCCTCGTATTTAATACATGAACCTTCCCAGTTCGGTGCATTCCTACCAACGCCGCATCCTTTTCTAATCCAACTGCGACGTCGTAGTTACCACTGACCTATGGTCCGTTTGGCAGCATGAAACTGGAGCCATGAAATTAGATTTTTTTTTTTTGGGGAACAAGAAGTGACTAGTGACTACTGACTAGTCAGTGCCTGTTGCCCACAAATTCAATGACACGTTCGAGCGTCGTCCAGTTATAAAAATAATTTTTTTTTTAAAAAATACAATTTAAATTTCAAAATCCCAAATAGATTATTTAACAATAAAATGTTTTGTCAATTGTATTACCATTATTGTTAATCCCATTAACTACTTTGTCAACGGGATTTTGAAGTTTAAAAAGTATTTTTTAAAAAATTTTCCCTTTAAAAATTGTGCCGCATAAAATCTTATTAATTTCTTAGTTTTAAATTTTTTTAAAGAAAATATGTAATATAATTGGTGACCATATGTTGTATTTTCAAAATTTGTCGGCAGTGTAAAAGGATGCTACCATTATGATAAATTAATTTAATATAGATAACTAATTTATTAGAACTAAAATATTAATCATAATCCATAAATATATTAGACATGTAAAATAATATTTTTGTTCCGTGAACTTTAGTAATTCTTTTTACATGAAAATAAATTAAAACTGTATTGTAATTATATTAGACACAGTTTTTGTTCTTATAGATAAGATAAGATTATAAGAATATTGTCAATTTTTTTTATAAAAAGTGATTGGAGGGAGTATAATTCAAAATTAAAATAGGTTAAAATTGTTATAAAACACCAAAATTAGTTCATTATTGAATATATAAAATAAAACTATATGATTGTCCATCTCATTCAAACTATCATATTATCTCATAAATGTAAATTTCTAGCATATACATCCGATAAAATCGGAATTTTATATATATGAGTGAATCATGCTCCGGTCTCTTCTATATTATAATCCGATTACTATTGTAAGGGATAGATTTTATTATTTAAAGAACGTAAGTTTTTTAAAAAGAGAAGTAAAAAATAAAAATGATAACATTTTTGTAATTATGTGTGTCATGTTTGATAGATTAGACGTCCTAATTTTAAAAATGGATGTCAAATGTCTATTTTTACATTAGGGACGATATCTAATTAAATTAGGAAGGTCATGTACCTTTGGCGTCCTTGATGTTACTCTTGTCGCTAAAGCAATCAATTAAACTATGACCAACTAATAATGCAATATAGTGGCAACCTAGGTCATTCTCTCAAAGAGCAATATGTAGGTTTTTCTACAGGATTGAATTTAGGTGATAATAAACCTAAACTAAAATGTAAAACTCTACTACCTAATTGCAAAATGCAAATGACTCTAAAACCTATATGAGAATAAAACTAACCTAAATGAATGCAAATGAAATTTTTGTGAGGGTTTTGTAAAGGGGGAATTAAAATACTAAGAAGAATAAATCAACTAATAGATAAGAAAATCAAATAAGAAAAAATAACGAAGGTTTATTTTAGGTACGATGAAGGGAACAACTTAGAATTTACATAAAGTTAGTTTTCTTAACTCAAATTAATTAATTAGACCAAATGGAGATTGATAAAAGAAATGAATTAATAAATTTAATCACTTAATTAAAACATGGGAAACTGTCAAGTTCAATAACACTTACTCAACTAGAAAACTCATAATGAAATAAACGGTGGCTAATTAAACTCATTAAAAACCAATCAAAATTAATTTTAAAATAATTTTGAAAATCATGTTTACAATTTTCCATTTGAACAACTAGACAATTAACCAACCAAATTAAACAATCAAGAGGATAAATCAAATTGACAATTAAATTAATAATAAAAACGCAATTAATAATTCAATTGACAATCCAAAGGTTATTTGCAGACAAATCTAAAGGCTGACTTTTGGCATCCCAAAGCTAAAGACTGACTTTTGGTGTCCCTATTTATATTAGAGATGCAGAAGGGTTGCCTTCTTTAAACTATGTGCCTCGCTTTTCATTTTGCTAAGAAAAATTTTTATGCCATGTCAGTCTACTTATATTTATATATCTTCTTAGCTTATTCCTTCTTTAATCCATTGCAATGCATACCGCCCTCCTTGCGCTTGTCTTGCCCTTCTCCGTTCATGCTCAATCCACAACTCCCGCCTCTGCCCCTACCTACGATGGTAATCTCTCTCTTTATCACTTCTCAGATCTAACATGTTAGCCTCTGTTTACATTCTCTTTGCATTTTGATATGACTCTCTTGCCTGTTTATTATTATTATTATTATATAACTTCCTTTCCTTTTTCACAATCAAATTTAGTATGGTGCATGTAAAGATGAAGAGAATGAATTTTTGAATTCAGAAGTTTGAATAAAAGAAGAAAAGTGACCCCATTTTAGGGAGAAAAAAGGGAATTGGTAACCTAAATAGAAGGAGAAAAAGCAAAACTATTGGAAAGCTGAAGAGTTGCAGGAGCGGCCAAACAAAAAAAGAAAAAGAAAAGAGAGTTGTCACTGTTCACAATCACTGTAGGCATCACTGTTTACGCTTTAAAAACATGAACTAACTTATGGCGTGCCTTTTTTAAAACAGACGTTGTTCCCATATTTTACTACGTCGCTTATATAGTCTTTCCCTAAAAAGGGACGTAGAAATGACCTAAAAACATATGTTAAAAGTATTTTCTGTAGTAGTGAATATCCTATTCAACTCCGCCTATGTTTATAGCCAGTCCCAAGTCCAGATAAAGGAGGAAGGTTGTGTTAGGCTCCGACAACCAACGTAAAACCTTGTCGAATCTCTTATGAACATGGATCAACAAAGAAATTGTGCTAATGCTAGGTCGTTGCCTGTAAGTAACACGCTGTATGGCTCGAGTATAGTGAAAAGTGAGCGAGAGTCGCTGCATCGTCGCTCGGATGTAGTGTTAAATGAGTAAGGGCTACCGCTCTCTTCTGAACGGAGGCGGCTAAAGAAGTTAATTCATGAGAACAAGATTAGATTTGGCACTTGGAACATTGGGACTCTAAGCGACAAATCTTGGGAGGTGGTAGGAGTAATGAAGGATCAGAAGATTAATATCCTATGTCTCCAGAAAACTAAATGGTCAGGATAAAAGTTTCAGGAAATTAATAGTTTTAAGCTCTGGTACACAGGAAAGGTCAATGGAAGGAATGGTGTTGGTATCATCGCTGATAAGGAATGAAGGAAAAATGTGGTGGATGTTAAGAGGATTGAGTATATAATTATTTCCTTAAGAATGATTATTGGGAAGGATACTATGAACATTATCAGTGCGTATGCACCTCAAGTAGGAGCAGAAGCACATCTTAAGAAAAAATTCTGGGAAGATTTGGAGGGGCTTATTTAGAGTATCCCACTAACCGAAAAGATTTTTATTGGAGGAGATCTTAATGGACATGTTGGTAAAGAGGCAGGACCTCATGTAAGGGCTCATGGTGGTTTTGGATTTGGGATGCTCAATAATGAATGTCAGTTTATTATTGATTTCTCCCTCGCATATAACCTTAAGATTGTCAACACTTGCTTTAAGAAACGAGAGGAGCATTTAATAACATACAAAAGTGAAGCCGTAAAGACACATATTGACTTCTTTTTGGTAAGAAATGCTGATAGACGATTTTATACTAACTGCAAAGTGATCCCTGTAGATGGTGTGATATCACAACATAGGGTTTTAGTCATTGATGTGAATATTAAGTATGTAAAACAAAAGCACCGGCAAGTTTTAAACCCAAGGGTCAGGTGGTGGCAATTGAAAGGGGAGAAAATTGAGATTTTTAAGAGAACTCTCTTAGAGGAAGGGTAATGAGAGTTATAGAGTAATGCTAATATCATGTGGGAGAATATGTCTAAAAAGGTCCAGCAGGTTGCTAAAGCAACTTTGGAAGAATCAAAAGGTCATGGTCGACAAGATAAGGAGACTTGGTGGTGGGATGAAAGTGTTTAAGAAAAAACTAAGCATAAGAAAGATTGTTTTAAAGTCATACACATATGTAATAATGTTGAAAATTAGTAAAGGTATCGCATGGTTAAAAAGGAGACTAAAAAGGTTGTGAGCGAGGCTCGTAATAAAGCATATGAGGAGTTTTATAAAGAGTTAGGAACAAAGGCAGGAGAAAGTAAGATTTACAAGATCACAAAGAAGAAGGAAAGAAAATCGAGAGACATGGACCAAGTAAGGTGTATAAAGGACGACGAAGGAAAATTTTTGGTTACTGATAGAGATATTAAGGATAGGTGGGAAGCCTACTTTTATAAGTTGTTCAATGATGGTAGGGGAGGGTCGCATTATGACTGGGAAGATTTGACAACTCGAGAAGGTGATCTCAACTTGTCATTTTATCGTAGGATTCGAATTAGCAAGGTTAAGGAAGCTCTTAAGAAAATGGATAATGGTAAAGCTGTCGGACCTGATGATATTCTTATTGAAGTTTGGAAATGTTTGGGTGAAGAGGGTGTGTTGTGGCTCAAAAAATTATTTAATGAGATCTTACGAACCAAGAAAATGCCGGATGAGCGGAGAAAAAATACTTTGGTTCCCATTTATAAGAATAAAGGGAATATCCAGAATTGTGCAAATTATAGAGGAATTAAGCTAATAAGTCATACAATGAAATTGTGGGAAAAAGTGATTGAACACAGGTTGAGGTTGGAGACTGATATTGCTGAAAACCAATTTGGATTCATGCCAGGAAAGTCTACAACATAAGAGATTTACATATGGTCTTCATTGATTTAGAAAAAGCGTATGACTGGTTACCAAGAGATGTACTTTGGAAAGCCTTGGAAAGGAAGGGGGTAAGGGTTGCATATATCAAAGTCATTTAGGACATGTATGAGGGGGTTACAACCAATGTTAGAACGCTTGGAGGTGTTACAAAAGACTTTCCTATAAGGATTGGACTACATCAGGGATCAGCCTTGAGTCCTTATTTGTTCAATTTAATGATAGATATGCTAGTTGAGCCTATAAAAGAGGGGATCCCTAAATGCGTGCTTTTTACGGATGATATAGTTTTGTTGGCTAAATCCAAGGAAGAAATTAACTCTAAACATGAGATATGGAAACAAACTTTAGAATTGAAGGGTTTTCGTCTTAGTAGGAGCAAAACTGATATATGCATTACAATTTTGATAAGAGACAAGGCCAAAGAGAAGTGGGAGTTAAATTAGAAGGGCGAGTCATCCCACAAGTGATAAAATGTAGATATTTGGGATCAATTATAAACAAGATGCACTATTGCAAAAATCACTTTTTAGACCGGTTAAAAAAGACATTTTAGACAAGTTTTGGATCAAGTCTTGATACAGATGGTTTAAAAAGTATCTAACCTTTTAGACCGGTTAAAAAACCGGTCTAAAATATAAACTTTTAAGACCGGTTGTATCACAACCGGTCTTAAAGTCTGACTAACAAAACCGTTAAAAGGAAATTTCAGATTTAAAATATACTTTTAAGACCGGTTTCTTTGAAAATCGGCCTTAAAAGTATATGATTTTAAGAATGGTTCAGCAAAAAACCGGTCTTAAAGTTATATTTAAGATCGGTTATTATGAAAATCGGTCTTAAAAGTGTTAGTTATTTAAGACCGGTTCTCATGAGAACCGATCTTAAAGGCTAGAATTTTAAGACCGGTTCTCATTTTAACCGGTCTTAAATATTACTTTAAGATCGGTTCTTATGAGAACCGGTCTATTTTTTTTTTATTTGTTTCAATCTTACCCAGGCTAATAAGCCATATTCAACGACAATCCCCTCTTCACATATACAAGCAACAACACATGTATATATATATTCACAATTAGAAGCAGTGACAACATCATTTTTATTTCCAGAAACACTTGGTATTTCTTAGAATCAATTCAGCCTAAGGCATCATGTTATCCTATGCAAACTTGCTTCAAATTTAGAATCATGAAGCCTAAAATCCTTATTAGTTCCCCTTTCCCTCTTTTGTTAAATATGACATTAGTTATCCTAATTGGTATAAAACTATAAATGTCAGTCTCTTCAAGACAACAACATTTGGCCCTTACAACCCTCCACCCTCAACAATCACAGAATCAACATTATGAATAAAAATCATTCAAAACAAACACATTCAATTCCAATGACTACCAATAACACATGATCAACTTATTCAATTCTTAGCAACAGTACAATATTAACAATTTATAATCATCAAGCATTTTGAACCACAATAAACCATAACATAACAATGATAGTAGGAAAATCTCAACATTGTGTGCACTTTCAATCCCAAAGCTTCTAAAGAAAAGCAGGAGAAGAAATATTTCTCATTATATGAAAAAAATTCCTTAGCTTTACAGAGAAATGAAAAAAATGGAAGAAAATTTACAATAGTGATCCCATGCCTGTATTGACAGCCAACTAGTATCACCAATATCCAAGAAATTGTCATAAGCAGAGATATAAATCAAGTTAGATATATATAAAAACCATAAGTATTATTAGAACAACATAGGATCTGATTTAAAAACTTACTAATCTTGTAAAAGCTCATAGATGAATTCAGCACAACAATTACGGATGACATCAATATCTTCTTCAGGAAAGGGATCAGCAAGATCAAACATCTGTATGTGTAACACCGAAGCCAAATAAAACATTAACTTACTAACTTAAAAACAATAAAGTAATACAAAATTTTTGAAATATACATTTATTACCTCATTGGTAAAATCAGTCGTGCCTAGGCTAATAATATTGTAAATTTGCCTTAAAATATAAAGACCACATAAGTTAGAGCCCGGTGGTTGCCTACGGCTCTGAAAAAGAACATGATATCATCAAAGCAAGCATAAAAGCATAGCTTATGAAACACATCTTAAAGAAAACAAATATGTACTAATATTTGGCGTGATCTATGTAAGGTCTTTTAAGTCACGAACATGACTACCACATTTAGCGTGTAGGAATGTCCGTATAGCCCTATCATCAAAATCACAAAGATTACTTATTCTATACACAAACTTTGCACACAAAAGGTAATAAAGCAAGAAAACTTACAAGTTCACGGTCTTCTTCAAGTCACTCCCCTGTTTGAAGTGGAGGGAGCATATGAGGATGACTGTGTAACTAGCCTTACACATAATAACCAATTGACAATGATCCCTTAAAAAAAGAGACGAATGTTAAGCAAATATAAAGCATTATATGTGTTTTGCAATATAAATTTGATGTTTCTTACCCATGCACATAAGGAACTAAGAAACAGTCAGTTTTTGTTTCACTGAGCCTCTCTGATAAATATCTATGTCTGATGGCAGAAGTGATCCCTTTCTCTTGGACTTGAACTGGGCACATGAATCCAAATTTATCGCTTTGGCCAGAGGAGACCAACTTACGATTCATGTACCTACAAAAAGCAGGAGTATGATGAGAGTATGAAATCATTATACTCATCAATTTATCTAGTTTAACAGAATTCTTCATCAGAATTCCTTATAAGATGTAATTACAGTCTATTCCATTTTCTTCAAGTAATTTTCCCCATTCACATAGTTTTTATTTCTATTCAAGAGACCACTGCAATTACATCTGATTTTGAAGACATAAACAGCGAAATTTATAGACTCAAGAAAGAAAATGATTCAACAGATTCAAAACATGTTCAAGGAATCACTTCAACAGATTCAACAGAAAGAAATTGATAAACATCACAATTACATCTTCAAAATATTCAACAGAAAGAAATTAATATGCAAAATGTGAAGGCCAAACAATTGTAATTGAACAAATTCATAACATCCAAATTTGTAAATCACAGACCACAGCATCAAACAATTGTTTCATATCCAGTAATAAAACTACAAGCCAGCGCCAACATTTATACGAAGAGTTCTTTAAAATCATTTTTGCTATTAAAAATCAATTTCACTAAATTTCGCTATTTATATGAAGAATTAACTGGGACAAGGAGACATTACTCTTACCTGGTTATAGTGACCTTGGATCGTGGCTTGAGGTGCAGGAGGAGCTGTGGTTGCAGTAGCTAGAGAACACGCCGAAGATAATGGTGATTTCGTGGATACGGGCCGGGGGATGAACAGAAAATAGAGAAGGAGGGGCGGTGGTGGTATTTTAAAATCAGTGGGTTAAAGGGAAAATGGAGAAGGGAGGGGCGGCGGCGGCCGGAGCAGAGGCTGAAATATGACAGGAGAAGAAGCGCATGGCTGAAATGGAGCTTTCGCGGCTGTGGAAGGACTGAGAGGGATAAGAAATGAGGGCGGGTTAGGTTTGAATATCGGAATTTTAAGACTGGTTATTTAAATAACCTGTCTTAAAAATAATTTTAAGACCGGTTATTTAATTAACTGGTCTTAAAAGTTATCTAATTAAGACTGGTTATCAAATAACTGGTCTTAAAGGTCTTAACTTTAAGACTGGTTATTTAAATAACCAGTCTAAAAAAATTAATTTTAAGACCGGTTATCAGTATAACCGATCTTAAAACGCCGTGGATTTTTTATTTGCATTTTAATTAGATATTTAAAACCGGTCTTAAAAATAAAGGGATTTTTTAATTCAGTTAATTACTTTGCTTTTGAGACGGGTTGTTTAGAAAACCGGTCTAAATAATATTTTTAAGACCGGTTATTTAAATAATCGGTATAAAAAGTTTCTTTTAATTACAAAATTACCACCGCGTGTTTCTTTTAGACCTTATCCGCAATAACCGGTCTAAATGATGTGGTCTAAAAAGGCTATTTTGCACTAGTGATGGTGAAATTGATGGAGATGTCAATCATAGAATTCAAGCCGGATGGTATAAATGGAGAAAAACTACTGGAGTTATTTGTGATCGTAAAGTACCTAATAAGGTAAAAGGAAAGTTCTATCGCACTGTTGTAAGACCAACAATGTTATATGGTAGTGATGTTGGGCTTTAAAGGGACAACATGAACATAAAATGGGGGTAGCTGAGATGATGATATTGAGATGGATGTGTGGTCATACAAGAAAAAACAAGATTCGTAATATTCATATACACGAACGAGTTGGAGTGGCCCTTATTGAAGCAAAAATAGTAAAAAATCGTTTGAGGTGGTTTGGATATGTTCAGCGAAGGCCATTGAATGCTCTGATGAGAAGGGTTGATCAAGTAATATGGAGTCCTGTTAGATGAGGTCGAGGAAGGCCGAAACGAACGTTCAATGAGGTCATAGAGAGAGACATTTTAATTAATAATATATCAAAATCTATGATTTTTGATAGAGCACAATGGTGCCGTATGATCCATGTAGCCGACCCCACCTAGTGGGGTAAAGACTTTATTGTTATTGTGAATATCTCATTCGGTGTTCGTGATTGCCCTTTCTAACATAAGTGTTTCCTTTAAAACTCAAAATCGATACTTGAAGGATTTAATAGGATCTTATACAACTATTATAACTCTGTTAGTATAGCGGGTCTCTATATACGAAACACATATATATCCTCCAGTGAAAAACGTTTATACATGGACATAATAAAATTGATGAAACAAAATGCGCGCTTGTGTGTGAGCGTGCGCAAAGGAAATTCAGATCCCTCTTACGCTATTTTTTTGTGGTGAAAAACTATGGCAAATTATACAATTACAAGAAGATTAGAGGAAATCATCAGAATATTACACCGTTAATTTTATATATTCGAATCCACATCAAAACTCTTACTGTGTAAAGGGCTCGGTAAAGGAGGGAAAAAACGACGTACATCAAGCATATGTGTATGGAATAATTACCTAGTACTTGATGCTATCCTCTGTAATTATTTTGCATTCTTCTTTTTTTTTTTCGATAAGGATTTTGCATTCTTCTTGACGCACGCACAAAAGTCTACATTGTGATATACAGACAGTAAATTTATCATCCCCTACTATATAATATAGACAAAAAGTGGGTAAGTGGCAAAGTGGAAACAAAGATGTAACATTCTATTACCGTTCGTACTAACCATCTTTTATACTCTAAAAGTTGGGCTAAGCGAGAAACAGTATCCTAGCATCATCTGAGTTACCCATTGTTTTTTAATAAAAAATGGGTTCGGGTCATCAGACTATTATAAATAGTGGCCGAAGGGAACAAAGCATGTCCACCCAACCAATACCAAGTTTTCCAAGTGTTTCCAACTCACATGGAGTCAAGAGCCTTCTTCTCCATCATTTCGCCTTTTTGGTCCAAGTTCATGATCTTCATAACTGCTCTCTTTAGAGTCATCAAATCCCTAAAATACCCTCACTCTACCCTTACACTATTCCGCAAACACAAACTCCCTCCAGGTCCCAACCCATGGCCTATTATTGGTAATTTACCTGACATGCTTTCGATCCAGTCACCGTCCAAATGGATTCACCAACTTATGAAGAAATTCAACACTGGCATTGCATGTATCAAGCTGGGAAATGTTCATGTGATTCCAGTGATTGATCCTGCTATAGCCTGCGAGTTCTTGAAGAAACAAGATGACATTTTTGCATCAAGGCCTATCAGCATGGCGTCTCGTCTCCTCTCAGGTAACTATTCAACAACGGCCCTCGTGCCATATGGAGAGCAGTGGAAGAAGATGAAGAAGATCTTAGTGAAGGACTTGCTTTCTCCGGCGAAGCATCGGTGGCTTCATGGCAAAAGAATGGAGGAAGCCGACAACCTGGTGCGTTACGTGTATATGAGTCAGAATAACAATGAAGGAGGTCTTGTGAATGTCAGGATTGCTGCTCAGCATTTCTGTGGGAATGTGATAAGGAAATTGATCTTCGATAAAAGGTAACAGCCACTGGATATATAGCCATATCTATCTATTACACACTACATCCGTTATTTAATATAAGAGGTAATTAGTTTTTTTAAGAGATTAAGAAAGTTAAATAAATTATTTAATTATAGTTTATGTTGTATATCATTATACTCTATATCAGATAAATTATTTTTTTAAAAAAATAAATATAAATATTTTAATATAATTTATTGAGCCTCTTTAATCATCCATGAATCATCCATGAATCAACTGACAATTATAATAAGAACCGGAAGGTGTATATAAATATAGGATGTCATCAAAACACCTATATATGCAAATAACTTTTCTTTTTTATTTCTGAAAAGAAAATGATAGTTTTAAGAACTGCAATCAAATATGCCTTAATTATTTATGTTTTATATGTCTCTAACAGATATTTCGGAGAGGGTAGGGAGGATGGAAGGCCAGGCTCTGACGAAATAGAGCACGTGGGTGCACTCTTCATAATGCTCAAATACTTATATGCCTTTAGTGTTTCAGACTATGTACCATGGTTGAGGGGACTCGACCTGGACGGGCACAAGAGAATGTTGAAGAATGCTACGAGGACAGTGAACAAGTATCATGATCCCATCATTGAAGAACGAATTAAACAATGGAAGGAAGGCACTAAGACTAAAACTGAGGACTTGCTTGATGTTATGATTTCTCTCAAAGATGATGATGATAAACCCCTATTAACCATGCAGGAAATCAAAGCGCAAATTACAGTTAAAGCTTCTTGTCTTTTTTTTGGAGGAGTTGATATATACATATAGCTCGATGTAAGCAATAACATAAATTAATTGGAACTTAATTTATTTTGTAGGAGATTATGTTTGCAACAGTGGACAATCCATCCAACGCCGTAGAATGGGCACTCGCAGAGATGATGAAGCAGCCTGAACTTCTTAAAAAAGCCACCGAGGAATTGGACAAAGTAGTAGGAAAGGAGAGGCTAGTTCAAGAATCAGACATACCAAAGCTCAACTACATCAAAGCCTGCTTAAGAGAAGCCTTTCGCCTTCATCCCATTTCTCCATTCAACATCCCCCACGTAGCAATGCGTGACACGGTGGTGTCCAACTACTTTATCCCAAAGGGTAGCCACGTGTTACTGAGCAGAGAGGGGCTAGGGCGAAACCCTAAGGTTTGGGAGGAGCCTCTGAAGTTTAAACCAGAACGACACCTCATGAACGACGGTTGCGATGTGTTCTTGACAGAAGCAGACCTGAGGTTCATAAGCTTCACGACAGGACAACGTGGGTGTCCAGGAGTGGTGCTTGGGACCACTGTCTCAGTGGTGTTGCTTGCTAGGTTGATCCAAGGATTCGCTTGGAGGGCTCCACCTCACCAGCCAGTTGAGCTGCTTCAGTCTGAGACTGGCCCCTTCATGGCTCGCCCGCTTGTGGTCGTTGCAAAACCAAGGTTGCCTAATGAGGTTTACCTATTGGATTAGTTAAACCAAGCTAATGCAATGTTAATGCATAAGCTTAGGAGAATAAAATTCTAGGTGTCTTGTATCAACATTCGATTTGACCTATGCATGATGCCAAGGGTTATCATTCACATAGTGATTACTAAATAGAATCTATATGTATTTGAATCCAATAATCCTTTATACTCTATGTTACAATATCACGTTGCTTTATTGTAGTTGAATGATGCTCCAGCTTTTCTTACATTTTGTTTAATTATATCTTCCTTCTATTTGAAAAATCTACACTATATATAATTAATGATCGGTCTTTTAAACTCGAGATAGGCCAGAAATGTTGAGTAGAAGCCTACAAAAGAGAGTTTCAAGTACTTGTGCTTGGCGCGAAAAAAAATAATAATAATAATAAAATCTTTTAGAATTTACGATATGCGCATGACGAAGCTTGATATAAAGAGACAAATGGCGTTAGAGGAGGGTGTAAAATGTTTGAGAATATCTTCTCTTTGAAACGTTCTTCGGTACCTCCTTTCTAGAGCTGGGAATGAGGGTCAGTCCGATCCTATAGAGCCGGTCCTTGACGGGCCAGGACGTAAAAGGATCGGCCTTACAGAGCCTGGGAAAAGAAAAATTGCTGTTTTTCAAAGCCCGGCCCGAAAGCATCAGGGCCAGGGCCGGCCCGCAGAGCCATAAGTCATTTTCAAAAAATTTAATTATACGTCTACACGCATCATGCAATAAAATAAGTACAGTTATTAATTCATAATTCAAGGTAAAAAATATTGTGTACAAGTAATTCATAGTCTCATACAAAGTATAAGAAGATAAAAAGCTAAACACTCTAAACAACATAATTATGAAAATTATCGTTTTCATCTTTTTCGCTACTATCATCAATTTCAAAGAATTTTGATTGTACTTCACTTTAAGTAGAAGACTCTGTTTAAGGGGTAAAAATATAAAAAATTAGTAAATTACCATCATATGTAAATTTAACAATTTTTAAGGTTCTTAGGGAGGAGTCAGTAAGGGCATGAGTATGAAGGGTGGTAAAATTAAAACAAAAAATAAAGCTAAAAGGCCTAACAGGCCGGTCCTACAGGGCTTTCGGCCCTCTAAGGCTAGCCCTTTTAGGCCCGACTTTCTTTTGAAGCTTCATTTTTCAAGCTCAGCCTGTGATTTAAAAAGTTCGGCCCGACAGACTCAGCCCAATTTCCCGGTTCTACTCATTTCTGCGTGCTTTCTGTGCTTTTGCACTATTTCGGCTATTTCCTTTTCGTCCCTTACATATGGTCCCATTCTCTCGGAACTGTAGCTCTGTATTTGGCTGAGAACTTTGTCTCAAATATATACATTTCAGAGTAGATTTATGTCCCTTGGATTAATACAATTTTTTGTCTAAATAGTTTGTCTTCGTTTTAGCTCTGTTTTATATAATTTCAAATCATATGTTTTCACCTATCAATAGATAAAATAATTCAGATTTTTATTAAAATATAGGTATCAACGTTTTAGAAGGAAAAGAAACTTGAGAGAGAAAAAATTTTTATTTGAAACTATATAAACTAAAACTAAAACACTTAAGAACAAACTATTTGGACTAGATATTGTGTTTACTGGTTGAATGATGTAGCATGCTTGGTTGATTCATGGACTCACTTGGAGTACTCCACCTCACAAGCCAGTCAAACTATCTAGTTCAGTCCGAGACTGACCCCTTCATCGATCGCCCACTTGCCTCATGAGGTTGTAAAGAATGGGCTTAAGGACGAGACTGTTAGGGATCATGAGATAGCAAATAATGGGCCAGAAGAGGTGATAATGGGGCTTGAGGCTATATATTGGGCTTATGAACATGGGCTCACATATAGATGAATCAAGAGTGGTTTTGGAGCAGCAAAGAATTTTGTGAAGAAGCTCTCTCTCTCTCTGACTACTTTCACCTTCCTTCCCTGTGACCTTTCTTCTATCTGAACCTATCCCTTTCCTTTTTGTGATTCCTTTCTTTCTTTCTGCTATCTTCAATGAACTCTGTGGCTGAGGTTTGCATCTATGGCTTGTGAGATATTTTAATTATAATATAATATATTAGTTATTTATTAATTAATTAGGTTTAATTAAAATATCCAGAGTGTGGCCCGTTAGTCAGATCCAGGCCCAATTGCAGGATTAGGGTAATTAACTGACAGGCTATTAATGTTATTTCTGATGGTGAAATAAACAATAAAAAGGATTCAGCCGTCAGTGATATTTGAGCGTACGAGTGAAAACCCTAGCAGCTCTTTGAGGTTCCCTGACTGGCGACGGCTCCCACCCAGTTGCCATCACTGTGCCTTGCAGTCAGTCAGAAGAGTACCTGACAGCCTTCTGACGTACTTTCTGTTTTGCAGTTCACCTGAGGAACTCGTGGATTTCACCCCTATTCAGAAATTAGCAATGGCAAGAGGTATTTATGAGTCTTCCGCTGTAGTTGTAAGGCAATTTGTGCTTATTTATGATATGTGTATAATGTAAAAGCATGAATTAGGCTTACATGTGGTATCAGAGCCAGGTTCTCTGATTATCTGCCTTCTAATTTCTGAAAATGATTGAGAAATAGGGTATAATCGAATAAATGACATCCATGAATTTTGGGAATTATCTATTTGATTCTCCGTTTTGTATTGCTATCGGTACCTTGTTTTCATCTTCGAATCTGAGATTATATTAATTCAAATCTCATTTTTTCATCGGTGATTAATTCATGTATAACGGTTCTATATTTTCTGAGGATTACCGTCGTATGGTATCACCGTCGAGGGCCACCGCCAAACAACCGTCGGGGGCTTTTGTTTTTGGTTTTTCGTTTTAGGAATCCTGAATCAAATCTGCTTCATATTACATGTAAATGTTTCCTTTCATGTTCTGTATGCTTTTCTGTATTTCCGCCGTTGAAAACCGTCGCGAGAAGCTCGCCGATCGGACGGAAAATGACTACCTGTCATCGCGGGTCGCGGCGGCTCCAACCGGGTCGCTGACGGGTCGTCGGGTCGGGTAGGTTTTCAGAAACGGGTGGGGAAGATGAGCTGAACGGCGTCGTTTCGTCTTGTTCAAAACGTCGTCGTTTTGAGTCCTATTGCAGAGCCTCTTTTCAATGCACAAGACGACGTCGTTTAGCTCATCAGTGAAACGCGGCGTTTCACTTATCTGGGTGGGCCACGAAATTTTTTTTTTTCTCTTCTTTTTCTCGGATTGGGCTGTAAACCACATTCTGGGCTGAAGGGGATATGGACTGGGCCGTTAGTTTGGGCCGACACATTTTTTTTTTTCTTTTTCATTGCAAAAACACTGATTGGGCCGACAATTTTATTTTTTTGAAGAATTTCGTTTCTGGGCTATCATTTTGGACTTTCCAGAAAAATAGTTTGGGCTGATTAAATTTTGATTTTATGGGACATAAATAATTGATTTCCAGAATGCTTTTTGGGCCTTTTTCAAATACTTGCATTCACTATTTGAATTAATTAATTTCTGTTTTATGTAATTTTCTTTATAAATGACACCAAAATTGTTTAAATAAATGAAAATAATTAATTTTGGCTATTTTCACATACTGGAAATTTGTGAAATTATTTTTCATGAATTATTTAATTGTTCTAAAATTGAGGAAAATTATATTTAGACAATTATTTAATAATTATAATTTTACAAATCAGATTTTGAGTTGAAAAATGTCAAAATTAATTTTTTAAACAATTTTGGATACATAAAACAGTGGGAGGGATTTAATTAATTATTGAGTTTATTAAATTGATTAATCTCTCCATTAGGATGTGCATATTTTGATTAAATGCACTGAAATGATATTAGTGATTTGCATGCTACTTTTTCCAAGGAATAGCCACAGCATCCTTTAGTTTTGCATGCAATAATATCACATATGGAACTTATAAAATATCATATTGTAATTAAATATAGAATTGTAATTGATCTTTGCCCACAGGTAGACAATTATAATTATATATTTAATTAGGGTGGGATAGTTTGGTCTTATATTTTCTAAGTAGCCCACAGGTATTAGGAAATGTAAATTATACACTCTAGGCCCACCAATTTGAGATAAATGCATGCAATGCTATATTCTTTGCCCACAGGTAGAATTTAGTGATACGCATTTATATATGTTGCATGTTTTCATTAAAGCATAACATGCATACAAAGGCACAGAATTCGCGATTGTCTCAAATTTAGATCTTGTGAGCTAACTTAAGTTTTTAAATTGCAGCACCTACTGTTTTCCCTAACCCTTTTGCTGAAAATACTAGCAAGATCATACTGGATGGTACCAATTACCCTGAGTGGAGGGAAGATATTTCTTTGCAAATTGATATGATGAACATGCATTTTGTCATAGAGAAACCTAGACCTCCCAAACCAACTGACAGGTCAACTAAGGATGAAATTGACTATCAGGAGCGCTGGGAGCACTACAATCGCATGTGCTTGTCTTATGTTAAGACCAGGATCCAACGAAGCATTAGGGGAGCAATCCCCAAGTGTGAAACAGCTAAGGAGTTCCTCGAAGCCATTGATAAGCAATTTAAGCCAACAGACAAACAGATGGGTGGTTCCATCATGTCGGAGTTGTGCGCAATGAAGCTGACAGGGACGGACGGAGTCAGGCAACACATTATGAGGATGAGAGACTTGTCTTCCCAGTTGAGAGCCTTTGACATGGAACCGACAGAGCAGTTCCTGGTGCATCTGGTGATGAATTCCCTTCCCCCTCAGTATGATGCCTTTAAGGTCTCCTACAACACACATAGGGAAAAATGGACAATTGATGAACTGCTGTCCATGTGTGTTCAGGAGGAAACAAGGCTTCAGATGAGTGGAAGGGATGCACCTAGGGCAGCTCATTTGGCTGAAAGTTCCTCCAGGACTGGTGCCGGAGGCAGGAAGGACAAGGACAAGAAGAAGAAACGGATTCCTGCTGTGCCATCCATAAAGAAAGCTGAAGCGATTTGCTTCTTCTGCAAGAAGAAAGGGCACATGAAGGATGAGTGCCTGAAGAGGAAGGCATGGCTGGAACGTAAAGGTATGTATCATTCAAGTTTAGCTTTTGAATCTCATCATATTAGCATTGATAGTGATACTTGGTGGATCGATACGGGTTCAATGATCCATATTTCTACTACCATGCAGGGGTTTTTAAGAACCAGACCTCCACTTCCCAATGAAGCTCGAGTCCTTTCAGGGAGTGGGAAAGGAGATCCGGTCAAAGCAATTGGAACTTTTAGAATCGTTTTTCCAAATAAAACCGTGCTGGATCTTCTTAATTGTTTTTTCATTCCTAGTTATAGGAGAAACTTGATTTCTATTTCAAAGCTTATTCCTTTGAACTATGGGATTTATTTGCATAAAGATTTGATGTATTTCAGTAAGGACCTTGTTCCAATTGCGAAAGTTATTATGATTGATGATTTATTTAAAATAATTCCTGAACCGCCCCAAGTTTTTTCTGTTATGCATGGTATTAGACAAAGTATTATTGATGAGAATTCCATTGTCTTGTGGCATAGGAGATTGGGACATATCTCCGTGGACAGGATCAAAAGGTTAACTAAGGATGGAATCCTTCCATCTTTAAACCATTTAGAACTTGATACCTGTGTGGACTGCATAAGGGGAAAGCAGACCAATAAGTCACAAAAGGGAGCTAAGAGAAGCTCTGAGCTACTTGAGATAATACATACTGATATTTGTTGCCCTGATTTGTCCATAAACAGTCAAAAATATTTCATCACCTTTATTGATGATTATTCGAGATACACGTATATCTACTTGCTTGATAATAAAAGTGAGGCACTAGATGCCTTTAAGGAATATAAAGCTGAAGTAGAAAAACAGGTTGGAAAACCAATTAAAATCGTGAGATCCGATAGAGGTGGTGAGTATTACGGTAGATACACTAGTGAAGGACAAGCGCCAGGTCCTTTTGCAAACTTCCTTCGAGAGCATGGGATAGTTGCCCAATACACCATGCCTGGTTCACCAGACATGAACGGTGTTGCAGAAAGAAGGAATAGGACCTTGCTAAACATGGTTAGGAGCATGATGAATAGCTCTAAACTTCCACCATCCTTGTGGAAAGAAGCACTCAAGGCAGCTGTGTATATATTAAACAGGGTTCCAACAAAGGCAGTGCCAAAAACACCCTTTGAAATCTGGAAAGGATGGAAACCTAGTTTAAGACACCTAAGGATATGGGGCTGCCCTGCGGAAGTAAGAGTCTACAATCCACAAGAGAAGAAACTAGATCCTAAAACCATTAGAGCTTACTTTGTAGGCTATCCATGTATGACTAAGGGTTATAGGTTCTATTGTCCTTCACCTTCTGCACGATTTATAGAATCTAGGAATGCTGTTTTTCTTGAAAATGACGTGATCAGTGGGAGTGATCAAACAAACGAAGATCATATGGAAGTGACCCCTGATTTACACAACGATGAGTGTGTTCAGATTTATCCACCTCTCATACATCAAGAACAAAGACAAGTTGTGGAGGAGGATGTCCCGAATGAACAACCTGAACCAACTCAAGAGGTTGAATTAAGAAGATCAACCAGAGAGAGAAGACCAGCATTGCCTAGTGACTACGTGGTGTACTCTACTGAGATTGACTGTGACATTAGCATTGAAGATGATCCACTTACATTTACTCAGGCTGTGAAGAGTGAAAACTCTAAGTTATGGCATGATGCTATGACTGAAGAAATGAATTCCATGGCAAACAATGGTGTATGGGATCTTATGGAGTTACCAAGTGGGTCTAAAGCCATTGGCTGTAAATGGGTTTACAAAACCAAAAGAGACTCTCAAGGTAACATTGATCGATACAAGGCTAGGTTGGTTGCCAAGGGCTTCACACAAGTCGAAGGAGTCGACTACAGGGAAACATTTTCCCCTGTATCAACGAAAGACTCTTTTCGCATAGTCATGGCATTGGTTGCACATTTTGATCTAGAGTTGCACCAAATGGATGTCAAGACTGCATTCCTCAATGGGGAACTTGAGGAAGAAGTCTATATGAAGCAGCCTGAGGGATTCATTGCAAAGAATAAGGAACACCTGGTATGCAAGTTGAAGAAATCGATCTATGGCTTGAAGCAAGCCTCACGACAGTGGTATTTGAAATTTCATGAGGTAATCACATCATTCGGTTTTGATGAAAACCTCATGGATGAATGCATTTACCACAAGGTTAGTGGAAGCAAGATCATATTTCTGGTTTTGTATGTTGATGACATACTACTTGCTACCAATGATCTAGGACTATTACGTGAAGTGAAACAGTTCCTGTGTAAGAACTTTGATATGAAGGATATGGGTGAGGCATCCTATGTTATTGGCATCAAGATCCATAGGGATAGAGCGCAAGGCATTTTAGGCTTGTCTCAACAAACCTATATCAACAAAGTTCTTGAACGATTCAGGATGCAGGACTGTTCAGCTAACGTAGCTCCTCTTGAAAAAGGGGACAAGTTTAGTCTAGGTCAATGCCCCAAAAATGAGCTTGAAAGAAAGCAAATGGAAAGGGTCCCATATGCATCAGCAGTGGGAAGCTTGATGTATGCACAGGTTTGCACAAGACCTGACATAGCTTTCGCTGTTGGCATGTTGGGAAGGTACCAAAGTGATCCAGGGGAAGCACATTGGACAGCTGCAAAGAAAGTGTTTAGGTACCTACAAGGTACTAAATACTACATGCTCACATACAGAAGAACAGAAAACCTGGAAGTGGTTGGTTACTCAGACTCTGATCTAGGAGGATGTTTAGACACAAACAAGTCTACTACTGGTTACATCTTCCTACTAGCAGATGGAGCTATATCATGGAAAAGTGCAAAACAATCACTTACAGCTCCCTCTACTTGTGATGCTGAGTACATAGCGTGTTTTGAGGCAAGTTCACAAGCAATCTGGATAAGGAATTTCATTGCTGGACTTAAGATTGTGGATTCAATCTCTAGGCCAATCAGGATGTATTGTGATAACACAGCCGCAGTAGCCATTGCAAATAACAAAAGGAGTGGAAGTCGAAGCCGATGGGTCGAACTGAAATTCCTAAGTTTGAAAGAGAGAATTGCAGATGGCGAAATCTCGGTTGATCATATCAATACAAAGGACATGCTAGCTGATCCTTTGACTAAGGGATTGAAACCGAGTGCTTTTGTGTTACACGTCCCTCAAATGGGGGTTAAACCCTCATTCATATAGAAGAGGTACGCAATGAAATTAATTATGCGGTTTATTATTTCAATCATTATTTGTATACATTCAGTTGATGAAAATAATAAACATTAAGTTTGGAACCGAATAAACGTAGAAGTTTATTCATAAAGTCATACCCATTAAGTAAGGGTGTTGCATGTAATGCATGGAAGATAATACTCGACCAAAGAGGACTTATCGCCATGATTCTTGCAGCATAGCCTTAGTTTAATCTGGATAGGGCGACTGACATCAAGGTACGGGCCAAGTGGGAGAATGTGAGATATTTTAATTATAATATAATATATTAGTTATTTATTAATTAATTAGGTTTAATTAAAATATCCAGAGTGTGGCCCGTTAGTCAGATCCAGGCCCAATTGCAGGATTAGGGTAATTAACTGACAGGCTATTAATGTTATTTCTGATGGTGAAATAAACAATAAAAAGGATTCAGCCGTCAGTGATATTTGAGCGTACGAGTGAAAACCCTAGCAGCTCTTTGAGGTTCCCTGACTGGCGACGGCTCCCACCCAGTTGCCATCACTGTGCCTTGCAGTCAGTCAGAAGAGTACCTGACAGCCTTCTGACGTACTTTCTGTTTTGCAGTTCACCTGAGGAACTCGTGGATTTCACCCCTATTCAGAAATTAGCAATGGCAAGAGGTATTTATGAGTCTTCCGCTGTAGTTGTAAGGCAATTTGTGCTTATTTATGATATGTGTATAATGTAAAAGCATGAATTAGGCTTACATGGCTGATATTTACATAGTGAATGTCAATTGGATTAATCAGTACTGCCGATCTGCCAAGCCAAGCTAATATAATTATCTAATATTAATGTATAAGCTAGGAGAATAAAATTTAGTAAAATTCTTATCAAGCATGCAGATACCTGTTGCTATGAACTGTGCTGGAATTGCGATGTACATAACTACGTATAGCTCGCTTGCTTACCGGCATAATCATAATTCCATTGGCAAATGTTTTCATACCAAAATATCAGTAGGTCAAAAACATGGTAATAAAAACCGCACAGATTTGAAGTAAGTTAAAAATGATTAAATTTTTTAAAATTAAGGCTTTATTTTAATTTTTTTGGCCTGAGAGATTCTAAAATGAATTGTTATTTGGGGATGACAAAGCGTCTTTCCTCTCGTACGTACATTCTACAATCTATACTGTACTGTTTAGTCTGTCACAAATTAATACTCGTAGATGACGGGGTTTGCATTTATTTTCTAACTGCGAATACAAGAAGACGGGGCCTTCAGTTAGACGTAAGGTCTCTTTCTAAGTAGGGGTCACCGATGTTAACGTGAAAGGCTGACATTTCATGTAAGATGGACCAACACACCAATTAATTAATTAATTAATAAAGTAGCACCATGAATTTTTCACGTGTCTCTCAAACGTCACATTTTCCCACCTGAATGCTCCTTCTTCTTGAAAATGATCCAACATTCATGCCCAGAGCTCATTTCTCCATCAATCCTTAGTCATACTTGTAGGTTATTTTTGTCCTTACTTGATGGTTTACATGCATGTCTCATTTAAACTCTGGAGTAATACTTGATGATTTTTAACCATCAAATAAGTTCTTGTCCAACTACTGTATATGTAGCATCAAGTAAGCCTAATTCTATAATAATGCCACCGATCTCTCAAGCAGCAAGCCCTAAAGTAGACCGAGCTAAAAGCTGCACATGTTCTAGACTTCTTCGATCTCTTTGAAATCACATGTATTGTTTTTTACTTTTTAACCTCTTTCAATTAATAGAATGTTATATATATGAAAATCAAATGGGGTATTAATTCCCAGGTCTTACTTGAGAAATCACCCATTTTATTCATGTTTGTTGGCGTTTTACTGTTTCCAGAACTTTGGAGTCTGTTTTGTGAGTCTAATCTTAACGGTATTTTGTTTAGCAAATAGAGAACGAGATGGATATAGTGATGAGCCATATAATAAGGACACATGTATAGATTGCATATAGAAGTGCGTACATTAAGAATTTAAGAAATTGTGTATACAAGTTTGATTCTTCTTACTTCTGGACCCAATTTATCAGTACATGTTTGGTGTGGTGAGATTCGATCAAGAGGTGGTTTTTTATGGCTCAAAGCTAAAGAAATACTAACAAATTAATTTTCATTATTTTCAATGCTTTTTCTTGATAGGGAAAACATCAAAGCACATCATCTTTTCCATGATTTGCAATACGTACCATTCATTTATTCAAGACTGATCTATTTGGTACACTATATTTAGTATAATATTCAAATTTACATAGTGATACTTGAATTTTTGTGTGGATGGCACTAAATGGGAGTAGTACCCATAAAGGCTTTTTGTGGTATTGGTGATACTTATTGGTCTCTGTCCACTGGAGCTGCATAAACCTGAATCCCCCACAGAGCGAAAAATATGATAGTGGGGGCCAAGTTTTCGTACTATAATGCATAGTTAGCCTGTTGAAGAGAAGAGGTATTATTCCATAGTTGTTTCTTAAGTAGAAAAGTGTGTGTGTGTGTGATTTTATTTTGGTTTCTTTTTATAAAGTTTCTATTTAGTCCTATAACACTAACATTGTTAGTTAAAATTTTGTATAAAGTCAAATGACTATAAAATGGCATTTTTTGCCTATTTCTTAAATCATCAGTGAACTTTTGGTCAATTTAATTTTTGAATAATAGTCTACTTAACTAGTATATATATTTTAGTAATACAACCAAATAAGCAGACCAAATAGTCCTATGCCTTTACATATAGTTATATCACGATTAAACTATATAATGCTCCAAGTTAAGTCAATTAAAGATCAAAACAAATTCACTAAGCATTGGCATTTTCTTTATATACATACCCACATGATTTTAATTAATATTTTGATAGCTTCATTTTTTTAATATTATCATCTAATATTTAATTTGAGGTTTGTGATTGTCCCTCCCAACACAACTGTTTTTTATAGGATTCGAATTCGAAACATAAGGGGATCTAGTTGGATCTTATACTTTTAAACCAATTCTATATACTCTTATTTTTATTTTTTATTTTTTTGATTATATACAGGAGTGTGTGCTTTCGCTGTTGAAAATCCTCATGATTGAGACACGGATCCAAAATTCAAATATAAGAGGACCAAATAAAATTAAAAAAAAAAAGTTTTCACAAAATTAAATTTGATGCCCTGGCTCCACCATAAAAATGAATAGCGGCCATGAAATTAATAGCCATTAATTTGGGTACCTAGTGCGTGAATAGTCACCAAACTTCAACATGGACACACTCATCTTAACGCGTGGGTGGATAGTAAAGTTTATGTGCGCTTTCCCTGTTGGGAAGGAAAGTCGGTGTCGCGTCGGTGGCAAATTACAATTACATGTAACTATATTACTAGTACATACCTTTGATCCTAGAGTCATCTATTAAAAATGTTTTATGTTTTTATTCATAAATCATTCTAGAAGATCTAAAAAGGGATCAACAATTGTTTCCAAAAATAACGCTAGTATGTAAATCATTCTTAGTTTGTGTGAAATTGGTACTCTCTCTTTTTTTTTAATTTAGGGAGGAGGATACTCTTAAAATCTTTTTTTTCCTATTCTTATTAGAATATCATCTCTACTTTCAAATTAAAAAATGAATGGTTTGAATTTAACATATTCTAAAACTATTATTATAGTATTTTATGATTTAATTTTTTAAAATTTTGTTTGGGTTGTAATTATGAATTGGGTTGATCAAATTTTAATAGTTTAAATTTATTTATTTACATTTAAAATAATAGTTTTATAAAACCTAAAATTTGAACCGGGTATTTTTTTTTTCAATCTAATAGTGAAGATAAATTTTTCGTAAAAAAGATAAGATAAAAGATTCGGAGAGAACCCAAACCAGTAATTTGTTTTACTCTTGAATGTAATATCCTAATTTATTATCTCCCAAATTTATATTTTTTATCTAAACTATCTATTAATTACATATATTAAAGAATGGTTTTCACACCGTCATTTTTCATTGCAAGTGATTAAAGAGTGTGTCTTAGTAAAACTAATACATTTTTTTTTTCAAATAAGCTGTCCTACTCTTAATTTTTTTTTAATCTTCATAAATTAGTTATCTGACTCCTATATTAAAATTAGTAAAATATTATGGGACAAAAAATATATGTGCTATATCGGTTGAGGATTAAAAAACATGGCTTAATGGATGTCAGATATGATGGTGCAAGCATATGTGCTGCAACTATATGTAACTCCATCCTTACGTAGTTACCTTAGCTTTTATTTTTAATATAATCGATCATTTTATATTTAGATAAGAAAATGATATGATGGTGCAACAAGATAATTTTTAGAAGCATCATTTGCATGTGAGTAATTAATTCGGCTACCCTTTCACTATATATAGTCAGGAATCTTTGATACAATAGTCACAAGCTCAACAATAATTTCCTTTCATCTCTTGAAAGTATCAAAACCCTAATTAATCCCTTTAGTTTTCAAGCCATATGGAGTGTTTTTCCTTTTTCGCCCTCGTCTCAGCCATCTGGCCTTATTCCAAGCTCTTGCTAGCTGCTCTCTTCACACTCAAACTCGTTAACTCCATCAAACACCCTCCTTTTACCCTTAAACGCCAAAAATACAAACTTCCCCCCGGTCCTAAACCATGGCCAATCGTTGGTAATTTACCCGAAATGCTTATAAACAAGCCCGTGCCCAAATGGATACACAAGCTCATGACAAATTTAGACACTGAAATTGCATGTTTTAAGTTCGGAAATGTCCACGTAATCCCGGTGACTAGCCCTGTTATTGCCTGTGAGTTCTTGAAGAAACAAGATGATGTTTTTGCATCAAGACCCTTGAGCATGTCGTCTGATCTCATCTCCGGCGGTTATTTAACGACGGCGCTCGGGCCGTACGGGGAGCAGTGGAAGAAGATGAAGAAAATGATAAGCAAGGACTTGCTTTCTTCGATGAAGCACCAATGGCTTCATGCCAAAAGAATGGAAGAAGCCAATAATTTCATGCATTACGTCTATAATCAGTCCAAGAGTCAGAATAATAATGGCTCTGTGAATGTGAGGGTAGCTGCTCAACATTTCTGCGGGAATGTGATCAAAAGAATAATCTTCAATAGAAGGTAATATTCTGAATAGTTTAGTGATCAAGTTACCTTATATCCTAAAGATAAGATTTAGTTGAACTTTCTTAATTTTTTTAAATTAATCAACTGAATCTTATCTTATATTAAGGGCAAGAAATAATATTATACGATGCGATATATATAATAAGATGGTGCTTTCAAATAATAGGTACTTTGGAAATGGTGGTGGGAATGGAGGGCCTGGTTTGGAGGACGTAGAGCATGTGGATGCATTGTTCACATTGCTTGATCACGTATTTTCCTTTTGTGTTTCTGACTTTGTGCCAAGTTTAAGAGGACTAGACTTAGAGGGACATGAGAGAATAGTGAAGAATGCTTTGAGGGTAGTGACCAAGTATCACGACCCCATCATTGAAGAAAGAGTCAAACAGTGGAAGGAAGGCACTAAGACTGAAACTGGGGATTTGCTTGATGTCATGATTTCACTTAAAGATGACAATAAAAACTCATTATTGACCACGCAGGAAATCAAAGCCCTAATTTTGGTAAGTACATACTTGTCTATTAATTATATCCATTTGTTCAATTTCCTTTTATGACATGTTTTAATGGACTCAAATTAGCAAGCTAATGGAGAAAGTGAGGTACAGTCTACCCAGTAATTCTCTTCTACGTGTAAATATGCCCCAACATTTCACATTTGACACGAGCAAAACACACAAGGCAAGAGGACCCCATAGGTGACAACTTTGGCCCTTGATATGTTCCTATCAAAGGGAAAAGGGTCATTCATTTTTCTTTGGTTATCCTTTGATTTAAAGCCGATCGTAGAAGTCACATTTTATGGATAACGAAATGGACCCCTCATCGTAACCTTTTCGGAACAGCCCAAATTGTTTCAGATGTTCACACTTTATTAATTACGTAGAGTGAATTGACCCAAGGATCGTTTCAGCTTATCATTACCGTTACATATAAAGTCGCGTATCATAATAACGCAATCATATGCATGAGAGTAACTAA
Source organism: Albizia julibrissin (assembly GCA_037074505.1). Classification (NCBI taxonomy): domain Eukaryota; kingdom Viridiplantae; phylum Streptophyta; class Magnoliopsida; order Fabales; family Fabaceae; genus Albizia; species Albizia julibrissin. The sequence continues at coordinate 10,156,396 of CM073484.1, forward strand.
AATTATTAGGCCAAAGTTAAGATTATCTTCACTTCCATGAATAATTAAAATGGTTTATTCTTTAAACTAGCAAGAGTCTTTGTGTGTTTCTAAATGTACTTCAGTTCTGTAATTTACAACACAGGATTTCATTATAGGCTTAATTACATGGCGATAAATTAATATCCTATGAGGTCTAAATTACTTGGATATTATTTTCTTGAAAAAATGAAAGAAAAATACCATATATATTATAAAAACCCCAAAATGTCTACTAAATTAACAAAAAGATAAATAGGTGATACAATAAAAATCTAGAATCATTGAAGTTTTGGTTGTTCACAACTTGAATATAATTAATGATAACTTAAGAATAATAATTAACAACTTGTGTTAGATATATATAGTGATAACTTGGAGAATTTAAGTTGTTAATCTATATACCCAAGTTGTTAATTTTTATATTTAAGTTATCAACACCCAAACTTCAAAATCTCAAATTCCTACCGGATTATCTGTTTGTTCTTTTACTAATTTAATAAACATTTTAGGGTTTTTGTAATTCAAATGGTGTTCTTATATCATTTTCCCTATTTTCTTCCCTATGAAAGAATATTTAAACTGAAAAGCTCCATATTAATTAATTACCTGCAAGAACTCACAGATATATAACCAAAACATTTGGCAGGAAATGATGATGGCAACAGTGGACAACCCATCGAATGCAGTAGAATGGGCACTCGCAGAAATGATAAACCAACCAGAGCTTCTTCAAAAAGCCACTTTGGAACTTGACCAAGTAGTAGGCAAAGACAGGCTTGTTCAAGAATCAGACATACCAAAACTCAACTATACCAAAGCTTGCTTAAGAGAAGCCTTTCGCCTTCATCCCTTTGCCCCATTCAACGTCCCCCACGTGGCAATGCGTGACACGGTGGTGTCCAACTACTTCATCCCAAAGGGCAGCCACGTGTTACTGAGCAGACAAGAGTTAGGGCGGAACCCTAATGTGTGGAAGGGTGAGCCTCTTAAGTTCAAACCAGAACGTCACCTTATAGACGATAAATATGGGCGTGATGTGTTCTTAAGTGAGCCAAATTTAAGGTTCATAAGTTTCTCCACAGGTAAACGTGGGTGTCCAGGAGTGGTGCTTGGGACCACTATCACTGTGATGATGTTTGCTAGGTTGGTCCATGGCTTCACTTGGAGTGCACCACAAAATCAACAAATTGAGCTTGTTGAGTCTCACACTGATCTCTTACTTGCTAAGCCACTTGTTGCCATAGCATACCCAAGGTTGCCAAAAGAGGTTTACCTCTTGGATTAATTATGTATGAACCAATGTCAGCCAGAGCATGATCAACAGAATAGTCCAATAATTAATAATGGGGCAAAATAAATAGAGACTGTAATTAATTTGAAATTATCATGGGCTTTTAGTATATTTGTACTTCATGTTTTAATTAATATCTCAGGTTTAAGTCTTGTTGACTGTTGAGATAGAGATCAGAATCTTTATGTATCCGCGTACGGTAGGCAAAGTGAATAATATTATCTAGACTTGTGCTAACACAAAAGGGCCAGAATTTAATTATAACAAAGCAAATTTAATTTAGGAACCACCACTTATAAATACAGTACGGCACTGTGGCAGAGAAGCTTGTGGTTTGCATATAAACAAGTGAAGTCCAAAAATGAAGGGATATTTTACAGGCAAAAGTAGTATGTCAACGATAGAACATTGTGATGAAGTCGCATCATCGCATGCAGGAAATCAAAGCCTTATTTGTCACGTAATTACGTACTTTTCTACTCTTCCTTTTTGCTTTCCTTATATAAAAAAAAAGTGCCGCCAATGCACATGGTTCCTACTAGATGGATTCTGAGAGGTGGGAGATGATATACGCAGTCTTGTTACACCCACAAGTGAAAAAATTATTTCTAAGATTTAAACTTGTGTCTTCCCTTACACACACATAAAGTGATGATTTTTGTGTTACTTATAGACTTGGAGCAATCATGAATAAAATGAATTGGGACAGTCTAGTTAATTATTGCAGAGACATTTCACATAAGCAAAACACAAGGCAAGCGTACAAAAGGTGACAACGAGGTTTAGCCAATAATAACTTCCCTCCAGAAAAGGTCATTTATTTTTCTTGGTCCCTGTTAAGGTCATCTCATTGATTTGATGCCCACCTTAGAAGTTGCATTTCATGGACACTACATGGACCCCTCCTATAAATACAAGCCGAAGTTATAATTATCTTCAACTTTAATATATATATCAACTGGTTTACTCTTTATACTATTTGTGTTTCGAAATATATACTTCAGTTCTGTACATTACAAGAGACGATTTATAAGCTTACATTGGGATATACAAGGAGATATTAAATTCGTTTTCATTTTTTAGGTTATCATGAAGATGGTTATAATTGCAATTTTTTTTTTAAATTTTTGTTCAATGGAAAAAGAACTAAGCATCAGCAATAAGGCTTTGACCGTGAAGTTAAGAAATGTAATGTCGTGATCTGAAAAGAATTTCAATTACCTTGTTAGCCTACATGTAAATGGAAGAAGATTGTGGTCGAGGAATATGAAAGTGATATTGTTATATCTTACGTCTGACCTAGACATTATAACGTGATGGACTTGAACACATTTTATTGCATGAATATAAACAACATCCTTGCATCGCCAACTAATTAGGCGATTTCTTTTTTCTTTTGCCTGTTTAATTTGGACTTATCTTTGAGGTGAAATTAAAACATACAACTTTGGTAATATAATAGCTAGTTAACTAATTTTAGTAAATTTAAGAAATTAGCTATATTAATTATTTATAATAAATATATGTTGGTTTTCCCAATTTCATGATTACCTCCATGTGGATAATATTATCACAAGACCCGACCAGAATTGCATTCTGTTTGACAAGAAATTAAACCCTAAACCTTTAAGAAAATAAAGCAAACTAAATATAATAAGAATGTAAATCAAGGATGATTGTTCTGACATGATTTGGGATCACAGGATGCCTTATCTTCTGTTCTTTCCTTCTCCCAGATAACTGGTCCAAAGCTTCCCCCATTAGAGAAGTACCCGTGACCTCCATTAGGGCCATTTTGATCCATATATACAGGAAGTGGATAGTTTGGAGCTCCAAGATGACCATTCATGCTTGATGCATTAACTTGCATGTCTTCACGATCAGGATGGCTATTCAGATCTATCTGCACAGCACTGGATTCGCCCGCCTCGAGCTTTCTTCTTTTTATGCTCGCTTCTTTCTCCACATGACTTGTGTCTTCCCTAGGTGCTCCATTCATACCAGACTCTTCTCTATGATCCATCTGGTTAGCATCGGATTGCCGTTTCTTCTTACGCAGCATGAGGGTGTTGAACCGCCTTTTCACAGTCATGCACACGTTGCAAGTACAGGTGGAATGATGTCTTCCCTTTCCACTTGGTGGCTGAATGCAGACAATGCAGGTGCAGCCGGCACGATGTCTAGGATGTTTGGTGGTGGGTCCGGCTGATGACTCGCAAGGATCTCCGACACTATCTCCCAACACTGCCACATTAGCAAGAGCATCAAGGCCTGAAGGTTCAAATTCTTGGAGTGACTTATTATTTTCTGTTAATCTTCGCTTTTTAAAGTCTGGCGAAAATTAAGGGCAGACAGAGAGATTCAGGAATTAATACACTAAATCTTAAAGAATAAAAAGACTAAAAGGGTGAAATCCAATTGACAGGAACATCGGGGAAAAAAACGTGATAACAGTATTGGACGACTCATTTTGAAAGTTAAAAATGTAATGTCAACGAAGATTTCTGCCCCAAAAGTCATAACATTGTGGGGGGAAACAGATAAAAGAAAGATATCTTTTGATTTGCTACTTCCAAACTTTCAGTACGCAAAAAATTATGGAAGGCATCTAATGTCCAAAGGCAGGCAGAAAAGAATTTGACAAGCATGATATCAATCTATATACCATTCAATCCCTTGGACTGCAAGGCCAGCTCTAAAGCCTGTCCCAAACATAACAGGTGCAAAGCTGGAGAGAAGAACATATATGATCATACCTTTGCTGGATTTCAAAAGATCTTCCAATTCCTTGGGTCCTAGCTCCTCCGGTGCAGAACATGAAGACCTAAAAGAATATTTATCACATCAATAATAGCCTCATATGATCAATCTCCCGTATCAAGAAAAAGTCTTGAAAGAAAAGAATAATGTACCTGGTTGGATCCCAGACATTTTTAGAACAAGTCCACTTAGGTGGTAAAAGAGCATCTACAGGCAATTTTCGCCATTTAGAGCAATCATCACATGAAACCCATTGTTCTTGTCCCCTGAATGAAAGAGTTAAATACGTTCAAGCACAAGCAGCATACAAAGGCTTCTATAGCAATCCAAGAGGAAACAAATATTATAACTCGTCCCATGCCTTAAAATACCAAATATTATTGTTTCTGTTGAAGGTAAGTCCAAGTGACGAGCACCATCAAGAAATCATAGTATTCATTCAAGATATCCTAGTGTTTTTAAACGTAATGCTAAAAATACAGTAATAAAAATTGCATATAATCTTACCCAGATGGGCAGGCACTGAATATAGTTCTCTTCCCAAAAACTGGGGGTTCCTAATTAAACGACGGAGAGGAATCACACATATTAGCAAAGTCACAGAAATTCTAACATTATTTTGAGGCTATATCAGCTCATATTCAACTTAATAAAAAAACCTGCTATTAAAAGCATGTATTAATTTGACAGAGACACGCATACATTGTACTCCTCAAAAATGTGGTCCTCAATTGTGACAATGATTGGCTCAACACTAGGTGGTGGACGAAGTAAATCTTGTGCTTCCTCCCATGTTAGTCTCAACTCCAAAGCATCTTCACAATTAATGAGCAACCTCTTACTCTTAGGCCCAATATTCCGAGTCCTTTTCTTCTCTGAAACTGAAATTGGTAGCTGCCGTGAATCATTTTTTGTCATCTGGCCATAATTTTCCGTTTGGGTAAAATCAGCCACCCTGCTACCCGAATGCAGGTGTTCTGACTGTCTATTTAAGTGAGGTTCCCTGTTCTCTTCCATAGATTGAAGAAGATCAGAATAACCACTTCCTGAGGGCAGGTTCTCAGTTGCACCAGAAATGGCTGTTTCCCTTATTGTAATCCCATTAGAATGTCCAGATGTAGATGCATCCTGTTTAAAATAGTTTCTCACATTCAAAAATGACTCAGAAGACTACAGGTCCATTATATTAAGAAGTACAGTACATAATAAAGTGGAAATTCTATTCCACAACCTGTGGTTCCAGACTAATTGCTGTCTTTCTGAAACCCATAATAAGTCTGCCCCCAGGATCTATCCTACTAAATGTCACTGCAATTCAACAACAACAAAAAAAAAAGGTAAGTAAAGGATCACAAAAATTAAGAAGTTACTTCAGACTCGCAAGACAAAATTGGCTTTCCATCTTTGTTAACAGTTTACACTATCTTATAATGAACAAATACTAGATGTGTGATCAATTACATAAGGGCATAATTCTTCCATTTGTCCTTATAGATTAAAATATCAGAAGGCAATGTTCTATATGATGTTTTAAAAAATAAAAAGGGGAAATGACTGCAAAAATTACAAACAAATAAGGGCAGCACAAAATCACAAATATATAATCAGCCAATACATCAAGATGCACTTGATGGGTTACTTGGGCTGGCTACAACCAAAAGATGTTATAAAAGGATTTGTGACTATAAAAATGCACTGATTTCTAGTAGTGTCAAAATAAATCAGTATAAAAATATTATCATCAACAAAAATTGAAAATTGATTATGCAATACGTGGCACTAATTTCTTCTCTAGATTGACATATATAAGTATCAACCATTATCAATTGCATTAAGTGTATGCAAAGGGTCACGCCCTCCAGTACTTACATCCTACTGTTGTTAAAAATGCATTAATTTTATTATCGCAATGAATTAAATCAGTATAAAGATATTAGCATCAGAAAAAACTGAAAACTGGTAATGCAGTAAGCGGCGCCAATTTCTTCTCTTGATTGATATATACCAGTATCACCCGCAATCAATTGCATTGACTGTATGCAAGGGGTCACACCCTCCAATACATACATCCTGCTGTTGTTATTAGGCCAATATCTGAACTGAAATGTCCATTCATTCCCCTTCACGTCTAGTATTTCCAAAGGAAGACCTTCTGATTGACAGATAGGAGGGAAAAAAGCCTGCAATTCATATGCTAGCTTGTTAGGTGCACTGAAATTACACGGTAAAATTTGTTGGAAAAGAAAATATATGATTTGAAATAGATAAACAAAGAGATGAAGCAGACAAGGAAAATAAGGCATCAAATAAAGTGAAGTCCTAGAATTACTTCAGCACAAGCTTTTGGAAGGACAAGGCGCCCAATTCGACCTGCATCACTGGCACTCAGCACCTTCTCAAATAATGGCACTACAGTGGATTTCAAACTTTGATAACATTAAGGGAAACAAATGATCAAATGATCTGAAATTACCATAACTCTGCAGAGGTGCAAAAGACCCACGGGAAAAAAAAAAAATCAAAAGGATACTTTCCAGACAATTGCTTCAGCTCTTCATCAGTATACCTAGGCCAGTACCGAGGAAGTAGCTGACTCTTGCCCCTTCCTTCAACAGGTGGCCGGCCAACACGTGCCTTCGAAATAGAATTCATTCCTTTATTTGTTTCTATGTTCATGGAAAGACCAGTCTTTGATGGTTTAGCGAATACAGGATGAGATCTTTGCCCTTGATGAAACAGAGAAGATGGTTTGCCCTCAAGCCTTTCTTCTACAATCTCGCCAGCAGAAGCAGGGGCAGAGTTTCCTGATGGAATTCCCAGGGACATACTCAAAGATGGTTGTGTGAGTGGTTCACAAATATTTTTAATCTCCCACTTTGGTCTACTATTTTCTAATAAACGAAATTTTAATGACTGAATACATGGTGCAATCATATTTGAAAATCTTGAATCCATATCCCCTGTTAGGCACTTAATATTTTGGCTCTTTGACCCACTAGATGAAATCATTTTATCTCTCTGAGGCTGATGCCAACCATTAGTCCCACTAGCTTCGACAATTCTGCATAACTGCATCAGTTTTCCTTCATCAACACTATCCACCAACCGTTTCCCATCAATATGAAGAGGGGGACAATCACTTGCATTTGTCATGGTAGATGTAACAGCCCCATTAGGTTCTTTAGTGTTCTGCATATGCATAAAATGAGTGGATGAATGAATGAATAATAGAAGAACTCGCTATGTCAGATATTCAAACAACATAATACACTTGCGTGCAGTCTTACAACATCTTACACCACATAAAGTGGATGGTAAAATAACAACAGAACAGGATATCTGGAACAGAATCATTAAAAGAACCAATGGGGAAGCCACAAATAATAGTGACGATAATGATAAAGGGGGAATCTTAACATTATTGGAAAACAACAGTATGGCAGAAGCGTGAGGCCCCTCAAATAATCATAAGAACATACAAACATCACCACTATACTACGGCAGGTTGAAGTCTGGTGGTAGGAATGTGTGAATTCACAAACAAAATCCCCATACTGAAATTGCCGACACCCTTTTGAATACAATATAAAGCATATAATTAACTATTATAACTACTGTAAGTCTGCAAAATGCTAATGCAAGTGACCACTTATTTGTCAAATAATTGTAAACATGATTCAGATATCCATTTCAAACAGTGAAGTTGATCAATATGAATATAAAAAGTGGATGGTTGACCAGCACCCCCTTGTCCTGGAGGCTCTCCAGCCTTAGAGGAATTAGAAGCATAATTTAGCAACAATAACAAACAAATTAAACTTTGACATAAAAGACCATTCAATACCAATGCGAGCACAAACTTCACACTGAGAAATACATAAACATTGTCCATATAGAACATACCAAACGCGATTGAGAAGCCTTTATGCAGCTGATGCAACCTATACCTCCAAAGTCAAGGTAGTTGAATAAATGCCTAGATACTATGCATCCACTGTGGATAGGCTGCCAAATTAAGTCAAATAGATTTAATATCTAAGAAGCGTAAAGGAAGGCTTGAATAGAATTTTAAGGAAATAAACAATCATTAAAAGTAAATTTAAAAAAAGAAAAATCATCAGCTTACCTTGTTGCAAAAGCTGCAATCCCTCCAACCAGTTTCTTCACGGTGGAATTTACTACAGAAAATGGATGCCTCATTGGCAGATCTAAAGTACAAGGAACGGTACATCAAAGATGGTCCACATGAGAAATACTAAAATCAAGTAGAAAAGCATTACAACCCAAACTATGTCAAGATTCACATAACATATAAGACAATTAAGAGTGGTAGTACGTGTGATATTGATCATTTGAGAACTTGAACTAAAATACGCAGTGGATCCTACTTGTAGATAACTACTATTTGAGAACCTTAGTTTTACAATCTATGACCAGACCCAGGCAAAGAAACAATAAATTTGTATGGCAGCCAGGTTGAATTAATAAGTGATGCCTGCAACAATAATCAAATTGAGAATACCAAGAAGCAAGAGGTATTAAGAAGAACTGCCATGTTTACAGCCAAGCAATACACAATTATAAAATCTGTGCCGCATAATCTTAAGTTGCACATCAAAGTGAAAGATACGATAGTTGTGAAACAGTCATGACAACAATCACTCATTAGAAATGCTGAAGTCATTTAGCTGAACTTACATGGAATCAAGAGTGTCAAGCTTGCATTCGGTTGAAATTCTAGCACCATAGAAACAAATTGGTCAATAAAATATATGATGTGAAATAACAATAAAAAAAACATAATTTAAGCCAAAAATTTAGAACAGTTATATTATGATATCTGTATGACAGTACACACTTCCTAGTTCAATGTTCAGAGATACTGCTAGAACACTTATATTATGATATCTGTATGACAGGACACACTTCCTAGTTCAATGTTCAGAGACACTGCTCCGATTAGATATATTGATTCCCATGCTCTATTTCCAAGCTGACTGCTAAGATAAACCAAAAAAATAAAAATATTTTGGAAAAGAAGATATACAGACTGGTAAAGAACTACAAAAGTTTGTTAGACTAATCATCAATTCCATTATGTTAATTTATAATTTTCATTAACACGCTTAAAATACAAAAAAAAAATGAACAGAAAAAATTTAACCAACATCAAGGCATTGGATTCTTCATTTTAATTAGTACGGCTACTATTATTATATAATAGTTATAATTCATGGACTACAATGCGATCAAAGTCATTATACCAGAGTTCCCAGCATAAGTCAAAATTACAGAAGATTAAAAAAAAAAAAAACTTCTTCTAATCCTATTTGAGCTCAGTTAAAGGGCAAAGTCAAATCCCTGATATCTAAAACGATGCCATGACTACTCATAACCCCAAACTACCCTCACAACAAGAAATAGCCCCAATAATAACAAATAAATTGGAAGAGAATTTACCCGCAGTTGTTACAATATTGAGCAAATCCACCATATGGAAGAAGCCACCCCTTTTTCCATTCATGAGAAGTGGCGGACCCACCAGATACACCAACACAGACCTCGGACCCCATAAATTTAAAAAACAAATCACTCTCTGAACCACAGAATATCTCTGCAAATCACACAAATCAGAATCAAATCCCTAAAACCCCTTTGATAGAAAAGGGGAATACTATTAGTTAAACCCATTGTCACACAGATTCATGCACGGTTTTTACGATTTGCAATGTGAATAACAGAGGAATAAGAGCAATAACACGAAACTAACATTATCCCCGACAAGGGAATATGCAAAATAAACCTAGGAGCTACTCATTCATCGTTCACCTGAACAGAACATAAGAAAGGTCCCAACTTTCTACCTTCCTTACCCACGCAAATCTCTGGAACCAAACCCCTCAAACACGAAATTTCACTACCAGCACAGGCAAAGAACAGAGTCAATCAAAGTCAAAAAAGAAACGTAGCCATGTACAGAGAAGCCACGAACGTAACGGCCATCTGGGTTTTTATTTGAGAGGGTGTGAGAGAGGAAGAGAGAGGAAGCGTAAGCGTGTATGGGGTGTGAGAGGGAGAGGGAGAGGGAGAGGGAGAGGGAGAGAGGGAGGGGAGGGGAGGGATATAGTGCATGCAAAGCAACAGATGCAAAATGCATGCACGACACTTGAAGTCTGAAGACACCACCGCTTAGCCTTGACAAGTCGTCCCCTCTAAATACTCCGTTTTTACTTTGCAGAGACTATGATACACTCACCCGCGGGTTTTTGCTGCTGCGGGACTAGGATGGAATTATTATTATTGTGGGCTCAACAGAAAATAATTATGAATTTCACAGTTTGTAATTTTCTGTAACGTTTAATGCAACCTGCCTCCCCTCGCCACCCACAGCCCAAAAAAAAAAAAAAAAAAAAAAAAACTGTGCCAGTACATATAGCTGTTGCCTTGCCACATCTTTTTTTTTTTTTTTGGGTTAAGATTCATCACTTATGGATATTTTTTCCCTTTTTGGAATACAGCTATTGTAATTTTAATCTTTACCCTATTTTCTCATATTTACTTTGATAAATACCATCTTTATATTTACCTTTATTTTAATTTTAGTTCCTCAAATTTTAAATTTTAAATTTTAAATTTTAATCCATCAAGTTTTTTTGGGGTAAAAAATATTAATCCCTCTAATTTAATAAAAACCTGAATAATTTTATATTTTAAGGGATTAAAATCAAAATCAAGATAAACTTAAGAGATTATTAACCCCATTTAATTATTTGAATTAATTATAATTTTTATTTTATTCTTAAAACCCCGTATATTTTATTCTCACCTTAGAATTCAGTTACATTTGATAATATTACTATATTAGGCCCTCGAAATCAATATAAAGATAGATATAAAGCCCTTTCCTAAATCATGGTTGAATTTTTTAATCACTTACTAGTACAAAATCTAGGATTTAGACCTATTTTTTACACCTGACGAAACAGGTAACGTGTAGAAAGTGTGACCGGTGGCATTTTCGTAAATATATTAAGATTTTAGGACTTTCTACACGTGTAGAAAGTAAATTTTAAAATTTTTTCCATTAAAAAAATGAAATTAATTTAATTCAAAAATTATTTAATTTACTTAAAAATATATATATAACGGGAAAGAATTTTTTTTTAAATAAATCCAAGTTTTCTACACCGGTGTAGAAAGTCATATATTCTACACCGGTTAAATTAGAACCGGTGTAGAATAAATATTTAATTTTTTTAAAAAAATAAGTCCACATATTCTACACCGGTTGGAAAAGAACCGGTGTAGAAAGTTAGTTTCTACACCGGTTCTGATATAACCGATGTAGTACCCCTCTAAAAAAACCCACACGTTTCTTTCTCCTCATTTTCTTTTGCCGCCAGTTAGCTCCAATTCCTCCCTCCCTCTCACGCTCATCTGCCAAACCCATGCCCTACACTCTGCCGCGAGAGTTCAGGCTAGGATTTGATTTGATTTGATTTCCCTAATCCAATATCAATTCTGATTTCTCTTCATCTGTAAACATTTTGATTTTGGTCGCCTCCGGCCCGTGCCCACAAGCATCGTCTCTTCTTTCTCTATTTCCTCTTGCTGACAACAATGGCGACGAGTTTGTTCAGGAGGTCAGTGTCTAGGGTTTCATCGTCGCCGGCGTTCAAGTTGTTGAGCGCCCGTGCGCACGCCTTGAAGACCTTCCAAATCTACCGATCCAAATCTACCGGCGTTCAGGAGGTCAGTGTCTAGGGTTTCATCGTGCCCGTGCGTTCAAGCCCAGCAGGTGGAGCCCACCGCTCGCGACTCCTCCACCTTGAAGACCTTCCAAATCTACCGATGGAGCCCCGATAATCCTTCTAAACCTCAGCTTCAGGAGTACCAGATCAATCTCCAACAATGTGGGCCCATGGTCCTCGACGCCTTGATCAAAATCAAGAACGAGATCGATCCCACCCTCACTTTCCGCAGGTCCTGCCGAGAGGGAATCTGCGGCTCCTATTCCATGAACATTGATGGCTGCAATGGCTTGGCTTGCTTGACCAAGATCCCTGCGGGCTCTGAAACCACGATCACTCATTTGCCTCATATGTTCGTCATCAAGGATCTAGTCGTGGATATGACCAATTTCTACAATCAGTACAAGAGTATTGAACCCTGGTTGAAGAGGAAGAACCCACCCCCGTTCCTGGTAAGGAGGTACCTCAGAGCAAGAAGGGTAGGGCTAAGCTTGACGGAATGTACGAATGCATATTGTGTGCGTGCTGTAGCACATCCTGCCCTAGCTACTGGTGGAACCCCGAGTCTTATCTGGGCCCCGCAGCTCTGCTCCATGCCAATAGGTAATACGTGTTTAAGCATCTTCAACCTTGGTCAAGTCCCTGTGCAACTGACTATTTCAGCAACTGCTTCTTTTGGATTTGATTTGTTCAATATGAAATTGAGTTTGACTTGTGGTTCTTTAACTTATGTTTCTTGATCAATATATTTCTGTAGACGACTTATCTTTTATCATTAATTTTGCAGGCTATGATAACTGCATTTACACGAGAGCTGGGTAAGTTCAATAGTTGACAAGTCAAAATAGGCTCAAATTATGTATACAATTATCATAAGACTTCATATCTGACATGTATATCGTCTTTTTCACTATTTTTGTGCAGAAACAACAAAACAATGGCAAGTAACACAACAGCGATGTCTTCAACTCCGTCGTCATCATCACCGCAGAGAGAAATAACCTCATGGAGTTCCAGTTTTCTTCTTGTAACGATTCTCTTCCTTGTATTGAGCCGTGCGGGAGCCTGAAAAGCTTGATAGTTTAAGGAGGCAGCATGATTTTGTTGTGTCGAAATGTGTGCTGCTTTTGACTTCCAAGTGGGGGAAGGTAATGAAACATATTTCTGTTGGATGCTTGGGAAAATTGTAAACTAGTACTTGTTCTCTCTGCTGTTATGAGGGGAAAAAATTTAACAGCTGTAGAGCATTCTTGCTGCTAGTTTTTCGTATGACAAGAGATTGGGCGAAAGTGGCATACATGACAAACATATCTGGTAATTTAATTTTGTATGTAAGCCTTTTACTTCTTTTTCTTGTATTTTTAAGTTGAGGTTGCCTCTTCATGGCTACCAGAATATGTAATTTAACTCCTATTTTTTTCTCGTGTGAACTTTAACCCTATGTTTCCATAGGGTGAGATGGAAAGAAAAGTAAGAGGAAGAGAAAACTAGGAGGTAAAAATTTTACACTCTACTCATCATGAGGCGTAAGAGAATGTGGGGCTCATGTTTTTTCTTCAAAATTTTCTTTTAAAAGGAGGGAGAGATCTTGAAGAGAAAAATATGCTTTTCAAAATTGTCTTGAATGAAACAAAAAAGATGTATGGGTCCACGTTTAAGCTGCATTGAACGTATTCAATTGTTTTGAATTATGTTTCATGTTTTTTTGTTTTCTCGAGAAGTGGTCACCGATATTCCCAATCCCCGCGCCGTGGGGGAGAGCTGTGGAACCAGCCGTCGTTGGAAGGGTGAATGTGCATGGTCTACTTATTTTTTTTTAACCTACAATAAGTGTAGAAAGTCTGGACTTTCTACACTTGACCTCTTACGTCAGGTGTAGAAAGTCCCCCGTTTCAGACTTTCTACACCTGATGCGGTAGGTCAGGTGTAGAAAGTGTGACTTTCTACACGTGATATACGACACATGTAGAAAGTCTGGATTTTCTACACCTACTGTTTCTACACGTGTTTTATGTCAAGTGTAAAAAGTCGTTTCGGTCACATGTAAAAAGTCTTTTCTGCACTAGTGGCGGTTGAATTGAGGGGCTGTAAGATCGAAAGCAATCTAAACAAGATCATAAATAAATTATGCGGATGAAAATAAAATTATTCGGATATTTGTTGTCAAAAAAATATCATCTTCCTTTTTTTTCTTGGTCTGGAAAGAAATAATTTTTCATTCAATTTTTACCAAATACTCTTGAACCCACATCTTCTTATAATGTTAATTCAATAATGAATATTTAATGTTTTCACTCGTATGACAATTTAAGAAATAGGATCTTGTATTTAAAAAAATTTTATACTGAGGTACATGTAATCTAAAAATTTGTATATAATATAATTTATTTTATTGTGAATAATAACTTTACAATATTGCTTGATTTTGTTTTATTATAATTTATTATAATGTGTGCGTGTGTATAGCTACGGATACAAGATTGTGTGTGGAAGTAAAATCAATGACGTCCTTCCATTGTGCGAATTTTTATTTGCAACCCCTAATAATAAACAATATATTAAATGTGTCGTGGACCTTATATTATGCTAAATTGATTTCGATATGAATAAGATATATTCATCAAATCATGCATGCAAACGATTAATAATGTTTAAATAACAGGAAAAAGGGAAACTGAACTTCTGTGACAAAGCCTCGTTGATCACCTACTACTAGCCAACTGATTAATTGATTAATTTGAACAGATCATAAACAGATAGTTAAAAAATATATAATTGCGTTTTCCCATCGTTTTCAATATTTGCTTATGATTGCACTCTTCGTGACACAATGGAAGCAAATGGAGCCTTTTTGAGTGGAGAAACTGATAATCATAAACTAATACTCGTATTTCGTTGACTAATATGGCTATAATTAGTTGTTAAATCATGTGCATTTATACTATATTGCGGGCATATGAATATGCCATTATATGGATCCTTCTATTTTTTTAATAAATTTAATTACATTAGTTTTTAGTTTTAATTATATGGATTGGAAGATTGAAGGAATCAATGTTTTGGAATTTTGCTTTCTTACATCTCCAAGTTTTAGCACAACACATCACTAAGCGATTGCTTCAATAAGCAAGGGAGCTCCACCAGCTTAATATATCAAAGACATTGAGTTCAATTCTTGAAAACACAATGGCGTGTTAAATGCTTGATAAATAATAAAAAAACTATTTAATATAATTTAACAAAAAAATGTAGAAAATTTATGAAGGAATAAAATATGCTGAACTAGTGATCTATATATCATGTATATCATTTTTATTAAGATATAAATTTATTCCGGAAGTCCATGTATCATTTACTTTATTTTTTTTCAGAGTTAAATTTAAAATTTTTGGGGTAAATTCACTACTACATAATGTAGATTTTACGTCCCTAAAAGACGTCCATTTTTAAAGAAAGGAAGTAAAAAATAAAGACGGTGGCATTTTTATAATTTTGGGTGAGAATTGAGTAACTTTAGGCATCCCTTTTTGAAGAAGGGAGACGTCCCTTCTTCAAAAAGGGACGCCTAAAGTTAAAAAAAATTAATTTTTTTTTTAATTTTTTCTTAAACTTTAAACGTCCCTTTTTGAAAAAGGGACGTCTAAAGTCAAATTTTTTTACTTTAGACGTCCCAAATTCAAAAAGGGACGTCTAAAGATAATGTAAATCAGTCAAACTGATACAAACATCACTCTTTTCAAGGTTATGTCTGCCTCGCAAGCTAGCTTCCTCGATTCAAATTTTAAAACTCCCATTTTCTCTTCAAACTGCTTCTTCCACCACTCTTTTGAAGCTTATTTTCCACCATAACTCTCTCTCTCTCACACACTCCCTCTCATTATCTTTGCTCTTTTTTTAAGGTCATCATCCTCTCTCTCCACCACAATCCTCTACCGTCTTCCTCTCCACTATTGAAACTCGTCTCCATTGTCTTTCCTCAATCTTTGATGCTATTGGTTCCTCCTCCCTCCCTCTCCCACCGTTGGTCTCCGTCCTCCCTCTCTTACTGTGGCCAAAAGGTATGGATAATTACTTTTTTCTTTTTATAGGCTAAGTTTTGAACTGGGATTATTGTATATGTATTTTGTTGTGTTAAGATTTAGATTTATCTTCATTGTAGATTCATTTTGATTTATCATCCTTCACCAATATTAATTTGTAAGGACATTTTGGTTTTTGAAGAACTGTTGATCTTGTTTCAGTAGATGCTAATTGTTAGCAATGAAAAATATAAGTAATTTTTTTTTAAAAAAAACAACTTTAGACGTCCATTTTTTAAAAATGGACATATAAAGTTTTGTTTTTTTAAAAAAAAAACTTTAGACGTCCCTTTTTTAATGGACGCCGTATCCTGAATTTTTTACGTATATGGCATAGACGTCTCCCTATTTTTAGACGTTAAAAGGAATAAAAAATGGACGTTAAAAGTGTTTTCTGTAGTAGTGATTTACACCTTAATAAAAAAAAAGTAGATAACATGTGAACTGTCAACTCAGTATACTTGGTTAACTAATGATCAAAATTAACCAAGATAACAGTCAATGTAAAATTACTCAATTTTTTACACCTTTGGATTAAAATTATCCCTTAGTGAAAATTTCTGAAACAAAAATATCTCTTAGCCTTTAAAAAAAATTATTTTTAAATATGTCAATCATTATTTTAAATATACCCATAAAATTAAGGAAATCAATTATCCGTCATATAAACATCTCACGTTAAAGACAAAAGTATTAAAGCCTATTTTGATTATCAATGTTGATAATCTCGTTGCATGCAAAAATACTTTGACCCACTTTAATATACTTCAAGTCTTTATCAACTTAAATTTGTCCGTCCTTTGTGGCTTTCTCGACTCATAGGTTTTTGTCCCCTTGTCGTCATATAAACTTGAAACAAAAAAGTGAGGTCCCATCGTTAGTAGCAGCATATGGGAAGGTCCAGCGCAGTAGACAAGGGTTTGTGGAATTTTTTGGCGAAAAGGGTTTTGATGAAGAGAGAGGTGTGGTGGTAGTAGAGTTGGTAATATGGATTTAATTTATAGGTTGGGACAGGGTATCTTAACCCGTAAAAATGCAGGCCGCACGGGCTTACACCGCATAGCTTGAGAGTTGATGCAGGCTATCCTGTGGGTTGACCCGCAAATTATATATATATATATATATATATATATATATATATATTATAAAACCTATAAGTTTCCCACTTCCATCTTGATACCTTCCAATCTAAAGAGAAAAAATCTTAACATTTTCCTTATTCTTTAAACAAAATTATTATATTTTAGTTGATGGGAGATGATTTTAGATTTTGTTTGTTTATAAACTTTGACAAATTTAATAACTTTATCTATTGAATTGTGGATTATGTTTTTTAAATTTTTATAAGAGGAATGATTGATGCTAGAAAAGTAAATTTAATAACTCATTTATATGTGTCTCATACTTTCGACCGTCTTTAAAAAATAGGAAATTAATTTTTTTTTTAAAATGTTGGCCCGTGGGCTAGTCTGCAACTCGCACACTGCAAATTAGGGTTGGTATTTTGTAAACCCGCAAAAGTGTAGGCCCATGCGTGGCTCACGAGTTGTGCGGGCCAGCCAGCAACCCGCGGGTTAACTCGCAATCCCAACTTTAGGAGGTAGGGGTAAGGTTGTCAAACTAGTGAATTTAAGCAAATTCGTAACAATGATGTAAACTCGTACCATAAACTCAAATCGTAAACTTGTAAGAGTTTACTTTTACTATTAAATAGGTATTGCAATCCAAATAATTGAAATTAAATTCATCAATATTTATAATTTATCATATTTAACAAATAAATTTTCATAAAATTTATATATAATGATGTGGAACATAATCAAATTAAAAAAGTTAACACGATTTTAAGGGTGAATTAACATAATTTTGTAAGCTAGAAATGTAAAAATGATAGACTCAGTGTATAAACTCATAAATTTAACTAAGTTTACAATGGTTATAAGTTTACTAGTGACTCGACTCAATTTTTTAAGATAAAAATATGAAAATAGTAAACTCAGAGAGTCAATTCACGAGTTTAATAACATTAGATAAGGAAGAGATGGAGCTTTTGGAAAAGTGATGTAGAGGAGAGAGAGAGTAATTAATGAGTTTTGGAATCAAATGAGTATTAAGATAAAACTATTGAGTTTTAAAATCTTATTTTACGACCTATGATTTGATTCATAATTTATTGAATTTAATGACCTAATTTATAATTTGAATAATTTAACTGTCTGTTCTTAAAAATTTTCCTAAGAAAAAAAAAGAAAATTTTGGCAAAAAATGCCATCCTTTTCATTGAGAAAATGTTGTAATGGATAAGTTTATTTAATTAATAGAAAGGGATAAAATAAGAACTAACAAGGGCATATACTCATGTACCGATGGTATTAATTTTGTTTATGGTCAACGAGAAAACTGCGGGTATGACGTGCCAAACGATTGCCAAGGCACTTGATTAGGGCGGGAATTAATATTCGGTCAGAGAAGGAAATTTCCATCTAACCTTTATGAAAATTTTTAATTACCAGAAAGATATTTACTTAATAATCATATCAATAATCAAAACGATAGAATATAGTGACTAAAAAATTACTAAGAGTTGATATACCAATGATATTTTGTTGATGGTCAACGAAAATCCCCCTGGTATGACATGGCAAAAGCTCTCACAGGAGTGACAGGACTTGATTAGGGTGTAACGCAAATAACTAAATATTAATAATGTTTGGCCGGGGAAGGAAATTTTTAATTTTCATTCAGTCTTTAAGGATCTTTTGTAAGGATCCAGCCATTAATTAATTATCATATCAATATTCAATAGATTGTGGTGGATATATAAAAATAGAATAATAAAATATACCTATGGAGTTATGGTTACTTAGCTTACACATTTTTTTATATGGTATATTGAAATGAATGCCCATAAAATGTGTTTTAAATAATTATAATACATTTTCATTTTCATTAAATGGGTTATATAGGAAAAAAGAAGGGAAAATGACATATAAATACCATCTAAATTTCTTAAACCCAGAAAAGTCCCTTAACACATGCAAATGACATAGAAGTCCTTTAATCTAGAATATAAAAGTTTAAGTGAAAAGACTAAAATGCCCTCCTTTTTCTTCTTCCTATTTCCCACTTTCTTCTCTCTCTCTTCTTTCTCTCCATATCATCTTTCTCCTTGACGACATTTGCTCTGCAAAATGGCTGATCCTCTTCGGCTTCAACATTGGCCATGCTCCTGGAGATTGAACCGTCACTACTATAAAAAACACTTTTAACATCCATTTTTTGGCTCTTTCTATGTCCTTTTATAGGGGGACGCCAATGTGAGCGACATAGTAAAAGATGACATTTAACGTCCTTTTGTAAGAAAAGGGACGCCTTAAGTATGTTATGGCGTCCCTTATTCATTATAGACGTTGACAAGTTTTTTGTTTAAAAAATATTTATTTATATTTTTCACTGCCTAGCAATTTTTCATAAACCACAAAAACAGGATCAGATTTGAGGGGCGACGAGCTTCAACAATGGAGAGGGAGAGAGGAAGACGACCTTCAAGTCACTGTGAAGTGAGAAGACGATGATAGGAGTGTGAATGAAGACGACGATAAGCTTCAACAATGGAGTATGTCAATGTGAGTGTAAAGAGAAAGAGAGTAGACGATGATGGTGGGAGTGTGAGCTTTGAGCTTATGTGTGTCTGTGAGGATGACAGAAGAGAGAGAGCACAATGAGAGTCATGATGATGGTCACCGCCGTCCCCATTAAGTGGAGCTGCAGGTGATAATGGTGCCACTCTAAAAAATGTAGGTGGTAGTGGTACTAGTAGATCGAGCTTGGTGGTTGCTGCTCTGGTTGTCCTCTATTGTTATTGTTGAGTTGTGATCACCTTGCAAGAATGCTAGCTGCTGCTTCTTGTTGTTGTTATTGTTTGCTTCTCTATAAGATGATGACGAGGTGAAGATCCTAGAAAAAGGTCTTGTTTGTGATTAACCAAGTGATTATGATGGTGATGAGTGAGTGTGGGGAGAAAGAGAGAAGACGAGTATAGAGAGAAGAGGCAAGGAAAGAGAGAAGATGTAGGAGGGAGCATGATGTCAGTCTTTGACTGACATGCCACCTTTAAGTGTACCAAACCTCATTTGGGACGTCTAAAGGGTACCTTTAGATGCTAAAATTTAAAAATGAGCGCTTTAAGCGTCTCAATTTAATTTTAGGACGCCTAAAATGAAATTTAAGCGTCACATTTTAATTTAGGGACGTCTAAAGGGTGCCTTTTAAGCGCCAAAAGTACTATTTTTAAAGTCTTTTATTTGGAAGCTTAAATGAGCATTTTAGGCATCCCAATTTAATTTTGCGAAGCCTAAAATAAACTTTAGGCGTCCCAATTCAATTTAGGGGTGCCTAAAGCTACACACTTCCCTCCAATAATTATAAAAATGCCAACGTGTTTATTTTTTACTTTCTTTTTTAAAAAACGAACGCCCTTTAGGGTAGTAGAATGTATATTTTGTAGTAGTGCATAATCCACACTAGCCTCGACGACGGGTGCTGTATTGCTCACAGAAGCAGAATGTTCAGCTCGTCTATAAGAGAGCTCCGATATAAGTTCCAAGTCATCCATGAGAATCAAACCAAGAGCTTAGAGCTTCACTGTAGGGTTTTAAGTTTCAGTTCATATTACAAAGCTTATTGCAGCTGTAGATGAAGAAGTGATGAATGTGGTGTCGATATGTGAGATCAAGTAATTGGAATTTGGGGTTAGATTTGTGCCCTTAGGTCCCGTTTGGTTCAGCAAAAATATGGCAACATAATAGGAAAATGGTTATTTTCAAATGGCGGCGGCTGTTTGATTCAACTTTTCCATTAGAAAAGATTTTCTCGCCACCCTGAATTTGCAATTCGATAAATGAAAATGGGTTCCCATAAAAAATGGTGGGAACCCATTTTCCGCCACCTCTGAAAATGTCCAAAAGTCTCATTCACCCTTAATGTGACAGCGGGGAGCTATAACGATAGATTGAAAAATTTCATTCTGGAGGTAGTGGAAGAAGAAATCATCAGGTTAGGGTGGCCATGTGGGCCTCGGTGAAGTTACTGTTTTGGGCTCTGATAACGTTTAATGCGGTGGAGCAGCTAAGGGAGGTGATCTGGTGAAGTCGAATGTCGTAAAAGCAGTAGACAACGTCGCATGTGGAGTTGGGTTGAGGAATTCACTTAGTATATACTTTTCTGCATGCTTGATGGTTGAAAATTCTGCAGTAATTGGTGAATCAAGAAGAAGGAAGTGAGAAGAAAAGATGAAAAGAAAAAATGTGTGAATCAACGGGTGAAAGTAAAGTTAGATAACTATCCTGTAACCATGACGTAACTATGATCAATATAAGACCATAGAAAGTGGTTGTGACCACGTATGGGTGATGGATACAATATAATGGTTAAGTTATGCATGTAAGTTAATTCCCATTGAAGGATATAAATGTTTGTGGTAAAGATACTTGTTTAAGAATATGCTCTGTTTCGTTGAAACAAAACAAAGGCAAACAAAGCACTATTTCAACTGCTAAGATTTCTCACAGCCCATGGGTACATCATGGTTAACGCCACATGAATTAAAACTTGATGAGTTTATGACTCTCATGGGCACACTGTGGTTACACGGCTAAATTTAACATTCACTCGAGTGCCCTTAGTCTCAACTGGAAATGAACCGATAGAAATAACATATTAATCGAGTGCATAGGTATTCATTGGAAGTTATCTTCATTTTTCTACCAATCACTCGAGTAATTATGAGGATCACTCGAGTGATCTGTTTCAAAGCCATATCACTCGAGTGATATGTGTTCAGATCACTTTCTCACTTCACGAGTGCACATTGATTGGATTTAAATAAGGACACATACAAGATCACTTTAGTTAAGATTTGTTATCGTCAAAATATGAAATATAACAATAATGACTTTACGCTTTTGGAGATATAGTTACATTGTTCACAACCATATGCAAGTCATAGTTACATTGCGGTTAATCAGACAATTTTTGAATAGGGATTAAACCACATGCATGTGCTGACCATGTCATGTGTGAAGGGGTAAATTTTAAAATGCAATAACCATGATTCACCCAAAGTATGCATATGGTTCCAGAAGCACAAGTAACTTGAGATGAAGTTAATTTAACCTCATCTATCTGATGGGCACATAATGGTTATGTTATAGTTATGGCAAAAATATGAAACACAAACATGAACATGTATTTCGTGTTTGCATTCCAGGCTTTATCTTATATTTAAAATTCTACATGTTTCTAGTGTACTAGAAAGTTTAAACTAAGCCCATGCTTTATCTTATTATATTCAATGTTTGTTTATGTGTTATGCATTTGGAGAGAGATATTTTCTATCTTTGAGTTATTAACAACAAATATTTTAATTAATTTGTACTTAATATCTGTCTTCTTTCTCAAAGTTCATGGTTTATGAGGAGTGGTCACCAACTATTTTTAACACATAGCTAGGCCTAATACAAAGGAAACAAGATGCCACTTTTAGTCCTTTGGACTTGTAATATGCAAGTAGCCTCCATGAAATATTTAAATTTCATCGCCTTAATTTTATTATTCCTTGTAGGTGAACCTAAATATATAATATAGACACAGAAAAAAAGTATGAATAAATCTCTCAGTTATCATTCTATGTGAAAGCTTTTCATACTGACAAACTATCCAACGTAGTAGAGGACAAAAACATGCATCCATATAGCACACCACTAGTTTTCTTTATCCCTCATTCCCATTAGGACATGTCAGTATCTAATTCAACATTGGTTATTGACCGGGCTAGGCAGCCGCAAATGTAGTAATTTGATACATAAATTATTATTCATAGAAGAAATAGAGCTTGCTAATACTTATAAAGAAAAGAAATAGAAAAGGCTTGTATTTTTCAATAGAAGGATCCAATTCAAGCTGGAGGATTTGTTGTGAGCATCGGCAAAGATGCGGGGAAAAGGGAGCTTGGGAACAATATACAAGGCAGTGCTCGACGATGGATAGATGTACCGTTATGGTTAACAAACTCAAAGATGTAAACCCATATGCCTAGAAAGAGTTTGAACAATATATGGATGTGATCAGAAAGCTTAAACACCCCAATATTGTGAGACTCAATTTTTTTGGCGATGATGTTGCATTCCGAAGAATAGGTGAATTGCTTATTCTTCATCTTTTTTGTTATTCTCTTGTTGTTTTCTTTGAATGTGATGGCTGAACATCCTTAGTTTTTTGTGTTGAGTTAAGTGAGTATGACATTGGCCGTCGGAGCTGAGTCGAAGCAATTGGTGGTGGTGAGAACTCCATGGCTGGGAGACAATTTGGTCGAGTGAACACTAACTATGAAGTACCTATGTGGTGAACGTGGATTAAATATGTAATATTACGTATAAGGGAAGTGGGCTTGCCCATATGTGTTTAGTGGGTACGCAATGGTTAGAAAATATAGTGTGTGAGCAACAGTGCAGGGATGCGTGGATTTTGTAGCCTTTAAAATAATGTTTTTAATATAGGGGCAAAATGGTCTTTTGGTCATTTTCCTATCTCATTTTCTTCTAAGCAAATAAAAATTTTCTTATCAACCCATTTTTTTTTCTAGTGCGAACTAAACACATCGGTGGTAAAATATTTTCCCTTACTTTCCATTCTTTTCCCCCTATTTCCTTTTCATTCATACCTTTTTTTTATCCAAACAGGCACGTAGTACGAGAGAGTTACTTTTCATCTATTTCAACATCCAAAGGCTTGCTATTGCCCATGGAAGCATCGCGATGAAAAGATCTACCTAGGAAAAAAAATTATCATCCAAAGTTTTGGTACCTGAGACCAATTGAGTAAGAGATTAACTAAAAGAGTAATGACTTTGACAAAATCTATAAGTACTAACAATATATATATATATAAGAGGATTGATAAAGAGTTTTAGGTTGTGACTAATTGAGTAATATGATTGATGAAATGAATAGTGGTGTTGATGAAATCTATAATAATTTTGACAAAATCAATAATTTTAGATTGTGACCAATTGAATAATGAGATTAACTAAAAGAGTAATGTTTTTAACAAAATAGTAAGTACTGAAAATATGTGTAAAATGATTGACAAAGAGTTTTGAGTTGTGACCAATTGAGCAATGGGATTGAAAAATTGTATAGTGGTGTTGACGAAATCTGTAATGGTTTTGACAAAATCAATAAGTACTGATAAAATGTATAAAATGATTGAATAAGAGTTTTAGGTTGTGACCAATTAAGTAATTTGATTGATGAAATGAATGGTGGTATTGACGAAATTTGTAATGATTTTGACAAAATCTATAAGTAGAATTGACAGAGTTTTGGATTGTGACCAATTGAGTAATAAGATTCACTAAAAGCGTAATATTTTGTATAAAATCAAAAGGTACTGATAATATACTTAAAATGATTAAGTAATGGGGGCTTTTTGTTCTTTTCTCCTAAATATGAAAGACTCATATTCTCACTTTATTCCCTCTCTGTCCTTTACATATGTTAAGAAACTTTACTGAATTTTAAAAGTTGAGATGGTATTTATATATCACTTTTTTAAAAAAAAGGGGGGGAGACGAAATAAAAGGAAAGAAGCGTTTTCATGAAACAGCTGCATATATGTTATCAAAAAAGAAAAGAAAAGAAAGAAACAGCTTCATGCATCGTCTCAAGGTATAAATACTGAAAATGCTTCTAACTAACGACTAACCCACCATCAATGTATATGCCATTGTCACATATTATGCAATGTGCCTTTCTATAAGGCCTAATTAATTTTTTTAAGAGATTAAAAGAAAGTTAAATAAATTACTTAATTATAATATATGTTCTATATTATTAGATTATATATTAATTTATAAGTCAGGAAAATTAGTTGAAGAAAAAAAGATAAAAATAAATACCTTAAAGTAATTTATTTAACTTCCTTAGTCTCATTAAAAAAAATTAATTAGGTTTTATATTTAGGATCGGAGATAGTACCATACAGTTCTCAATATAAAAGCTAGTTGACTAATTAATTTAGGTAGATAAGAAAAATTAGTTATTTATAACAATTATATGTTGAATTTCTGAAAATACCATATTTTATCATGACTACTAACATATAGAAATCCCTTAATGATAAATTTTACAATAAACAAGGATACTTTAATTTGGGAAAAATTATAAACTTGAAAAATAAAGTAAGTTGATATCTTATATTTATGACTACTAAATCTAACTTCTAAGTAATCCTAACATTAAGGACCGGAGTTAGTATAATATATGCCAAAAAAAAAAAAAGAGGAAATAGTTTGTTGAGTGAAAGTATTATTTCACTCGTAATTATCAAGGGACGTGACACATAATTAATATTGTACAGGATAAAAGTGTTGAATTCTCTATTTCAATTAATATGATAATGTAATGTTAAATTTATATGAAGTTCATGAAGTTGCAAAGTAAAAGCAGTGATACAGATAAGAGATCCAAACCCCCCCAAAAAAAAACAAAGAAAGAAAAGTGAAAGCAGTGGGTTGAATACTTGAATGAGACCCAGGAAGGTGAAAAGGACGCTTGAAGCAGAATATTCACATAAATGTGATATCACTGCCACGTGAAATTCTATCCCCTTCGCCCCCTTCTTATCGTCCTATCTCCTTTTCTGTTTTGTTCCTTTATTTTTTGTTCTCTTCCTCCTATATTTATTTCTTTAATTTCTTTATGTTTTCATTTTCATTATTAATTCAGGCCAGAATAGAAATGTTCACTATTAATAGATATCAAAAGTTTTATCCAAATGTAGGAGTTAATATTTCATTGCAAAATTTACTTTGATATTAAATGGATTCTGTCTCAGCTTTTTAAAGTTTTTTCATGGCCATCCTTATTTGATAACACGTTAAATAGGCTTTCGTATGGGGTATTTTTTTTTCCATTGCAGATACTTAAGAGGTAGTATTTTTTTCATATATGACGAACTATTTCTTAATATTCATAATTTATTTATTTATCTCGCATATTTAAAATGAAAGTGAATGTCAACTCTCACGCTATTGCTTTTTTTTTTTTTTGATGTCTTGAAGAAATGTTATCTAATTATTTGGACTCTTGAGATTTTGTTATGAACTACATGTTTTTAATGTTAATCTATCACTAAAGAAACAAATGATGAGTTCATGTGCTGTATAATAATGAGTTATTGAAGAAGTAATGACTTATCAAAAAAAAAAAATTATGTCGCTGTATTCTTTAATGTTATAGAGAATAAGATAGCATAGAGTAGGGTGTTTGTGCAATTTTTAATGCAAAGTATGGAATAAGATAATTAATAATGCAGGCAACACGTACACATCGTTATATGAATATTATATAGTGTTAATTAATGAGTTGTAAATTTTATATGGCCACGTACCGGCCACGATGCATGAACGGCGTGGCTCATCATATGAACATTATTTATTATACGTGATAAATTATGTCCATGTCTCCATTCACAATTTCACATCATACTAATTAATTTTAAAATAAAAATATAAAAACAATAAGTACAAATGCTTGGTTGAATGATGAATTAGGAGGTGGAGGGGGCGTCATGCTGATGATGGCGGTATAAAATATGACGATAGAGTTTGAAAATTGGGTTCCGCTTAATAAATAAAATAAAATAAATGAAAGTGTGGATTGTATTGCGGTCCCCATGCAGAGAGAGATTTTTAATGATCTTTTGCCCCTTTTTTGTTTTTTTTGTTTTTGTTTGTTTTTTTTTTGTTTTTTTTTTTCTACCAAATCTTTTGCCTTTTCACACGAGAAAGACAATAATGTCTCGTTTGGTAGGAATGAACTCATAGAAGAGAAGTGGAAGTGGAAGTGAATTTTACCATGTTGTCTGTTTGGTATCATGGAAGTCACTCACCCTATGGAAGTGAGTTTCACTTCCACTTCCTTGGGCTTATTTACCCTACTACCCTCACACCCTTTCTTCTTCTCTTCACCAGCAACTATGATCTTCCACCACAAGGGTGATGGCGGCGACAGTGGCGGTGACGCGATGGTCCTCCATCTTTTTGTTGGCATCAGTCCTCAACGGTGACTATGATATTTAGGTGGAAGAGGTTTTTTTTTTTGTTATAGGGTATTTTAATATTTTAATATTATAAATATATATTTTGATTAAAAATTATATCTCATTTCTACCGTCATACCAAATACACTTTTAAACCCTACATCCATCTCCACTTTCACTTTCAATTCTACTTCTATTTCCACTTTCAATTCTCTACAAACTCTTCAATCATACCAAACGGAGCATAAAGCATGCAGAAAGTATGGGAATATATATATAAGGAGGAGGACCCACCAACTGAGGTACAAGATGCTCAACCGTCACTCTGACGTGTCCCTTTACAAACGGAAACAAACACTTTTTTTTTTTTTAAATCATCCCTAATTAATCACATTGTTGGTTGAGGTGGGTACCCTTTAATATCCTACGGTGTAGGCGCTTTGAATTTGTTATGGGACTAATCTTAAGTTAGGACAACGTGTGTGCGTTGAGCCTTGAGTTAATTTTCTCAGTGCCCAGGGTTTGTCCCCCTCCCAACAAAAACGCCTCTCCAAACTCAAACACACGTTTTCTTTTAGAAGATACTGAGCCGCCTACTACTCAGTACCAACTGTTATTGGTAGAAACAAACACTTTAGCCAACAAACAATTCTCCCTAATTAATCTAATGCTTCCCCCTATTTCTCTAACTCCTCCAATCATATCTCTCTCACCCTCTACGCACACCCGTATGTATATATTTTTTTAAAATAAAATTTTAAACAAAAGGCTGGACGCACCCACAAATTAAAGGTAGGACGTTTATTCGATCACATGCGATTCAGTCAACTATTAGTCAAACATTACCTTTTGACCTTTTGAGTAAGTAACATTGGTGTGCCAAAGTCATTAGCTCGGCTGGAGCATCAACCACATGGAAATTAAATCTAGATCCCGTGCTTTACTCAGGTCCATGACGGCCTTAGGGATCAAACTCGGTACATTTAGTGAGTTTATTTAGCCCTTCGCTTCAACCAATGAACACGTGCTCGAGAGGTATGTTTATTCTTCTATTTCATCAAAGTTGATCCAAAACTTTTTCAATAAAAAATCCATAGTGTACTTGTGACAAAAAAAAATCATTGTTTCAAAATTTGGCCCATCAGCCCAATTCTTGAAAGGCCTTAACCTATATAAATAGCCTGCATCTCAACACTTGGGCATGTTGAAGGCCCAAAACAAGAAGGCGGGGAACTATTAGGCATGCTAGGCATGATTTTCCCCAATTTTTCCAAAAATTAAAAGGAAAAAAAAACAATTTCATGAAGTTTATTTCTTTTTGGTTGTTATTCAATTTAATTTAAATTTTGTTATTTGTTTAAAATAAAATACAACTAATCCCACTATTACGCAGAATAACCGGGTACAACTTGCTCTCTATTAAAATAAGTGAAAATTACGGCTTTTTTCTGCAAAGTAGATACATCATGTAAGAAAATTCAGCTGGTTAAAATTTTGAATTCAAAGCTATGCTGAACTTGGAGAACACGGAACTCAAATCCAACGTGAGCAATGACATCATCGTTGTCAATCTCGCACACTATAAACATCTCTCACTCACAAACATAGGCACTTGCAGAATCAGATAATTGGATCAATCATTTTACTGTAAGACAAATGTCTCATCATCAGGAGCAGGATAATGTGGTTTTGTTGGATTTCTGGCCAAGCTCTTATGCAATGAGGGTGAAGATTGCTTTGGCAGCGAAGGGCATTGCATACGAGTGCAAGCAAGAAAACCTGCAAGCCAAAAGCTCTCTGCTTCTGGAGAAGAACCCAGTTCACAAAAAGATCCCAGTTCTGATTCACAATGGAAAACCCATCTGTGAGTCCCTGAATATTGTTCAGTACATTGATGAGACCTGGAACCATGAGCCTCTTCTTCTTCCCTCTGATCCTTACCAGAGATCCCAAGCCAGGTTTTGGGGTGATTACATCGACAAGAATGTACGTATATCCATATAACTGTACTCCCACTATGTTTTAGTCTTTCAGACACCATTTAATGTTTGAATCAGTGGCATGTTACACTTCACGCTATATGATCTTTCAAATAGTCTTGAGTAAAATGGGTCTTTCGCACCTATCACAAGCAAGCAAACAAACAAACACAAGACAGGCATAATCAATTAGGTGGATTTTGAATGACGCAGGTATACAGCATAGGAAAAAAGGTGCGGACAGTGAAAGGGAAAGAGCAAGAAGAAGGGAAGAAAGAGTTCATACAGGGCCTGAAGAAGCTGGAAGGAGGGCTTGGGGAGAAGCCTTATTTTGGAGGGGAGAAGCTAGGTTATGTGGACGTGGCTCTAGTTCCACTCACCAGCTGGTTCTACACCTACGAGACATTGGGGGATTTAAACATAGAAGCAGAGTGTCCAAAGCTTGTGGCTTGGGCCAAGAGGTGCATGGAAAGCCAGAGTGTGGCTAAGTCCCTGCCTCACCCTCACAACATACACGAATTTGCCATTCAACATAAGAAGATATAAATGGATTGGAATAAGGAGGAAAAAAGGCATGCTTTGTATTTAAGAAATAGTCAGTATTTGTCATCCATTACTAGTGTTCCGTCCGCCAAAATAATCAGTCTAATTGTGTGTTCTTCAGTTTTATCTTATTATGATAGTGCCTGAGTTATTCAAATACAAATATACTATTGTATATATATAGTATTTGAATAGTCAGTTCACTATTCAAATAGTATGTTTAGAAAAATTTTCCAAAACTAACTCAAGAAAAGAAGTATTCAAATAGCCAAAGTATTATCCGAATAGTCTGTGCATTTTCAAATTCAATGTTATCCAGATAAAAGGATAACTATTCGAATAGTAAGCTAATTATCCGAATAGTATTTCAAAACCAAAACCTCATAACTATCCAAATACTCTTATTGTTATCATAATACTTCAAGAGTATTCGAATAATATATTATCTTGAATCTAACTATTTCCAAAATCCAATTTGAGAATGCTATCCAAATAGCTACAGAAAACATCAGGATAATTTTTGAATACCTAAGTGTAAGACTATTCGAATAGTATTAAATTTTGAGAAATACTTGTTTTCAATTCATATGATAAAAAGTATTCGAGTAGTTAGATATCTTATCAGGATAAACTTACCCGTGTTTTCAAATGCACTATTCGAATAGTAGTATAGACTATCCGAATAGTCCCAGTTCACAAATATTCAATACTATTCGAATAGTCCACAACTAAGAAAGAAGTATTTTATCCTGATAGTAATGCTTGTATTCGAATACTTCATACTTCCATAAAACAAAGCGTGAAACCAAGATTTGTGAAATCAATGAAATTTTGGTTATAAGTGATAATCTTGCTTATTATTATTCTCTGTCATGATTAACATCTGTTTAAGCAAGTTTTAGGGAAGTTTATTCATCATATATTTGAAATCTATGAAAATCAGATATTGTGTTAGAAGCATTAAATGCTAAGCCGAATTCCAACCATCACATTCTATCTACTACAACGGCTATATCCAAATATCATAAAGAATATCCAAAGAAGCATTTACTAAGTAACGGACAAATGGAATGTCTCACAATGGTTATTAAATTCGTTGATACTATAAATATGAGTGCATTCAAAACGGAGCAATGACCGAAGTACCGAACTGACGAGCATTCATTTCTGTATTAAGTGTTATGTTTATATTTGTCTATTCTGTATTATTGTACTTCAGTGATTATATCATTTACTCTTTGAGAGAGAATTACTTCAAACTCAGTATTTATATTGAGAGAAAACTTAAAGTGGTGGGACCTTAAGTTGGATATCATCTTACGTTGTGTAAGGGGGAGCGAGTGTCCAGAGTAGGAACTTGCTTTTAAAGCGGTGCCAAGAACCCAGTGAATCTTGGAAGTGATAGTGAAAAGCTCAGAAGGAATCTGAGAACTGGACATAGATTAGAATTGTTGAGACCAAACCAATATAATCCCTAGTATACATTTCGGTGAAATCTCTCTAACTCTTAAACTTGTTTTAATTGTGTTAAATTTTCATTATTTGTTAATTACGTTTAAAATTCTTATTATCACCCAATTCACCCCCCTCTTGGGTGAAACGCTTGAGCTAACATATCATAACTCTCTTAACAGCCCCTCTATCCAAACCACTTTAGATAAGGGATCCTCTAAGCTTAGTCAAATAACATGTAATAGATCGCCTAGTAGTTTCGCATGCACCCCAATCGGAATCACAATAGCAGCTCGATGACAAGTCTCTATTCGAACTTATCAATATGCCTAATCTTGAACTTTGTTTTAAATACCACACACAACATTCAAGGCAACGGCCACATGCTCTTCTGTGGGCTGCTGTATAAATTGACTGAGTACTTGTACAGCAAAAGAGATGTTAGAACAAGTAACAGTCAATTAAATGAGTCTACCTACTAACCGTCAATATCACTTAGGATTTTTCAACAAATCAGCTTCCTTATTCCTCCCTTCTTATAAGCACGTAGCTTGCAATTACGTGACATAGGCATGCTAAGAGGCCTACAACTACTCATACTAGAAGTTGCCAATAAATTGAAAATATACTTTCTTTGTGATATAACAATCCCTTTATCTGACCTAGCCATTTCTATACCAAGAAAATATTTCATGATTCCTAAATCCCTAATCTTAAAGGTATTATGAAAAAACTACTTTACGTCTTGTATTCTTTTCTCAGAGCTACCAGTAATAAGCAAATCATTAACGTACACTAATATTAGAATAATTCCATCACTATACCTCTTAGAAAAGAGAGAGTAATCATACTTACTTTAGGTAAAGCCTCCTTCAATTAAGGCCATAGTGAACTTACAATTTCATTATCGTGATGCTTGTTTGAGCCTATATAAGGATTTATGGAATCTACATAACATATTCTCCTTCTTGCCATTGAAACCTAGAGGAATGGCCATGTAAACCTCCTCCTCCAAATCGCCCTGCAAGAAAGCATTATTTACATCCATTTGATATAGATTACAACTATTTATGTCAACCAACTTTAAGGACATAAGGACAATTATCATTTTTACTACCGGGGAGAATGTCTCATGGTAGTCTATTCCCTCCTATTGGTTGTAGCCTTTAGCAATCAACCTAGCTTTATACTTGTCCACTTTACCATTAGACTTATATTTGATTTTATATACCCACTTGTAACCAATGGGTCTTTTACCTTTTGGTAATGGGACAATCTCCTATGTTTGATTGTTCTCAAGTAATTTTATTTCCATTAGCATAGACTCAACCCATTCATCATGTTTAGAAGCCTCCTTATAATTTTTAGGCTCAAACACAAAATCCAAGTGACAAAGAAAACATAAATGAGAAGAAGACACATGTTCATATGAGATGTAATTATCAATCGGGCAGAGACATTTGGTTGCATAACTTTGATTAGAACTTTTAGCAATTAGATTGCACACATAATCTTTAGCCCATATACGTGGTCTTCTATCTCTAAGAGCCTTTAATTAAGACTGTATGTTAAGATCATCCCTAGTTATAGACTCAAGTGGGAGACTTAATAGGACACCAACTTCCCCATTCCTTTAGGTTTCACAATGTTCTTGCTCTCTCTCACTTGGTTGTCTAGGAGGCTGAGGTATTGCAACATCATCAAACCAAAACATATAGCGCATCTCATTAGACACTATCTCACTTGACACTCCCCCTTGGTTGGATTTCTCCTCGTCTCTAAATGTAAAATGACGTTTTAGAAAGGTAACCTGTCTACTTAAAAAGATATCGCTAGTCTTAAGGTTTAGGAGGATAGACCCCTTTTAATTGTTAGGATGCTCAAGGAAGACACAAGGAATGCTCCTAGCCTATAGTTTGTCAGACGTGGTCAAATTAGTAGCATAAACAAGACACCCAAACACCTTCAAGTTTTTAAGCTTTGGTTTTTTCCCATACACCTTCTCATAAGGTGTTTTATAACCTAGAACCTTGGATGGGACCTATTGATAATATAGGCAGCCATACACACGCACTCTCCCCAATACTTGAGGGGACTCCCAATTGAATGATAAGGCTACAAGACACTTGCATCAATGTGTGATGCTTCCTCTCTATAATATTGTTTTGTTAAGGGGTATAAGGGCAACTAGTTTCACGTATGATCCCTTTCTCCATAAG
The DNA here is from genome assembly GCA_037074505.1 of Albizia julibrissin. Classification (NCBI taxonomy): domain Eukaryota; kingdom Viridiplantae; phylum Streptophyta; class Magnoliopsida; order Fabales; family Fabaceae; genus Albizia; species Albizia julibrissin. Next base: position 10,189,591 of record CM073484.1, read on the forward strand.
ATACCCTTTGAGGTCATTATTGATAAATTATGTGCCATTATCACTGCGAATACGACGAATATGGATAGAAAACAGAGTAACAATATATGCAACAAAATTTTCAATACAACCAATAGTTTCATACTTAGATTTCATCAAGAATATCCATGTACTTCTAGAATAGTCATTAACAATAGTGAGAAAATAATGATGGCCTTAATGTATAGGTGTCCGGTAGGGACCCCACATGTCCACATGTATCAATTCAAAACAAAAATGAGTCTTAATACAACTAGAAGTAAAAGGCAATTTGGTTTGTTTGGATTGAATACAAATTTCACAATCTTTATTGAATGTCACATATTTTTCTTTCACAATATTCAAATGCCTCAAAACAGGAATGGGTGCATGTTTTAGCCTATGATGTAAAAGCCATAAAGCATAAGAATTTCTTATGTCAATATCTAGGCTGTTTATAGCAACACATTTAACAAAATTAAGCATATAAAGACCCTCTTCGAGTTTACCAATCCCTTCTTCTTGCCATCACGAAGGCCCTACACCAAGCAATAATCAGGGAAAAATACCACTGTATATTATAAGTCACGAGTAAGTCTAGGCACAAAAATGAGGTTAAATTTAAGTTGAGAAGCATACAGCACATTAGTGAGATAAATATCTTCATATAACTAAATGCTACCAATGTGAGTAACTAACACACGATCACCATTAGGAATTTTAATTGCGCTAATCATGCTATCATTAATTCAGTACGATTCAAAGAGAGACAAATCACCGGTGATGTGTGTGGTTGCACTTGAATCTAAGACCCATTTACTACATGTGCCTACATTAGAAGGAAAGGCATGCATACATGTGCCAGTACCGGTCAAAGCATGTATGTTGCCTTCAGCATCTTTCTTTAGCAAGGTAAGAAGGCGCTCATATTGCTCCTAAGTAAATGTTGGGGAGATTACATAAGTTACGGGTGCTGCCTGATCGCGTTCTGTTAAAGAAGCCATACTGAATTGATTTGCAGAAGCTTCTGTAGCTTGTTTACTTTTAATACCTTTGAAACTAGCTGGATATCCAACCAATTCCCTATAAATCTCTTTAATGTGTCCCCTTTTTCTATAGTGAGCATACTCTAGAGCTGGACTAGAATGACTGCGTCTACGACTCTACCCCCTCCCTCGAACTGACATAGCGATGCCTTTCTGTAGGTGTTGTATGAGATGAAGAGGCCAAAGATTTCTAAGCCTCATCTTCAACAATCATGGAGAAGGCTTGGTTGATTGAAGGTAGAGGATGCATTAGGAGAATTTGACTACGAGCTCTGGCAAATGAATCATTAAGGCCGAGCAAAAATTAAAGCAACTTATGTTGTTGAATAACGTCAACATAAACTTTAGAAGGGTCATACTTATAAGAGGGATAAGAACCAAAGTAGCAGGTTCCTCTCAGAGTTCCTTTAATTTTGTGTAATAGGAAGAAATAGAAAGGGAATTTTGCCAAAAATAACTGAGCTTATGGTAAAGAGAGAAAATTAGAGAACTAGAAATTTTGTTAAACCTTTCTTGGAGATCATTCCATACCAGCTGCGCATCATGATAGAAGATGACGCTATTACTGATGTCCGTAGAGAGTGAATTCAGGATCTAAGAAAGGACAACGACGTTATAGCGTTCCCATTGATTCTTGAGATTATCTGGTTGAGACTCTTTTTGGCAAGAATTGTCAACAAACCCGATTTTATGTTTTTTAAGTAAGGCAATCTTCATTGCTCGACTCCAGGTTGTGTAATTGTCACTGCCCACAAGAACATGTTGGACAATAGTGAGAGCTTGTGTTTCCAAATGATAGAGGAACAATGGATGGTTGAAACTAAGAGAGTCAGCGAGGTTCTGTTCATTGTTGTCCTTCGACACCTTACTAATTGCAGAAGGGGGAGAATTTAATCAGAGGGAGAATCGTCTGTGACACAACGTGGTGTAGTTCAAATTGTGTTCTAAAATTTTTTGGGTTTGAATCGAGACGTACAAACAATCTAAGAATCTTGCTCGAATCAAAAGGGCACAATTAATCTGAAGTACCTTGTTCGAGTCGAGTCTCTTTGTTGGAATCAAAAGCACCCAATCTGAAAAGAAATCATCCAAGGATTTACAGTTTCTCGTTCAAATTGCATTCGACTTTGTTGTGGGTTCAATCGACCTCTTTAATGGTAGTGATTCACGCGCGATTTTGCTTATGAGTGTGTTCAAATCGTTCAATTGTAGGGGTTCTTCAAAATCTAGAGTTTCTGGGCTATGATCGCTTTGTTCATCAAGAAGAACCTTGACTCGATCGTGTTCTTGCCTCTATCAGGTCAAAAGAAAATTTGAATCAGGTCTCTAGGCTTTCTAAGTCGGATCTAACGGACATCTAAGATTATATCCTCTTTCTTCATTGTCCAATCTCCCCTGCACCGTTCAATCATTCAATTTTTGACTAGGCTTGAGTTACAAACAAGAATATTTACCCTTTTCTTACTTATCCAGTATAATTACACGATGGTAGTGGACTATCTTGAACCCAACCCGGGCTCTGGTATTAGGTTAGATGACAATATTTTCAGTGAATAATCCAGTAAGCAAAGATACTAAATCATATTATTAATAATCTGTAATGAATGTCATCATCCTACAATATAGACTTGCTTCTATATTTATACATACAAAATAAATAGTAGGCCGCCCCCTACAATTAACACATACAATTATCCCAGGCCCAATACATCATATTTCATACACTCTAATACAATTGATTCCAAGTTCATTTACGAAATCATTCAAATCATTTCCCCCTTTCTATAAGCTATGAACACTTGACGATATGATTAATTCGAAAAGAACAAAGAACTACAAAATTGGAGAATGTAGGTCGCAACGATGCCCTTCTTCTTGAATAAAATACATGAATATCATTTTTTATATTTTTTATTCTTTTTCATTTAGGACTAAGCTTTCAACCTTCTCCGTCTTGAAAGGATTTTTATACCGCTTTTGCATCCAACCATTGGACAATACTTTCTTGTGTTGATGAACATATTAAAAAATATTAGTGCTCTACAACACACTCTGCAAATTATTTTATCCATTTTTTGAAAGTTGTAATTAGACTTGTATTGGGCCTAGCTTGTGTATAAGGGCCTAGTTTGTGTGTCTTAGTGTGTAGGTAGTTATGTAGAGTATTGTATTGTATATCTGTAAGTCTGGTTGATTCATTGGATTAGTGGAACAGTGTATTGTAAATATTTCATTTGGTATTGAATAAAAGAACATTGTCTTCATTCAGCCTTTCCTAAGTCATTTTACATGGTACCAGTCTACCAGAGCTTCAGGCTAGGGGTGTTCATCATTTTCTCATCCCAATCCTGAGCAGTTTTCTTGTCCCAAAAATTTTGAGATGAGAAAAATTTAAAATTGGGAAAAATGAAGTCGAGATTGGGAATGGGTTTCCTGATCTCGGTTTTTTTCGGATCCCAAAATAATGTGTGTTTTTTTTGTCTACCTAAAGCCATGCAAAAGAAGCTTTGGATAAATTTCATTATATATTCTATTACTAAGGTTTTGCGGATGCTGAATTAGTTAAATGAGTTAATTCTACTGTCAGAGGCAAAAAAACTCCAAGGAATTAGTGAATTGAGTTAATTTCATAATGTAACAATGCACTTGAAAGAACTCCAACCTCAGGTGTAGCTGCTAAAACTATTATGTTTTTGTGTACTGATCTTATTATTTTGTGTCCTAGGGAATTTTTCTAGGAAACCTACTCTTACGACTTGCTACTATTATCCAAAAAGAAAAAAATAAAAAAAAAACTTAATATAGCAACACAAAAGAATGAAAATTCAGGAAATTTCTAATCCCGATCCCGAGAATTTCTTATCTCGACAGGACGAGAAATTCTCAGGTTCAGGATAAGGAATCAAATTCCTTCCCGAACACTTCTCTGGATCGGGATAGGGAATGAGATTTTCTGATCTTGAATAGGCATACTCTAGGTTGAAAAACAAGGAATTGTTTGATTCATCAAGACCTAAAAACCATAAATAGGCTAATAACCCAATTAGGTAACAAGAAGACTAGTATTTTTCTCATCATGCCTCCGCAAACGATCAAACAGATACTCCAACCCATACTATGATTCAAAACCCTGAAGAACCAATACACTCGATGAATCAATGTTCTTGCATCTCTAATCGATAAAGCCTCACGTTGCTCAGAATCTTGATTGCACACCATCAGAATCACATCGTAATCACAGCTTTGTTTAATCATACTTGAAGAACCTTACATCTCTTATCGATAAAGCTTCAAATTTCTTAGAATCTTGATTGCGTACCATCGGAACCACGTTGTAATTGCAGCCTGATTTAATCAGACCTGAAGAATCAATATAAAGCCATACTTTTGATTATTAAGAAACGACAAGAACTGACTTCAACCTTCACAGCGCATGATTGGAATCTCATCACCACCATCCTCTTTTAAATCACAGTGTATCATCGGAATCTCACTTGGTTTAAATCAAAACCAATAACCCAGAAGAGTTCAACTAAGAGCCTGAAGGGGTTTGTTCAAGGCGTTGATTCTTAGGTTTGTAAGATTGTTCATCACCAACAGAAACCTTGCTTATTGCTCAGCCATTAAGAATTATTTTCTTGGCAGACAAAAGGTCAGGAGATGATTCCACTGCAAATACTCTTCCTTTCACCCATCCTCTCTACCTTCATCCCTCATATACTTAAGGTACTGGGATCATTTCACGAACCCTCATTGGTAATGAAAATTACACAATATGGAGTAAAGCCATGACCATCGCTTTAAGAGGAAAGCATAAACTTGGCATTGTAGATGGTAACTGTAAAAAGGACGGTTAAGAACAAGGATTACAGGAGTGGTGGGAACGATGCAGTGCAATTGTCCTCTCATGGTTGCTTAATTCATCCTCTAGAGAAATTGCAAATAGTGTCATCTACTATCAAGAGACACATTAGGTGAGGAAGGATTTGAAAGAGAGGCATGACAAAATAAGTGGTTCCTATATATTTTCTATTCATCGCGAAATTTCCTCTCTTCATCAAGGGTCACTACCTGTTACAAGATATTATACAAAATTGAAGGAATTGTGGGAAGAAAAAGCTACCCTTATTCCAATTCCCTCCTGTCAATGTAATACTTTAAAAGTATATGCAGAAGTGACTCAAGAACAAAAGTTGCTTCAATTTCTAATGGGTCTCAATGAAACGTATGATGCTGCTAGAAGTCAAATACTCCTCATGTCACCCCTTACAGGTGTTAATCAAGCTTTTTCCATGATTTATGATAATGAAGCACAAAAGAATCTCATCAACTCCGTGAAAGAGACTCATGTTGAAGGGATAACAATGGAAACCAAGGGTAAAGGGCAAAGCTGCTATAGAGGTAGAAGAAGCACTAACCCAAAATGTGGGCATTGTGGCAAAAAGGTACACACAAAGGAAGGCTACTAGTATCTTAGAGGGTTCATTTTTTATTTTGAAGGGAATTTGAAGCAAAATTAATAATCAAACCAGTGGAAGTATAGTCTAAGATAAAGAGGGGACAGGACTTGTTGTAAACGTGATCACTCCCACACTTACTCTGGAGCAATATGAGAGGCTGCTGGATTTTCTAAAGAAATAAGAGGAGGCAAACTCTATCGTCTATGCGCTCACGGTACAGGTTTGCTTAGTTCTTCCTCTCTCACTCACACACACACTAATTGGATAATAGATTCAGGTGCTACAACCCACCTAATAAGCAATCTGTTATTATTAAAAAGTTATACTATATACACAGGCCCTATTAAGAACATAAAACTCCCTAATATGATAGAGTAATAGTCACACATGTAGAAACAGTAAATCTATTTAATAGTTTTAAGCTCACAGATATTCTATATGCTCCTAGACTACATTTTAACTTGACATTTGTCTCTTGCTTAACAAAAGATCAATATTGTTATGGAGCATTTTTTCCTAATTATTGCTTGATACAAGGCCTTAATTGTGGCAAGTTGAAGGTGACTGGTAGATTAATCTTTAGACCTTATATTTTGTAGTACAAGCATGAAAATGAACATTCTGTTGTAGTTAATATTGTTTCCAAATGTAATGACATGTCATTGTTCCATTCTAGACTTGGACATATGCCCTATTATGTGTTGAGTCATTTACACTTTGTCAATTCAAATTGTGCTCCTGTAAATAAAAGTTGTATATTCTTTTTTTTTAATAAAATTTTAAAAAAGGGGTTGGACTCGCCCACAATCTAAACGCGGGGTATCTACCCGACCACACACAACTAGTCGCCTATCCATCACACGTTGCCCTTTGAGTAGCCTCGATGTGTCTAGGTAAGAGCATTAACCACGTGAGAATCAGCTCCAAATTCTGTGCTTTACCTAAGTCCCCGACGGCCCCAAGGATAGAATTCGGTCCCCCTAGTGAGTTTGTTATACCCTTCAACTGTGGAACACATGGACGTGGCGTCAAGCATGTGTATATTCTTCTATTTTAGCAGGGCGTATCCAAACATTTTCAATGAAAAATCCGTTTGTTTTATTATTTTTTGTGACAAAAGATTCATTGTTTTAAATTTGGCCCATTTCAGCCCAATTTTTAAATGGCCCTAATCTATATAACAGCCTGCATCTCAACACTTGGGCATGTTTCAGGCCTAAAACAAGAAGTGGATGGACTATTTGGCCCGCTAGGCATGTCCCCAATTTTTCCAAAAATCAAAGACAAATATGAAGTTCATTTCTTTTTGGTTGTTATTCAATTTAATTTACATTTTATAAATTGTTTGAAATAAAAGACATGAATATCATTTTTTATGTGTTTATTCTTTTTCATTTAGGATTGAATTTTCAACCTTCTTCTTCTTGAAAGGATTTGTATACAGCTTTAGCATCCCTCTGTTTGGCAAGACTGTACATATTCAAAAATCTTAATGCTCTGCAGCACATTCTGCAAATTATTTTAACCATCAATGCACACCTTCAAAGGATACAACACTTTAGTTTTTAAACAAGGCACTGATATTTCTGTGGTGAAGATGACCGAGATGGAATTTGGTTAACAGATGCTCCCTCCTGTTAACATAAGATCCATACTAACAAAAAAACTAAAAAGTAAAAATTAGAGATAGTGGAGCCGTTTGATTTTGTTTTTAAAAATGATTTTTTTGTTTTTAAAAACAATAAAACTTGTTTGGTATTGTTTTTAAAAATAAAAAAATAAAAAGTTGTTTTTAAAAACTAAAAAACAAAAATAATTTTTAGTTATTTTTTTGTTTTTGTTTTCCTATTTGTTATTTTTTGAGGCCATCACTTATTACTATTGATACTACAATACTAGTGATAATCACCGCTATGTCATTACCTGCAACTGCTCCACCTCATCACTTTAAAAACGGATTTTTTAAAACTATATATTTAAACAGATTTTTTTGTTTTTTGATTTTTAAAACTTGCTTCCAAAAATTATTTTGTAAAACTGTTTTTGTAAACAAAAAACACATAATAGAATCAAACAAGTCAATTAATTTTGAGATAGTAGTTTTAGTTAGTAATTACACCGCCATGAACTTTTGAAATACCCAACACTTAATCCAAAAAAATGTGTTGTATCCACAATGGCACGAAAAAGACAACATCTATATCCACACTGATATGATTTTGCGCACCGCTTATCACACATTAGGCAGAACAACCCATACAAAACTTGCTCTCTATTAAAATAAGTGAAATATTATTGACTTTTTTCTGCATAGTAGATAGTATTAGATAATATAAAAAAAAATCAGCTGGGTAAGACTTTGAATTCAAAGCTATGCTTAACTTGTAGAACAAGGATCTCAAATCCAACATGAGCAATGATATCATCGTTGCTAAACCACAACAGGTCAAGCTTGTCAATCTTGCACACTATAAATATCTCTCAACACACAGGCACTTACAGAATCAGATAATTGAATCAATCATTTTACAGTTTATTTATCTGCACATTCTGTTCATAAGGCTAATGGCTCATTATCAGGTGCAGGACAATGTGGTTTTGTTGGATTTCTGGCCAAGCTCGTATGCAATGAGGGTGAAGATTGCTTTGGCAGAGAAGGGCATTGCATACGAGTGCAAGCAAGAAGACCTGCAAGCCAAAAGCTCCCTGCTTCTGGAGAAGAACCCAGTTCACAAAATGATCCCAGTTCTGATTCACAATGGAAAACCCATCTGTGAGTCCCTGAATATTGTTCAGTACATTGATGAGACCTGGAACCATGAGCCTCTTCTTCCCTCTGATCCTTACCAGAGATCCCAAGCCAGGTTTTGGGGTGATTACATCGACAAGAATGTAAGTATATCCATATAGTTGTACTCCCACTGCACTACATATGCACACTACACTCCCACTGTTTTAGTTTGTCACACCTCTCAAAGCACATTGTTGATAATTATGATATTTTACTTGGTCTTGGGTTAAATGGGACTTTCACACCTCCCACAAGCAAACAAACAAACACAAGACAGGCAAAATCAATCAGGTGGATTTTGAATGACACAGGTATACAGCATAGGAAAAAAGGTATGGACAATGAAAGGGAAAGAGCAAGAAGAAGGGAAGCAAGAGTTCATAGAGTGCCTGAAGAGGCTGGAAGGAGAGCTTGGGGAGAAGCCTTATTTTGGCGGGGAGAAGATAGGTTATGTGGACGTGGCTCTAGTTCCATTCACCAGCTGGTTCTACACCTACGAGACATTTGGGGATTTAAACATAGAAGCAGAGTGTCCAAAGCTTGTGGCTTGGGCAAAGAGGTGCATGGAAAGCCAGAGTGTGGCTAAGTCCCTACCTCACCCTCACAACATACACGAATTTGCCATTCAATATAAGAAGAGAAATGGATTGGAATAAGGAGGCAAAAAGACATGCTTTGTATTTGAAAAATAGTAAGTATTTGTCATCCATTACTAGTGTTCCGTCCGCCAAAATTATCAGTTTGATTGTGTGTTCTTCAGTTTTACTTTTGCTTTTTGCTTCGCGTCCTCGAAGTACTTTGTATTCATGGAGCTTGGAAGAATAAAGATGCCTTGATCTGTAACACCCGCAAATCTTTCCCTTACCAATTCCATCTGTAGCGAATTTTTCTAATCATGACATTATATTTTGAAAGCCGAAAATAACAAATATTTAAATTCGTAGATGATGAACAAACAAGGATCACTCATGCTATTGAAAACATTTTGACATTCTAATTATGCACACTTCTTCGACCCAGCAACAAAGAATACCAGAAACCCGCTCTTTGGATTGCATTTACCGCAAAAGTAATTTCCAGAAGAGTAGTGTTCAAACAAACAAAAAACAAACACGTGACTTTCTAGATCAATTGATTCGAAGTTCATTTACGAAATCATCCGAAGACTTTATTTCCCCCTTTCTACAAAACTATGAACACTTGACGATTTGATTGATTCTAAGAGAACGAAGAACTACAACATTGGGGAATGTGGGTCGCAACCAGGCCCTCAAATCAGGGATCAGAGAGAGCAGACATGTGGACCCAAGATAATTCAATTTCTGTGCACACTACCATGCTTCCTTCATTGCTTATAATCCAGAGCATCGGCTTATTGTACACAGATTCAATACACACGTTTCACCCCCACAAATTTTTTCACAAAGGCAAATGACAAGAAGAGAAGATTAACATAATCGTCACCATAGGACTTAGAAGAGAGGTTAAGAGGGATCGAAAATCACGGAAGGAGAAAGACATATAACGCGAAGAACTTAGCGGCTGCAGGGTATTATCATAACTAGTAACCCTCGTTATTTATAGAAGGAGGAGGTTGCCGTTAGGGTTTTCCTGCTTCTGAGGCGAGTGAAGTTTTGCGGCTGCTTATGGGCTTTAACTTTGGGCCCATCTTCAAACTTAGTGCGGCCCGAATTCTATCTTTTAGAAAATACGTTTTTTTTTTTTTGGTTGATGAATATGACTTGGACAAAGCAAAATTCAATTTGAGAGGATAATTCCAGGGAAACAGGTGACACCAACCGATGGAGGTGTTTATGTCGGGGAAAATAGTAATCATTCCTCTTTTTTTATTTGCCCGAAAAATTGTGTTCTAAAATCTTTATAGTTTATTTGGTTTGATTATATCAGAGAAAATTATATGTAATCCTTGTGTAATAGTGTGATTATAGCGTTTAGTTAAACTTATATAATATAAAGAGGATTACATTTTGTAATGCTGATTACATCATTGATGTAATCAAGATTATACTGTCAAAACTGATGAATGAGAATGCAGACATCCTATAGTCTAGTGAAAATATCACTATTGTCATTATAATTTTTTAAATGGATTAAAGTGTCCACCCATAAATGTGATTAAATATTAAACAATTTTAATTACCACCATTAAATATTAAAAAAAATAATTAATAATATATAAATTTAAAAAATATTCCCCCATTCAAAAATTTAAAAAATTATATTCCACCGTTAAAAAATATTAAAATATATCATTAAATAATAATCTCATTATTAAATATTACAAATTAACATGAATCCAACCTATACACTACATAATATTTCCACCATTAAATATTAAAAAATTACTATGAACCCAACCTATACAGTGCACATAATGAAAAAATTTATTAAGAACCCAACGTATGCATTATTATACATGTAGAAAAGAGTAATTTTATCTCTTACTATAATATTTTCATATTCGATGTAATCCAATCAAACATTTTTATCCATATGTATATTTCCATAATGATAAACCAAATAAATTATACAATCACCATTACATTACATTACTTCCAATTCTATCTCAGTTTGTCACATCTTAATTTTAAGAAGATTGTAGGTTTCTAGAGAATTAGCCGTGTTCATTTTTTTCAGAATAAATTTTATAAACTCTGTGCATACCGCATTTTTTTTTCCTCTTTCCTTTTATAGATGAAACGTAAATATGCATAATACTCACCCCCTTTTTTTTATAAGAAATGTTTGATCAAATCTTACTGTTTGAAACGTTCATTAAAACGTTAAAATTGTTACCCTTTTAACTAAAATACTTTTATTTATGATGATATGAAACAAGAGAGAGGATAAAGAAATAATTATAATAATGAAAATTATAGAAGAGAGAAAATAAGAAAATAAATATAATAAAATAATAGGTATATGGAGATTGTGAAAATTTATTATATTGACATTAAATAATGGTAATTAGATAAGGATAAAATGAAAAAAAATGAAAAATAAAACATTATTTAAATGCTTCTTATAAAAAAACCAAGATATGTGTGGCAGTTATTTCTTAAGGAAGGGAGGGAGTGCTTACATGAGAATAAAATCAACAAAAGGAATGTTAAATTGTATATTTACCTCTAAAATTTAATAAGGTGCCACCAACAGCGACTGAAACGATCCTCCATCAGCGACAACAAAGACCATCCTCGACTAATGATAGTCGTTTGCCTTCTTCTTCAACCCCCATCACCCCCTTCCTCTCCAATCTATTATCACCATCTTCTTCGCCACTTATTCTCCTGCAATTATCTAAGCACAACCTTTTCCTGCTCCAAATCGAAAGCTTTTCTAGTGTAATCTTTGTTGTCCTTGTCACTTATTCTCCCTCTTCAATGAAAAGCTCTTCTAGTCGCAAAATCGAAAGAGTACGATCATCGCCATTTCATAAAACGGCAGCAACGAGTGGGCGATCAAATGGGCTTTCTTGCTCATTTGTTTGTTTTTTTTTGTGGCCATTCTTCGATGCCCAAAATGAAAGGGTACGATGGCTAATTCGTTTGTTTCTCTTGTGACCTTCTCTGATGGAAAGTTTATGGTGAGATTTTTTTTTTTTTTTAGTAAACATGGTAAGATTTTTTTTAATGGGAAGAAAGGAAGATGGATTTTCAATACTTGTTTCGAGTTAGATGTTACTGGTATGTTTCTAGTTTGAAGGTTTATTCATAATGGATGTTAAATTTCTGAAAGTGGCGTAATGAAGAAAATGATAAATCGATAAATTTGTTCTTATTGGTTTGAGTTAACAGCTAATAGATTTATACTTTAGATTGATATATACTTAGTTCGAATTTTGTTTCTTTGGCAACAGTGGTGACGATTTCCAACTAAGGTTGGGGGTTGATGCATTTTTGGCCAGTGACAAGGTTGGTTTTCGGGATAAAATTTTGGGAAAATGATTTTCAGGTCCCAAGGGATCAAAATAATAGCAATAAAGTCCCAATGCAAATTGCCATGACAGAAAAGTCCCCAGGACTTTTTTGTTCTGAATTCCCTTAGTGTAAAGACCATTATACCCACAAATAATAAAATAAGAAAACTTTGCTCTCCATCTTCTTGCTTCTCATCCGACATCAATCGAAGCTGGGGTTCTTGTCGGAGAGTTGACTCATCTTCTTACTTCCTTCGACAATATGTTTTGGTAGCAGCATGGGCGAGTTTTTCCACTTTCTCTGACATCACTGATGAATTCTTCTCTATCAACATCAGCTTAACTCGCCAAAACCACCATCAAGTTCTTTGGAGATGCCACCGTCACCGATACTATGACCGTCAATAGAAGAAAAAAAATGAGAAGGAGACACAAAGACAGTGACGGCGTAGTTTAAAGACGGATCTCTTTAGTTTATTAGAGTGATTGTGGGTGAGATAAGAGATAATAATATAGAGATGCTGTGAGTTTTTAGGGTCAAATCTGAAAGGTGAATTTTGAAGATTTATTCTTTGAGATTGGGCGTGGGTTAAAGGTCGAAAATAAAAACGCAAACTTGGAGCTGATTGTGGAACTCTGTTTTATGATATTGTTGTCGTAATGTCATTGTTCTCTGTTTTTTGACAAAAAATGTTGTTTTTCTCAAATTCTTCTGTGGTTCGATTATAATGCTTTCAATTTCCTTTAATAGATTCAACCAGGAGAACCAATTACTAATAGTTCCTTACAAACTAAATGGCATTATATGATGGCATTACAATACCTATTCTTAATTTCTGCAACCATGGCCATGAAAGCCTACTCAACGTTGGTGGCATTTTTAGCACTAGTTTCCATAAAGGGGATACCCATTTCATCTGTAAATGCCTGAAAACAAAAGAAGCTAAAGGAGATGTCATGAGGCTGGACACATGGTGAAGACTATCAAAAATCCACCCTACTTAAGTCCATCGAGACTAATACTTAAGTTGTTAATGTGGCTGAAGAACTTGTCAAAATATACTGAACAAGTTGTAAAAAAAACAAAATCACATTTTTCTGACATTTCATGTTAGCTTGTTCAGTATCCCACGAAGACTGATGAGGTTGTAGATATGGCAAATGAAGTTGTTAAAACCTAGTTAACAAGTTGTTAAAAACAAAATCAAATTTTCTGACTTGGTTCATGTCAGCTTAGCCAGTAGCCTATAAAGACTAATGAGGTTGTAAATATGACTAATAAAGTTATTAAAACGTATTGAACAAGTTGTAAAAAACAAAATCACATTTTTTGACTTGCTTTATGTCATCTTAGCCAGTATCACACGAGGAATGATAAACCAAATCACATTTTCTAAGTTAGTTCATGTTAGCTTAGCCAATAGCCCATAAAGAATGATCAGGTTGTAAATATGGCTAAAGAAGTTGCTAAACCTACTGAACAAGTTGTAAATAGATCAAATCACATTTTCTGATTTAGTTCATGTCAGCTTAGCCAATACATAAAGACTTATCAGGTTGTAAATATGGCTAAAGAAGTTGTTAAACCCTATTAAACAAGTTATAAATACACTAAATCACATTTTCTGACTTGGTTCATGTTAGTCAGCTAGTAGCCCATAAAAACTGATCAAGTTGTAAATATAGCTAACGAAGTTGTTAAGACATACTCAATAAGTTGTAAATACATCAAATCACATTTTTTGACTTAGTTTATATCATTTTAGCCAGTAGCCCACGAAGACTGATGAGATTGTAAATATAGCTAAAGAAGTTGTTAAACCCTATTGAACAAATTGTAAATATACCAAATCACTTTTTCTAACTTGGTTCATATTGGCTAGCCAATATCCCATAAAAACTGGTCAAGTTGTAAATATGACTAACGAAGTTTTTAAAATATACTCAACAAATTGTAAACAAGTAAAAGACAATTCTAACTTGCTTCATGTTATCTTAGCCACTAGGCAAAGCAAATTGATCATGTTATAAATATAGCTAACGAAGTTGTTAAAACTTACTCAACAAGTTGTAAACAACAAAAAACACATTTCTGACCTACTTCATGTTATATTAGCCATTAGGCAAAGCAAACTGATCATGTTGTAAATATGGCTAACGAAGTTGTTAAAACCTACTCAACAAGTAACCCACAATTTGTGGATGATTTAAAAGATATGGGTTAAAGTAAAATTTGATAAATATGTAAAGAATTAACAATCTAACATAAATTGTGGATGATTGCAGATGATTTTCATTGTTATATACAATATCTTTTTTGATCTATCTCCTGCACATTAATGCAAGTTTATGGATGCATACAGAGCTCATGATATAATGAAGAGTACTCAGATGAAGAAGTTTCTAAAATATCACTTTCCTTTCAACCTGGTCCTCCAATTGTAAAGCCTCATAAGTTGGTCTCACAAAAAGTTTTTCCCAATTAAAATGATTCTTCACTTAAGCAAACTTGCTCTGTAGGCATGAAATGTGTGGCTTAGTTCTTTGGCTACTTGCTAAGCATTTTTTTATGTGTATTAGGCACATAACTAGCTTACTTCCTTGTAATTGAATGCTATGTGATGATTTATTACTTCCTGTACTGTTTAACACACTCATGTGCCTCGTGCATTCACATAGAGCAATTACATTGTTTGGCATTATGTATAAATATATTAATAAAAATGACCCGTGATTCTGCTTATCTTTTCTTCCCTTGCTATTATAATGGTGCCTCCCCCTCTTCTTACATGTTTATTTTCTTAGGCTGGGGGTAATAGTTTGATGTGGTACCCTAAAAAACAAGTTCAGTAAGCTCATTTGGAAAGAAGACTATTTACAATTTGTTCAGTAGGTTTTAACAACTTTATTAGCCATATTTACAACCTACTTAGTCTTCGTGGGTTATTGGATAAGTTAAGATGAACTAAGTCAAAAAATGTGATTAGGTTTATTTACAACTTGTTAATTAGGTTTTAACAACTTCATTAGTCATATTTACAACCTGATCAATCTTTGTGGGCTACTTGCTATGCTGAGATGAACCAAGTTAGAAAATGTGATTCGGTACATTTACAACTTGTTCAGTAGGTTTTAATAACTTCATTAGTCATATTTACAACCTAATCAGTCTTGGTGGGCTACTGCTAAGCTGAGATGAACCAAGTCAAAAAATGTAATTTGGTGAATTTACAACTTGTTCAATATGTTTTAATAACTTCATTAGCCATAGTTACAACATGATCAGTCTTCCTGGGCTATTGGCTAAGCTGATATGAACCAAGTTAAAAAATATGATTTGGTGTATTTACAACTTGTTCAGTAAATTTTAACAACTTTATTAGTCATATTTACAAGTTGTTCAATTTTCTCGAACAAGGATCAGAAGCAGAGTAGCTTCCCAGCAGCAGCAGCTCCAGCATCTGCGTTGCAGATGACATCTCGGTGCTTTGATTACCACTATGAGATTTACCATTACTACTCATTTTAAATAAAACAAACTAATGCAAAATTTTTCTAATCAATGAAATGAAGTAAATCCATTGCTACTGTCTCAAACCGAAATCGAATTCTCATAGAAGATCTTTAGAATGGCTATTTTTATATCAATCATGCAATTACTAAGCTGCTGAATACCCCAGAATATGGGCTATTGAATTTGTTGTTAACTTCTTCGAAGGATTTGTTGAAGCGGTGAATTCATCTAAGAAAGATGTGGGCGTGAACTAACTTAGAATGGAAAAAAACCTAAGAAATTCTTGGGAACGTTGACTGATGAATGTTTGCATTCTTCTTCTCTCTATTCTTCTAGGAATTTGTATTTATTCTTCTGATGTTCCTTCATTTTCTATGTCTTTGTGTTTTTCTCCATTTATCTTTCAATGCGTTTCTAACATTTCTCTTTCTGTGCGTTTTCTCTTTCCTTTCCTTGGGGACAAGATGGTATTTTCATATAGGGAATTAATCACAGAAAAGTCCCTAGGGACTTTTTTGAGTTGGGAATCCCATTTGGGACTTTAATGCCATTTTTTTGGTCCCCTGGGACCTATGAGCCATTTTTCCTAAAATTTTTCTCTTCAAGGTGTTGTGGTATTTTCCTATTATTAATACATATTTCAATTAAAAGTTATATCTCATATCCAAACTCATACAAAATATACTTTAAAACCCACTCCTACTTCCTATTCCTTTTCATTCTCTACTTTTATTTAAAACTCGTCCATATTACCAAACGAGGGCATTAGATTCTTCTAGGGGTATCCAAAACTCGAGCCGTGATAGAGATTCCCCAATCCTGGTTCCCAGTCTCGATTTTTTGCATAAGGTAAAAATAAAAAAACCAAGACCGAGATCTCAAGGGTGATCCTGATCTCAATTCTGATTTCAGTATATCTCAGTCTCAATAGTCACGATCCTGATCCCAATTGGGACAAAAAATTCCTAAGATCAAAATGTCTAGACCGAAATATTTAAACACCCCTAGTTCTTCCCCGCATGAATCTACAAGTGAAAGAGACAGAGTAACTCTTGTTTTTTTTTTTACATACATATGGTAAGCATTGCTTGAAGGTAATCCCTATTTGATAATACTACCTACTTGGGGAAGACCCCTCCCCGGCAAAAGAGACAGAGTAACTCTGAGGCCCCATTTGATAGCATGGAACTGAGAGGGAGTAAGTGAAATTAGAAGTGGAACTTAACTTTTAGCGTGTTTGGTGCAATTGAAATCACTTCCACCACTTACCCCATAGAAGTGGGTTCCACTTCCACTTCCAAGGGTTTGTTTCCTCAATGCCCCTCCTCCTGTTTCTTCAACCCTCTACCGCCAACCACCATCCTCCACCAGAGGTGACGACCTTCTATTGATGACAGCCTTCCACATCGATGACGACAGCGACAACCCTTCATCTTCTTTTTCAACCGCGGTCATCACCTCCCTCTGCCCTTTGTCTTCTTCTTTAACCGCGTCAATAGCATGGAACCGTTGTTTATTTATCAACAACGATGGCTATCCACATTTTCGGCCAACAATGGTGATTTAGAACGGCGACAATCCTTATACAGATCTCGGCCTCTCTCTCGATCTCCATGTTCTACCCCTTCTTCTCAATCGATCTCTATCTTTTGTTATTTTATAGTTTGTTTGAGTTGCTATTGACTGTGGTGATCGGTGTCTCTGTGGTGACTGGTGGCCGGCGACACGATTGTGATTTGGGATAGTGATGGTGGATGGTTCGACGATGGTTGTGGATGCATGTGTGAGTGGAAGATTTTTTTGGGTCTAAGGGTATTTTGATATTTTCATATTATGAATACATTTTTCAATTAAAAATTATATATCACTTCTATATTCATACCAAACATATTTTAAAACTCACTTTCACTTTTAGTTCCACTTTCAGTTTTACTTCCAATTTTATTTTTATTTCTGTCAAAAACTCTTCCATAATAAAAAAATTTATCAAATCATATTCTCATGGCGACTCATATGAGAGACGCCAAACCTTACACCGTGGGGCCCTCAGTATTAATTACAATAAGCCCAAACCTTACACCGTGGGGCCCTAAGTATTAATTACAATAAGCTCTCGGCTATGCTGATCGTGACCTCCTGGTTCCATCTGCCTTTTAATTACCAGACTCCTTATTAATAGGGTAGCCCATTTAAATATCTCAGGATGCAGCTAATTAATCAAGGGCATAGGTGTAAATTTGACTACTAAGTTTAGGTGAAGGCCATCTAACACTATAATATTTATTTCGGTATAAAATTATATCACTTTAATTTTATTCATAAGCTCATTTTGAATAAAATTTTTGGTTATGATTATAAGTCCAGTTTTAAAATAATAAATATAATTTTATAATTTTATTTTTATTAATTTAAATAAATAAAAATAATTTATTCATATTGATTTTTAAAATCAATTATTAATAAGAATAAAATTAAAAATTTAATCTATAACTTATAAATATATAAATAAAAATTAATTTATAAATTTATCAATAAGATCACCTTTACATCAATTTTGTTACGGGGCAAAAATACCACACCAATTAACGCTCCTTAGCGTCCGCCACCTTTTGCTTTGTGGTCCCACCTGCCCCACCTTCGCTCAGCAACATCATCTTCATCCCAATCTCCTCTCTCCTCTCCTCTCCCTCATCACTCTCCGTCGGCGTCATGCGGAAGATTCAGGAAGGAATTTGTGCTTTATTTTGCTGTGAATCTTCCAAAATGGGATCATAATAAATGAATTGAGGTTAAATACGCAGTCTTTGCTTTATTGCTGGATGTATCTTTGGGGTCCCTGAAGTGGAAACTCTGAGGGTCTGTTTGGTACTAGGGTTTGGAGAAGAATAGGGAAATTTTTTTTGAGTTATATTTATAAAATTTGAACAGCTGGAGTCATAATATTTTAATAAAATAAAGATATAAAATAAAAAAATTAATTAAAATTTTTTATTTTTTAATTTTTAATTTTTTAAATTCAATTTAAAAAATTTTTCACTAACCCAACTTTTCCTCCCTAGCGTCATAACACACAAGTTCTGAGGTCTTCCATTTCGGTAGATTTTTCTTAGCAGCAAACAAAGACAGATGCTTCTTTATTTGGCACCTAGTTAAATTACACCGTCTTTTAATTAGTTTTTTGTGGATTGTTTTTGCACAAATTTTGGAGTAGAACTACAACCTTCTAGCCCAGTGACTAGTACGGAAGATTTCTTGATTTTGCAGTCTATTTTGATCCTTCGTTGTTGCGTGCTTCAGGAGAAGAGAATTTGTGTCCATGGAAGAATTAAGTCACGCAATCGGCTCTAGCACCGGTGCCAGAATCAGATTCACCTGAGTATACGCTTGGTATTGGTGTGTGGGATGGCGGCGCCGACTATGAGTGATGAGGGAGAGGAGAGAGGTGATGAGGGCTGAAGGTGATGTTGAAGAGAGAGGGTAGGGTAGGTGGGACCCAAAAAAAAACTGATAGACTAGAGGTGTTAATAGGAGTGGTATTTTTGTACTGAAAAACCTGGGTTCTATCTCTGTAGCTAAACAAATATTTAGAATAATAATTGAAGTTTTTAAAAATAATTTTTTAATCATGATTTATGGTATATAAGATAAGTATGTGATAAGGGTTTTATTTTAACTTACATAAAAAACACTTATAAATTTTTGAAAGGCTCAATATCAATATGACTTGTGAGGGTTTTTGGCTTTTTGTTTATGTTTGGGAGCACTTTTTTTAAGTTTGGCTTATCATAAAAAAGTGACTTTTGCCAATAAGCTTAAAAAGCCAGTTTATAGAGATCATGTGTTTGATACGAGAGTTGGTAAATATTTATTTATCGTTATTTAATTTGAACCACCCTCATTGTTGTGACCTCTTATATGTTCCAATTTCTCTCTTCCATCTTTAATCAAATACTCTACCTGACTCCCATCTTCGCCTGTTCTTCTTGTTTCTTGACGAATCCCAAAGGTCATCTTTATCTTATTCTTGTCACCATTGATCGAGCAATCTTTCCAGTGTGTCGACGTTGAGGGTAGTCAGATGCCGTGGTTTGGTTTGTCTATTTGGGTGTGAAGTTTCCAACCATCTATGTCTCTCTCTCTCTCTCTCCGTCTAAAGAAGTTGACCTCTGAAGCTCCATTGTTAGTCCAGCGGAATATTCTAGTGTGTGCTAGTGTTGTTGTCAGTGGAGGGCCGACCAATCTGTTCATGCAAGCTACAGTGTGCTTGGTTGGCTTCAAGTGTCTAACTTCGTCGTCGATCTACTCTACTCATCGGGTTTCTCTGCTGCCGGCGGCATATTTTTGCGTGGTAAGAGTTAAACCTTCACTTAATCGACGTTTGGGCAAAGAACTTGTTGAGTTTAATTTTCTTTCAATGTCCTCTAGTACAAGACATTTTTTTCATTGGGTTTTCTGCTCTGGATTGTTTTATCGTCGGCTAGACAGGATAATGTGATAGTTGTTGGATTTATAGTTTGCTAAGGTTATGCAACTTTCCATGGGTCTTTCTTGCGTCTTTATCAGCCCAAAATTTACAAATGTCTTGTAAGTTGTAACTATGCACAAGTATAGGTCATGAAAATAACAACAGTGTAGACGAACATGACAAATTATGGTAGGCGATCTTCCTTTCAAATGAATCATATTCGTAACTTAATTAAAGATCAAATTATATAAGATATGTGATACAATTAGTTATGTAATATTACTTCATCGAGTTATGTATTTTTCAATTGCTAAATTTTTCAATTTAACTTTTATTAATTTTTTATAATTTTTAATTTAATTTTTCTCTTATTATTATCACAAAGTTACTTATGGTATCATGTTTTACAAAAGTCACTTATATAACCGACAATTTAAACATAAATCACATTACACAATCTGACTTTTACTTAAAAATAAGATTTTAGAAGTCATATTGAAAATAAACCAATTTTATAATCGTTGTTACAAATACACATAATGCTTATTTAGAATAGCGATAGAAGCCTTCAAAAATAATTTTTTAATTGTGATTTAAGGTATACGAAGTAAATATGTGAGAATAGTTTTTCCTTATTTACATAAAAAAATATTTATAAACTTTTCAAAAACTTATTCAGACAAGTTTTATAAGCTAAATTAATTATAAAAACAAAATAAAGATTTAATAAGTGCAGACTTATTCCAAAATCCACGTCTCTTCAGCACCATGGTTTCAAGATGGTAGATTTACAATGACACATGCAGCCATCTTTAATAACCACTTCCGGGCCCCATATAATACATTTCTTAAAACCCTCCAAAGTTCCCCCATTCCACAATATAACAAGTCCAAACTGAATAAAATACACTAATAAGAAGAGAAAAAATCAACGGGATGGATCACATGTATGATATTCAGCTAGAAGTACACTCTAGAAGGACCTTGGCTTGGCAACAATGGTGGAATGCTTCAGTATGTGCAAACTAAACTGGCCTCCTTTCTCAGTGGTATCAAGCTTGGACTGTCCAGGAGGAGGCAACAGCTCAAAGTTCTGAACCAAACGTCCCAAAGTAACCCCCAGAATTGGCAGTGCGAGGATTATTCCAGGGCAGCTCCTCCTGCCAACACCGAAAGGAAGGTACCTAAAGTCGTTCCCATTGGCCTCAACTTTTGATTCCTCCTCGAGGAACCTATCGGGTCGGAATTGCTCCGGGTTCTTCCAGTGGGCCGGGTTGTTGGCCAGCCACCAGGCGTTCACCAGGATCTTGCTCTCGGCAGGGATGTCGTAGCCGCCGAGCTTGGCGTCGTGGAGGTTCATGTGGGGGACCAGGAGTGGGATGGCCATTCGCAGGCGAAGGGTCTCCTTGATCACGGCCTGTAGGTATGGGAGCTTGTGGGTGTCCGGCTCCGTCACCTGCTGGCCGGGTCCCAGGACGGTGTCCATCTCATCTCGGAGCTTCTTTTGAATCTCTGGGTTGTTCACCAGCTCGGCGATACCCCACTCAATAGACCAAAGGGTTGTCTCGATCGCTGTCATGAAATTAAACACACACTTATCGCTGAGTCGGGGAGCTAATAATTTATTGAACAAATAGGAAATAACAAATATAAAAGCCTGAAATTTAAATATTAGAATATACTCTATATCTATCCGAGAGTAATGTCAAAGAACAAATAAGTTCATCAAGTTTTTGGTAAAATTAGAACTTGTTTGGAATAGCGGTTAAAAATTTCATAAGTGCTTATGAATTGTAATTCACGGAATACGAAGTAACTTTTACGATCTACGAGGTAGCTTTTACAGTCTACGAGGTGCTTTCATGGTCTACGAGATAAATATGTGAAGGAGATTTATCTCAATTTATGTGAATTGGGCTTATATAATAAACCCGATTCAAGATCACTCTACCAAACAAACACTTAATTAGTTGTATGAATTTTACATAATCGGGTGGGACAAGAGGCTGGGGTCCCAATCTATGGTTGCTAGTTGCTATCAGCCTATCATACAATCGTCATACCCTGTCATTCACGGATTCACCTAACCCTGCAAGTTGGCTTTTACGTCCAAACCACCCTGACGGCTTCGACTTCCAAATTGGATCGCTTAAATATGATCTTCATCTTATATTTTTCATTTTTAAAATAAAATATTAACATAGACAATATTCACATGGAGTCTACCATCCAAATTACCCCAGTAATGGAAAAAACTTAAAAAAATACATTTAGGAGAACAAAAAGAAAAAAAAAACTAGATAGTTTCACAGGTAACCTCTGCACTTGAATTAGATACCAAGTAGTAACACAGCATTTCTTAAACTGCCTAGTTTAGTTATCATGCACTCATGGGGGGGAAAAGGGATAAGAGACAGTATATTCTGGCAAAGTAATTTAAATTTAGTGATATAGTCAAACAAAATGTACTTTAAATTTAGTGATATAGTCAGACAAATTTAGGGGCATTTAAATAAATTCACCCCACAGTTCCAATCCGTGCACTACTCCACCCGTCAGATAAATTAACGCGGGCCTTTGCCTTCCAATAGAGAAAATAAAAAAGTGGGTATATTGTCACTGCTTATTTATTCACCGTTAGTACTATAAATGGCCAGTTATGTTGAAGATAAACAATAGAACACATTTTCTGCCCATCACTTTAATGAGCATGAATATGAATGTGCTGATCACACATCTATACCTTGAAATTGATTTTGGATGATTTAGAATTAATTTAATTTATATTTTTTAAGTATATTTTAATTTTAATATGAGGTTAAAAATATAATTAATTCTATAACTATCATTTTTTATAAAAATAAATATATCATTTAAAAAATTACAAACTAAAAAATTTAAATTTAAACTGCTCAAATTAAATTTAAACGGTTAATATCTCTTCATATGAATAATAAATTATATGTTCGATGAGCGCCAAATATGGACCCCATTAACAATACAAACGAAAAGGAAATAAGAAAGAAAATCTTACCGGCGACGTTAATGTTCTCGACAATGTAGAGGACATTGTCCTCGTTGATTTCTCCCTTTTTCTGGGCATCCAAGATGTGGTCAATCGCACATTTTAATTCCCCATGGCTCGAACTCCTAGTGCTCCCCAGGTTCCTGTTACAAATCATTCATTCAGTATTTATAACCATACTTATTTCCAGGGAAAAAAAACTTTATAGCCTAGTACTGCAAATTAATCATCTACCAGCTCATCGTCACTCCATAAACTTTCCTTAAAGCACTTCGTCTGACTACTTTTGGCACAGTTCCCTCTATATTTTCAAGGCAAGCACAGTTTAACAAATCTAATGCCTTAATCTCCGCCCATAAAATACTTTAATATTTCCAATTAAATATCTTGAGATTTTTATTTAAAAGGTTAAAATGAAATTAAACGACAAGGGAAACTGTTTGCGTGCGTGAACAGGGGAAAAAATACAGAATTGAATGATAGAAGGGAAGGAAGGGGAGAGACTTACTTCCTCTCATCAACGAAGTAATCTTTGAAGAGTTTCAACCTTGTCTCCTTGACTTCCTTACAGATTTTCAGGTATCCTCGCAAGAAAGGCCTGAGAATGGGAATAAAATCGCCATAATTATACTCAAAGCTCTGAGCCAGACGACTCCTCTCTCCGTTCAGAGCCTTGAGCTTCTGGAAAAGGGGATCATCCTCGCTCTCGAACCTTCTATCGAACATGATTCTGTACATGTTGTTGTACATCATGAGCTGTAACCGCCTCCTCAACACGATCCCATTGGTGGCCGATTCTGGATTCTTCTTCACATCCTCCACCACGCTCGCCACCTCGTTCTCCCACCCCTCCCTGTATTGCTGAACCACCTTGTTCGTGAAAAACGGCACAGTCATGATCCGCCGCATTTTCCTCCAGTGCTCCCCGTACACCGTAAACACCATATCCTGACCTTTACCGGTGAAGATATCGAACACCACATTCCGAGTCCTGGATCCGAACTCCACCCCCTGCGTGTGCAGCACCTCCTTCGCCAACTCCGGCGACGAAACCACCACGAGGTTCCTCTGCCCCATCCGGAGCAAGAAGATATCGCCATACTTCTTCGCCAAATCGGTTAAATTCCGGTGGTTTAGATCATCGCCGACCTGAAGCCAATTTCCGAAGATGGGGACCGGAAGAGGACCCGGTGGAAGCTTGAAGCGCCTCCCTCGGAGCTTTGAGACAACAACGGCGACGACAACGGCGACGAAAAGGCCGATCAGGGTCTTCTCCAGGAGGAGGAGATCCATGTTAGGTAGGTGAGGGAATATTGAATCGTCGTGACGAAGTGTTGGAGAACAATTCTTCTGAAATGGAGGTTGGTTGAAAGGTAGAGAGGGTCAGGTGTTTTATAGGGAAAGGAAATAGGTGTGGGTGTGGTGGTGAAGTGGCACTTGTTAGGTGAAGCTTATGGCATGTGGAAGTGGGCATGGTGGGAGCAGTTAACGACGTTACTTGACGGTGATTTTGAGGGTTAGGCGAGTCAGAGTGATTTGGACGGGGAGGTTGGCACGCGAGCGCGCGAGCGAGCGAGAGAGAGTGAGTCCATGGTAGTAGGTAAGCGGGGGTTGGTGGAGGGGCATGAAAAGATGGCAAATAATTTAAGATATTAAATAAATAATGAATGGGCCTTAGCGTGGGGCCTACCATGAGTTATGACTTTGGCAACCACTGCCCTTTCGACACGTCAACCCGACTCCGTAATCATGAAATTTTGATCTTGATCGCCTTGAATATGGTTTAGGTTAAAGGGAAAATGGCTCTTAGGTCCCAAGGGACCAAAATAATAGCAACAAAGTCCAAAAGTAAATTGTCATGACAGAAAAGTTCTTATGAATTTTTTTAGTGAAAAGACCAGTATGCCCCCATGAAAAGGAAAGACAAAACACACAGAAAGATAAATGGAAGAAACACACAGAAAAAGAAATGGAAGAAAACGCAAAAAAAGAGAAAATGAAGGAAAACCAGAAGAATAAACACAAATTCTTATAAGAATAGAGACAAGAAGAACACAAACATTCAGTCAAATTCCCAGAAATTTCTTAGGCTTTTTCCCATTATAAGTCGTTTTGTTCACGCCTATATCGCTCTTAGATGAATTCACCACTTCAACAAACCCTTCGGAGAAGTTCACAGCAAATTCAATAGCCCATCTTCTGGGGTATTCGACAACTCAATAATTATGGGATTGGTTTAAAAGTAGCCATTTTGAAGATTTTCCATAAGAATTCGATTTCAGTTTGAGACAGTATCAAGGGATTTACTTCGATTCATTGACTATCAAAATTTTGCATTAGCTTGTTTTCTTTAAAATAAGTAGTAATGGTAAATCTCATAGTGGTAATCAAAGCACCAAGATGTCATCTGCAACGCGGGTGCTGGAGTTGCTGCTGGTAAGCTACTCTGCTTCTGATCCTTATTCAGGAAGACTGATCAACTTGTGAATATGGCTAATGAAGTTGTTAAAACATACTGAACAAGTTGTAAATACACCAAATATATTTTCTGACTTGGTTCATATTAGTTTAGTCAGTAGCCCACGAAGACTGATCAAGTTATTGTAACTATGGCTAATGAAGTTGTTAAAACCTAGTGAACAAGTTATAAATACATCAAAGCACGTTTTTTGACTTGGATCATCTTAGCTTAGCTAGTAGCCCATGAAGACTGATCAGGTTATAAATATGACTAACAAAGTTGTTAAAACCTACTGAACAAGTTGTGAATACATTAAATCACATTTTCTAACTTGGTTTCATCTTAGCTTAGCAAGTAGCCCATGAAGACTGATCAGGTTGTAAATATGATTAATGAAATTATTAAAACCTACTGAACAAGTTGTAAATACGAAAAATCACATTTTCTAACTAGTTTCATCTCAGCTTAGCCAGTAGCCCATGAAGACTGATCATATTGTAAATATAACTAACGAAGTTCTTAAACCTACTGAATAAGTTGTAAATACATCAAATCATATTTTTTTGACTTGGTTCATGTTAGCTTAACCAGTAACCCTCAAAGACTGATCAGATTGTAAATATAGCTAATGAAGTTGTTAAAACCTAGTGAACAAGTTATAAATACACCAAATCACATTTTTTGACTTCGATCATCTTAGCGTAGCCAATAGCTCATGAAGACTGATCAGGTTGTAAATATGACTAACGAAGTTGTTAAAACCTACTTAACAAGTTGTGAATACATCGAATCATATTTTCTGACTTGGTTTCATCTTAGCTTAGCAAGTAGCCCACGAAGATTGATCAGGTTGTAAATATGATTAATGAAATTGTTAAAACCTACTGAACAAGTTGTAAATACGCAAAATCACATTTTCTGACTTGGTTCATCTCAGCTTAACCAGTAGCCTACAAAGACTTATTAGGTTGTAAATATGACTAATAAAGTTGTTAAAATCTACTGAATAAGTTGTAAATACATCAAATCACTTTTTTTGACTTGGTTAATGTTAGCTTAACCAATAACCCTTAACGACTGATCAGATTGTAAATATAGCTAATGAAGTTGTTAAAACCTAGTGAATAGGTTATAAATACAATAAATCACATTTTTTGACTTGGATCAACTTAGCTTAGCTAGTAGCCCATGAAGATTGATCAGATTGTAAATATAACTAACGAAGTTATTAAACCTACTAAACAAGTTGTAAATACACCAAATCACATTTTCTGACTTGGTTTCATCTTAGCTTAGCAAGTAACCCACGAAGACTGATCATGTTGTAAATATAACTAATGAAATTGTTAAAACTTATTGAACAAGTTGTAAATATGCAAAATCACATTTTCTGACTTGGTTAATCTCAGCTTAGCCAATAGCCCACGAAGACTTATCAAGTTGAAAATATAACTAATAAAGTTCTTAAAACCTAATGAATAAGTTGTAAATACACCAAATCACATTTTTTGACTTGGTTTATGTCAGCTTAACCAGTAACCCTCAAAGACTGATCAGATTGTAAATATAGCTGATGAAGTTGTTAAAATCTCGTGAACAAGTTATAAATACACCAAATCACATTTTTTGACTTGGATCATCTTAGCTTAGCCAATAGCTCATGAAGACTGATCATGTTGTATATATGACTAACGAAGCTGTTAAAACCTACTGAACAAGTTGTGAATACATCAAATCACATTTTCTGACTTGATTTCATCTTAGCTTAGCAAGTAGCCCACGAAGACTGATTAAGTTGTAAATATGATTAATGAAATTGTTAAAACCTACTGAATAAGTTGTAAATACGCAAAATCACATTTTCTGACTTGCTTCATCTCAGCTTAGCCAGTAGCCTGTAAAGACTTATCAGGTTGTAAATATGACTAATAAAGTTGTTAAAACCTACTGAATAAGTTGTAAATACACCAAATCACATTTTTTGACTTAGTTCATGTTAGCTTAACCAGTAACCCTCAAAGACTTATCAGATTGTAAATATAACTAATGAAGTTGTTAAAACCTAGTGAACAAGTTGTAAATATGTTGTTTAAAACAATATAAACAATAAGGACACATGGTTGCAGAACTGAAAGTACATTTGTCAAACTTGTCACAAATAGTTGTCATTGTCATAATAAGCCTTTTCTTCAAAATAACATAGAGCTGGCAAAATACATATTTACATAACAAGAAGGCTTCGATATAAAATAATAGAACAAGTCCTATGTCTCTTTCTTTATCTTGCCTTGTTGGTTGCCAGCTACAATGGATAGAACCTTATGTGCATATTTGTTCCTCTCATGTGTTACAACCCACGAGGAAATTTTGACTGTGCCAATGTCCATGGACTAATTTTGACCGCTCGAAGATTCTTTTTCTTAACTAGCTCCTCTTACATAATCTTCTTTCCAAATGATCTTACTGAACCTATTTTTTGGGGTACCACATCAAACTATTACCCTCAGCCCAAGAAAATAAACATGTTAGAGGAGAGGGAGGCACCATTCTAATAGCAAGGGAAAGAAAAGATAAGCAAAATCATGGGTCATTTTTATTAATATATTTATACCAAATGCAAAACCATGTAATTTCTCTATGTGAATGCGTTGGGTACATGAGTGTGTTAAACAATGCAGGAGGTAATAAATTATCACATAGAACTCAATTACAAGAAAGTAAGCTAGTTATATGCCTAATACAAGCCAAAAAAAATGCTCAGCAAGCAGCCAAAGAACTAAGGCACACAGTTCATGCCTACTAAACAAGTTTGCTTAAGTGAAGGATCATTTTGATTGGGAAAATTTTTTTGGGAGACCAACTTGTGAGGCTTTACAATTGGAGGACCATGTTGAGAGGAAAGTGATATTTCAGAAACTTCTTCATCAACGTACTCTTCATTATATCATGAGCTTTGTATGCATCCATAAACTGGCATTGATGTGTAGAAGACATATTAAAAAAAATATTGTATATAACAATGAAAATCATTTGTAATCATCCACAATTTATGCTAGATTGTTAATTATTTACACGTTTATCAAATTTTACTTTAACCAATAACACTTAATTTAAAAGGGGGGAGGATAAAAGACGCACAAGTTCACCTTAAGTCCTAAGCAAAGCATGTATATATCTGTCAATAATTAATCAAAATGAAAATGACTAGGAAAACTAAAAGCTTACTCTAAGCCTCTAATATGGCCTTCAGGTTAGGGAATGTTGCTTTTAAGAATAATGTATGATCCATCATTCACAACTTATCTAGCAACAAATTACATGAGTTACAAATTTCTAATGCATCTTTTCAATAACTGACGCCTGTTTTCACAATTCCTAATTAATCTTTTCACAATTACATGAGTTATGTTTACAAGCTGATTTATGTTCACAGTTACATTTCTTAGAAACAGAGCATCGTACTAACAACTACAACAGCTATATTTACAACTACAACTGCACGTATTAATAACAATTTTTTATTATTATTTCAGCGTGTTCTCACAAATAATAGAGCAATGCTAGATGAAACAAGCCATCATCTAAACTAATTTGAACTCACAGCAACCATGTAT
This sequence comes from Albizia julibrissin, assembly GCA_037074505.1. Taxonomy (NCBI): domain Eukaryota; kingdom Viridiplantae; phylum Streptophyta; class Magnoliopsida; order Fabales; family Fabaceae; genus Albizia; species Albizia julibrissin. Next base: position 10,218,904 of record CM073484.1, read on the forward strand.
GATGTCTTAGATTCAGTAATACATAAACTTCCTTATAACACTTAGTATGTGATTCAATTCCTCAATTCCCACAACAATTAACCAAAAGAAGCATGTAAAAACCTGCTAAATAATATGGAATGACTAGCTCAGGTTTTGAATTGTATTAATGGAAATTTCAGGGATCTAACAAGTTCAAATATACCCACAAGCTTCCCGTCGATCTCTATATCAAAAAACACTCTGTGAGTTACTCCCTCCAAATCCTCTTTCGCTGAGTTTTCCTGCAGAACATTCAATTGGGGAGGGAGAAAGAGGGTAAGGAGAGACCCTGGAATGAAATAACAAAATGAGGATAAGTAACAAACAGATCGATCATTGATTCTCTACGTTTAGGGAAAATACGCTACTCTTACTCCCTCTTCTTCTGTGTGTTTTTTTTGTTTCTTTCCTTGGGGGCATGATGGTCTTTTCACTAAGGGAATTCATAACAAAAAAGTCCCTTGGGACTTTTCTGTCATGTCAATTTACTTTGGGACTTTGTTGCTATTATTTTAATCCCTTGGGACTTAAGATCCATTTTCCCTAGGTTAAACTCTGATCCAAGTAGGTTTTAAAATTTAGATTGGATCGATGGGTTTAGATCGGGTATCGGTTTGGTTCTTTTTTTTTAAGTAAAATTAATTTTTTTAGAATTTTATATTAATAAGTTTAAAATATTCAATTTTTCACTAGTTTGACTCCGATCTGATCCACTAACACTTGACCCAGCATCCCGACCGATTCGGGTTTCAGAACATTGGATCCAAGTCACTTGAAGTTAGGGGTGAGAATTTGGTTTTTTGGTTCAATTTTTAATAAAAACCGACATAACCAAAAATGAAATAAAGATAATTTCAAAAACCGAACCAAAATTGATTAACTAAATGAACTGAATCGAATTAACTAAAATATTTCGATTCGGTTCAGTTAATAACCGAATGAACCGATTATTTTATTTATTATCAACAAAATAAAATATATATAAATAAATTTTTAAAAAATATGATCTTTTATCCTTAGTATTAGATTTAGAGGTAAAATATATAAAATAGACTAATTACAATTAAAATATCTATAGATTTTATCTAATATTATTCAAAATCTACAACTATTTAATTATAAAAACATGTATTTATCAAATAGTATATATTAAATATAAATATATTATATATATTTCAGTTTTTACCAAAGTATTTTTCTAATAATCGAACACCGAATTTTTAGAAAAATAAAAACTGAAATTTTACCAAAAATTGAATTAACCGATCCGAAAAAATCGAATTGAGTTCAGTTCGGTTCAATTTTGGGTTTCAGTTCTAATTTATTCATCCCATTTAAAATTTCTATTAGAGGATGATGAGATACTAGTGTTGCTTTCATTTCAAATATGCCTCAATTTAAACAAGAGCATTTACCAAAAGGTCATTATTAAGAGTTGAGAACAAAATTATTAAATATAAATAATTTTAACATATAAATTTTACTCCTCAATCCTATTTATAAGGTAGGGAGAGAAGAGTTGGGGGGGGGGGATGAAAGAGGAAAATTTTTAGTCTTGTTTAAAAATTTTCCTAATTTGTGTAAGATACACTGAAAGTATTTTATAGATAAGACAATGTGAGTATAGTATTACATAAAAAAGGTGGTAAGGCTAAATATATATAAGTTTAGGATTATGATTGAGAATTCCAAAAATATTTATATACGTAAGTTAAAATAATATTTTTTATATATATCTATCTTTTATATAATAAATTATAATTAAAAAATTATTTTTAAAAACTTCAATCACGATTTCAAACACTTAATACCCTAATAACCTAATGATGACAGGAGGACGTTGGCCTTCACTCAAAACGTTGCGGTCTGACGTAGAAAGCTTGGGAACCAATACGAAGGTTCTAGCCCCAGCCAGAAAGGACACGAAGTCTCAGTCGCCGAACAAATGGAACTGGGCGGTGAGAGGTGATAACAAATTAATGAGCTCATCATGTCTCTGTCTCTGGATTAGTAGTAAAATTTAATTTTATAATGTAATTTAGTAAATATAAAAAAAATTTATATCAATTTACATGTACGTACTACTCAAACGTTAATTTAAATAAGTCTTATATAAACTAAGAAGCTGTTTGGAATAACTTATGAAAATTTCATAAATGCTTATAAATTGTAATTTACGGTCTACGATGTAGCTTTTACGGTCTACGAGGTACTTTTACGGTCTACGAAGTGCTTTCACGGTCTACGAGATAAATATGTAGAGGAGATTTATCTCGATTTACGTGAATCAGACTTATTATATAAGCCCGATTCAGATAAGTGATAACAAACAAACTCTAAGTATTTGTCTGAGATTACCTTTAGAATCCTAATGTATTTATTTATATAAATTAAGATAAAACTCATTTTACATAATTATCTTACATATCATAAATTATTTTTAGAAAACTATTTTTTAAAAACTTTATTTATTATTCTAAACAAACACTATATATGGACGTTTGTAATGACCCTGTGCGTCATTCTCAATGTTACGCTGGAGGATACTTGCGTGTATTTGTTTTCTTTTCTTGGGTTCTTTGGTGATAATTAATGTCGAGGCTGATGCTGAAGAAAATACAAGTAGGAACAGATTGATGGGCCATTATTAAATTGGCGTTCCCTAGTTTTGTTGCCTCATCTCAAAGGTCACGCAATATCATTCCACTGGTGCGTGCCTTGGCATCTGCCATTCCTAATTAAAGTCCCTCTAAATAATTCTCTAAATAATTGGAGTAACCATTAAAAATGAAAGAATGAAAATTCGATCGAATCATATGAATAATTAAGATATGAAACTCACTTATATACATTTTTTTAACGTGTGTTTATGAAAATTTTTGAAGAGTTTATAAATATTTATATACATAAGTTAAAATAATACTCTTCTTATATACTTATCTCATATATTATAAATTAATATTAAAAAACTATTTTTAAAAATTACAAACACTATTCCAAACATACACTTATTATTTTCTATTCATATATTTCAATTGAGGCAGTCGCAAACTAAAATAACTAAAATAAGGAAAAGCAGGGCGCCCAGGTATTGTCAGCCTCACCACCGTACACTGCTGAAAAGTCTGCGATAATTACAATACGGGTGGATCAACTTTTATTTTATCACTACCAATTCCAATCACAAAAAAAAAAAAAAAAAACAATAGGAAAAAAATTCCCCAAAAAAAAGTCACCATATTTGACTATTTTGATTGAGTCCGCAAGTTCAAGAGGAACGTTAATTGTACCCAAAGGATGCAACATATTTGGAGCTGTAAAATAAGGGCTTGAATGTAATTGACACAAGCTATATTATGTGTATTCATGGTGAATAATTAATGTCTTCACTGTATTTTTTTTTTTAAATTGTGTCTCCCTAATTCTCTCTCCACTGATTACGTATTTACAACATTGAAGAGAAGGAATGATAGTTATAAAATGGATCTAGGAAAGGCATTATGAATCTAAGATGTTTAAATTATATATTTTTTAATTTAATGATATATAATATATGATATGATTAAATAATTTATTTGATTTTTTTAAAAAAATTAACTCTATCATATATTAAAAACATGATTAATTTTTTTGTTTTTGTTTTGTCAACTCTAATATATAGGATGTCGTTTCTATTATAAGTCAATTCTTACAACTCCCACATGCAAGACACCTTCTATAAGTAGTTTTTGGTCCCAAACACCGCTATAATTCACCAACCGTTGCACTAATTACTATTTTCCCACACTACTCTTATTATTAATTGTCGATCAATATTGGAAAAATAAAATCACATTATTTAAAAAAAAGGTAAAGTTGGAAAAAAATTATGAATTTAGGATAAATTTAATAATCTAACTATCACTGATATTTAAAAATTTGTTGGAAATGCCTCGTAATAAGAGCCGTGGGGAGTAGTATCTCACTGAAATTAAGAATATGTGGTTAACTCACTAATAAACTTTGTACTATTAAAATAAAACATTTTTTTTATTATGCATAATATTTAAGAGCGTAGAAAAACACTACACTCCACTTCAAATGTTTTCCTAGTAAATTGCAAAGGGAGTAATATTTGCGGAAAAAATGCGTGGATAACCAACACATTAACTTATACTATCAAATGCTAAATTTTTTCTTACAAATCATTTACTCTTTTGGTCATATTTATAAGTAACTTTCTTTTTTATAGGGTTTGTCCCTTTTATAAGCAACTTTCAATCTATGTCTGAATATGTAAGTTTATTTTTCATATTTTTACCCTTATTAAATACATATTATTTATAATTAATTATCACACACACCAAGAGTTATATTAAAGAGAGAGAGAAAACTCACTAGGGGTGTGTTTGGTTCAATAAAGGTGAGGTTAGGTGAGGTTAATTTAAGTTAAATTATGAGAGGTTATAAGTTTTGTTTAGTTCAAGACGATGGGAGCGGAGGGGAGGGGAGGTTTGGTTTCTTGTTTGATTCAGAAGGGTAGGTGATGTGAGTTGATTATAAACTGACAAATATACCATTTTTTTTATTTATATATTTTCCTTCTTCTTTTATTTTTTAATTTATAAATATTAAAAAACCTATTACCTCAAGTAGATATGATAAAAAAATTGTATATATTTTAAAGGATATTTTATTGATTTTTACATATTATCTCATTAATTTTAAACAAGAAGGGTAAACTTGGAATATTAAAAAATAAGTATGGGCATTTTGGTCAAAGTGAGACTAATGTTTCTCTCCCTAAAAAAACCTCCAATTTTGAGGGTAGAGAGGGGAGGGGAGGGGAGCAAAAGAAGACAAAGTTTTTAACCTCCCCTCCCCTCCCTCAAACCAAACACATTTTTCCTACCTCTAACCCTCCCCTTTCCTAACCTCTCCTCCCAAAACCTCCAACCAAACAAAAACTAAGTGAATTAAGTCAACAAAGTATTGTGAGAACATATTTTACTATCTCTCTTATTTTTTATACATTCTCTCTCTGTTTTCATAAATAGGGGCATAGATGGAGAAAAAAATATGGCATTTTTGACACACTTATTACTTTTAACTACCAATTTATTTTGTGCAATAAAGGAGAAAATTATTTATAAATAAGACCGGAGTGAGTATAAAGGTACTTATAGATTACCCACCAACAAGATCTTTATATTGGTGAGATTCGAAATTACAATTTTATAATTATGAGTCAATCCTTTTATCAACTGGACAAATTTTTATTGGCAATATAAACACTAAATCTTAAAAAAACAAAAATTTGCAGTCTATGATCCCCCTTCCATTTTTCTGTCCAGACTTTTGCCTCACACGTTTTATTGTCGATTCATTTTCCTGATTTTATTTTACTCCCTCGTTGTGAAAATGCGATTGGTGAGAATGAGCAAAACCAAAGTCCCAATTCTCCAGTGCGCGGATTTTACGGACTTTTTTGTATATACAAAATTATCATGTTATTTTCACTAACAAAATTTTTAATGAGAAATTTCCCTCAAATTTCCCCTTTTTTTATATATCATTATTCGCATAGCTCCCTTAGGTAATATAATTTTTTGGTGAAGTCCCTTAGGTAATACTATGGATGAAGATGACGATGACAATGCAAATGCGTTTCCTTCCTGTATCATTATATCCTGAGCTTTATATTATTGTACTGACTCGTTCCCTAAAAACATTTTTTACTCAAAACATATATAGCTATTGTTAGGATAGTTGCTGTAAATATATTGTATAATTCGAGTCACGTATAAGAATATTGTCATTAAAAATTATTCAATAACTACCAACTAAGTAGAAATGATATTCTTTAGAATAAAACAGATCATTTCTATAAAACAATGTAAGTATAATAACGAAATATAATAAAACTTAACTAACGGCAGGTAAAGAAGATTTCAGAGGCGGGTGAGAAAGCTCGAAGGGTCTAAAGCAAGATATCTAATCCTCTTACAAACACTGTGGCCTCATATTCATGAAGGTATGGGCAGTCAATAAAGACAATAAAATGACCATTTTATTATCATTATAATGCCATAAAGACTGTTATAGACGTTGCAAATTGAAGCAATTTAATAGCCATCCAATTCTACACGCCATAGGCATCTCAAGTGATCAAAGAAATCTGTTTTTTTTTTAAAAAAAAAAATCCGATGTCCAGAGCTTGTAATTAAGGGCCAGTAAAATTGACATTTTTTATAAACTCATTTATTCCAAAATAAATTTTGAATTTCACAAAATATCCTACTAAAACTTACCCAGTCCATATTTTAAGTCACACATATAGGGTGGCAAGATATTGCCAGATTTTTGCTAAAATCGTCTCCGAGCAATGAAAGCTAAAGAATTTCGTATTATAAATTAAATATGGAAAACTTATAAAAAGGATTTATCAAAAGCAAAGGGAGTATTTACTTCGAGCAATGAAAGCTATGTCTACGTGTCAACGAGATTTAAGAGAGAGGATTTTGCTTTCAGCAGATGCTGTGGATTAACACAAACACCATACAGGCGTATACTTCATGGTTTTGGTTTCAATATTGCTTAACTCTCCTTATTTACTAGATATGGGTTATTAGATTTAATTTAGAAGGTTTAAATATAAATTTTTAAAATTTTATATTTTTTAATAAAAATTATTTTGAAGGATATATAATCTAAAATAAAGATAATTTCTTAAATATTATTTTTTTCAAAAAATAATTTTTTATTTAAAAAATCATCATTTTAAAAAAACTCAAATCTAGATTATCCAAAATTAAATTTAGACGTCCACATCTGATGAGTTGGGAGAACTAAGTACATTGCTTAGCACTGAATCGAAATCTTAGACTTCAGAGAGTTCAGAATGTTGAAGCTTTTATGGCAAACCACCACCTAACGGTTTTTTAATCCAATATTAAGATCGTTTGAGTCTTTACATTAATTTATTTCAAATTATTTTATGATGTAAGGAATAAATACGTAAAATGAATGTTATCTCATAAAACATAAAAACACTTAGATTTTAATTAGCATTTGCCATAATCCACATTTTTAGCGTGGGCAAGGGAGCTTTAGCTCTAGAGACAAGTTTGGATGGTTTAGCTGGAATTTTTAGATTTAGTGATGTGTATATATTTATACTTATTTATTTTAACATATGTAAAATTTAACATAGAAACTTTTTTAAGAATAAAATAATAATGTTTCTCAATTGTTATTACGTGAAAAAATAGGTTTATTATTTAAAAATGATAAAATTTTTAAATTTAAATTTTAAATCTAGATGATTCAAAATTTCATCGTAGCTATGGTTCAGAAACCAAACCATGTGATATTTATTTATTTATTAATATATGTTTCCGTGTTTCTGTGTGACAATGTATGAGCTCTTCATTTTTTTTTTTTTTTGCCAAATTTTTTTCTCTTCATTCGACCATAAATAAAACTTTCTCCGAAGAAGGGCATTCCAGAGCTGAACGGATAGATCTGCAGTTGCGTTTACGTATTTTATATGGGTTTTTTTAGGGGGGAAATCGGATTATTCAAGGTTCCTAAAATAAATTAAATTTATTTAATTTTATTCAGATGCTTAACCTTGACAGGATTTGATCGAGACATGGTGTAGGATATGCTTAACTTTGGCAATATACTCCCTCCCGTCCTTTTCATAAAAAACTTCTATTCTTATTATTGTATAAAACGATTTAACGGTTAAGATTAGTTAAAAATAATAAATATGTTAAAAATGTCATATTTTTTTAAATATACCCTTATTTATAAAAAAAAGTATAAGAGAGATAATAAGTAACAAATATAAGAGAGTATGAGTATAAATTATGAGAGATAATATCATAATATGTAATAAATGCGTAAATGAAAGATAATTAGTGGTAAGTAGGAGATAATTAATAATAATATGTGTATTTAATAGGGGTAGAAAATAAAAAGGTAATTTAAATTTTGAGACAAGAGGAGAAAGTTGTTTATAAAAATGACCAACCCTAAGAGAGAGAAAATTATTTATAAAAAAGACTGAAGGGAGTATGATCAAGGCAAAGTGTGGGATGATATTTTATTAAAAGAGCATTTCAATAAGATATTATTAACTTCAAAATATGTTAAGGTTGGTGTTGTTGATATTCAAAATCTACTTAGCAAAGGTCTTTGTAACCTAATTGTATAAGAGCTCTCTTTTAAATGAGAACTGAGAAGTTACATGTTCGATCCTACTTGTAACCTCTAGCATGTTAGTCCATGCTCCTTTAATTAAAAAAATAAATAAAATTCCAATTTACATAGTTACTCATTTTTAATGGAGTTTTAAATGGTTCGGCACAAAACTGTCTGTTAACCCTATATGATTTAATATTCGCCAGAAAATCCATACAAAAAATTATCGTCTGACTTTCTCCATTGCAACTATATTTAAGCAATATTGATATTAACGATGTAAACGTAAAATATTAATTAGATCATCATCCCTCACACAAAAGAAAGAAAGAAAAGATGTAGAAGACCACGCAAGGGGTCATATATCGAGCACTTCAACATCAGATAAATAGAATATTTATATATTAATCCACACCCATCATTTTAAATTACCTCAGAATAGATGGGGAGTAGGATTTTTCCTCTTTAATTTTTTTATGAACGATATGAATACTGTTTATTAATTCGTTCCAATCTCTGTGACGAAACCAGAACAGCTATTGACATGGCATTTGAACTCAAATAAACAAATACATAAAGACAAAAAAAAACCCTATTTAAATATCAAATGCAAAGATAGAGAAAATGCACTTGCCCTAGCATGAAGAAATCCCATTTTCACAGATATAAACCCTCAAAAGGGGATTATGGTGATTTCTTCTTGCATAACAGTCTTATTTGAAACATTCTGATTTGAGTTTACTAAATCCGTGATTTCTCGATCCTATAGACTAACAATCATCCTATCACGAGGGATTTTTTTTGTATTGGTATGTTTGGATAGTCTTCATAAGTTATTTTCAATTGTGATTTACGGAATATAAGGTAGCTTTTACGGTCTACGAAATAAATATGTGGAGGAGTTTTATTTCGATTTACATGAATCGGATTTATGTATAAATATAAACCCAACCAAACAAACGTTACTTTGACAAAAAAAAAAGTATATTAATATGCTCATTGGCAGTACAGTGTAATTTTGAAAAAGAAGGCCCATATTAAATAAGAATAATATGAAAACTGATAAATATATCATATAAATGTCTTATAAAAATATAAAAAAAATTATTTTTTTGGATTACATGTGGCAAGTTAAGAAACTTGAAACTTATTTGCCCCTTATTTTGTAATAAAAGTTTTGGAAAAGGGTTGAGGTTAACTACAATCCATAGACAGGGCCTCTAACTTTTAGATGATGTTTGATTGGGCTTATACTTATGCATAAGTCTGATTCACGTAAATTGAGATAAAACTCATCCACATATTTATTTTGTAGACCGTAAAAGCTATTTCGTAGACCATAAATCACAATTGTAAGTTTCAACCGCTATTACAAACATCCTTCAAATCTAAGTTGTGTTTTGTTTGAGGAGAAGGGAGGAAAGGGTTTTAGATTGAATTTTTGAGTAGGAGGAAAGTTAAAATTTTAACTCTTATTCTTTTTCTTTCATTTATTTTTTGCTATTATTATAAAAGATCCTCTTTCCACATATTTGATAAAGCAAATAAGATAACATATCCCTTCCATTCCCCCTCAAACTAAATACACCCTAAAACTTCGGTTATCGTTCCAATAAAGAACATTCCCGCTTCACTTAGCTTCGGGACGCCTTTTTTAGCGCCGCAACAATGAAAGGATTCAAACTCTCTCCCTTATGTGAGCGTGTCTAAACCATCTACGGCTTAACCCACGGACGAGGGTTTCTTTATCCCTTCCAAAAAGAGTAGAATGATGTGCGGATGAGATAAGATCATATGTATTAACGGATATGTGAATTGGTTTCTTAACGTCAATTGGCTATTTTTATTATAAAAAAAAACCATTTGTAAATTAAAAAGCAACAAAAAAGGAATGGATGAATTTGGCCATTTGGGGGTTGCAAAAAGGAATGAGGGGGAGAGAGCCACCTACCCCCTCCAATAAAAGAACAAAAACGACCGCCTCACCTAACTCACTCAACTGTCAACTCCGACTTTCTCTCCAAGTGGCTCTTATCCTTTTTCGGCTCACGTTACTCCAGCCTCCCACCCCCACCTCCATATCAATGTTTGTCTAATTATTAATACAAAGTTGGTCTATGATATGATATAAGACTTCATTTTTTAAACTCTGAGTTCGAATTTCAATAAAGATATTTATATTAAGAAGGGTTCCTACAAATCATAAATTAGATACTGGGTTATAATATCAAAATAAAATATGTGGTTGAATTATGACTTTTCAGCTTAATATATTTTTCTCCGACAACAAAAGCTCCCAATTAGTTAATTCATATGTTTCACAATATAAGTAATCTCAATTAATTTTTAATAAAAAAATATAGTCAACTCATTAAGTTTATTTTAAATTACTTTTTTTAATTTTATCATAATTGTATGAAGTTTTGAAAAAGTTAGAAAGGAAAATAGAAGAAGTCACATTTAAAAATTAATTATTGGGATAAAATTAGTAAATAATTATTAATTATTTTATAAATAACTTATACCGTGGGCTAAAGAATATGTCATTACTTAGTAAATTAAGAAGTTTATAATTGAATACTAGTTTGCTTTCTTGGTTCCCCTTGTGTCTTATGTGAGGCGGAGATAGTATACACTTATTTTAATCATTAATATAAAATATATTTATTTAATTTAATTTAATTAAAAAAATTGACTAAGTTAGTTAACATGACATATATTTTTTATACCATTTTAGTTATATTTTCTCCTTTATTCTCTTTTGTTATTATTATCAAAAAAAAATATTAATAAACATAAATTATAAAAAGATTGATAAATTTAAATATCGTATCTCATATATATGGACAAAAATTATCTCATCCCGTGAGTATATCATCCCAAGGAGCCGAGGAGTATTATTGACATGGCCCTTGTACGGTTTTACCAGTCATTTTAACTCAATAGACAATAGTCAATACCCAAAAAATTTACCAAGAAGCAATGATAATAATAAGGACGAGAAAGTGGCACTCTCTTGACATTTTTCGGAATGATTTCATGTTTCAAAGTAGGATAAGATGTTTTGGAGGAAACAGCTACTCATCAACGTATCCAAAAAAAGAAAACAACTACTCGTATTCACTAATGTGCAATAATTAATGCTTTGTAATTTAGTGAGGTTGATTGACATTCACAGTTTATTTTTTTGCGGTGATTCGAAGAACAGGTCCTTTTTTTTTTGTGTGGTTAAGAATGAGTCCTAATTGTTTGAACGAAGAGGATATTTAAATAAATTTCCTTGGTGGTAGTGGGAGTTTTAGGTAATTGAGAGGGTAATGAGCTTAATTAATTATACTCGCGGGTGTCCCCACAAAATCACTCACCGGCCCTTCACCGGTCCCAGCTTTTCAACCTATTAATTGCTTACTTTCTGGTTTAGCTTATGACTCACTCAACTACTACTAGCAAACATGACATTAAGCGGGAGTAGTTATCCACAGTTCAAATACTCCTATTTTATTTTCCTAATTAGCAAAATATAGACTGATTCATCATTTGGTTTTAAGTTATTTTCACTTGATGGTGGCGTTTGTTTGGTTCTGCGTTTTAACGTATACGTGTGTGTTGAGGGAAAATGCGAGAAATGGCATAAGAAAATGATAGCTCCACCATAGCTTTTTTTTTTTTTGGACCCACCATAGCTAATTCACACGATATATAGGCACCAAATTATTGACCTTAAAACAGCAACACAGAGAGAAACAAACAAACAAACAAACAAAGAAAAAGAAGGCCCTGGGAGATATTCTTTTAGTCCTTTTTATAAATTTTTTTTTAGTGTCCAGAATGAATTGGTGATTAAAATTATTTAAAAATAATATGTATATTAAAAATATCATTTTTTTAAGTATGTTCTTATTTATGAAAAGAGCATAAGAGAGATAATAAGTAATAAATATGAGAGATAATGTATAATAAATGACTAAATGAAAGATAATTAGTAATGAATGAGGGACAATTAATATAAAAATGTGTATTTAATAAGGGTTAAAAATAAAAAATTAGTTTAAATTTTAAGTTATAAAAAAAATTATTTATAAAAAGAACCAATTCTTAAAGATAAAATTATTTATAAAAAAAATAGGAAAGAATAGAAGTGCTTGTTGCTCGGGAACCGTGAGTGGTTTAGCTCGGAGTGGAATGGGCAAATCCTGAACGACTCTACTGCCTTTCATGACCATGACATATTTTATATATTAGTATTTATTTGAATTAATAATGGGATCCTTTAAAAATAATATTTTAATCGTGATTTGCTGTATATAAGATAAATATATGAGATGAGTGATATTTTAACTTACGTGTATAAACACTTTAAGACCTTTTAATCACTCAACTAAACACACACTTAGTTAAGGCTTCCCCATCATTTGCCCTCACTTCTTGTGACGCATTGTTCTTAATTGCGCTTTGGTGTTGTTCCTACGGTTTTACCCATTTTTGGCTTCAGGGGTTTGTTTTTTTTTGTGATTCTTGCTTTGATTGGCCATAGACCCTAGGGTCTGTTTGGTTGGACGGAGTGCAGGATAGGGATTTTCATATTACCTCGTTTGGAGTGATGAGAGGGAAAATATTTTAATTTAGACAATATTACCCTTTTATTTTATTTTTTAAAAATTATGTACAATGTTTAATAAAATATATTATAAATATAAAATTATAATTTAATAATTATAAAAATTGAATAAATATAACTATAATATATTAATAAATATCTAAAATTATATTATATAGTTTTACTTATCATATATATACAAATGGCGAATGTCATTTTTGTCCAATAAAAAAATTTAACCTCCCCTTCAAATCTCCCTAATTTGGGGGGGGGGAGGTTTTGAGGGGAGGGAGAAGAAAATTTCAAAAAATTTCCCCTTCATCTTACCAATCAAGGGAAGGGGACCAAAATTCCAGGGTCTGTTTGGTTTGAGGGGAGGGATTTTGGTCCCCTCCTATTGTTTGGATTGTTAAAATTTTTAGGAAGGGAGTGAAAATTTTTTAACCCTTCCCTCCAAAATTGAAGGAATTTGGAGAGAAATGTTAGTGTTTAAATATATATTAACTAATATGTCCCTAATATTTTATAATATTCTCACAGTGCATTTTCCATTCTTTACCTAAAACTGTCACATATTTTATAATTATATTTATTTAATTTTTATAATTATAAAATTATAATTTTATGTATTGAATACCATTTATAATTATAGTTTATTAAATATGTTATAAAGTTATAAAATGCAAATTAAATGAAATAAAGGTAAAGTTGTCCATATAAAAATGTTTCCCCTCCCCTTCCATCTCTTTTTGTCAATCCAAACAAAGTAAGCGAAAATCCCTCTCCTCATTTCTCCACCATTAAAATCCCTCCCCCTCCCCTCCAACAAGTCAAACATAGTCTTACGATATGTTTGGTTTCAGGGGAATGGAGGGGAGTGATTTTGCTCCCCTCCCCTTGATTGGTATTGGAAAGGGGGGATTTGGAGGGGAGGGAAAAAAATTTTGTTTGACTTGCCAAAAAAATCCCTTGGCTATTATATATATATAATAAATAAAATCATATAATATAATTTTGGATATTTATTAGTATAATTATAGTTATATTTATTTAATTTTTATATTTATTAAATTATAATGTTATATTTATAATATATTTTATTAAACATTATACATAATTTTAAAAGAATTAAATAAAAGGATGAAATTGTCTAAATTAAAATATTTTCCCTCCCTTCCCTTTTCGAACCAAACAATGTAACATTAAAATTCCTCCCCTCCCATCACTCCAAACGAGGTAATATAAAAATCCATCCCTTCCCTCTCCTCCCCTTCGTCGAACTAAACAAACCCTTAGGCCATGTTTGGTTTAAAGGGAGAGGAGGGATTTTACTCTCTTCTCTTGATTGGCAAAACCAAAAATTTAGGAGAGGAAGGAAATTTTTTTAAAATTTTCCCCTCCTTCCATTCAAAACCTTCCCCCTCTAAATTGGGGGAATTTAGAGGGGAGGCTAAAAAAATGTGCTTGATTGAACTAAAATGTCCATAAAATTGTTTGTTAATCCAAAAGTGCCCTTTATCCTTTGCTATTCGATTTCCCTTCTTTTTCTCCTCCTAAGATCGTTCTCTTTCACTCATCTTACTTCCAGTGCGAATGAAATATATATATATTCCTAAAATTATTCTCTTTCGCTCAGCTTACTCCCAGCATGATATATATATAATTTTAAATATATAAAAATATAAATCTATTAAATGTTATTTATAATATAAGGCATAAAGATGTTATTCATAATTAAACTTTATTATATATTTAATAGAGTTTGAAAAAAAAATCACTTATAACATAAGGGTAAAGTTGTTCATGTGAAAATAATTTCCCTCCCCTCTCCTCCTGAACCAAGCAATGTAACATTAAAATCCCTCCCTCTCTTTCCTTATAATCAATTCAAACAAGATAATATTAAAATCTCTCTCTTCCCCTCCGTCGAACCAAATAGTCCCAAGTCTGTTTGGTTTAAAGGGAGGGGAGGGGAATAGAGGGGGAGGTGAGGGATTTTGGTCCCCTCTCCTTGACTGGCAAGATGGAGGGGAGGGGAAATTTTTTAAAATTTCCCCCTCCCCCTTCAAAACCTCCCCCCCAAATTAAAGGGATTTGAATGGGAGGTTAAAATTTTTTATTGGACAAAAATACCCCCAATTATTTGTATATATATGATAAGTAAAACTATATAATATGATTTTGGATATTTATTAGTAGAATTATAGTTATATTTATTCAATTTTTATAATTATTAAATTATAATTTTATATTTATAATATATTTTATTAAACATTATACATAATATTTTAAAAAATAAATAAAAGAGTAAAATTGTCCAAATTAAAATATTTTCCCTCCATTCCTCTCCTAAACCACATTAAAATTCCTCATCTCCCCTCTAATCACTCCAAACGAGGTAATATAAAAATCTCCCTCTCTCCTCCCCTTGATAAAAATCCCTCATCTTCCCTCCTTGTCCAACCAAACAAACCCTTAAATAGATAGCTAACCCGACTTGTTTGAAAAGAATGCCACATTTGAGGCTCGGACTACTTGATCAGAACTAGTACAGATCCTGTGCGATGCGCAAATGCAAATATAATGAAACGGCAATCTTTATTGCTCTGCTGTCCAATCACATGATCATTGTGGGTTTTATATAAATGTAAAATGTTAGTCCGGATTTAGAATAGCGACTGAAGTTTTTAAAAGTAACTTTTTAATCGTGATTTACAATATACGAGGTAAATATGTGAGAAAAATTTTATTTCAACTTATATAAATAAATATTTTTAAGGTCCTAAAAACTATCTCAGATAAGCACTCAACTTTTAGATCCATCTATTGTATTTACAATTGTTTCATGTGATAGCAGAACTAATTGTTTTTATCACCGTATTATCAGGTTGAAAATCTGTAAATTCATGTAAAGACGGGAAAAAAATTTCACTAGTTCCCTAGAAAACTTGAAAATCTAACCTTTTAATTTCCCAGACAGTTAAATAAATAGTCAGCATTCAACTTGTTTTAAAAGAATGCCACCACTGAGGCTTTGACTACTTTATCTGGATCAAGGAGAGTAATTTGTTTTAATTTTTTTCCCATCTTCTTATTTAAAATCGTGATTTACATCTTGAAAAGTTAAAGAAAAAATTGTATCAAAATTTAAATAGTGGTAATATTGAAAAAAAAATGTAAGTAATACATTACTTATTGATTTATAATAAGTAGCACTATACATTCCTTTTACTTCTTCAGTCCTTGATATAAAATATAATTAATTTTTTTTAAGAGGTTAAGGAAGATAAATAAATTATTTTAAAGTATTAATATATATATTTTTTATATTAAACTAATTTATCTAATTTATGAACTAATATATAATTAAATGATATATGATACATATATTATAATTAATTTATTTATATAACTTAATTAATCTCAAAAAAATCAACTGTATTCTATGAATGACTTTGGAGAGTATAAAATACCCAATAATATTAGTAATAGATAACAGGGAAGTAGTGATTGTAGTCACGTGAATGAATATAGACCCACTTCCAAACACTTCGCTTGATGTTATTGGTGTAAGTTTGGGATAGCGGTGAGAAAAGTGGCTTATTTACAATTTGACTTGTAAAAATATAAGATTATGTAAAAATCAAATTGTATATTATGATTTATATTTTGATTGACGATTGCATAAGTGATTTTGTAAAAATAAAAAGGTGTTTGATTTGACTTTTATATAAGTAACTTTCGTAATATTTTTAGAAGAAAAAATTTAAAAAATTATGAAAAATGATCCAACTGTGCTCTTCCTTAAAACAATAGTAAGGATTTTCATGTTTTGTATTCATGGCATCTCTCACTCTTTGTCCAACATGAATGGATTTTACCTCCAACGAAAAGAACATTTTCTCAGTCGTCTCTCCTTTCATCCGTCGGAGAGTTGAATGATTTGAGTAAATGCATCAAAAGCTCATCACTCTCTAGCATAGACAATTTTTTTTTGCAGATATCGCTATGACTCATCACTCCTCTGTAGCCACAAAATCATGCCAAATATCACTTCGAGGCTGTTTGACATTGTTTTTATGAATTGGGTTTATTATATAAGCCCGATTCACATAAATCGAGACAAATCGCCTTCACATATTTATCTCGTAGACCGTAAAAGCTACCTCGTAGACCATAAAAGTTACTTCGTATTCCGTGAATCACAATTCATAAGCACTTATGGAACTTCCATAAGCCATTTCAAACAGCCTCGCGTCTTCGGTCACTTGAGCAGTGGACAACTTGCCACCGTCAATCAGATCCGGTGTGATTGTGTTGAAAAACGTTGATGAGGATGGGATCGCAAGGATCAATAGATGATCTCTTGAGATTAGTTTGGGATAGAAACAAAAGCAAACTAGAGAGTTTGAACACTAGAATTTCCAATGGCCATGAGGATCTGACCATCGTTCCTTCTTCGTCGCCTTTTCTTCCCACGATCTATTCTCTCTATACAACTGTCGTCGGATTTTGTTAGAGAAAGGCAAACACACCGTTGCACTTTGACGGAAGCTGCCGGATTGCAACCCCGACTCCCACTCTGACAGAGAAAAAGAATACCCACACCGAACGCCAATCCACAATATCGACGTCAATAGCACGCCGAAATCACTGCCACAACCAGGTGGGCTTCGCTGCCGCCGCGGGCTGCATGTTCTAGCTGAAGGTTGGAGGAAGAGAGATGCATGAGTAAGGACAAAACATAGACAAAGAACATGGGGCAGGTGAAAAATTTAAATGGTCATAAATGGTGTGATAACGGTAAATGGGCTGATGAAGTAAAGCCGAAAGCTCTAATTAGGAGCTTATTTTAAATTGTGCGATTGGAGTGAAAGTCAGATACCCAAGATGTTGAACCAAATAAATGAATTTGGACCAAAAGCACCCAATCGCGTGATTGGGCCAATATAACGCACTGCCAAACATGCTCCCCTTATTCAAAGTCCGATTGCCTTGGTAGTTGGCATGAAAGGAAGAATAAAATGATTACCTCTTTCTAGTCTAATCTTATCCAAACGTGCCTTAGGTATCCATATTACATTACATCTTGCTTGGACAAATTTTAATATTGTCGGACATACTTGAAGATAATTCTTTTCGAGATTTTTTTTTGTATATACATCTACTCAAATTTAAGACCTTTTGCCTTAGCGATCAAAACATCTTTTATTAGAATCAACTCCTACTAGCTTTTAGAATATTAGAATATAAATTATGTATTTTTTGGTAAACTTTTGACTATACTCTTAACTGATAGTTAGAGACTAATTTTTTCAAAGAGTACGGATCACTGAAGTAAGTTTTATCTTTTTCAACAAAGTCTTTTTTATGCTCATGGCTTGATTCAAACTTAAGACATGATGTTTAAAAGACCCAATCATTTGCCAACTATGCCACAACCGAGCCTTGCTAAAGAAAAGGAAGAAAGAAGAGCTCCGCGATAATTTAGGGCTCGTTTGGTACGCTGGAATTGATTTTGATAGATATGGATATGAAAATGGATATGGAATTTGAATTGGAAAATGGGGTTTAAAAGTGTATTTGGTATGTACATGGAATTCATACATTATTTTTATTTAATATTTATATTTTAAATGTACAATTATTAATATGCCCTTATCTAAAAAAAAGCTAACAACCTCAAACATCCAAACCATTTATTATTATTATTAGACTTAATTTTTTTAATAATAATGTTTTATAATTTTTTAATATATTTTAATCAGATCCCCCTTTTCTTTTTATTTTAAAAATTACCTACTAATTTCATTTTTTATAAATAAATAATTTCAAATTATAATTATATCCTAGAAATAAAAATAAAGATGTTACAGTTGTCACTAGAGTGAAGAGAGGTTGTCGTTGTTACCGAAGGGAGGGGGGTAATTGATGGAATTACAAATCTTAGCTTTTGGGATGGAATTCATTTTGGTGGAATTTGCTTATTTGGCTTCCACATAGAATTGGAATTGAGAGATAATTCAATTGTACCAAACAAACCCTCTGATAGAATTAAAACCCAATTCCATTTTCATTCTCTCCAATTCCAGCATACCAAACCGATCTTTAGTGAACTTAAGCGCGAGACCAATTGGCTCAATTTCCACTCATATTATTGAATTATATTTTCGTTGGATTACCCAACCCCTGGCAATTCAACTAATGGGCAACGGATCTTTAGTGAACTTAAGCGCGAGACCAATTGGCTCTATTTCCACTCATATTATTGAATTATATTTTCGTTGGATTACCCAACCCCTGGCAATTCAACTAATGGGCCACTATTACAACCTTGAAAGGCCCACTAAGCCCATAATCGGAAAAACAAAAATTAAAAAAAGAATGAAAATGGAGCGAAAGATATCACTAGGTTGTGTATCGCCATCACTCCGAGACTCGCTCATGTTAGCAGTGCAGGAATATCTGGTTTAGGATCTTACCACACTACCCTATCTGTGGGCTGTGCCCTCTCTGATAAAGCAATACCTGCAATTGTGAAGGAAGCAAGTAAGGAAGGAAGACGATGTCGTATGTTCCTCCGCACCTTAGGAGCTCCAGCTCCACTACTGTTGCTGCCAGAATTTCATCTCTCGCCCTAGACAACAACGATCACAGCAAGCTTGCCAATTCCCACTTCCACACTTCTCCCCCTCCTCTTTCCTCCTCCAGCTTCTCCAATTCCTCTCGCCGGAGCTCCGGAGCTCCTCCTCTATCCCGCACTCTCTCGGCCCCTGACCCCGTGTTCCCTCACTGGCAGCCGTCTGAACGCGTTTCTCGCATGAAGCCAGAGCAGGTTTTTGTCCCTGTTGTTTTTCCAATGGCTCCTTGTTATTCATCATTCAAATTAGATGCCTTGAGTTTCGATCATTTGGTAGAAATGTGTGTCTTTGAACTTGTGTTTAGGGTTTTGGAGGTTTTTTCGATTTCCTGTGTTTCATTTCTGCTGTCACTGGTCATTTTATGTTTCTTGGAATACGTTCTTTTCCTCCTTTACTTGCCCTTTCTGGGTTGTGAAACTTTGTAAAATGTGTTTTTGGAATGAATAACACCTTTGAAGAAAAAATTCCTCTTCTTTTGTATTTCGAAGAGTTGGGCAGTGGTGTATTGTGTTTCCATTCTGTCACTGGAGCAAATTATGCTATATTTGAAGTGGCATCAGAAGCTAAATTGTTGATGTTAATCACAAGTATTTGCTACGGAATATATTGTACAGACGTTTAGTTCTGTTGGAATTAGGTTTAAGATCTGGTGCAATGCGCTGATAGTTAACGCCATAGTACAATGACTATCACGAGTACTGAAGCTGGCTTTCAATCTTATGTTTTGTTGCGATCAGCTGTTGATGTTTGCAATAATAATGACGAGTTTTCCTCCTTTTTCCAGTTCGTCTCTCTTACGTCACCTTTTTAAAAGCTATCGCATATAATCGTTTATTTCATTTAAACTGCAAGTATCTACTTTGTCTTTGTATTATTTTTCGACTTCATATGGTGTTTAATGCTTTATTTATTGTTCTATATCTACCTCTTCTCGAGTAGTTTTAGTCACAGAAGAAGTTATATTGGGTTACTGAATTCTACAGAATACGTGCTTCTCATTTGCAGATTGAAGAGGTTCGACTGCGACTTAATCTTGATGTTTCTGTTGCTTCTGACTCTCTTCCTGCACCTGCACCAATAGAATCATTTTCAGACATGGTAGCTATTTAATAAATCAGACCCATATTTCTTTTATTCAATTTGTAGTCATTATGGCTAATAAGGGAAAAACTATGGACTTATTAATTTACAGTGCTTGCACCAAAGTATCATGAAGGATATTGCATATCATGAATACACAAGGCCAACTTCTATCCAGGCTC
This sequence comes from Albizia julibrissin, assembly GCA_037074505.1. Taxonomy (NCBI): domain Eukaryota; kingdom Viridiplantae; phylum Streptophyta; class Magnoliopsida; order Fabales; family Fabaceae; genus Albizia; species Albizia julibrissin. Next base: position 10,239,612 of record CM073484.1, read on the forward strand.
AAGCCATGCCTATCGCTCTTAGCGGAAGGGATCTGTTGGGTTGTGCTGAAACTGGTAGTGGAAAAACTGCAGCTTTCACCATTCCTATGATAGAGGTCTGAGCTCTTTATACATGGGATGTTTATCTAAATCTGTATTGTTTTCCTTAGATATCAAGTAGTGGCAATCAAGCTAATAGTAAATTTAATGACGACCCTTTTCTTGGGATTTAATTTCATCTCTGTTTTATTTTGTAGCATTGCTTGGCTCAACCACCAATTCGGCGTGGTGATGGTCCTTTAGCATTGGTTTTGGCTCCTACTAGAGAGCTTGCTCAACAAATAGAGAAAGAGGTGACACTTTTATTCAAACGCCATATGTTTGAATTTGTAACTGTTCTTTGTTGCTTTTTTACTTTACCTTGACGCATTCATGGCTCCTAAGACACATTTTTACTGTATGCTTAAGTTTTTGGATAAGTGGTGATTGTTTTGCATTTGAGGCTCATGAGTTATATGTATCTTCTTACTGTTTCCATATTGGAATTGGGAGTTTTATCTATACTAAGATTATTTGTTCCTTGAACACAAGATTATTTCTATCTTTTTTTTTTTAAATTATCTAAATTCTTTTGTTATACCTGAATGTAGGAGCTTTACTGATTCATTTCTTTCTTGGTAATCTTTTCCCATTATTCACCTACTTTGTTGTAATCATGTTAATTATTCTGAGGTAATTTTGAAATTTTGCAGGTTAAAGCTTTTAGCAGATCACTTGAATCATTAAAAACTGCTATAGTTGTAGGTGGAACCAACATTGAAAAGCAGGTGACTAAATGTTGAGTCATATTTTTGTATTCTTTGCCTATGATAGCTAAGGTGTTGTACATTAAAACATTAATCGTATGTATTGGTAACGTTATTATAATTATTTTATACTGGCATATAATGATTTATATCCATGCAATCTTACCCTGGCAAAAATGTTACAACTGTTTGCCTATTTTTATCATTTTACTATCAATATCAATTGAAACACGTATGAGATGTTTGAGTTCTCAATTGCTTTTTACTTTTTAATCTTCCTACACTTAGAGGTAACGTTTTTTTTTGGGGGGTTTTATGTTTTTCTTATCAATATAATAGAGATCTGAGCTACGAGCAGGAGTTGACATAGTGGTTGCTACCCCTGGAAGATTCATCGATCATTTACAACAAGGCAATACTTCCCTTTCTAGAATTTCCTTTGTTGTTCTAGATGAGGCAGATAGGATGCTTGATATGGGTTTTGAACCACAGATAAGAGAGGTTAGTGGTGTGAAGTTTCTCCCTTGAATATTCCATTCATTTTGATAACAATTCAGTTTCATATGTATGATTGATGAGTTTATTTTGTTTTTATGCTTTGACCCTATGTTTTGTATGCAGAATTTTAGGAGTTGAAAGGGAAAGGAAATAAGAATGTGAATGGCAGAATGGAAAATGACCTTTTTATCCTTGTATAAAAATATTAAAAAATGATAAACACTTTTTGAATAACGATAACAAAGGCTTGATAGAAGTTATGATTTATTGGTGTCTTGATTTCAATCATTCCCGTTCCATCCTGGTACTTGTGTTTATGCTTTGCTAGATTATATTGTTTCCATGTAGGTTTTCCTCTATTTTTTATTTTTTGGCTTGAAAGTTCTTCCTCTTGTTTTTATTTTAAAATCAGACCAAATGTTGTATCAGTTTTATTTTGCCTCTTGATACATCTCTTTTATTTCAATGCATGTTGCCCCATAGTTAGATGCCATATTGGTTCGAATTTAATCTTTTGTGAATAAGCTATCAACTATAAGTAATCATCCCACACTCGTGTGTTAAAATTTGTCTATCTATCTAGATTGCTGAAGAAAATATATACTTTCTTATGTATCTTCAGGTCATGAGAAATCTTCCGGAGAAGCATCAAACATTGTTATTTAGTGCAACCATGCCTGTGGAGATTGAAGCATTAGCAAAGGTTAGGTTTCATCCTTTACTAGGGAACTGCTATTTCTAATTTTAAGGAGACTTTCTGTGTGCTATTGCTGAGAGAAATAAAAGTAATCTCCAGCATACATTATATGCTGCTGACCAATTTTTTAATTTCACTAAGTTGTTAGTAACCCCCTTTTTGAGTGACTTGTAGGCTACTTAATTTCTGTTTCACTGTTGAACTTGGCTTCTTAAGCCTCGTAAAGAACCTCTGGAATCATTGTTATTTGCAAGGAACAAAAAACCGGGCAATAAACCGGTCACGGTTCAGGGTCAATGGGTCACCGGTGATCGGACTGGTCATATTAAAATATTACAATTTATTAGTGGTAATATATATATTAATATATTTTTAAACTTCTATAGATAAAAATTAAGATCTTTAGAAAAAAATGCTTAAAATCTATTAGTATTAGTTATGATGACTATACTTATACAATGATATTTCCTTTCCTATAATTATTATATCCTTTTAAATAATTTTTTTTCATCATCTTCTTTTTAGATTTGTTCTTTCTTTACGTACTTTTCTCTTTATCTTGGTCTTCAAATTTTCATTTTCCCCTAAAAAATAGCGCTAGATAGTAGTTAGAAGAATAAAAAAATGTATTTCACAAAAAAAAATGCGACTAGTCCAACTAGTTGAACCACCGGTTTTACCTGTTCAAACTGGTTCATGGATTAAGGTCTGAACCAGACCGGACCACTGACCGGTCACTGGTTAAACTGGCCGGTCCGATCCGGTTTTTTGTACCATGGTTATTTGTTACCAACATATTCCCTGTAAGTTCAGTTGTGTAAGAACTTTTTATTAAGTTTACCTTTCTGTTCTTTACTTTCAGGAGTACTTGGCAAGTCCGGTGCAAGTGAAGGTAGGGAAAGTGAGTAGCCCAACAGCAAACGTTTGTCAAACTCTTGTGAAGGTTTTGGAAAATGAGAAGGTATGAATAATTGATATTTATTTGTTAAAGGCTTGATTAGAGTTGCTTATTTAATTTACTAGATTATTGACTATTGTAATTTTCCAAGTATTTTCCCCGAGTTTCATTGTTGTGGATGAGGTGTTTTTTGTAATAAACTCTCGAAGAATTTGTAATTTATTTATAATTTTCCTCTTATATTCTCTCTGTCTTCATTTCATTTTATGGTTTCTGTTCTGAAATTACAACATTTGTAGATTGACCGGCTTCTGGATATGCTTGTTGAGGAGGCGTCACAGGCTGAAAAATTCAGTCGTCCATTTCCATTAACAATTGTGTTTGTGGAAAGAAAGGTTTGTTTCATACTTTCATTTAGTTTGTGTCTGTGTTAGATGCTTTAGAAAGGCATTGATCATACTTTTTTATAGTGGCATTACTCTCTCTCTCTCTCTCACACACACACGGGGTTTTGGCTGAATTTCTATCTTTTCTCATTGTTAATTGTTTTGTTCTTGTAGACAAGGTGTGATGAAATTGCTGAAGCATTGGTAGCCCAAGGTTTATCTGCTGTTTCTCTTCATGGTGGCCGTAGTCAGAATGAAAGAGAGGCTGCTTTGCATGATTTTCGAAGTGGCTCCACTAACATTTTGGTAATCTGTCTTTTCCCTAACTGTCAACTCTGAAACGTAGTTATTAATATATTATACTTTATCGGGACATTTTGATTTCCTTCATCTAAAAAAAGCTGCAAAGCCTCATTTGGTGGTTGGAAAATCATTCCTTTTCCATCACTTGAAAAACAAGGTCTATAATATTTATTATGCTGTTGTAATAATTGCTAAGAAGTAACTATCTTTCAATGGCTCTTACAAAAAAAAAAATTATGGGCACAAGGTATTTGTCATTCGCAAGATTACTTTTTCCATTCCACTTTTCTTGCATTTCCATTCCATGTTGCAAATGCTTAATGATCTGGGGAAATTGGAACATTGATCACAATTTCTGGTTTCGGGATATCTTTTTTTTTTTTTTTTTGGGGAGGGGGGGGGTTTGGTTGGAGAGAGGTGAGGACATTTTAAGTAAGCTCAGCCTTGGCAAGGTTTCAAACATAACTTTGTAACTAAACTGTGAAGCATCTGTGCTTCATAGATTGTTAATAAGCGGATTTGATCATATTGAAACCAACCCAAGATTATCATCATTATCCAGTTTAAACATTTCATGTAATGGTTTGTCTTATCATTGGATAATAGGAATGTTTGATACATCAGTCCTCCTAGCCCTCAAAAATCAAAATCAACTAATATGATGTCATTCAACTTTAATATTAGTCTTATCTGTTTATGTTCAAATAGAATGGTTAGCTAAGAGCCCTATCTTTTTTTTGTCATACCTTGTTTTTAGTTTTCCTCATTTTGTTTAAAAGAACATCATAATCCTGCAATTATACTTCCAGACTGTTTTTAGATGGAAATTCCTTTTCATGTCAATGAAGAAAAGAACAGAGAAAAATTATGGGATTTGCTGATAGTAACTTGTTCTTCAATATATTACAAATGTCAAATTGAGAGATTATGCTGTGTTGTCTCTATGCTAGGATGCCTACCATGTCAGCTTAACGTGAGGAATTTTGATATCATGCTCTATTTTTCTTGCGTAACTCCACTTTAAATTTGGGACCTTTCCTCACTTTTCATGTTCCTCGATGGGACCAATTAATGCAGGTTGCAACTGATGTTGCATCTCGTGGCTTGGATGTCACAGGAGTGTCACATGTCGTCAATTTAGATCTTCCGAAGGTATTTCTGCCACAATCCAAATTTACTTGATCAGTAATGTTGCCTAATGTCCAAGAAGAAAAGTTTAGCTGAAAGAATTTTTGGGATTCTCCTCATTTGAGGATTGCCATTCTGCTATTGCTACGTTGGCATTTTGTTAGCCTGGTATTTTTCAGTCAAATTTAATTTCCTTCAGTTATGGCTACTTCAATTATAGACCATGGAAGATTATGTACACCGGATTGGCAGGACAGGGCGTGCAGGATCAACAGGCCAGGCGACTTCTTTTTACACTGATCGTGATATGGTGCTTTCCGTCCTCTTCTATTTTGAATCATTCTACTTTCCACATGATTTTAGCACTAACATGATTTTGGTCTCTAGTTCCTTGTTGCAAATATAAGGAAGGCTATAGCGGATGCCGGGTCTGGGAATGCTGTGGCTTTTGCAACTGGGAAGGTATATATTTTTTCTCCACGATGTTGTGTGTTTACCTTCATGTTCCTGCTCCATGGCCTGTATTATAGTTGAACTTCTTGCCACTTGCTTCTAGGTTGCTAGAAGGAAGGAGAAAGAGGCGGTAGCTGCCCAAAAAGAGGCAAAGATAGCATTGTCCAAGAACTTGTCTTTCGGAGCTGACTCAATCGCTATTGAGGATAAGTATAGGTTCATGATTGCCGCATCGAATATGAAAAGAGAGGGAGCAGCAGATAGTGCTTGGGATGATTGAAGAAGATATTTGGCGCCCTTCGTTCAAATGATGGAACTTTCCAGAAGCTCCAAGGTTTGTAACTAGCAACCTTTTCTCATTATATATATATGTGTGTGTGTGGAAGAGACTGTTGAATTGTTGGTGTGCATTGATTGATATTGTTGGTGTAGAGCTTGAGAAGTTGGACGGGACCTATGGATGATCCATCAATAGGGTTTGGTTTTGTGGGAGAGACTTGGGGCTGAATGACCGTACGAGTATGCGAACGGTTGGATTGGACTAGTTTCAATGCAAGTTGGGAGTCGGTGTGGATTGACGACCTTTCACACCTTTGTAATAGGCTATATTAGCAAATACTAGATAGACGCCTAGACTTTGTAGGGCTGGCATAGGTTATGCATCTTGTGTATTCCCCACAGACGCAAGTTTTCTTTCCTTCCAAATTTCATTGCCTTAATTTTTTTCAAAAAAGAAGGACCGACTTGGACAGGTACTCACTCCAGCATCATTGTATATCCACCTTCATGAATTCCACTCCACACCTTCATTCAACTTCATTTTGTCTGAGCATAGAAGAACCCTCGCATAATGTGATATTTGTTCTTATAGAGTGAGCCCCTTTTCGTCCAAAAAGAAAAACAGAGTTTTGCCTATATTCTTTTGTCCTTTATTTGGTATATATACATGTTTCATATGCTGCATGTAATTAATATTAATACTTCTAGCATACTCCCTCTAGTGATATTTACTGGAGTCTGATAACTTTCTGGCCCAAAAACAAGAGGCTGAAAATTTAATTATGCCTTTTAAAATTAGTTAAAAATAATAAGTATGTCTGAAATAACTTTTCTCCTAAATATGCCCTTATTTATAGTGGTGTAAGTGAGAGAGAGAAGTAAAATAAATATAAATGTGACTAATTTTTAATTAATGTGATATATATGATAAAAGGAGGGGCGTAAAAATGGAAACTCATTAAATGTTACCCTTATGAGTTATGATCAATTTAAATTTTAGATTTTTATAAAGCTGACGGGATGGAATATTAACTAATATGAAAAATATGCATGTATCTCGTGTAAAGATGGGGCTAGGGTGGTCAGGTGTCCCCTCCCAGTTTTGTTTTAATTTTGGGGTATTTTTTTTCGGTATTTATTATTAGATTATATATGAAATAAGTGATATCTTATAAAAAAAATAGAGTTATTTTCAAATTTTTCTGATTTTTTGAAGAATCTTAAGAAAAATGGTGTATTTTTCTTTTCCATTTAAAGCACTAAGGTTTTGAAAAATCATAAAAAATTAAAAATAGATTTATTTTTTTCCTCGTAAGATATCAAAATGTCATTCATTTAATATAGAATCTAATAATAAAAAAAAATATGAAAACAAACATGTGAGAAGTGCCTCAAAATTGAGACGCAACTGAGAGAAGGGTAGTTGACACCCCCAAAGGAAAATTCATTTACATTCATATAGTAAAGATCTGATTGTTGCATTTACTTTTTCTAACCATATGTAAATATATGGGGGTCCGAGTAAAGATTTGCAAGTGTTGGCATGGGTTGGTAACCTTATTCGGGGTCCGAACAAGATGACAGTCCGGATGTACTCTTATAGTATTACGATGACATTTTTTTTTTGTCGAAGTAATTATGATGACATTACTTGGTAAGTTTCAAGTGAAATGATACTTTTTTTCCAACAATTATATATTCCAAATAAAATTAATATGCCATTTTTTTATTATCAAAATATGCTTTTGTTGAAACTACATTGAATTATCTTTCGACCAAAAAAAAAAAAAACTACATTGAATTATCATTAATAACGAATAATTTATAATTTATATTATATTATAAATTTTTAAAATTAAATACTATAATATTTGTTGATTGTTCATGTGAAATTTTTCACCTATAAGATCTAGCCTGATCTTATGAGCTGAGGTCTGATATAATTTTTATAACCCATCCACGTCTAAAAAAATGAATAAAGTGTAGATGATTTTCATGTTGGGGTGCCTTTTCAAACTGGAGCCTAATATGATTCAAATATGAATTAGTTAATTGTAGTAGAATGATTTTCAAGAACAAAATTATTTATACAAATTTATCTTTAGTGTAACTTTGAAATATAACACTAAAAAAGAATTGAAGTGGACATCTTCATAATTAGATATTACAAATAACTAACAGTAAAAAATCTGCCGACTATTAATTATTGTAAAGATTCAAGCCAAATTCTGTGCTTTAAATCAATTTTCATATTGTATAATATTCATTAATTTTAATTCTGAGAATGCATTAAAATTTTCATTTCCTATTTAGGTCCTTGTTAATTTTAGATTCCAAGAATGCATTAAATTAGGACTAGTAACTATTTAAAGAAGATTAAAGACATTTTAGGAAGGTATCATATTAATTTTATAAAGTCTGATATTATATAATGATTTTGCTTAGTTTTGGTAACATAATTAAAAAAAAATAGAAAAGGTAAACCCTAGTAATAGTATCATGGAAACCAGTCCCAAGACCCTCACACGGTCATAATAGGCAAAGCGGTTTTGGCCCAAACATAACGTATCCTTTTTTTTCTTTTGTGGAACATAACGTATCCTTTTAATGTTTCTAATTAATTGGGTGGGCAAGCGAAGCAGCCAGGCCATGGCCGTCGTGAATAGCTCCCTCGTTCTGCTTTCAATCTTGTTGACGATAATATCGTCAATGGCATTTGAAGCTTCTTCTCTTCCGCTGCTCCATCACACGGCGGTGACACACTCTCTTTCCGATGACTCCTCCACCGTCTGCGTTCCTTACTATTCTTCACTGAACCCCAGTCTTTGTAAGCATTTCTTACCCACTCTATTCTCATTCCCTCGGATGGTTTATCTATCTATCTATCTATTTATATATTCAAATTTATCTTAAAAGTTAAAATGGCTGTTAAAATCATTTTTTAATGATTAATATTAGTTTTTCAATAAAGTGAAACAATATTATTATATTTTAAAACTTCTCGAGTATATTGATCTTAAAAAAAATTTCTTGAGCAACATTGGTTTATTAAAATGGCCGTTCAAATCAATTTTTTAATTGTCAATATTAGTTTTTCAATGGGTAGAGCAACATTACTATATTTTAAAATTTTCAGAACATATTGATCCTAACTTCTCAAGTAACATTACTTCTAAATAAAAATTTTCAGAACAAATTTACATTTTAACCATATATTTATATAATTTTTTGTTCATTATAAGTTTTCCTATATCTCACAGGTTTTGAGTACTCAAAATTCACCCTATGTACAGGCTTGAGGTCTGAAAATATTGATTCAAGAGAAAGAGTCGAAACAAAAGAAGTGACGTTGGAGACAAGCGATGGTCCAAGGGGCGATTCTGGAGCGCAATTAGTGGTTATGGCGATCATGTTCATCACTTTGATATTTTTTGGAGTGAAAATGCTCAACTTTGTGCTTCTTCCCGTTACCACTATCATCATCATGATCGTCATTGTCGTCTTTCGTCTTTAATAGAATCTCCTCTAATTTCTTCTATCACTGCTTCTCGCCAAATTTTCCTCTTCAATTTATGTTTCTGGTTTGCTTTGTGATTATTACGATTACTAGTTTATTAGAGATCTCCAATATCCTTCCTTTATTCTGTTTCCCATTTTTCATATCACTGGCAAATTGACATTTATATTATTATTGAGTATATTCTAATCTGACTTTGGTGTGTCTGCGAAGATTTATGCAAATATTTTCATCTACTTTCCTAAGGATTAGGTCATATGTGACCAATGAAAAGGAAGGGTAAAGTAAAATACAGTCAAGGAAAATCTTCATAGATGATTCTCGAATGAAAATTAAAAAGGTTATTATTCATATAATTATTTTTTTTTACACTTTCAATTAGTATTTGACTTTGGGGTTTATAGCTTCCTTTCTTAACATAAATGTCTCTTCAAGGGCTTGAATTTGAGATCTAGTTTGAGACCTAAAATAAATCTACCAGGGCTTTATACAACTAAACCAATACCTTATTAGTTATTTATATCATTGTTGTTAACATTAGATTAAGAACTGTAAATTTTAAATAATCTGTGCATATGACGCAAATAGGACCATGGGGTGATCTTTTTTATTTTGGAACCTGAAAATTAAGTTACCAAATAATTAAATTCATAAGATTGTTCAAATACAAATACACCTTAGTAAATCAGTTCATATTGTATGGTAATGTCATGATTAATAACAAAGGAAACTCTCATACGATGAATAAAGACCCCCCAAAAAAACTTGTTTGAAGTACAAATACGGGAAGTTAAGCCAATACACATCCATGGGAGATGAAGTGTAAAAGAAGATCCAATGTTTTGTACTTTAATATACACTGCGTGCTCTCGCGACGGTTAACATAGCTCAGTGGATAGAGTGTCTGTTTTCTAAGCAGAAAGTTGTAGGTTCGACCCCCACCTGGCGCGAATATCCATTATTTTTTAATTTGAAGTTTATAAAACGGGGTGTTAACTGGTTTCATTTGATAATTGATATTGCTCCGCGAACTCCAAAAGCCATTCCTGGCACATTTTCTCCAATTCCTTACGTTTTGGGTTATGGGGTTTGAGGTGGATGAGCTCTCAATGAACAAGAGGAACCCATCATATATAAAAAGAATACAGAACACATAAACAAAAAGATTTTTACATTTGAATCTACAAGATAACTGAGAATTTTTCAATAACATTACCATCATTGTGATAAACATAATACCAAGTTCTGACTGAATTTAAACAAATATTACACCAAAAACCCTACTTCGGACCAGACAGGGATAAAACATCACAGTATCAGACATTTTCCTGGTCAACAACGATTATAGGCAATTCCTCAATCTCTTCTATTATGGGCACTCGTGAAAGGGTTCTCTTGCTCAACTCCCTACCTATCTTTATCCCAATTACACCATGAAACCATGGTTTCTCGCTTCTCACGGACTTCAGGTCACATTTATGCCCCCAAGGCATAACAACACACTCCAGAGAAAAATAATACAAAGATTACTCCAACATTTACAACATCCCATGCAGACATATATTAGGCCAAAACTGGAACTCGCTTGTTCCCTCTGAAGGCCTGCCTTAGCATATGATACCAATCTCTATAGTGCTCAATTGACAAGCATAGCTGCCTTATGGCCTCTCGTTTCTCTTCTGCTCCCTCTAAGATCTCAGTTCGCTGTCTCTCAACCTCTTCCTCCATTTTCTTCGCTCTTGATTTAAGCTCATCCATTTCAGCAATCTGTTGCACTTGTTCCAAGTGGAGCTGGTTCAAATCCTTATCGAGTTCTTGAATTCGATGATCCCGGGTGTTCACCTCTTCCTTGAGTGAAGAAACTTCTGTGTTAAGATTCTCTGTCTCTGATTGTAAACCATCAATGGTTATTTTGAGATCTTTTATAATGTTCTCTCTTTCTTTGATGTCTACCTTTAACAGCTCTAATTCACCCTTCAGTGTTTCCTCCATCTCCATTTTTTCAGTGCTGATCTTTCTAATCTCGTCCTCCAAGAGACGACCACGGCTTTCCAATTCACGAACCTGCGCCTCCAAAGAAGTCCGTTCCTCAAGCAATTTGGACATTTGAGACTTTATCTGTGCTTTCTCAGGGAAGATTTTCTGCTCTGCATCCGATACAGCAGTTTTTAAATCCCAGATCTCATGATCACGGTCTGAGAGACTAGATTTTAACCTCATAAGTCTTTCTTGGAGTTTGGTGCTTTCTCTCCTCTCAGAATTGAATTTAGTTTTCCAAGCAGCAGCATCTTTACGAGCCAAGTCAAGCTGATCCTGCACTTTCTGAATCCTTTCAGAGAATTTATCGCCCTCAAATTTCAATGAAGCAACTTGCTTTTCTGAATCCTCGAGTTTTTGTTCGGTGATTCTCAGCTCCTCCTTCAGTGACTTAATCTTACCATCTGTTTCCAACAATTCCGGCTCCTCCAAAGACTCTGATATTTTCAGGAGTGATCCTCTTGTCTGGATGTCTTCTTCACTTGGAGTCAAACCGCTAGAAGCATGGAAACTTGATGCTTCTGAGGACTTGTGTTTTTCAAGCTCAATCTTCAGTTTGGTTATTTCTTCTCTTGAAAGCCTTAACTTATCATTTACAATCTTTAGTTCTTCTTCGTAACCATTAATTTTAGCATGAATAACTTCAATGTTCTCGTTTCTCAGCCCCCCAGATAAAACCTCTGAATTCTCCTCTTCTTGCATCCAGAGCTTTTCCTTTACCTCACGAAGCTCAATTTCCAGATCAAGTATCTTTCTGTTTAGCCCATTCTCACTACCATTCCCAGAGAAAATGGAGTAATTGTTAACCGAAGAACAATCAGATTCCTCCTCAGAATCTGTTAATGTAGATGATTCGTCTCCTTCTTTTTGGCAAGCATCGGAGGCATTCCCACCAGAGCCAAGGAAGACATCAAACCCAGCAGCCCGGTTGGCAGATATACGACGGCCTATCTTTTTGGGGGTGGGCCAAAAAGAGGATGGTTCAGATCCGCCATCTGATATACCTGAGCCTTGGGATTGAAGTTCAGAAGGTATATTCTTTCGCAATTCTCCCGTTACATTATCATATCGTTCAGCCAGAGAACGGTACATACGATAGAATTCCTCTACAAGAGAAACTAATTCAGGCCTCTTCTGATAATACATCTCAGCCTTTTTTGCAAATGAATCTCCATCGTCTTCAATCAGCTTCAGCATTCGCTTCACATTCTGGTCCATTTCTGTAAAGAAAGATTGTTTTATCTTTTTCTTATAGGCCATTGTGTTGAAAACCAGAGGAATAAAATTACAGTGATTTAAAATAGACCTGGTTTGTTACAGACGTGAAAGGTAAATGTTTATAGGTGTCCGTTTAGGGGCACTTCTTCTCCCAATTCTTTTCCCATCCACTCCCACCCTTTATTCCCTTCATGACCATTGGATCAAGATCTAATGGACCATATTTAATATTTTATAAAAATATTATTACAATGAAGAGAAGAATTAGAAGAAAATATTAAATGTGGACCATTAGATCTTGATCCAATGGTTATGAAGGGGACAAAAGATAAGAGCCGACGAGATAAGAAAAGGAGAGAAGTCAAGTCCATCAGTATAGGACAAAACTATCAACAAGTACCAATATGGGAAAAGCTATCAACAAGTACCAATATGGACAAAAAAAAGTTAAAAACATAATTAGAAACAAAATTGGGCATCCGATACTTAGATACACCATAAGGGAGGGTAATTTACCCTTCTACCATATCAGCCCTTCCATATTTAGTTTCTTATTCTGCCCTTGGATACATCATATATCTAAGCCTTTTTTTGGACCTTCCATCATATATCTAAGCTAGAACCTCCAAAAAGTATGAAATTAGTAAGGTGAAATAAACCTGAAATTCAAATTCTAGTTGTACGAACATTTGTTGACGACCAATTCACTTGATCCAGAAAAGAAGAGAGACAGTTCTGATTCTCAAGCAGTTGACTTAATCCGTGTATCCCTCAATGGCATTTTTTTCTTATGCAAGTTTTGACATATCCAAAAGAGGCATTCTATGATATCTTCTGAGCAAAGATCTGAAGTTGCATTCCTTGTTAAGGTTTGCTTTCGTTCAATTTGACATATTCAAAACAAATGAAAGAGAAAGTTAAGCATAAGAGTTCAATTGCACTTATGGTTGCTTACCTTCAAGATTTTCAGCTAGCCATTTAGAGTTCTTGGGACTTATGTGACTGTCCCACCACCAGGAATGTGACTTTTTCTCCATCCTCTTCATTTGTTTATTAGTGGTGATCTGAAAAAAGAACAAAGCACAATTATGTCTGAATTAACCAAGAGAATCAGCTGGTAACGCGAAGTCCTTTGAAGCAAATGCAGTGAAAAGGGTGGGTAAAGGAGCATCATATACTTGCAAATTGATAGTAGTAACTATTTTCAAACACTTCCAACATGGAAAACGTTTGGTATGTCGTAGCTATCCATTCAAAGTTAGATTTGACTTTGATGTATATTAAACTACCAGATCTATGGGCGGTCAATTAACCCCTCTCTTTTTTTGACCATGAACTAAATAACTCTCTAACTATAATTTTTTCCCCCATTTTTGAAATGATTAGCCCATGCCCTCATCATTAAGGCAATACCAGTCCAGTTATGAGACTTTAAACGCTCCTACTATTATAAGGCATGGGGGAAAAACTGCATCTGCCTGTGGCTGTTCATTGATAGCCTGCAAATGTCATAAAGCGTGGCAATAAATGCATTGAGAGAGTCAAGTTTCATCTCTTACCCCAGAAGCAGCCATATGCTTCTTCCCGTACTCTTTGACCAAATATCTGTATTCAAGAAGGCCTAACGAATGCAACAAAAAACCCTGCACATGATGAAGGCGACAAAATTAATGCTGAAACACATAAACTTAATACGAACTCACAGAACGGGACACGAGATTCTTCTTCTTGTTTCTTTCTTTTTTCTTTTTTTTTTTTTGGGAGGGAGCGAATAACTTGAATGAGTGGAGCGGAAGTATCCTCTATTACTATATATTATGAACTGAATATTTTATTTAGTTAAAGGATATTATCCGATTTTTTTCCCAAAAAGGAGCGTGAATGGACGCGCCGGGGAAGCGCGCGGAGAAATTTAAAGTGGTGGCGGAAATTGACTAATTATGCATCCGCATTTGATGACAACTGGCGAACTAGAAGTCCAACTATCGCCACGCGTAACCGCCTATACTGTAACCGCCTTCCATTAAAATTATTATTTTTCTTAATATCTACGAGACTGCGACAAAATTTTACCACCCAAAAGATAAAAATAATTTGTTCCTACCCTCTGATTTTTAAAAACATAATAATGGTGTCCAAGAGGACGAAAACAAAATGGGTCTCATTAGGGGGGGAGAAATGGAGACAATTGGGAGAACCCTCTGCCTCGAGAAGCACGATATTGTAATGATCCACAAATGCGCTGGCATATTCACTCTCAAATTTGAAATAAAAAAGTTCACCAAAATATTTTTCTCAAGAAAAAAATGAACAGGAAGATTCATACAAGACAATCCCACCTGCTCTTGTTGTTATTCTCCTAGCTTCTACAGCGTTGAGAATAAACTCAAAAGAATGGATACTGAAGACAGAAAACAATCCTAAATTCCAATAATTCCATATATATCCTTACGAAAAGAGAATCCAATAACAGAAATCAATCATAGAACTCAGTTCTCCACAAACAAAACTAACGAATTCATCTTCAACAAAGGAAGAGGAGCGGTCAGACTATTTCGCAATAGCAGGAAGAACGAAACAGATAGTTCACTTACTTTGATAGGAAGATCGGTTCGGCGGCGACTGTGAAGGCGGAGGGAAGAGTTCCGGCGGATTTCCGATGCCCCCCGGGGGGGGGGGGATAGAGAGAGAGGTGAAGGGAAAGGGGTTAGGAAGAGAGGTGGAGGTAGAGCCGGGAAATCGGGCCGAGCCCGTCGGGCCGGCCCGTTTAAGCCCTGTAAAATCACGGGCCGGGCTTGAAAATTAGGACTTTTAAATGAAATCGGCCCTGTAGGGCTGGCCCTGCAGGGCCAAGGGCCCGTTAGGGCCGGCCCTGCAGGGCTAAGGGCCGGCCCGTTAGGCCCGCCAAATTAATTAATTAATTATTTATTTATTTATTTTTTTTTTTTTTTTTTTTTTTTTTTCATATGGATCATTCTTCCATAAACAAGTATGAGTTGGAAACTTATTTGGAAGAACCAATATTGAAGCCTGATAATTGGAAAGAATTGGATGTCTTGAACTGGTGGAAAAACAATCAACAAAGATTTCCGATTCTTTCAAAGATGACAGCTGATATTCTGAGTATTCTAATCACTACAGTAGCAACTAGCAAATGAATCAGCTTTCAGTATTGGTTCACGTGTTCTAACAAAATATAGAAGTTCCATTCTTCCATCTAATGTCCAAGCTCTTATTTGTACTCGCAATTGGATGCATGGATTCACATATGATGGTAATTTATTAATTTTTTTGTATTTTATATTTGTTATAAAGTTATTTATCATTTTGGTTTATTATTCATTTATTTGTTGCAGATAAAGATTATGAATGTATTCATGATATGGGAGAAGAAATCCTTGATATTTTTATCCCTCAATCGGATCTTACCACTCAAAGTGAAGCACAATCCAATTTTCTTGAAATTGATGATAGTGGTGAAGATTAAATTGATACTTAAAGTGGTTAGCTTCTTGTCTTCTGATGTTTTGTCTGAGATTATGAATTACTTATGGACATTATGTTTTACCTTTGATTATGAATTAGTAACTATATTTATCTTATTACATAATGTGTGTAGATGTGTAGTTAAATTTTTAAAAAAATGATTTTCCGGCTTTAGGCCCTGCGGGCCGGCCCTGGCCCTGATGCTCTCGGGCCGGGCTTGAAAAATCAATAATTTTTCTTACCTCAGGCCCTGTAGGGCCGGCCCTTTTAGGCCCTGGCCCTTCAAGGGCCGGCCCTGTAGGGCCGGGCCGGCCCTGATTCCCAGCTCTAGGTGGAGGGAATGAAAGAGGGGATTCCCAATTTAAGGGCCACAAACACATGCCCAGCTCACATGCTCATCGCCCCCTCCTCTGTTAGTCAAACTTTTCACTTCTCTTTCCTATCTTACGCTCCCCAATTAAACAGTTGAGCAATTTAAATTTAAATTACTCAATAGTACTTCAATAGTACTGGTATTTTCAGATAATAAAACATTCAATTTTAGTGATAACTAAAACTGTAAAATGTATTTATATAATATTAAGCTATACAAAGTTTAAAACTGCTCAGCATATTATACGCATAATATATTATATACTCGTTTCTTATGGTATTGTTGGTTGACTTTTGTGTGGAGAGATTAAAAAAATTAAATAAATTAGTTAATTATAATATATATTGTATGTATTTTGATTGCTTATTATTTTATAAGTCAAAAAAATTAATTTAATATAAAAAATATAAATATAAATACTTTAAATTAATTTATTTAGATTTTTTATCTTTTCTAAAAAAATCCATTAAAACTTATATTAAAGATAAGCGATAGTATATATTTAAATTTGAGTTTTGTAAATGGAGGGAAATGCTATTGAGATATCTTTGGGATCATGTTGTCCGACTCAATTTAATTTAATTTTGTTAGCGTTTAATATAATTAGAAAAAAAATAATTGGTATCTAGTGAAAACAATAGAAAACTATATATGAGGATAATTATGAGACGTGGACAGTATGTAGTAGGTAATTAGCATATTTTGTAATCCTCTCCTGGCATGCAACAACAAACTGAGAAGTGAGATGAATCTGATTTAGCATATAGGATAAAACTGTGCAAATTTGTTTGATAAAATTGGAGTTTTTTTATATAAAATCTGAATAATGAAAGAAATGTTATCTTGTGAAACGTAAAATAGCTCAAAATAACCCATCCTAAACAGTAAACACATGCTTAATTAATACAAAAGCGTGTTGGTTTTAATTTTTAAATTAAATAGCGAAGAAATGCCGCATCGTCTCAACTTTTAAATTAAATAGCGAAGAAATGCAGTATCATTAAAAAAATCAAACATAAGGAACGTGCCGTCCATTTCGACTTTTTTCTTTTTTACATTTTCTGTGGTGTCTTGACGGGCCACTTAAGATATTTCTATAAATCGTTTTTATCTTTGGAAAATGACGAAAAATTACCATTTGAAATTTTGAATTACAAAAATCTCAAATTGTCAGGTAAATTAGCAAAACCATAAATATGTAATCAAATATAAATATGAGATTTTAAAATTTTAGTGTTTTTATTAAAATGTTCTTCACATTTTTTAAAAAACCAGCAAGAACCCCCTTCCGCTAGTGGCCAGCAACTGTCGAGCTCCAACACAATTGGTCAGAGCTCTGATGAGATATTTTGAAACCATTCTTATTAAGTGAAGTAAATTACTTAGATATGGAGAATGATAATTTAAGAATCATAATTAACAACTTGAATATTCATATTGACAAATTGAGCTTCTCAAATGTCAACAATCTAGTAAGTCATATTTTGAAGCCACTCATGTCAAGCGATGTTGACTATTTAAATATAATGAATAACAACTTAAAAATTATAATTAACAATTTGGTATCCATATTCACAACCTAAATTCCCTAAATGTTAACAGCCTTGTAGTTCATATTTTGAAGTCACCCCTATCAAGTGGCATTGACTACTTAGATATAGAAAATAATAATTTAAAAATCATAATTAATAATTTAAATATCTGTTTTGATAACTTAAGTTTATCAAATATCAACAACCTTATAGATTATATTTTAAAGGCACATTGTCAAGTGATATTGACTACTTAAATATAAAGAATGACAATTTAAAAATCATAATTAATAAATTAAATATTTATATTAACAATTTAAGTTAATGTCTTAGTGTAGCTTCAGCCGGTAGGTTCTTGCCCTTAGGTTCTTGCCCTTTTATTAAAAAAAGTGTGAGAAATATTTTGGTAAAAGCATTAAAACCCCAAAGAGTCAGACTCATATTGGATTACATATTTATTCTTTTTGTAATTTTCGAGTTTCTTTAATTTAAACAGTATTTCTTGGTAAAAGCCACCCTGTCAGGCGATATTCATTACGTAGATATAGAGAATAATAATTTAATAATCATAATTAATAATTTAGATATTCATATTGATAACCTAAACTTCTCAAATATTAATAACCATATAGTTTATATTTTGAAGCCACCCCTGTTAGGTGACGTTGACTATTTAAGTATAGAGAATGACAACATAATAATCACAATTAATAACTTAAATATCTATA
Organism: Albizia julibrissin; assembly: GCA_037074505.1. Taxonomy (NCBI): domain Eukaryota; kingdom Viridiplantae; phylum Streptophyta; class Magnoliopsida; order Fabales; family Fabaceae; genus Albizia; species Albizia julibrissin. The sequence continues at coordinate 10,257,930 of CM073484.1, forward strand.
TTGATAATTTAAACTTTCCAAATGTCAACAATCTTATATGTCATATTTTGAAGGCACCTTATCAGACGCTATTGACTACTTAGATATAGAGAATGACAATTTAAAAATCACAATTAACAAATTAGATATTGATATGAGGGATATTTTAATAAAAACACAAAAACTTTAAAATCTCATACTTATATTTAATTATCTCTTTATTTTTTTACTAATTTACATGACATTTGAGAGTTTTTGTTATTCAAATAGTATTTCTTCATCATGTTATCCTTTATCTACATATCCAATAATATTTGGGTTTTATGTTTCATAGAAAAAATCGTGGATCACATAACACAAGTGTAAGTCGGTGTCAGAGTAATTTAGAGGCTGTTTGGAATAGCTTATGAAAATTTTATAAGTGCTTATGAATTGTAATTTACGGTCTACGAGGTAACTTTTACGGTCTACGAGGTGCTTTTACGGTCTACGAAGTTCTTTCACGGTCTACGAAATAAATATGTGGAGAAGATTTATCTCGATTTACGTGAATCGGGCTTATATTATAAGCCCGATTCAAAAAAGCTATCACAAACAGCCCTTTAGTGGTTGATAATATAACCCCGTCTGAAGTAATTAACGTTTATTTATTGATTTTACTTATATAATTAATATTTAAATATTACTCTTTATATTATTCATTATCTTTCAAACTCTCATAGGTAAAGTTGAATTTTTTATTTATTTAAGACATATTTAATTGTTATTCTTAGGTTTCGTTGAATTAGTTAAGGTAACTTACCACCATGGAAGGAAAAAAAAAAACTTATATGGGGGGTGGGGCCGTATAGCTTATACAAGCAAACACGTAACTTACGAGCTAGTGGGGAGTCATGCTATCTTACTCAATGGTCTTAGCTTGATTATGCCAATTGTACCCCCAAAAAAATTGACAAAACCAAATATACTTGATTACTGGTAGAAAATATTATTGTTCTCTAATATAATGATTATGATGAGAAATAGGGAAAGGGAAAACCCATGAAAAATAAGTTTAAAAATGTTAAAAAAAAGTATTTCGAATATTTATTAGTAAATAAAAAATCAGACTAGACTGACCGGTTCAACCGGTGAACCGGTCAGTTATCTGGTTTGGTTCATCAATTGGACCGTGAACTGGTTTGAACCGAAAAAATCGGTAGTTTAATTGGTAGGACATGTTACATTTTTGTATTCTTTTTTTTATGAAATACATTTTTTTATTCTTCTAACTAAGATGAAGAAAAAAGTAGATAAAGAAATAACAAATCTACAAAAAAAAGATGATGATGAAAACAAATTATTTAAAAGGATATAATAATTATAGGAAATGAAATATAATTACATAAGTACATGCATCATAACTAATACATTAATACTAATAGATTTTAAGCATTTTTTTAAAGATCTTTATTTTTATCTATAGATGTTTAAAATATATTAATATATATATTGCCACTAATAAATTGTAATATTTTAATATGGTCAGTCCGACCACCAATTTGATCTCGATTGACCCATTGACCCTTGAACCTGTGTCGTGACCGGTTCATTGCCCGGTCTAATTTTTTGTTCCTTGATATTTATAATATCAGAAAGATGTGAGGGTCTGATTTATCCTTTTTAAAATTAAATATAAATGAAAAATATGTTTCTCTGAGTTAAAAAATGTGCTTCCATTTTTTATGAAGGTTTAACAAATTCATATTAGGTTCTAACAAGTTTTGACAAGATTTTCATAAATTCTAATTTAAAAATCATTGCTCACTATAATGGCAAGTTATTAATCCACACTTCTGATAAGGGTTCTACAAGTTCAGATAAGATTTTAATAAGTTCTGATAAGATTTTCACATATTCCAATTCAAAAATCACCACTTGGTGGAAAAGTATTAATTCTCACTTTTAATAAAGTTTTAACAAGTTCCGATAAGATTTTATCAAAAGTGAGAATCAATACCTTGTGATTGTAAAAAGTGACGATTTTTGAATTGAAATTTGTGAGATTATTATCAGTACTTGTTAAAATCTTATCTAAACTTGTTAAACCCTTATTAGAAGTGAGAATCAACCTTACCATTGTAGCAAGTAGTATTTTTTGAATGAAAATTATGAACATCTTATTATAACTTGTTAAAGCCTTATCTGAACTTGTTAAATCCTAATAAAAATGAGGACATGTTTTTTTAAATTCAGAAGAATATTTCTATAATTTATATTTAATTTTGAAAAAGATAAATCAAGCTCTTACACCTATTTAGTATTATGAATATTTAGAATATTGTTTTATTGTTTAATATTTTTAAAGTTGTTTTTCAGAAATTTTCCCATGGGAAAATGAGGTCATGTTCCTTTCTTGTTTATGATTGAGTGGGAGAGAAAATGAAAACCTATTTTAAAGAGATTGGGACTACACATCATATGCTTTTGTAGCTTCATTTATTTCATATTTATTTCTCATTGTTTGACCCTTACTACCTATCTACCAATAACCTTTTCAACCTTTATTTGGAAACTTTTTGGCGCGCGACTCATGAGAAAAAAAAAATTATTATCATATATTTGTAATTCTGAGATTTAATGTGCACCAAAAAAGTTATTTACTTGTTTACTTGAAAGCATTGGCAATTCGAAAGTCTTTTTTAATTTTCAGTTGTTTCTCAATCAACTTTAATTTTTATAAATCAAAATCGTAATGACATTTCATTTTCTCGGAAAAAAATAGGGACGAATTTATTTAGTGGTAAGCTGGAATTGCTCTTACTTTTCCGTGTCCACTGTCCCCATTTAAGAACCCAACAATTTCCCATAATTTCGTCTGTCAGCCCAATTTGTTCCTATAAAGTATGGACATACCATTTAAAATCATACAGCGTGTTCACACTGTTACTATCATATTAATAAGCATTTGTCGAAGAGCTATTTTTTGGTTCAATCATTGAATAGTTATACAAGATTATATACGACCAGAAAAAAACATATCATTTTTTTCCTGGAAATACATTTTATTTCGCAAACTGAGATCACAAAATTAATATAAAAACCTTAAAAGTATAACCAAATATCCACTCATCTTTTGATTATGATAAAATACCATTGAACATCATGCATTGTTATACCTTGCCGATCATCAAAACATTGCAGAAGTATGAAAATAATTAGATGACTCTCCCCCCCTCCCCCCCCCCCTCTCTCTCTCTCTCTCTCTATATATATATATATATATATATATATATATATATATATATTTGCCAGAATTAGACGACTCTATATAAGTAACTAGAATCACAAAATTATTTTTAAGTTAAATTCATACATGTCGTCTCTAGTTCAAGTCCATGCTCCTGTCTAAAGCTTGAGTATGTGAAGGCACAAGGTAGATCAAGAGCAATGAGGTCTAAGAAGAATCATGTAGCTATGAAATTATTTCTCCACAATCTATTTTGGAGAGAACCATGCTTTGAAAGTGAAAACCATGGTTTTCCAGCATTTATTTTTCCTGCTTTTTCATAAGCCATGCTTCAAAATCTATTATCTAAAATAACTTTTTATCACTTTTTCTCCATAAACTAATCCAAAAACATTATCCACCATGTAGGGTGTTAATCATATGCCAAATGTTTGTCACAATGGGTTAGGGGCCTCAAAGTGTAGGGAATGGGAAGAGTTGTATGAGAACAAGCACAAATTATGGGGCAAATAGTTTAGCAGTCAGAGAAATGCAAAAGCACTTGAAACTGACAGGGATGGTATCATGACATTGGGAGCACGTAAACTTTTGAAAATACAACAGGTACACATTGCCACAGGATTGAAGCACCTAAATATTTTCTTGTCAATAATCAATAATTGATACACTACATAATTTCAGAAGCAGTTGCTATACTATAGAGTATCTAGGAATCACATCTAGCCCTTAAAAAAGTCAAGCTCATCATAGAAGTGCTCAAGAAATTTGGTTCAAGACTAAAAGCTATGAGCCCGACTGCCAGGACCCTGGCGTATAGATCAAAAAATGTGTTACCAAATATCAGAGGAAAATCATGATTGCTACCGTCAAAAGCAACAGGAGCAATCAAATGGACAGAGTGGGGTATTTCCAGCATCTGCTTTGTTAATGCCCAACTCATCTTCAGCGTAGATGGCAAGTCCATCTTCTGTCGTCTTTCTAGGCCGAGAAGGTGGATCTGCAAAGTCTCCAGCATCTTCTGGCTTTTTGGTTTTCTTCTTTGTTTTCTTAGGTCTCTTAGTTACATCTTCAGGTTTGTCTGCCTTTTCGGCTTCAGATTTCTTCCTTTTCTTTCCTGCAAATATCTCATCAATCTCAACGCCTTGTTTCTTCTGTGCTGAGGATGATTTTTGCTCTTCCACAACAGTAGTGTCTTGTGCTTGATTTGGGGTCTTTTTAGAACTCTTCTTTACCATTGGAATGAAAATAAAGCTGCATATTATGCGTAGTACAATTGTGAGAACTTCCCCATACAACATAAATGTAAAAATAAAAGAGCCACAACACCTTAGATTTGGAGTCTTCTACATCCCCTTTAAACTTCAAAGCCTAGATTTAGATTATGACATTCACACTCACCTTACAATAGCAGCCCATCCCCTCTTATTTGTAATAGAATGAAGATATTCATTAACTACAAGACCAAACTCTTGAATATAAGAATAAATCAGACTACATATGATGATAAACTCCTAATCCTAATGAAAAAAAATAATTACTCCTAATATATTGGGTGTTCCACTTGGATAGGTCCTTGATAATTGTAACTAATCAATTATGAAAGTCTATTTCTTTTATGTTTATTGGTCAATTTGATTTATGTATAGGTTAAAGAAATCAAAAGAATGTAAATTAAGGCAGTATACACTCATATCAGTCTTCCCCCCCTCTAACCCACTTTCTCATGTTGATCAATGTTTAATCATTCTTTTGCAGAGTTGCTCTAGACGCGCAACATTATCATTAATTAGCCTACCTAGAGAATTTGCCCTTTTTTCCTTCAACGTGCATCACCAAAGGATTCAACCACCATCTCCAAAACAACATTTTCCCCACACCAAATACTTTAACATGCCATTGACGATCCCGTTTGGATCATTAAACCATCAGTTTTGGTCAAGCTACTTATTACAATCAATGACACCTAAAATTCACCATTAAATAACCACATTAACAGAGCAAAGATCAAAACGTCACATTGACTACAAAGAGTAATCCAACAATCAATCTGAAACAACCCAATGCAATCAACAATATTGCACAAGCATCAACCTGGCAAGTGGCAGCAATGGGACGATTAGAATTCAAAACATACATTAACATGAAATTAAGGAGCTCAATTGGATCGTTAAGCCATCAAATTTTTGGTCAACCTACTAACTGGAAGCAATAAAACCTAATATTCTCCATTAAAATGTAAAATAACCAAAAGGTCAAACAACCAAGTCGACTACAGAAAGCAACCCAGTATGCAAAACAACTGCAGTTAACAATATTGCACCAAAATCCGTATGGCAATTAATTAATTCAAGGAAAAGTTTTGCCCAACACAAGTTCGTCCTCTAGATTGCCAACAAAAGCGGACAAAGTCCCTATCTCAAAAGCACCATACTTTATTTCTTTGAATAATCTAGTCCTGGATAAGGTTATTTGCGATTGGATGCGGCCAGGATTCTGTAACCGGACATCACAAAAGTTCTTGCCCTGGTATGAATCGAAACCAAGGAAAACAAGAAAAGAAAAGGTGAGATGAAGCAAAAAGAAACTAACCAGATCACAGAGCGTTCTTAGCGTAAAACAGAACAGAATAGCGAAATAGCGGGAAAAAAGCCGAGATTCGTGATCTCTCGGATGCTTTCGGCTCTATATTCTTGTTCGCAGGTTGAGGAGCAGAAGCTTCACTTGAACAGGGAGGCCGACCTACGGATTGAAGGGAATGGATTTTTGATTCTTTTTTCTTATTTGGTTTAACTTCGGCCTTGGTTTGAGACTTCGAGTATAATTAATCATGGATTTGTTTAAATTATAATGTATATCATATTTTTTATAATTTATGAGATAACTATCTAAGAAAAATCTTATCTCGACTTATACAAAATGATTTTTAAAATCATAGTTTTAGAGTTAAATATTCACTCACTAAGAGCCTGTTTGGTTCGATTTCATTACACTCTGCAGTGCAATATAGTGCGATGTAATGGTAATACAATGTAATATTAATTACATGGCTAATGTTTAGTTTGATTTTTAAGTAAGGTGTAATGAGTTATTATTTTAACAATTATTTAAAATTAATATATCACACAAAGTCTATTTTACCTTTACTATAATTTTTGTAAAAAGAAAGTTAATAATCATGTGGAGGAGGAAGATGTAGTGGTAGCGGCGAGTGGCAACGAAGGCGGAGGAGAAGGCAGAGAAGGAGGAGGTAGTAGCGGGGCGGCAGCGGTGGAGGAGGTGTAGAGGTGACGACGGATGGCGGAGAATAAGGTAGTGGCGGTAGCAGTTATGTTAATGTAGCTAAGTGAAAAGATATAAGTAAAATAAAGAGAAATGAAATTAAAGAGTAAATTGGACTTTTTTAACTATGCAATATCATGGTAATAAGGATTCATAGGGGGGAGGTATGAATGAGGATTACCAATTTTTTTGGTAATCATCATTACCATGATAAACCTCATTATCATGCTAAAGAGCAACTAAACACTCTTATCATGGTAATGCGATCATGATTACCATTGCATGCATGCAATGGGGTTGAACCAAACGGGCTCTAAGACAAAAATAAAAGGTCTCATTTGATTAAGATAAAATCAAGGGATGGGAGAGAAGATCCCCCCTCTAAAAATAGGGGAATTCAGAGTCCCCTTCTTTCCTCTATGCTAACCAAGCGGCAAAAAAGACTTTCACAAATAATTTTGAAAGTAATGATTTTTCCCCTAAGCACAACGATCCTCTAATTGGAAGTAATGACTTTGTTTGTGTGCCATCTAGAGATAGAAATAGGCTAAGTTAGGCTAGGCTTTAGTTACTGGGCCTACAATAGAAATCCAAAGTCTAAAAGCATGTTTGGTATCACTTTTAAAGGGTTTATAAATCTTATATACGTAAATCGAGACAATTCTCCTCTTATATACTTACATTGTATTTCAGAAATCACGTTTGAAAAATTACTTTTGAAGACTTCAATCGTTATTCAAAACGAACACTAAGTCTGTATAAAGGTTTTTTTAAAGGCATGAGCCTTCAGAAAGCTTAAAACATATTTAAAGGCCTAATTAAAATCTAGGCCTTTAAATAAGCTTAAAGCTTATGCATCTAAGTTCATATATAATAATTCAAGTTTATTTAAAAGCGTATATTATGTCTTAAAAGTATAGGATTTATTCTCACATGCAATATAAGAGTTTAGTAAAGAAAAATAAAAGAACACCTAGTGGCAATAATTGTTTGAACAAATAAGAAGATAAATCTATCATCTATCAACTAAAGAGATATTTTATAAAATCAATTAAGTATAATAATAGCTCGTTTGAATTGGCTTATGGAAGCTCCATAAGTGCTTATAAATCGTGATTCACTGAATACGAAATAACTTTTACGGTTTACGAGGTTACTTTTACAGTCTATGAGGTAAATATGTGGTGGAGATTTAAGTAAATCGGGCTTATAAAATAAGCCCGATTGGAAACAGAGTTTCCAAACAAGCTATAAGTCACATGTAAACTAGATTTTACCTCTTTTGCTCTTCTTACATAAACTAAGACAAACTTCTACTATTGGAATTATTATATTTCATATGGGCATCACTAACATAAACTTACTGCAATTATCATGTTGCAGCAAATGACAAATTAAAAGAGAGGGAACCAGCTAGCATTGTCATCTTGTGCAATCGAATAGAAAAGAAGTAGATGTAGTCAACTAATGAATGAAAAAGTTTAAACTCAGCTCATAGGTAAATGATGAAATGTGAGACATAGGTTTAAGAAAAAGTTAATAATTTTATTACTTTATAAGTAATTTACAAAAATAATTTAGATTAAATAATATAATTATGCATAATAGTATATTTTTCTAAAAAAACTAAATAAATCAGACTTGTATGTTTGTAGACTATACCTTATAAAAATAGGCTTGAACCTAAACCTATCCTATTTATTAATAGGCTTGACTAAGCTTAAAGTACGGTAGGGTGTAGGCCTTATCCCACCTCCAGTGCTAGTTACCAAAACTGCTTTTGAATGTAAAATTATCAGAAAGATATTACTTTGATCACATTCTCCAATTTACTACAATAATTAAAATTTAATTTCATTAATTATTACATAGTAGTAGTATCATTTAATTAAAAAAATATGCATTCAAAACACTCCTAAAGCTCAAAGTCCAACTAGAATCATATTACGTTGATTTGATAAGTAGAAACTTCGATACTTTTTAAGGTTGCCCAGTTAATAATACTTTTTTCTGGCACAAAGGATAGCCCTCGACAACAAATCACCAAGTTTCTTCCAACAAGTATAATATATTGATGTATACTGTTTTAATGATGGGAATTTAAATCAGGCCCATAAAAATGATAAGAATTTAAAAGCATTTGCTTGGAATAGCACAGAAATAGGATGCTAACAGGTATTAATTTATTCCCTCCACAGTGCTACGCCTAATGGTTAGTGATTGAGCACTAATAAGTTGGGGATACGACAGACACATCATATATATACAAAGATGAATTCATTTCATCCCATGTGATCGAGGATGGCATCCCAGTCCCACGAACACGTCCTAAAACTACCGATGAAGTTGTTTAGTTATTTCTGACAAGGGTCTCTGGATATCAAGGTCAGGTTACATAATCAAAACCAGAGGCATCCACGTCTATGGAACCATAAACCATAGTCAACATCCTAAGACAGCACAGAGGTTGGGGATGCCAGTGCTGCACTGAACGAGTTAAAACTGTCACTGCTTGAGCTGTCACGGATGGTGGAAGGCTTCACCTTCTTTGTCACAGACTGAGGGAAGTTTGTGACGGCATCAAGACCCCTCAGCTTCACGGCAGCCTTGTCATACTCTAACGCAGCTTCCTCTGCAGTGTCAAAGGTTCCAAGCCAGAGCCTTTTACGATTAACTGGGTCTCGGATTTCAGCAGCCCACCGACCCCATTTCCTACGTCGAACACCCCTGTACTTCTTGTGGCCACCAGCTGAGTCACCATTGTTGGATGATTTCTTTGGTTTATCAATGTGGGTCGGGTCTTCCTTGGTTGGAAACGGAGTACAGCCAAAAGACGAGGCAGAATCTGAGGGAATGTCAATGCAGATCTGCGTCACTTGCCTATCCCCTCCCCGTGCATCTTCACCAGTGCAAGAGTCAGTATCAGTAGCATCAGGGTCAGTTACTATAATTCTGACGAGCTTTTGTCGGGGTTTCTGCCTTGTTTTACACACCTTAGAAGAGTTAGCAGCATGATTTTGCAGTTGGAGCTCCTCAGTGGAGCAACCACCATCAGGATCTTGCATCAAAATGTTCTTTTTCTTCTTAGACAAGGGATCAGACAGAGGAATCTGTAATTTAGAATTACAGTCAGCAGAACGTGTCATTGTTTCAATAAAGTGGAATAACAACCGATGCCTCACGGCTTGGGATCCAAGGCAACATGAGAAATATCAATCGCTATAGCATAACTTAAAACCTCTTTATATGTCCTCATGCCAATCAGGGATACACCTAGCAGAAAAGGCATTGTATAATATAAATATGAAGGGGTAAAAACTAACTTCTTCACCGCCCTCCTCTTTCATATCATTACGTTTTTCATTTTCCAAGATTGCCGCAAGACCATTACATGCTTCATCTGCCATGCCTGCTGCAACACCACTAAAATATAGTTAGCACTAGGTGGATCAGAGGATTGACATGAGGCCAGGAGGAGAAGCAAGCGGGAGACAGTTAGTAAACACAAGCATAAAGATGATTTGGGCAAACATCACAAAAACTTGATAGTATGCCAGAATTAAAGCATAGAAAAGACATACAATCCAGTACGCAATACTAAAATTTCAAAAGCTAAAAATACATTAAGATCATAACTGTATATCTAAACACTCTAATAGTCCCAAGTGACAAGAAGAATTAGTATTACTAGCACATGACCACTCAACTTTAGAGAATTTAAGAACAAGAAAACTCCAAAAGCATGACAGTATAAGCAACCAAAGTCCTATATATAGTCTAGTAATAACATCAGTAAACACTCCACTAGCTGTTGACAAGAGATATAATTGTTGATAAACCACAAACATTAAATGAAACAGACTGATGCGACCTCGGTAAGCTCAAACAAGAAACAATGAGCACCATCACCCTTCTTGACTTTGGTTTTGATTAACCAGGAAGAAATTATCTGATGGGTGGCTCATCAAAAACAGCTGACACTTGGTATTAAGGCACTGATGGTGTGGCAGAATTCAATGAAGAGGAACACCTCACATGGTATCAGGATTTCCCCTTTGTCACTTGGGAAAAGATTTTAGCTGGTATATAGATTTCAGGTAAATGAACCTGAAACCCACATGAAGAAGCAACTTATGTAGCGAATGAAAAAAAGGTGTCAGTTACAAGAACACAAGGGCTACACTTTTGAACTAGTTCATCCAGAGTCTTTTCCTACCAGGGGAAGGCCATGAGGAATGTCTACCACAATTCAGGGAAAGAAGCCAGTCTCACATCCAGAAAGCAGTTTCATCTATGCATAAGGAAGTTCAATGAAAAGAAGGGTGGTTTCCAGAAATTTTGAGCTCTTTTGGATTTATTGGACAAAATTTGAGCACAGGAAAACTCGGTGATTGTTGATCTTTTATGTATGGCCTCATCTAGCATACCATTCAGCTACGAAGAGGAAAAAACCAGTGTTCAGCTTACTGCAATGATTACATAGTGTTGTTCAAATTATAGAGCATTTATTTATATAGCAGGAAGCGGATTATTATTTAATTCAGCTTCTTTAATTCAATCTACTTCATTACTGAGAAAAATTGAAGATATAACCAATGAAAGAAAAAACTTGTGGCAGTACTTGTTGCATATGGGGAGGTAATGATTACACCATATAACAGAACGTGTTCGCTTGAATACAAAATCCTAATGATAACAAACCCAGGTCCCTAAAGCAAGAAGAAACCCTAACGGTCGATCAAATATAAAAAAGTAACCACTTATAGTAGAGATTAAAACTATAAACCAACAGCCATAGCATTACAAGTACACCCAACAAAATAATAATTATTTATTCCTAACACTGATAGTTTCGAGAAATAACAAGAATTAGCAGCACAAATAGTAATTTAACAATCAACTTCTCTACTTAGGGATGTCAGAACTTCATGTGCGCTCACCTGCATAATCATAACAAAATTAACAAAACGACGCATACAAAGCCACTCTAGGAGACATAATAACCACAGAGAATAAAAAAAGCAAGCAGGCTGCAGGATAAGAAACAGTAATTTAACAAATGCGCTGGAAAACCTCACGAACTTTAAAACAAAAACAAAATTTTCAGAGTGGGACATTAAAATAAGTCCCAAATGTTCTCAGCGTGACGCCATACCATCAGAGTCAAAGGGAAATGGCACAATTTAAAGGAATGCAAAGCCAAAACAAAACGAAAATTAACACGATCCCAGAGACTAATTCCACAACGGAAAGCGGGGGAATGAAATTGAGCAAAAGAAAAAAAAACGATGTTAACTTCGGAGGCTACTTGCGTCGGGCAGAAAAATGTGATGAAATTGGAGTATCGAACCAGCACAAGCTTCACCAAGACGAAGAAATGGCAGAAGGAAAATAGAAATGAATGACAACCAGAGAAACCCTAGGAAAGAAGCTTAAATGGTAAAGCAAGAGAGAGATTGGGAGGGAATCAGAACCTGAGAAAGAAGTATATGCTTTGAGCTGAGAGAGAAGAGGGAAGGTGGCATCAGTTACCGCCTTTGATAATATCTTTTTTCTTGCAATAAAACTGTCCTCGTCCTCCCTGCATGTAAGGTGTGTGTTTCAGTTTTTCTGTGGGCTATTCTTCGGCCCATGTTGGTTGTGAACTAGATGGCCTCTCGTGACCATTCCTTCTATCTATCTGTTGTTGATTGAAGTAATAAGTATTTTTATTCTCTAAAGAAAAAGGAATACAAATTTAAATCTCAATATCAAATCAAAAAACTTGGGGACAAAGGGAAATTCAGATACGCTTTTCAATACGGAAGGCAGAATTTTGGGTGTGTGTATGAACAATAAATAAAATAGATTTTCTTGAAGTAATTTTAGAATGCATTGAATGAGATAAATAAGAAAAGAAAGATGAGACCGACTTGTATTGTATTTATTTGTGTCATCGTTATCCAACCGTCATTATCTCTCTCCTTTTTTTTTTTTAGTTTTATTACACTCGGTGCATATATGTGTGTGTATTTAGTTGGACGGTTGGAAGGTTTAAAAGTATTTATGTACGTAAGTCGAAATAATATCTCTTTCACATACTTACTTCGTATACTATAAATCATGATTGAAAAGTTATTTTTTAAGGTTCCAATCGCTAATCAAAACAAATACTAACCTTATATATTAATAATATACCGTTTGAGTATGAAAGCAACCTACGGCAAAATAAAGAGTATGAAAACAACCTATATAATTATATATACACACAGTTGGCAAATAATAATAATTATATATACACATAATCACATATATATGAGATGGGCCTACTAAAGATGGGAACAGTTATTTATGGGCCAGATTCCTAAACCCAACGAAAAACATACAGTATGGGCTTACTCTTGTAGGAACCCAATCTTGAAAGGGCTCTGTGTCCCGTGGGGTGTGTTAATGAAGCCCGTGGTTAGCATTTCAAGTTTTGTATTGGGTCACAATGAAAAAGATGTTAATAGAATACATAATTTTTTTAAGCCCAAAAAATTATTTTCTTTAATGATTTTGTCTCAATCCCTGATGAATATTTTTTTTAAGAAAACATGTCTATCTAGTTAAAGACAGATTTGAGAGAAGCAAAAAGTTATTCAGACACAAACAAACTCATTGATAATTTATGAGAATTTCTACAGAGCTAGATGGATAATGATGTGAAGTGAGTGGGGGAAGGCAGATAGAAGGAGAGTGACAGATATTTGTTGTTGTTCGAATCAATTTAACTTTCAAGTGACATAAAATTAAATTAATGTCTCCTAAAATATAAAATCAGTCCCAGTTCAGCTGCTGCAGCCTAGTGAGGAGGTCATAGTGTGCACCTAACCTAAAAAAGCCTCAAAGCTGTAAATGAAGTGAGAGTGAGAAGATATGGGTGAGGTTCAAGTCTCTTTTGTCAGGCCATGTCTGGTTTCCTTATCCATCGATCGCTTTCCCTTTTCACTTCTCTCCCTAACCTATATGCTAAGCATTTAATTTGTTTTTTATATTTATTAATATTTAATAAAAATACTAAGGCAGAGTAATACTCTCTCAAATCTATTTTTTATATAAAAAAATAACTTTTAAATTCATACGGTTTAAAATAATAGTTACAAGTAATAAATATATTAAATATATATTTTTCTGAATTATTATAAAAAAGATTAAGATAATTTAAATTTTAAACTCTTATAAAAAAAATTGGAGGAAGTAATTAGTAAGAGTAATATTAAAAATTATTTAAATTTTAACACAATTTTTATATTTTTAATTATTTTTATTGATTTATAAGTATTAAAAGTTAGTGTCGTATGATAAAAAATAGGTTGAGAGTATTAATTACTTATTAGCAATGTATCCTATAAATACTTATTTTCACTCTTCTTTTTTTACTTACTTTCTTTCTCTCTCTATTTTTTTAAGATAATAAATTAAATAATAGTACTAATTAAGAATATAAAATTATAAACATGATCATACTTGTAACCTCTCATTTATTAAAAATAAAATACATTTTATGGCGCAATGACACTGAGACTCCTTCCCTCTTCTCCCTTGCTCCAGATTTCATTTTACTTCAGTTTTATATTTTATGGCACTGTATAGAGAAATATGCAAGTAACTTAGTCTAAAACATTGATAAATATATATATATGATAGGCGGATTCAATGGTTCAGTTTCACAAGATTCTACCTTCCAACCTTGTGATGCTAATGCGAGTGTCCATCAATGCCTTGACTGTTGCTAGGTCAAGCCCACAAGACCACAAGACTAAGACTAAGAATAGTGCATCCATAAAAACACCCAACAACGTTTGAACATTTCTTTTTTAATTTCCTTATTCTTAAACTTAAATTTTGCGCGGGGGAATTTGGTATTGGTTGAATGACTTGTGATTCCAACTTTAATTTGCATGCCAACAAGAACAAAAGTCACCACTCACCAGCCCCACTGACAGCCTCTTCTCCCTTCCCTTGAACCTTCCTTCCCTTTACCTTTTCCTTTCTCATATATCTTACATTTTTTTAATATATATATATTTCTTGTGATTATATATGAATGACTAGACGTGCACATAGACTATACATACATGCTCTTCTGTTTCCCACATCTCTTGAGAGTCTGTCTCATGCAAGTAACTTACTTTTTTTTCCCTCTGCTTGAATCTCCAAATCACATTCCTACCTCCTGGCTGTATTATATTCAATTATTTTCAAACTATTATATGTGTTTTCTTTTACATTAAAATAAGATTGGAGGGTCACTATGCTACATACTGTGAAGATTTCCTCCCCATTAATGTAATACGTACTACTCTCCTGTCCCATTACCTGCCAACCAGGTGCCCTTCAATCTCTTCCTTTCATTTGTAGAGAAACGCACGTTTGATTGTCATATGTACAACACTGGCTCAATCATATCACCGACATAATAGTACTGGGTTAATTTAGAGTGACCGTACAAATTTGTTTCTGAATTTTTCAATGGAAAGTATTGCTTTTAAAGTTTTTTTTAATTTAAAATCATGTTAGAAGTTTTAAAATGTAGTGCTTGTTTGGTAGAGCGATCTTGAATCGGACTTATTATATAAGCCCGATTTATGTAAATCGAGATAAATCTCCTCCACATATTTATCTCGTAAACCGTAAAAGCACCTTGTAGACCGTAAAAGTTACTTCGTATTCCGTGAATTACAATTCATAAGCACTTATGAAATTTTCAACGACTATTCCAAACAAGCTCGTAGTAATGTTATTATATACTGTTAAAAAATTAATATTGATTATTAAATTTTTTAAATAATAGAATAATATTATTCTATTTAACATTTTCAAAGTAACATTAAACATAAAAAAAACATTTTAAAGTAATATCACTTCTCCACATAAATTTTTAAGACAAATTTACAAATTCACCTTCAAACTTATATATGTCATGAATAATGAACATTTTTCCAGCACACCGTTGGGCCTTGTCTACACTTCATCTCCATTTCAAACAAAAGAAAATACATCATTTTTTTAAAGAGATTTAATTTAATTTCCCAACGTGATATTTAAAAAAATAATAGTTTAAAATTTTCAAAATTTTAACCTCGTTCCTAGCGTAGATTGGTCACGTTTGTACTTATTTAAAATAATAATTAAAATCTTTAAAAATCATTTTTCAATCATAATTTATAATATACATACGAGGTAAATATGTGAAATAAATCTCATTTCGATTTATATAAATAAATATTTTTAATGTGTCCAAAAATAATCCCGACAAACATGTTATTTTAAGCAACATGTGTAATGAATCGGGAAATAGAAAGATCTGAACCGCATGGAAGACAAGGTAAAAAAAAAAAACTAGCATGGAAGAATAGTTCAATAAATTATCAAAGAGTAAGCATTAAATAAAGTTGAATTCAGGGAGTGAGATTAAAAAGAAAAAAGAAATAAAAAGGGAAGACACAAAAGGGAATAAGTGAATAGTTAAGAGAACAAATGTGCCACTTTATGGTAACTACATTAATGGTATGTCCTCACTTTTCTGTCTGGTTCCTCTTTTTACTTGTCCCTTCCTCATCGCCTTCTCACCTTGCAACCTCCCTTTTTGATGATTTTTTTTTTATATAAATATATATAACTTCTTACATGGTTATTTTACCCAGGCTGTATTTATAATAGGCTTCCCTTGGTTCTTAAAAAAAATAATCCAGAATATTTTTAAAACCGATTCTTTGTCAACCTTTTATAACCTCTTTCGGGATGACGTTCTACCTAGAGTCGAGAAAACGAGCTGGCCCGAGGATAACGTTACCATCCTATATGAGACATTTTTTTTTTTTAAAAAGGTAGTTTCCGGCTTTTTGAAAATTAAGGTGTTTGAATTAATGTTTGGCAACTAGTTTCTTTTTTTGGAAAAGCAGTTTTTGAGAAGAAGTTTAAAAGTATGAATTTTTGAAAAAAAAAATCACTACCGTTACCGTTAATCTAAATACAAATCATATTTACCATATGATTGTTATCCTATTTTAAATTTATAAAAATCAGATTAAAAAAAATTACTTCTATTACCGCTAATCAAATGCGTTCTTATTTATCTCAATTGCGATTGGTCCTTTTGTTTTGATTGTCTTCTTGTGAAATCAATAATTATCTTTTGTTTTTTTTGCCAACAATCAATAATTATACTATTTTAATCTACATTAATTATATCGCTGAAAGAACCTTATAAAATACACCTAAATTGACTGACAATTAGGCTGAAGCTTCTTCTTCCTTTTTTTTCTTTTCCCAACCAGGCTTAAACAGTTCACATCATATTTTTTTCTCTTTTTATTTTATCTTTGATTTGGTCAAGGATTTTTCCTTTGAAAGTTTAGAGAATAAAGGATTTTCACTTCTTATAATAAATGTGTTTTCTGATATTCAAGCTTATATTATCCTTCTTACTAGAGTAGGGTCTTTTACCACCTCAATGAACTACTTTTTTTTGTTGTTGTCTCTTTTATAATCCTGATATTCTTCTAACATAATTATGATAGCGTTATTAAGTGCCTGTTTGGGATGACGTTTTGCATCCCAAACGGTTTTTTTTTTTAAAAATCATGGTGGCTTCTGATTTTTTAAAAATTGGGGTGTTTGAGTTGGCGTTTTAGCAACTGGGTTTTTTTTCAAAAACAACTTTTGAGAAGAAGCTCAAAAGTCTTACTTTTCCAAATAAATGTCAATTCTGTCACCGTCAATCCAAACACAAATCACACTTACAATCTGACTTTTATCCTACCTGACTTTTGTAAAAGTCGGATTAAAAAAAGTCATTTCTGCCACTATTTACCCAAACATACCCTAAAAAACATTAAGGTTGTTTGAAATGAGGGAAGGGAAAAAGAGGTAGGGGAAATGACATTTTTATGAGTTGAATTAAAAAAAGTTAAAGAAGTGGGATTATAAAATTTAAATAAAGAAAAAATGTAAGATAAAAGGTATGAAAAGTTAATTAAAAAATTTTAACCCAACTTCTTTAATATCTTTAAATTAAACTCATAAAAATTATCACTCCCCTCTCCTTCTAAATTTATCGTACCAAACAAATCCTTGGTGCTATCTTTCCTAGAGTAAGATGTATCCCACGGTAGCTTTGCATTAGGTTTTTCAAATATGCAGTGTATGAACTTGTAAAAAAAAGTATGATAAATTAGATAACAACGTTCCCTATATATGACATTTATTAAAAAGCTTATATATATATATATATATATATATATATATATATATATATTCGTAGCTTTCACTAAAATCTTGAAACTCGAAAGCATTCATGAAAAGGCTGGAAACACTTTGGGCCAACCGAAACTAAATAAATAAATAAAGATTGGAGGCACATAACAAATGTGGTGATAATGTAAAGTAACAGGGCATGATTTGAGGGCCTATTTGATTCCTGAATTATGCATCGAATCGGTTACAGGATACCAAATCGAATAATGATCAACAACCATTTATTTTTCGAAAAAAAGCTTCTTTACGAGATTGAAGGGCCAGCTCTTGTTGGCAATTTTTCACTCATGATTTTAAAAAAAGAATCAATATAATAAAGCAATACTCACAACATTATTGATACTATCTCCAAAGGTTAAACTTATCTGTTAATTGGTTGGTTTTCTTTACAAGCCTCTTTCTTTTTTCTTTTATTGTTTTTGCGGCGAACTCCTATTCACTCCTTGCATATACAAGTGCGTAAAAGGCCCACTTCAGAGTTTAAATTAAATTATAAAATATATCTTATATTTATAATAGAATGACTAATTTTTATTTTCTTTATATTTTTTGCTATATTAAGAACCAACAAGTGTTCTGTTATATATATATATATATATAATAAAAGTAAATATACTTATATTTTATTTGAAGTAAATTTGATTATATATTATCCTAAGTTATAAATAGCAAAACTCATATTAAGTTTTGAAAAAGGGTGAAGGTACCAAAATACCCATATATTTTTACTAAAAGTGTGTGTACCATCATATGTATTTTGAAAATATAAAAATATCTATAAACATTCAAAATGGCAGGGTTCTGAAACCCAGACCGGACCGGACTGGTCCGTAATTTTTTTAAAAAATGTTTTTTAGAATTTCTATTAATAAGCCTAAAATATTCAATTTCTCACTGATTTTGTTCTAATTTAGCTATGGTTTGACTCCGATATAACCCACTGACCATTGACCCAGTACCTTTATCGATTTTATGACTGGTCCAGGTTTCAGAACCTTGCAAAATGAGAACAAAAATGCCAACACCGTTAAATTTGACCTAATATCATTATTTTCTGTAGTGGAATCTATACTCTTTTTGCACATGCATGTATATCAATGTTAAGTCAAACTTAACGGTACTATCATTTTTTTATCTTATTTTTAATATTTATAGGTATTTTTACATCTATGAAGTATATATATGAGGTTTGATGTACTTTTAGTAAAAATTGATAGATATTTTTACTCTGAACCCTTAAATAATGATACAAGAAATTGAGAATTAAGCAGTGAATGTGAATAGGATGAACACGAATAAAAAAAAAAGTTGGTGATGAGCATATTTTGGATGATGGTGACCAAAAGCGGCCACGCTAATTTGACTAGTGTGTGCTTAAGCTTTTTTGGATCATTAATTTTATCTCCTAGTCAAGGATGGATCCAATGAATAAATCCCCCACCCAAACAAAAGTGCCAAATATAATGAGGCCGTGTTATTGTCTTGGCAACATGCAAAACAAAAATGCACCTTAATTGAGATTCCTTTAAACCTTTTTAGTTAGATTATTGTTTTCTTTCTATTGATATTATAAAGTGCATATTTTAAGAGATTTAATTCTTGTTAAGATGCACTAATAACAGGACTGCTTTATGAATTGCTCTACAAATACTTGAGTGATAAAATATTGGCCAGAAATTAGCCTTCAAGAACAATTTGGACAAAGTTTTCACATTAAAAATAAAAAGTGCGAGGACATAGCTATTGACTTAACTGCTAAAAAATTGTCAAATAGGGGATTGATGCCAATGTTATTATTTAGGGGTGTTATTATTTAGGGGTGAAGGTGTAAAAATATCTATCTATATATCTTACATGTGCGTCTGTTATAATATATAATTTTTAGGTGTAAAAATACCTATGATCATTAAAAAAAAGGGCGAAAATGCTAACTCCGTTATTAAAGGCCAACGGCGGTTAATTTATTGTTTTGTGGGCCTCACTTTAATAATTTTTAAATAATTATTTCAAGAGCAAAGGTGCAAAAATACCCATATACATATCACACATGGGCACATATGTGTCTAGCACCGTATACAATCATTGAGGTGAAAAAATACATATGATCATTTAAAAAGGAACAAAATGCTAGCTCCATATATGAAGGAAGAAGTTCATTAATTTCTAACTCCGTTAATGTCAACTCCATTAATTTAAAGTATCGACCCGGTCTTGGACATTTTGACTGGGACTTTCCTGTCCCATCTGGGATCGAGACTAAAACAAGAACCGGGATCACCCCTGATACCCCAGTCTCTATTATAGTCCTATTTTTTTTACCTATAAATTAAGTTATCATTTTTTTTATTTTTTATTTTTTTACCCCATAAATTAAATTATCATTTAATAAGATGTGTATCAAATCTTTCGTTGGATTTAAACTGCATATATCGTGATATTAATCATAACTATATACTATATAAAGATCATAATATAGTGATTTTTTAAAGTTTATTTTTATTTAAAAAAAAAGAGGTAGGATTTCCCAGTCCTAATTCGAGGAAAGTCCTAGTCCCAGTGATATCCAGACTTTCATGGGACTGAGACTAGTTTTTTTCAACTCTTTACCTCTGAATACCCTAGGCTCTAGTTTGGAGGGGGGAGAGGGGAGAGGGGAGAGGGGAGGGTGAGAGGGAGAGGGGTGAGGGAAGAGAGTGAGTGAGTGTTTTTTAAATAATTATTTAAAAATTATTAAAGTGAGTTTACAAAATCAGAAACTAGCAGATGTTTGCTTTTATTAACGAAACTGACATTTTTATCCATTTTTTAAATTATTATAAATATTTTGGCACCTCAATGATTGTATATAGTGCGAGACACACATGTGTGACATATATATGGGTATTTTTGCACATTTGGCCTTGAAATAATTATTTAAAAATTATTAAAGTGGAGCCCACAAAATCATAAATTAACTGTCATTTGTCTTTATTAACGGAGCTTGCATTCCCCCTGTTTTTAATGATTATAGGTATTTTTGTACCTAAAGATTGTATATAGAACCAAACGCACATGCGGATAGATGGATATTTTACACATTTACCCTTATTTATAAATTAATTAACCACTACATGGAGAAAATTTTAAATATTAAATAATTAAGCTAGAGAAAGTGGGGGAGGCAGGCGGCTATATATCTTTTCCGTTTCTCCAACTTCCTATCAGTGTTTGTGACGCGTGGGACTCACCATATCGAAAACTCATATGTATGCCCATTACAAAATACAATGCATCTAAAAGAGTACTAAAGCTGTTTTTTTTTTCTTCCCCTGAACTAAAACTGTTAATTAGACTTTTTATTTTCCTTACCTGATTTAGACTCTTTTCTTAATCTCTTGATTTTTTCTTAAAAAAAATTGGAAGTTAATTGATTAATAAGAAGTTGTTGCGTGGAAACACGATCATTTGTAATAATTGAATGAACATGGTATTTGATGTGGGAAGCTTAGAAAATTTGTACATATTTTGGCAAAAAATCATTATAACACAGAACACAAATATTTCCTCATGTTTTTAATATAAGATATATTTAAAGAGTTAATCAATATTCTAAATATAAGATATAATTTTTATATTTATTAATCTTTTTCTAATTTACTCATATTGATATTTAATAAATTATAATCAAGAAGAAGAGAGAATGAGGGAATTAATGAAAATGACTAAAGTGTTTTAGAAAATACATGTCATATTAACTAATTCAACCAATTTCTTTAATTTAATTAAATTACCGGATCAATATTTTATATGAAAACGTCCGGGATAAACACGCACACATCAAAATGCAAAATCATTCGTCGTGGCTAGATTAGTGGCTATAATCAATCAGCACCATAACACGCTCCATCTGCTTTTTCTCACACACACACAAGGAGGGGGGGGGGGAGCGTACGCCATTGTGAGAAACCGATTATGAATTTTCTCGTTAATAACTAAAGCTTGTTATAATGTGCGTGTATCTTCAAAAACAATGTGTTATTACTTATTAGCAGCCTAAAAACATTGTGAGAGCCTGTTTGGTTCAACCTCATTGCATGCATGCAATTGTAATCATGATTGCATTACTATAGAAGAGTGTTTGGTTGCTCTTTAGCATGGTAATAGGGTTTACCATGGTAATGATGATTACCAAAAAATTGGTAATCATCATTCATACCTCCCCCCTATGAATCCTCATTACCATCCCATTGCATAGTTAGAAAAGTCTAATTTACCCTTTAGTTTTACTTCTCTTTATTTTACTTATATATTTTTACTTAGGCACATCGCCACAACCGCTACCACCGTCGCCGCCACCACCTCTTCCTCCACCACTGCAGCCACCTGCCGCCACCTCTTCCTCCACTACCGCCAACACCTCCTCCTTCTCTACCGTTGCCGCCACCTACTCCTGCACCGCCGCCGCCACCACCTCCTCCTCACTGTTGCCGCCACCTACTCCTCCACCACCACCTCCTCCTCCTCTACCGTTGCCGCCACCTGCCGCCACCTAATCCTCCACCATCGCCGCCACCACCTCCTTCTCTACCGTTTCCGCCACCTGCCGCCACCTACTCCTCCACCACCGCCGCCACCTCCTCCTCCACCATCGCTGCTGCCACCCGGCACCTCCGCTACTACCCCCTCCTCCTCCTCCGCTGCCACTACCTCCTCCTTCTCCGTTCCCGCCACCACTACCTCCTTCTCCTCTGTCGCCGCTACTACCTCCTCCTCCTCTGCCGCTGCAGCCACCGCCACCACCTCCTCCTCCACCACCACCACCTCCTCCTCTGTCGCTGCCACCACCCAGCATCGCAGCTACTACCTCCTCTTCATCCGCCGCCGCCCGGCCTCGTCACTACTACCTCCTCCTCCCTCGCCGACACCTGCCGCTGCCACTACCTCCTCCTTCTCCGCCGCCACCCACCACTGTTGCCACTACCTCCTCCTTCTCCATTCCCACCACCACTACCTCCTCCTCTTCCTCTTCCGCCGCCCCCCCGGCCCCCTGCCATCGCCTCCACTACCTCCTCTTCCTCCTCCTCTGCCACCGCCGCCACCACTACCTCCTCCTCCTCCATCGCTGTAGCCACCCAGCACCCAGCACCACCGCCACTACCTCCTCCTCCTCCTGACTCTTAACTTTCTTTTTACAAAGATTATAGTAAGGGTAAAATAGACTTTGTGTAATATATTAATTTTAAATAATTGTTAAAATAATAATTCATTGCACCTTACTTAAAAATCAAACCAAACACTAGCCCTGTAATTAATATTGCATTGCATTACCATTGCATCGCATCGCATTGCACTGCAGGGTGTAATGGGATCGAACCAAACGGGCCCTAAAACTTGTTATAATGTGCGTGTATCTTCAAAAATAATGTGTTATTACTTATTAGCAGCCTAAAACAATGTGTGTAACTCAAAAAATCAGGGTGCCACGTTTTGAGGAAAACACAAGTAAATATCAAAAATTATATTTATCAAAATTTTTTTAATCTTAACACTCCCAGTGTAATATAATTAATTTCAAGTCTAAAATGACTTAAGGATAATTTTAGCTAAAAAGTTTTTTAGCGTGTAATTTTATTTTATAAGTGTTAAAAAGAGAACAATTTTTTCTTATTACTATCTTAATTAATTTTAACTATTAGGTGATTAAATTATTGAGTTCATAGTTTACATATTATTTACGTCATTTTTTTCTAATAAAAATAGAT
This sequence comes from Albizia julibrissin, assembly GCA_037074505.1. Taxonomy (NCBI): domain Eukaryota; kingdom Viridiplantae; phylum Streptophyta; class Magnoliopsida; order Fabales; family Fabaceae; genus Albizia; species Albizia julibrissin. The sequence continues at coordinate 10,281,438 of CM073484.1, forward strand.
CAAATAACGCTATTAAACTGGGTTAAAAACCAAATATAAGAAAAAAACTACGAGTGGAGCCACAACTAACGGAACAGATAAGGATTTTTGAACTAGTGAGGGGCTTTGTGTAATACTTTGATTGATTGTTTATTTATTTAATATTTTATATATCTAACTGTGCAGAGGCATGAGCCGCCGGAAACCACTTTGTTAGTTGGGAGGGGTACAATGGTGTTTGAATGGCATCTGGATTCTATATATATATATATATATATATATATATATATATTAATCTTAAACTGTTAAATTAAAATCTTTATTTAATAATAAAAATTTTATTATTATAATAATAATATTTTTATAATATATTAAATTTATATTGTGAATCCAACCATTTACATTAAAAAAAAAAAAGGAAAGGAGGAAACCGGATCGATTTGAAAGGCCATGGGACAATGGGCCCCACCCTCTAAAATTATTGCTAAAAAGCAGCCACCTATTTGTGGGGGCCCTGGGGCCTACTATTCCCCCATATCTTTTTTTTTAATACAACTATTCTCCCATATCTTCAAACAGTAGTCTACTAATGTAAGTTGGAAATCAGAGCTAATCTTTAAGATTTAAAAGGATGCGTCTAGTAGCAGAGTTCGAATTAAGAAAAATTATTATTTTTTAAAGTATGATTAGAGAATATACGGATTAGGATTGGAAACAATTTTCATAAAATTTAACTATATATTTATATATCTCATGTAATAAAACAATTACAATTACTAATTCATAATCAAAGGTAAAAAATAGTGTCAATAAATAACTCACGGGCTCACACAAAATATAAGAAAAAAAGAAGCTAAATACTCTAAGTAATATAAGTATGACGACTATTATTTTCATCTTCTTCATCACTATCATCAATTTTAAGGAAATTTGATTATACTTCATTTTGAATAGTAGACTCTACTTAAGGGGTAAAAATATCAAGAATTTCTTCTCTCACATCATGAATACATCAATAATCTTTATCTGCAACAAATAATAAACCAAAATGATAAATAACTCTATAAAAAATATAAAATATAAATAAATTAGTATATTACCATCATATGTGAAACTTTGGAATAAATAATAAATATCTAACGTAATTTTCTTATAAAATAAGAAATATCTTTTTATAGACTTTTAATTTTTAGGATTTTTAATACAAGATATTCTTATGAAACTTAATTCTAAAAAAGATAATAACAACTAAATATTTGCAACATCATTCACAAAATATAAAAAATCAATAATATTATTATCATATAAATAATTTTTAAAAATAAAAAAAATATATACGGGCTTAAAAGGGCCGGCCTTTTTAGGCCCTCGGCTCTACAAAGCTAGACTTTTGAAGCCCGTTTTCACTTTTGAGACAAAAATCTTAAACCCAACAGTCCTTTAAATTCAGGACCTACACAGATCGGCTCAACAAACTCAACCCATTTTCCTGATTCTAGTAATAGACTCGTAGAGAGGTGCAAGATTTTTTATTTTTAATATAAACTGATATACCAACTAATCAAAAGCCATTACAAGACAAAGTAGGTGCAATATTTTAAATATCTCGTTATCTTAATACGTGTTAAACTGAACACCCTTAATCTTTTTTTTTTTTAATTACAGTGCCAAGCTGAGCTTGAAAGTCAGACTTAGGTCAATCTCCATTGCTTATCTTCAATTCTAGCCACCCTTAATCTTAAACATTCTCTCTCGGTATATTAAAAAAATAGTTAAAATTAATTAAAATTATTAAATGTGTATTTTTTCAATTATGTGCTTATTTATAAAGAGAATAAGTAAGAGAGATAATAAATAACACAAATAAAATTAAAGAGTAAAGTTAAAAAGAAATACAATAAATAATTTGACAAACCTAAAATAAAATTTTAATTTTAAAACAAACCTATTCTTAAGTTTGAAAAAGAGGTTCGTGAAGTTACTCCATCTCACCTACAAGTTGCCATAAAAAAGCATGATCAAACATTATCTTGCTGACCTGGCCCAATCACCTTCGCTAGATTCTGATATCTCCCCTTAGACACCGTCAAATTCCCCCACCCTTGTTGTGGTATTTCTCATCATTCTATAAGAAAATAAATTTGTTAAGGATACAGTATATAAAACAGTAAAAATACTCTTATAAATAAAAACGGAGTCAGTATTTCGTCTTAATAATAAAGGTTCAGTTCATTTGGAAAAATCACTTGATAACAAATAAGTTTGGATGGTCGAGAGTCGATACTTGCTAGTCCTTCTTCCTCTTAAATTATGTACAAATTCAACCACATATCTAATAACAATAATAAAAAATCATCATGTGTTTTTTTGGCTCCTTTAAGAAATAATAATATGATCAGTTCAGGATTAATTGTTTTTCCAAAATATTTTGGGATTTATATTGAGCTATTTTTCCCCCCTAAAACAATCCAATCATTTTATGCCACCCTTTCATTCACCTAAACATTGCTGTCGTTTTGACAAGTATGCACTTAGAATAAGAAGGAACACGTCACGTTCTTTTCCGCATTTGGGTTTCATCATAAATTTCATATGATAATAAAGCTAATTTTATTTGTTTAAGGGGGCACATAAAATTTCAATATTAGTCCTTGTAGGCCAAAATACAGAAAAATCATTTGTCCCTTTAATTTCTCGATTTGGAATATATTTACCAAGTCAAATTTCACAAGGCAATGAAACGGACAACAAATGAAGCAATTTATAGACGTAATTCACAAGCACGCTGGCATATATATAGTTAGTTTCCTCTGTGTATATGTAAATGGGCGTTTGATCTTTCTCACCCTGGGTGAAAACAAAAAGTGGAAATTACTTAAAGGTCCTAATAAAAATATTTAATCACATAAAAGTCTGATAATAACTAAAAAATATATAATAATAAATTTTAATGTAAAAATGACAATAAATTCATACGATTCACTTGTCTTTAAAATTGTTTAATAATTAAATTTTCTTCCCCACATTTCCCTACATGGTATCACAAAAGTAAAATATTAGGATGATGTGACATTGATTTTCTTTTTCTCTTTATTTTTTTTTCGTTCTAGGTGATCAAATATTAGGCTACAAAATATAAAACATCGTTGTCCATCTTTTTGTTGCACACCATATCAAGATCGGATCTCAATGATTTTTGAACTGAGAGATTTCAAGTTGCCATATTTTATGCTTATATGTGGTGCTCACACACTTATTTGGATCATATCCATTCCTTCTCTATCAATGTGTTTTAATATTGAACAAATGTCAATGAGGAAGTATTATTTTGTACGATCTATTTTTTTTCCTGCACACAAGATATTGATAATATGGGTATTAGAGTTGGAGTTGGTTTTCTTCCTTTTTTTTAAATTTAGACCATTTAATTAAGATCTTAATGATACATATTTAATATATAATAATAATATTTTTATAATATTTTATATAATAATATTATTTTTATAATAAAAAAAATATAGACTGTTGAAATCTTAATCCAACGGTCTAAATTAAAAAAAAAAGAGTAAAGGGAAACAAAGAAAGCCAACTCCATCAAATCTGGTGAAAAAAAAAAGATAATATGGATATCAAAATAAAAGTTCACATGCACTTTGACTCTATTAAATTTTATAATGCTTTTCGCTAAAACTCCATTAAAGCATGTTTGCCGGCGGCGAGGCAAGTAGTACATGGTAGGAGATCCCACTAAGGAATCTTATATGGGACTAAAATTGTTAATAAAAAATATTTTTTGAATTCTTTTACTCTTAAATTCGTCTACAAGGAAAACAACATACAAGACTTAAAGAATAAATTAAAATATATTTTTTATTTAAATTGAAAAAATACACAATATTATTAAAATTGTTAACCAGGTGTAAATGATCACATAAACAGCAAATACAGATGAGGAATCTTATAATAAGCATTTATGTATCTATATACTAGTATTACATAATAGTACCACTATATACATAATATACAGCACAGAGTTAGTACCACCCAAATTTTCGCATAATCATGGAACCGCACTATATTTGATTTTTTTCCTCACTAGTTTCATAAACAAAAGGTATTTAAGTCATTTCAATTTCATTGACGCACTTAGATAAAGAATATAATTAAAGGAGAGCAAAAGGCGTAATCATGCACCGAATAAAAATCATACAGGAAGCTTCGTATAGTTGACTTATAGCTCCAAGCCACGTATCTAACTTTCAACCACGTGTCTTTTTAATTATTTTTAAATTTTTCATTCAATTTACAAAATTAAGAATCCAAATGCACAGATTTTACCATAATTTCATAAATATTGTTCATTTATAATTTATAAACAAGCATCGTCCATAAATACAACAAAATTTTCGACACCATATAATAAAATAATTCAGACACTCATAGTAATGTATAAGGTTGATATTGAAGGCCGCCATGATCTTCCTATTCTCTCCTTAGATTAATTTTGATTTAATTTAGTTCTTTTAGTGATCATACTGATTAGTTCGACAAAGCACGAATCGAAACTTTGCCGCTTCAGCTGCGAAAAATCGGCTCCAAATCAACCCAACGACGAAACTTATCAATATCATCATGAGACGCCCATCGGATTTACGAAACTGTCCCTGACATTTTGGCAAATAGACGAGCAAGCCCCTAGGATTTTAGTTGGGCCACGTCAAGAAGTCATCGAGGTCAAACTCGCCGAACTCCTCCTTGCGAAACGGCTGACTCGACATCATCAAGTTCACATCCGGCAAACCCAGCGGCCCGTCTATGTCGAACCCAAACGCATCCACATCGCCGTAACAGAAATCGCCGAACGCCGTCGAATCTCCATCACAGGGAAGAACAGACGTGGGCGACGCCGCCGTGTCGGAGTACGAAACCGATCCATCAGTGCTGGGACTTTCATCCGCGGCGGCTTCCGGCGTCGCCGTGTCCTCCGTAATGAAGGAGGAAGGGAAGTTGATGACCGCGTCAGGACCCTTGATCTTCAGAGCTGCCCTGTCGTACTCAGACGCGGCTTGCTCCGCCGTGTCGAAGGTTCCAAGCCAGACCCGTTTGCCTCGGTTCGGGTCCCGGATCTCGGCGGCCCAGCGACCCCAAGGTCTCTGGCGAACGCCTCTGAACTTGTTATGGCGGCGAGAGGAGGAGGAAACGGCGGGCCGCCTGAATCGGGTGGGGTTGGTTTTGGGGGGAGTGCGGGGAGAATCGGGGGAGGGAAGATGAAGGGAGATGTGGGTGATGAGGCGCTTGACTCTGGATGAATCACGGAGGGAAGAGTCGGAGTCGGAGTCGGAATCGGTGACGTCGTGATCAGTGAGTATGATTCGGAGGAGCCTTGGATGGGTGGTTGTGCATGTTTCTGGGAAATCCTCAGGTGGTTGAGGATGGGGATGATTAGAGTGAAGGGCCATGAGGAGGGTTGTTTATGTTGTGGGAGAGAGGGAAAGGTTGTTAAATGGAAGAGGAAATGAAGGAGGCGAGTGAAGGTGTAAGGGGAACAAGGGTTGGGCAAAGGAGTTTTTGGCGGGAGAGAGAGGGTGGGGGACTGACAGTAAGGGGGAAAAAGAAAGGAGGGGGCATACATATACAAGTGGTTACAACTTACAAGGGCATACGATGACTTATAAACAGGAACGTGTTTGTTCAATGAGATTCAAATACTGAGCTCTGGATGAAGCGTGGAGTTGTGGGGAATGAAAAGTAAAGAAGGCAAAGCTTTGAATATTTAATTAAAACAAAACAAAACAAAAAGGTTTCAAATGACAAGAGGGTAGGGAGTGGAGTGGGAGGTATTGATGTCACTGTCTAGAGAGTAGACTCGAGGGAGCCGCGGCCTCCAGCTGCCTCTGCTGACTAGTCCACTCCCTCCCTCTTCTTTTTTATTATTCTCTTTTACTCCCTCCATCTTCTCAACTCCTCTTATTTACTCCTTCCCCCTCCCAAAATAATTTCAAACAAGGGATGTGATTTTTTCATATGGTTACATTAGCTAAATTCAAGTATTGTCAAAAAAACCCATCATATTAGCTGTTCATCTCATCTTACAAAATGATGTCACTTCGCCTAATAAGATCCCAATTTCATGACTACGCCAAACACCTAATACATTCTTTACATTTATGCATAGATGTTTAGGATCACAAAGTAACCCACATGTGCCGGTATTTAATTCTATTTTTCCTGTTTTATTTTTAGAAATATTTATGTATTGTTGACAATATATTTATTTTATTTCTTAATCTGTCTCCAATGATCTTAAAGGAAATGGATAGAGTATCATTCAGCAGTTTGAAAGATTTAAAAAGGTTAACAATCACCGATGCACATGGCTTGACCAAGTAACTTGTAATTTAAGGGTAAAAATACTTGAAAGTGGTCTTCTCTTACTAGCTAGTGTCACTGACCACGTCTAACGTTGAAAGCGGGATTAATGAATTAACTGCACCAGCTAGTAAGCCTTGGGGTTACTACTCTGATCTCTGAAGAACATTTTAAAAATCTCCATATCTTTCCTAATTAATTATTTAACACTGCAACAGGCAAAATAAAAAATTTAAATAACAAAAACTGAGGGGGCGGCAAGAGTAGTTGCTTAAAGTTTACTTAAGGGCATGTCTTGGGGAAGAAGCAAAGCAGAAGAAACAGGGTAGCCAGTCAAACACGTGTCATATTATATCCCAGAGAACGGGGCGCACACACTCCAATTTTCAGATCGCGACACCTCCCTTGTATTTATTTATTTTTCTCCATCCATTTTTATAATTGATTTTCTCAACAATTCGACATCAAATTAAGATTATGAGTATAATTAGAATTACGTTAATTTGATAACCTAAAACGTGAGAAAGAGAGCAGCCGGAGCAGGAGCAGGAGCGTGAGTTGATGACCTCAGAAACGTGTAAAGTTGGGACAGCACTAATTAGTGGTGTCCCTACTCTGCATGCAATGCGAGGCCAAAGCATATTCAATATATATATATATATATATATATATATATATATATATATATAAATGATGAAATCAACTTAATCAAACACAGTGAATAAAGGATATTTTGGCGATAGACTGATGGAAAGAGAGGAGGTGAAAAACTTGAAAGACACAACAGAAGTCATGGTTTTATTAGTTGAGATGCAGTGGATTGTGTTTGGACCGGCAAGTCACTAAGCATGAATAAGTTGAGACACAGATATTAAAGAAAGTGGTTGAAATATCAGAGAGAATCACTGTGCATTCATGACCAACTTATTATATAGTTACTACCTCCTCCCTTAAATATAGCATTAATTAACTAGATCATATAATTAAGAACTTCAACATTATATAAATAGTATGGACAGGGTATTATTTTTTGTATTGGAAGTTGTCATTACAAGTTGCTTATTATTCATTATAAAACTTAGTAACCTTATATATTGATTCTCCTAAGGATCAAACATGACATCAAGCTAAAAATAAAAAAGTTTTTGATTTATTCAAAAAGTTTAAATTTTATTTCGTTACAAAATATTGATCAATATAATTCAATAAAAGCTTAAATCATTTTGTCTTAAATACGAGTTGGTTTGTTTGCTTTTTTTTAGCCTGAACTCTTAGTTGGATTCAAACTTAGAGCCCGTTTAGTTCATTGAAATTGGATAAGCTCAAGAAAGCGGAAATCAAATTTTCCCATTGACGGCGGGCACTTGATTCTCATCTTCAATTGGAAAATGATTTCCGACCAAAACACATTTCATATGTATAATTGAAAATGTATTTTTCAAGTGGGGATGGAAATTATCTAAAGATACAAAAGTTTCTGGACATGATATAAAAATGTGTGAGTTCTACGTGTATTTGAATAATATTTTTACTATAGAGGTAAAATGGTTTTTCAGCTCATTTTCCTACCTTATTTTCTTCAAATCAAACAAAAAAATTCATATCAATCCTTTTTTTTTTTCGGTGCAAACCAAACACCCCTGTAACAAAATATTTTTCATTTATTTACAACCCTTTCTTTAAAAAAAGGGACTCTTAGTCTGTAATTCATTGTCATTTAACAAGTTGGTCCATGCCATGGATAACTCACAGTCAGTGAGTCATCACCGAGTTGGTTATTTAAAGTGGCATAATAAATTGGAGTGATTTGAAGCGAAATACATACATCGTGGAAAGAGAGGAAATGCAATGATGCAATGATGCGAGAGGTGTTGGTAGTAAGAAGGGTGTTTTGGCAATAGAGGGAATGCATTTTATCGCTTTCCCAGAAACGAGCATACATAAAACATGCTTTCTCCTTCTTCAAACGCAGCTTTCACCTTCCACGAATCACATCAATTATGGCTCCCTCCTCACAATGATCCTATCCTTGCCGTTGAGCTTTCTCCCTCACAATCAATATATATAATGTCACGATATCCACTCTCTCAATTTCAGGGCAACAACACGAATATGACACTTCACTTGAATATCATGGATAGATATTTTCTTCCTACATCAGTGTTCGCATAGCCAAACTTTTTGACCCTCTCTCTTGTATTTTTACCTTCATGAATTATGTTTCACTTGGACGAGAGATTTGTTATTTTATTGATTATTTCTAAGAGTTGAATTCGCCACTCTTTACGAATCCATCTAAGGCCAACTACTTCCTTCCAATTTCTCTATTTTCATTACTTAACAAGTAACATTAAGTTATTTCTCTCCTCTCTCCCGTTTTTATATACATTTTATTTAAAAAAATTTAAGCAAGTTAAATCCAAGAGCTTACCAAACCAAGACATACTTCTCAAACAATGTTTAAAAAGATGCTTATAGGGGTATATTTGAATTGACATTATAAAAACACGTAACTCGAAATAAAAAAATTTTCACATATTTTTACATACTTATCTTATATATTATGCTAATCTCTCGCTTCCCCAGAAGACCTCCAACAACACGAGTTAAAAGCGCCCTCTAGCCACGTCTTTTATTATCCTCCCCCCAACTAGATTTCCTTGACCTCCTCAACTCTCAGAGGCCTTTAGATGCTGATGCGGACCAACCCAAGTTTGAAAAGCAAATACAGGGCAATAGGAAGCTAGTTAATCTTAAAAAAAGAACCAAATACTTGAAGCGTTGCAAAACTTGACAATCTCAAATAAACCCCACAGTAACACTTCACAACAATCTTAAGTAGCCCCGTAAAATAACCCTCGTCTATTTGTTGGCATCTCAGAATAAACAGCAAAATATTCATGACTAGAAAAATTTCCAGCTCATTCCGTCTTCCCCTATAATTTAGGAGCTACAAGAAGCTGAGTTGTCATGGAGTAACAAGTCAAAATGCAGATCAGAGTTCTCACAAGGTTCACGGAACAATTACCTCCACATAACCATTCACCAACACCTCACAAAAGGAATATTCACAAATGATAGCCTAAGACCCTTAACAATTACCAATTTTGAGTTCCACGGACAACAAGAGAAAGCATCCATTCAGGACATTTTTAATTCTTTTACATTAAGTGAAGCAAATGATAATTTTTTCCTTTTTGGAGCCTTATTCAAACAGTTGGGAGAAGGCAGGACCGTTCATCCCATGGCATACTTCTGTGTCCAGCTGCGAGCAGTAGCTTCGTACTTGGCTCTGTCGGTCTTGTACATGTGAGCAATTTCAGGGACAAGGGGGTCATCAGGGTTGGGGTCCGTCAACAACGAACATATTGACAAAAGCACCTGGAAAATAATGGAAATTAGTTTTTCCAATACAGCAATACTCCCTCCGATCCTAAATATAAGATAGAGTTGATTTTTTTTTCAGATATTAATAAAATTAATAAAATTACTTTAAAATATTTATATTTATCATTTTTTCTCCAAACTATTTTACTTGACTTATAACTTGATAAATAATCTAATGATACACAACATATGATATAATTAATTAATTTATTTTGTTTCATTAATCTCTTGAAAAAAAAAAAAGCCAACTCTGTATTATAATTAAAACAGGAGAGAGTGGTATATTTGAGTCACTCAGTCATTTTATATGTCAGTCAAGATCATATATGATCAGTTTATCAAGATGGCTTCGACTATAGCTCAACTCAACATAAATCAGATGCCAAAAGAATTTGAAAGAATATTATACACACACTAACAATAAAAATCTTGGATATCTAGGCCACTTCGTATACTCTAAAGTCTAAACTCTTCCCTTGCCCCTAGAGGAAAGTAAACAAACTCAAAAATCCAGAAAAGTTCTAAAAGATCACCATGCAGGTGTAGGTTAAATACACATTAACATCCCGCCAGTAAAGAATCAGGACAAGTGGGAAAAAAAAGTGGCATGTAAACAGCAACCCGTGGGAATGTAGATGTACATCTAGTTATCAGTTGATGACAAACTAATTGTTTTGAAAGATTACCTAATATCAAGAGAATAAGGTAATATCAAACCTTGGAAATTGTAAGTGCTGGACTCCACTGTTCTTTAAGAATGTCAAGACATATACTTCCATTGCTATTGACGTTTGGGTGAAACACCTTAGTCCTAAACGCAACCTGCAGTATTTAGTAAACCGATGTTATTATCAGTTCTACAAACTTGATTATCGTCAGGGAAAAATAACAAAGCACGAGTTTCAGCTTCAGAAAGACCAGGTAAAGGAGTCCCTTAACACACAGTCAATCGAAATCTATTTGGCAAGCCAAATGACACAGTAAATCAGACAGGATAATTCTGAATAAAGTTGGATCTATAAACACCTTAAAATATCTAACCAGAAAGACATCAAATAATATTGGGTTTGGAAAAAAGAGGAGACTGTTGAAATTGTCAAGGGATGGGAAGATTGAAATCTCACCAGACTACCCATTAAAAAAACCAATAGTCTTACTCCAGAAACTCAACTTTCTATAGAACTGTCCACTTTTCAATGATTTCTCAAATGTGCACGTGTGAACTCAGAGGATGAAGAGGAGCAGCTCCAAAAGAAAAGATCCATACAACATCATCAGCATATACAACAATAATTAAAAAGGGGGAAAACCGCCAGCACAAATCAATTCTTCCTTTTGGCATAATAAAGCCACAAATTTGAGTATCAGGTACTATATACATCCCCGTCCAGCTATAAACTTGGTGAGCTTTCATACCATGACAAAAACGGATAGACCAAACACACTCCCATGGGATGGTGCATGGGCCAAATGAAAAACTATAACTTCCTCTTGCATTTTCCTCACCTATCACACACCCACCCACCCCTATTTGGCAACATGGGGTACAGAACCCATGACCTCCTGTATGAGAAGAGGCATGGGGCGTCAATTGAGCTATAAAACTCTTGGCAAATAATAAACTATTTCATTAGTAAGGAATAAGGAGATTATTTATTCTAATATATAAAGAAAAGATCTCACAAAAACCATAGTTTTTGAATTTTCGTATCAGTAAAACGAAAAAGCTATCCACCACAGACCCATAATCTACTTCATTATTAGATTCAAAGACTAGTTCAAATAAATCAACAGAGCTTTCGAGCTTTTAACACAACTTTGGCCCATAGTGCATTTTACAGCAGTTCATACTTCCGAGTCTTCATATATGACTTCAAGGAAAGCATGCTCAAAGAGCAACGCCAAAATTCTTCACAGGAAGTATGAATAATCATCAACCCACAACATTATAGCAGCTTCAGAAGAGCAAATACACAAGTGACTAATAAAGGGAATAACTCAGTATATATTACCTTCGGTGGCTTGAAAGGATAGTCTGGAGGAAAATGAATTGAAACAAGGAAGACACCACCGGCATATGGACTATCAGAAGGTCCCATTATTGTTGCTTGCCAATGAAACATGTCCTCAGCCACAGGACCTAGTATAGATAATAGAGTGTTAACCTTACTAAAAGATATCGACCATTTTCAGAGTATAACCACCTTCATACAACCAAGTAACTAATATGTAAGGGGTAAATTCAAATCTCACAAGTACAGTTGGCAGCAGCATATACCAAGGATGTTGATAGATTAGCCTTAAACGCTCATGTAATACTAAACACCTTCATGCTACATTATATAACTAACCGCGGATAGATTCTCAATAACAAATAAGGAACCAAGACTTAGCCAAGGCAATAAATGTTCAAACATGCTAATATATGAAGGATCAAATTAGGTTATAGGTTTTGTTTATGATTGATCAGCCCTCTTACTTAATCCAGAATATATTTAACTCCGATTAAATGGTACCCAAGAGGCCAAGACATCAACTCGGTCCTAATGGGCATCCAAGGGAAAAAAAGAAAGAAAAATGAAAATTTTGCTGACCTAAAATTCGGAGTCAATTTGTAAATGGCTGCACAGAACAACAATTGATTTCTTTAAGATATATGATCTTAAAAAAAAACATTCATAGCTGAAAACGAAGCTTCAAACTTTTCTACTATTGGCGGGGAAGGGTTGCAATATGATTTATCAGATGTGGCTGTTAATTGTGAAAATCAATAGACCCGGAAAGCCATAAAAGAGGGAGATCAGGAAGCTCACCCGCACTGCATGAAGTAGGAGGGTCCTTCTGCAAATCCTTGAGCTCCTTCAAGATGCGTTTCGATGCCATAGTTAACTTAAGGTGAGAGTCCTCAAAGACAGAACCTAGAAGCCATAAATACCAACAATACCGCTTTATCAGCAATCAGATCGTGAAGGCCAGACACCAATAAAATAAACCGCAGTCCCAAATATCTCGAGGTAGAATTGACAATGACAGAACAGGCAACGATCTCTTTCGATGAGTACACGGAAATAAAAACAAGAGAAACATAACGCGAAGGCTGGATTACCTGAGGTCGAATAGAAGCAGCGGAACTCGGAGATGAAGAAATTGAGTATGAAGCAGCGAGAGAACGAAAACCAGAGAAATAATTGAGGTGGTGGGGGCGAAGGGTAAGATTATAAGCCACAGAGGGGGAGAGAGAAAGAAGAGGGAGAGATTGCTTCTAGAATTTTCATCAGTATTCGTATTCCATGTTAGTTAGCGTAAGATCAACGTTCTGGCCCTTTTTAAAATAATTTTACATTTATATTTTAGATTTAGATTCAGAGAATACCGACACAGAAGTTTCGAAGCTAAATGTCGTCATAATGACTCAGAAGTGTATCAGGGCGGGTACGAAACGGATAAAGCTCTAAACTTAGGTCATTTGAGTAAATTGGATTGGCCAAAAAAATAATATGTAGACCAATAATTTTACGTTCTTTCTGGACAATTATAATTTTACGTTATATAAAATATTGACTTCATTGTCAGCTTATAATTGTTTTATTAATTCTTTATCATAATTTATTAATTCAATATACTTAATCAACTAACAGTCAAAATTAACTAAGATAGCTGTCAAGGCACAATTATTCTTATTCTAAAACTTACAAGGTAAAATTACATTTGTAAAGAAGCGAAATTGCCCCTTAACTCTTAAAAAATCAACATGCCTCATGAACATGACAGGAGATCGAATATAGTATAACCTTCCGTCTTAAATATAAAATTTAATTGATTTTTTTTTTCAGAAAAATTAAGAAAATTAAATAAGTTACTTAATCATATCATTTGTTGTATATAATTAAATTATATATTAGTTTATAAATGAGACAAATTAATTTGGACAAAAAAAATGATAAATATAAAAAATTTAAAATAATTTAATTAACCTCATTAATCTAAAAAAAAAGTTAACTGGCCTTAATAGTAGTTAGGACTGAAGGCAGTAATTAACAAAGGGCATTGCCAAAATAGCCTTGATTTATTACTTCTCTTCCACCTTTTGCATGGATTACGGAACTATCTGTTTTTGCTTAGTGATAATATTGATAATCAAATTTCAAGAAGAAATTAGACGAAGTAGAGAAGACCAATAGATTTTCTATCTAAAAGAGTAAAAACAATACATAAGATCGAATAAATTGGGGGGAAATAACGTAATGTTTTATTAAAAAAACCGAAACGATCTTACATTATGTGCATCTTTATCAATGTACATACATGTAGACGAACTTTTTAAAACCACACCCCCCCCCCAAAAAAAGGGCTTGTTAAAATGGGACAAAAAAAGACTGGCAGTTTCATCCTTTTTTCCCTAATGAACTATTCCTTGAAATTTTGCTTCCCCTAAACGATGCTCGAAACTGATTTCTTCAATTAGCTGATGGCCTGCATAAAAGTTGCCCGGATTAACATTTTAACCACGAAAGAGTTGTATGCTACCTATTATGTGCAATATGCACTTTCAAGCTGATAATGGAACGAGAGAGTATACAACTTCTGAAGTTTGTTTTCTCTTTTTATATTTTCTGCTTATTTTGCTGCAGTAGAAATCCAAAGCATACCAAAAAGGAGTTGTAGTCTTGTTAAATAATATTACCTCTGATCTTCAATTTAAGAGTTTGTCCATAGTGTAATTTACGCTACAGACAAGCTCTCATTAAAAACTGAAGGTAATATATTACTGTGAAAATCCTAAATAAATTATAACAAAATGTTCAAAGTGAATATGACAAAATCGGAACTCCTCCTGGTAGTATCTTGCCATTTTTTAAAATCATGACAATAACTATCATCAATAAACAATTTTTTAAAAGCATGATACATTATGATGTGCTAAATAGTTAAAAGCATGATACATTACATTGTTAATACTAAATGCTACATTTCTCTTAATAAGAATTTAAATATTGATTTGACACATTACGATGTGCTAAATAGTTAATCCTTTCTATTAAATCTAGACCCAATAGTTGGTGGTCGATCATTAAAGAACAATTTTAATATTACTGAGGGTGTCCCATGTAATTACCCATGTATTAATTACGACCACCCTCATAAGAAAAGGATGTTATTACAAATTATAAGTTTGTTTGGAAAATTTATAAGTGTTTTTCATATAAATCGAGATAAATTTTTTTTAATATACTTATATTTATATATAATAAATCAAAATTATAAAGCTTCAATAATCTCAATACTATACTTAATTTTTCATATAAATTGAGACAAAACTCCTCTAACATATTTATATTTATATTTATATATAATAAATCAAAATTAGAAAACTTCAATAATCTCAATACTATACTTAATTTAGTAGCAACCCATTATATGATAGCAGAAATTTTACCTGAAAGCAAACATCCTGACATGACATTTAGGTTTTCTTCCTAATCGTACATCCGTCGGCTTAACTTCATAGCAAGCTGATAGAAAAGGAACTGTAATCACGTGCACAGTCTCAACCTCGAAACCAACAGTACCACTCAAATACACATCAAACACAGCTTCTTCATGAGAATTACTCGACTCTGATTGAGTACTTCTCTCAGCATTTGGATTTACTCCGGCACTATACACTTTCATTTGTACATCCAATAAAGTGTCATTCTGGGGATTCTGACGGAAACCAGTAATCCCTGTTTTCCTCAATTTCACATCGTCACTAGTCACATCAATTGCCAAAGGCCCGTAAACCAATTCGAGCTTTTGATTCTGGTTCGAAACTGTTAGCTCCAATTCTAAAATTGAATCCATCTGTTGTGAGTTATAGACCTGTAATTTGGTAATGTTCACGTCCGGCAACCCTGACCGGAGGAATACTAGGTAGGAGATACCGATGAGGAGGAGGATAATGGTGAGGGAGAATATTCCGATACAAGCACACGCGCAAATTGAGGAGCACCACGATCGGTAGCGTCCGCGAGGGACGTGATCGAAGTCGGAATAAACAACGTCGCTGCGGCCGGACACACGGAACTGCGGCGGAGGCGGTTGAATAAGCATTTCGAAGGAGGAATGGCTGCGAGCCTTCGTGGCGGCGGATGGTTTTCTGGCTAACGCCGGCTTGTTGGTTGATCGTGGATGCTCGGCCGCCATTGCCGACTAAATCTGAGCGTGAAGGGGAAGAAGAGCCTGCCAAGTAGCTCGAACGCGATTTTAGTTTGCCATGGATGAAGGTGGGGCATAGTGTGAAGGAGAGATTTGTTATTTTGTTACGAAATTGACAACACAAAAGGGAAATTCTATAAATGGCAAAATCAGAGTTGGCGGATGAAGATACAGCAGTAACCAAAGAGAAGCTAGTAACGCAACCGATCCATATACGTGTCAGAAAGATTTCACAAAATGGTTTTTCTATTAATTTGCAGAAACTGCCATTCATTTGAGCAAGGATCAACCTGCCTTTCCATATTGCCAGAGATTGTTAGACTACATTGGGATCCATAACTATATATTGCAGAAGAGTTCTTGAATGATATCAAAATTCTATATGAGGGACACCAGTAATACCGATCAAAGCAGATTTTACAAATAATGGCGTGCGTTGGTTGGTTGGATATATAAATTTTTAAAATTAAATTGGTTATGAATTACCTAGTTACTAAATGGCTCCAGTTGTTATCAAATCTTTGGGATTAAGATGGTGCGAGTATATTTTTTAAAAAAATTTTGCCAACTGTTTACAAATATCTTTTCGCGTCATATTTTTTTATTAATTTTATATGAATTATTATCATTTTAACATTTAGTTAATTTGCGGATGATTAAAATGGTTTTCAAACATTGTAATATCCTTTTTTTTTTCTAGGTATATATATCATTCTATTATAGGCAACCTGTTAGAGGCATTGTTAGATATTAAATGTAGATACTTTTTTTAATCAAATTTATTTTTATAGAATCAAGGAATCAATACGGTATCCC
This sequence comes from Albizia julibrissin, assembly GCA_037074505.1. NCBI lineage: Eukaryota > Viridiplantae > Streptophyta > Magnoliopsida > Fabales > Fabaceae > Albizia > Albizia julibrissin. The sequence goes on from CM073484.1 coordinate 10,298,187, forward strand.
CAACCGATACCTATAAACTAATCCTCTGAAACATAGAGATCACCGAAACGAGTTTTGCTCTTCTAACAAAACGTTTTCTATACACACGGCCTGCTTCAAATTTTGATTGGACTAGTCTTGCTCGCTGATTCAAAAGCCCAATCAGATTTTGAGAACAAAGGAAAAACATAAAGAGAATATAAACCGAGGACTCTAGTATGATGCAACCCAAATCATTTTTATAATAGAACTCCTTTTACGATCTCCACTGAACATACTCGAAGAAAAGTGAAATTGCTCAAAATACAAGAGATGGCTCCAGAAAGTTCTGTTGGTTGGCTTTCTTGTCAATAATAGTAAAGCAAGATTTGAAATGAAGGTACACAGGATCTCCTCCCTGTAAGTTATAAACCAAATAATGTACTTCGGCAATGTCATCAAAAGAACCAGGAGGTTGATTATTTTCCAATGATGAGATTGTGCGATCAACTGTTGTGATAGAGGGCCAACCAAACAACAATCAAGGCTGGTTTTGCGAGAATGAAGATCATCCATTAAACCCATGAAGTTACAAGAAATCATGAAAAGATTAGGGGGAAGACCTACGTTTTGAACAAAACACCCGAAGGAACTGTCTGTGAAGAAAAATAATCAATGCACGATTGGACACAACAAAGACACCTTGAGTAAGCACCCACTCTTATATACCACTCAATGTTCTTCCTAAATAACGAATGTCTAGAAATCAATTTTGTTTGGAACCAACGAGAAACGCCAGCAAGTAATTTATGGAGTCTGCACATTGGAGTCCTTGGATTTATTCTCTTCTGAAGACGGCCGGTTCTCTGAGTCAGATTGCCGGATCTCTTCGATCATTCTCACTACATCATCCATGCTAGGTCGCATATCCGGCACCTTTGCCACACAGGCCATGGCGATTTGCAACAGTTGAACCATTTCTTCTTCAATGTTTTGATACCTCATCAGCTCCACATCGAAAACCTCGGCCGTCCATTCCTCCCTAACAACAGAGTGGACCCATCTAGGGAGATCAACCATGTCATCACGGCCCGGTGACTGGATAGGTGCTTTCCCAGTAAGCATTTCCAGAAGGAGGACCCCGAAGCTGTACACATCTGATTTATGAGTGTGTTTACGCATCTCAATCACCTCAGGAGCACGATAACCTGCAGCTCTGGAGGGGGTTGCTGGAACATTCATGAGTGGGGTCAAGCCAAAATCAGAAATGCAAGCTTCATTATCTTGGATGAGGACATTTGAGGACTTGATATTTCCATGAGTGAATTTTGGACCCCCAACAGAATGCATGTGGGCTATTCCTCGGGCGGCTCCTAGGGAGACCTTCAGTCGGGAATCCCAATCTAACGGAGCTCTTCCACCTGACCTACTACCTGTAATCAAATTGTCATCATCAGTATATATTTTTTATAGCAGGAAAATCACAATAGCTTCTGCAAATTCCTCAAGGAAAATGCAAGCATATTTTTCCAGCTTGAATATGATATTCTTCCTTTCTGCATTTACAATTTTTTCCAAAGCTTCAGGTTGGAGGTCAGAAAGCTTATATGCGGAAAATAGCAAAACTGCATATTTTATTCCATCATAAAGTAGCATACTATAAATCAAATGATTAGGAATAGATCTCAGAAACTTTATATTATAGGCAGTCTATTTGCAGGCATCACGTGAGTGACTTGCAATGTGTACCAGCTCTTGTATGGAGCCTGAATTCTCCACTGATCACTTGACAAGCACATCATAGGTATGAAGTCAATCATTTCTTGCAACAAATGAGATACAAACAAATTGGTAAGAATCTCATTATGTCAAGTCCCTGAGCACTGTAGAGAATAAATAGTTTGATCCAATGCAGTATAATGGACTTGACATGGCAATCTCTACAGAAACGCTAACACATTTTTAACTAAACTTTCATCATTTTTTATGAATCAATTTTTCCAGAAGTAATTTACATTTACTGTGTTCCTCTTTGATAGTCATATCAATTATCCAGCACAGATCAAAACTGTATTCTATTAGTTCTGATTTTTTAATGCAAGATTTGGAGGACAAACTTCACCAAGCTCATATGGGAATGATAAGTAAAGAAGTATTATCATACAGGAAGGAGAAGAAATTCAGATGATTAGAAATGCATACCATGCAATAGCGATGACAGGTTGCCTCCTGGGATATAGTCATAGACTAAAAGCTTCTCATCCTTTGAATAATAATAAGCACGAAGGGGTACAACATTTGGATGCTGCCCAACCCTTCCCACAGTCTCCATCTGCTGTTCAAAGTCTTTCTTGCTCACCACTACTTCTTTCAACCTTTTCACCACAACAGTAGTTGATTCCTCCAATACAGCCTTGTATGCAGTGCCATAGCTGCCCTTTCCCAGAACTTCAGCTGAAGCTCTTAGCAAATCCTCGAGATCAAAATTATAAGAACAGCCCTCAAAGAAAACCAACTTGTTTTTCTCTGGTTCTTGCACCCCACTGCCAAACTCTTCTTTCGGCTTCTCACCCCTCCCACCACTAGGACCCTTCCCTTTGATTACACTGGATCTTCCATCATCTTTCTTCTTTAAACAACAGAGAAGAATAACAATAGCTATAAGTAACAGCAGAACAGCTCCTCCAACAGCAATTGCAATGATAGCTACCTTACTCAATACATGTTTGGAGCTTTGTCTTTTTGGAGCCACCGGAGGTAAGGCAGGAGGAGATGTAGGAGGGACAGAAGAGCAAGGTTTTAGAGGTTGTCCACACAAGAGAGAATTCCCTTCAAAGGATGAATTAGGAAACTTCTGAAGAGCTGTCGGGATAGAGCCATTCAATTGGTTGTAACTTAAGTTCAAAAGCTTGAGCTTAGGGACATTGAGATTAGGTATCCATCCGGAAAGGGAGTTGTTCTGAAGGTATAATCTAGTCAGTTCTGTCAAATTTTGTAATGTCTCTGGAATTACACCGGTGAAAGAATTATAAGACAGATCAAGTGCATTAAGTTGGGGTGAAAATGAGGCAGGTATATCCCCTGAAAGGTTATTATGCTGGAGGTAGAGATACTGGAGAGAAGGAAGAGAAGTAATATCGCTAGGTAAATTTCCACTGAGTAGGTTGGATCGAAGGCTTATAGTTTTAAGGTTGTCAAGCTTTCCAAGTGTGTTAGATGGGATGGATCCAACAAGTCCAATGCCCGGGAGCCTGACAGAAATAACGTGAGTGCCATTTGGATTGCAAGTGATGCCAACCCAAGACTTACAGACAGAGGCGGATGGATCCCACTTAAGGTTCCGGCGATGGGGGATAGCATTAGCAAAAGTAAGAAGGGCTTGCTTTTCTGAATTTAAGTCAGCAATAGCCAGAGGAAAAAGAATGGCAATGACCAAAAGGCAAGGTTGCAATGAAGGTGAATAGAGCTTCATCGAGAGTTGTTTGCTATAACTCACAGAACCTGAAAACTAAATTCAGTAACCTCTGCCGAACTTCATATTCCTGGTTTAGAAGCACAACCACAAATCTAAGTAAGAAATGGGCATGATGAAGAAATAAGTTACATATGACAACCTAGATTGAATACAAATAATGACAATGTAGACAATGAATGATTCCCAATACGTTATAAAGGTTAGCATCCAATTTCACACCAAGAAAAAAAAAGGAAAAGAAAAGAGCAGCATGCTAATGAACTGAACAGCTGAATTGTGATGCATGAGAGCCTGCTTTGAATAATTGAGAAAATAAAACACATCAACCACCAGAGACATGAACATCTTAAATGAGAACTATTCCACCAAGAAAAGTTACTGAAATTAGTAAAACGGGTCTTCTCTCTTTTTTTTGTAGGATAGGTCAAGCACAAGTAGGGGATAGAATTTACTCAACACGTGAATCCAGCTGCTAAAAAAGAAGAAACGAACGGGATGGAGAAAAATTGTTGAACAAGAACTCAAGGATAGCATCTCATGTAAATTGTAGTCACAAAAGTAGGTACGTTTAGGTTTCGTCTAATTTTACAAATTGTTTTTACCGGGACTGATAACTCGAACTTATATTTCTCCATTTTATCCTCAGAATACATAGTTATCTAGCCAACCACAAACCAGCGCAAGCTTTCTTCCTGATTTTGGTTTTTCCCAACACGAAAGTAGAATGACCTGAATCGCTAGTAAGAACAGAATGAGTGAAAAGAAACCCAAATTTGTTGGCCAAAAAAAAAGAAAGAAACCCAAATTTTCTTTACACGCATTTATTGATTGTGAGGGAAACCAGGAGATGAGAGAGTTGGAGACGTTGAACAACCAAATTTCCTTAAGAAAAAATATACCTAAACCACTTCTGTACAAGTACCTTCAGATCCTTAAGACCAACCAGACCCCCAACTATTTCAACACAAAATTAAGGAAGTCACCCAAAGCTTATTGCGTGAAACCAAACCCACAATGTCCACCCCAAATCTGAGTTTAAATCCCAGAAGTCAGCATCCATGACTATTACCCGACTGACCCAGATCTACAAGATGAGTTACGAGTAACAGCTGGTGTGAAGGAATCAGGGAAGATTTTCGCACAGTAAATCACCTGAAATGAAGCTGAACGACAGCAATGGGATTCATGCGAGCTCAGAAATAGCCGTTAGAAGCAGAGCTGAAGCCCCAACTCAACTTGCATTTTGCTGAACGGACACGGAGGGCCTTCGGATTCTCAAATTTTTATCAGAAAAGTAAGAATCTGGAAGCAGGTCTCTCTGGACGGGAACACAGCAGCCCATATATTCGGATAATTTGGTTAAAAGGGGCTAGCATTTTAAGCTCGAGAGAGCAAAAGCAACTCCAATTCAAGCACTGAAGAAAGAAAGAAAGAAAGAAAGAAAGAGGATTCACAAGAACGTAATAAATTTGGAGGGACAGGGAAAAAGAAAAAGAGCAAGTTTTACGGCGAAAGTCACATATAATGATATAAAATAATGAAGGAAAGAAAAAGCGAAGCCAAGAGAAGGAGAAGATTAAAGAAAAAAGTGGCCAGTAGGGCAAAGCAGAGCGCACAGCGAGAGTGAGAGTGAGAGAGAGAGAGAGAGAGAGAGAGAAAGAAACAGTGAGAGATTGGTCATAAGGTAATGGGCACGTAGACTAACACGTACTGGGAACATGACACTGGGACTGTGATCCAAATTTCTCCCCTACGACCTCTAATTAAAAAATATAGAAAGTACGGTAAGTAAGCGGGACTTTAAACAGTTGTTTTTCCGGTAATTAGTAATAATTATTAATTAATCATCCCAGTTCTTTTCTTGTTTCGACCCAAGCCCTGAAACGCACCGTTGTGTGACCCGAAATTATCCTTGGAGGCTGAGCTCAGACCTCTGACTCTTCTGTTTGATTGGCTCTTCTGAATTATGATATCCTCGTGTTACATTGCAACACGCATAAGATTAGCACCTGTTTGGTTAATATACAATTTTTTTAATCATAAGAAAATTTTGAAAAATAAAACTAAAGAGAGCGATCCGTTGTGTGAAGTTGTTAACAGGCTTTACAATGAAAATTAAAGAAAGGAATATACTCCACTGATTTTAATATAAGATATATTTAAAAATTTTATATTAATTATAAATATAAAATATAATTTTTATATATATTAATTTTTTTTCATAATTTAACTTTATTAATGTCTTCTCAATAATAATCAAAGTGGGTAAAGAATAAGAAAATTAAGGAAGGTGATTATAGTGTTTTAAAAAATATATGTCATATTAATTAACTTAATTAATTTTTTTAATCTTATTAAATTAATTAAATATATCTTATATTAAAAAATAATAAAAATAAAGAGTTAAAAGGAAGCAAATCCAAGTACAAGAAGCATAATTGTGATGGTTAAAGGAGAACCTACCTACCATGAAGCTTCCCCTAATTAACTCATTCACGCTAGCACGGAGGCATACTTATTTATGGGTAATGAAATGTTTTATGAACCGGATCGGAAATTATATCAGTTAGAACATTGTATTAAAGTTTAATAATCGGTCTGTGATCAAATAGTAGCCAGATGAATTTTAATTAAATTAATATATATTAAAAATTTTGTATTAAAAAATATTTTAAATAATATTTATTTATATATTTAGCAGGCATGCCAAAATTTATACTCAAGGTAGATCATTTCCTTCACTGTTTTCTTGAGAGTTTTGTAAATTATATTCACCAATAATAATAAATGTAGTATAAACAATAATATTTTTCTCGTACATTATTTATTTCTCTCTCATTGGACTTTTCTTTCTTTGATTTTCCCCCCTTTAAATATGGAATTCAACAACAAAATAAGATAAAATAGTGGCTGTAGGATGTTGAGGTTGAGCCGTTGAGGCATGTGTTGTGAACGTATTTATTACAACAACGGTCTTTTTTTTTTAAAGGGTTAAAAGGTGTCTTAAAGCTCGTTTGAATTAGTTTATGGAAGCTCCATAAGTGCTTATAAATCGTGATTTACGGAATATGAAGTTGCTTTTACGGTCTACGAGGTAAATATGTGGAGGAGATTTATCTCGATTTACGTAAATAGGGCTTATATAATAAGCGCGATGTAAATAAGCTCAGGCAAACAAGCTATTAGTGTGGTGGAGAATTGATTTTTTTTTAATGTACTTTTTATAAAAGTTAAATTAGAAAAAAATTAAATTATAAATATGATTTGTGGTTTAAATTAACAGTGGGAGAAAAGGTTTTTCTTTTAATAAGCTTTTCTAAAAAATTCTTTATTTTATCAAAAGCCCAATATTCTTAAATAAATTTATAAACACTCCTCAAACATATTAAATAAACTTTTACATCCAAATAAACTTTGTTACCTTGATTTCTAAAACAGGAACTTATACCTTTGGTATGGCTACACGCTCGCTCACGTTTCTCTGCCCTCATTAAATATTAGTACTGCCCCCCATTTCACATTTACTTCCTTCCTAGGTTTTGCATTCCACGCCAAACTTTATTTTTTTCGCTCAATTATTATTGCCCCATAAGTGAGGATATTAATTTTGTTAAAAAAAAGTTAAAATCATCGTATTTAAAATCATGATTAGATGCAATGAAAAATTACATCAAACTTTAAATATCAACAATCTTAAAAAAAAATTATACTCCTTCTGTTTTAAATATAGAACCTAATTTATAATATAAATTGTATTATAAATTATGTCCTGCATTTAGAATTATAGGTAGTAATTAATGCTCTATTTGGCAATTGATATGATAAGGCTCATATATTCATTATAGAAAGCAGGGTTTTGAAATCCGGACTGTACATGTCGGTCCAGATTGAAAACCAGTCAATCATTCTGGTTCGGAAATCGGTCCAGTCCACTATTTTTAAAAAATCAATTTTTTTAAAAAAAATTATAAATTCATATTAATAAACCTAAAATATTCAATTTCTCACTGGTTTTACCTCGATTTGACTCCAATCTGACCCACTAATTCTTTACCCAGTATCCCTACCGGTTTAATGACCGGTGCAAGTTTTAAAACCTTGCTAGAAAGTGTCACTTAATAGAAATCAGATAGAGTATAAGTTACATATTTTTCACTTTGTTTTCTAAATAATTATCCTTTTCTATACTCCTTTCGATCTTTTTTATAAGATTCTTTTAACCAAATTACGTAGCTTAAGAAATCAATTAAAATAATAAATATAAAAAAATGAAATTTCTTTAAAGTATTTTGTTTAAAAAATAGCAAGTGAGAGAGTGAAATATTGGTGAGAAAAGGGATGAAGGTGAAAAGGAGGAGTTAATAGAATTAATTAGGTGTGAAATTATTAAAAATACATTCAACATTCATGTACCAACAAATTGGATCTTATATAAAGAAAATCAAACCGTTCAAAAATTGGGGTGTCATAAAAATGGCATGGGGGAGTAAGAAATATTCTAAAAAAAATATTAACTATTTTTATTAAAAACAGTTGCATCTATAACAATATGCCTCATGTTCTTTGAGCAACTTAAATAGTTTTCTCGTTATAATCGTGGAAAAATAAAATAAAAAAGCATTGGAATGCCTCCCTGGCCCAAATTAAACCAATATACATCTAATTCTAGGTGCTTATTGAGTTATTGTAGTAGTATTTTGCGCATACCTATAATTTGATTGACTCGATGAAGTGCTAAAGTACTGATTTAAACTCCAATCATATTACACAACAAATTCATCATGGAGAGAAAGAGATGATAGAACTCTTTTGAAAAAACTTTCATTTGTGTTGTTATTTTTTATTGCTTATTCCTTCAATCTCATACCCCCCCCTCTCTCTCTATATATATATATAAAAGAATTGACATAACTTTTAAACCAACGGTTAAATGAGAATAGATACAACTTTTAAACTAAACTAACGATTATATGGGAATAGACATAACACTTTGAATCATGAAGAAAAAAACACTCTATATGACTCATACTTCTTTGTGTTTACACTGTTAAGGATATTAAAATGAAATTAAATTAGTAGTTAATTGATTGAACCCATAATCTATGTAAAGGGTAATAGTTGATGTATTAAGTGTGGAGTATAGTGAGTTTCACATTATATTAAGAGATAGATTAACGTGAGTCTCTCCCTCTGGATAAGGAAATTCCTCTTAAATCCCTAAAGTTATGGTTAGTTATTAATCATCCTAAAATGATGGATCATTATTGTTAAACCTAAATAGATTATAATTTATATGAGCATGTTGATTAATACAAGATTTTTTATCTCCTCCATTATGTTCTTCTAATTACTGTTGTTTATCTATACAATAACCCCAATTTTTTTTTACCTTGTATAATAAGCCAATTAAACTACGTGCATTCCAACAATTGTGTTTCTATTTGCAAGTAAGAACTTGGGGGATTATTCCGATGTTGAGATTAGACTGGAAAATGAATGAGGTCCTTTTATTTGTATTCTGTGAGAAGTCTATTTTTCAGTTTTTTGTTGTGGTCAACCGGCGTCAACACGCATGAATGGCATCATCAATCAACGTCGTCCTCCATCTATCTGCTTTTTTGAAATTGCATTTTTATTCAAACTCGATCGAAATGACTCAATTGCCCCCGCCCCCTTGTTCTTTCCTCACATCATGAGGATATTGACATATAATTTGATAACTGGATGCAAGTTCAAGCCTCTCATTTTAATTTGAATTCCTCTTCAATGATAACCTACGGATGTATCTTGAACGAAATTAAAATAAAAAAAAAATAACGGAAGAGGTCAAAATGCTTCAGAATTTTTATCTTTTCGTAATTTGTCTTTAGCTGTTTTGTGTTTGATAGGTTGATAACTAGATGAAATATATGGTGCATTGGACCAATACTGAAGGCACTGTTAATTATTTCTATATATTAACACACACGCACGCACGCATATTGAAATTAAAATATATTAATACTTTGAATGTCAATATATTAAACGTTATTCGGATAATTTATTCTTATCTCATTTTGAGATAGCATGGTTTATCAAGTAATACAAATGTGTTAACATTGATTAACCATTTTTAAGCCCAAAAAAAAAAAAAAGATTCGCAATATTTTATGAGATATCATAATTTGAAAGAAGAAACACAGGAGAAATGATGGAATACTGGGTGTGTTTGGATTAATGATGAGAAAAATGACTTATTTAAAAAGTGACTTATGGATAAATTAGATTGGGTAAAAGTTAAATTGTTTAAGTTATTTATGTTTGGATTGATGATTTGATAAATACTTTTATAAAAATGAAATGTGTTTGGTTTAGCTTTTGCATAAGTGACTTTTATGATATTTAAAATAAACAATTGTAAAATATATGAAAAGTGAGAAAAATATATTTAATCACATTTGACAATGGTAAAATAGATAATTAAATTACAATGAAAATATAAATAAATTATAAATGATGCAAAATTAAAGTTTTTGATACAGTAGAATATAACGTAACTAATTAGATCAAATATCTCATACAATTAGGTCCATGATGGCGTCATAAATATAATTTATTTAGGTTGAAGATGTCCAAGGATCATTTGTTGACGATGGCTCTTGATCTTGAATATTATCTACATTAACTGTATTCTCATTTTCTGCATCCCTAAAGTCTACATCAGTTTGGAAATTTCTTATAAGCTCTTAATTTAAGCCAAAAGATACTTATTCCAGCTTAAATGAAAAGTGGCTTTTTTTCTTGTAAGCTCCTAATTTAAAAGTAAATCCAAACACCTAATAATTCTCCTCTCCAATTAAATTAAGCTTATGCCTTACTATAAACCCTTAAAGTAAAAATTAAACTCATCCAAACACACCATGCAATATTACGCTCTTAGCAAGTAAACTAGAGAAAGTATCAGAATTCACACACATAGCCTAAGAAAGTAAAAAATTAAAAATGAGCAATATGATAATGTAACCAGATATAAATATTCATTTACTAATGAAAGAAAAATATTCGTTTCTTAGTTTTTAGAAAGTAAAAAAATTTACTGATGTTTCCAAAAAGAAAAAAAAAGAAAAAGACGTGTACTTTGATGATAATGAGGCATAAGCATAGGATTCAATTTGATCCCATTAAGAAAGTCAACAGAATACTATATTAACAAGATTAGTTGGCACCTCCGCCAAATCTTCTTTTTATTTTTTTTAGTGAAATATTGTATTTATTTATTTATAGTGACCAATGTCCAAGATGCCCTTCTAGTTTTTATTCATCCACCATTCACTGAAAAACTAGTTATATTTTTGTATCAATGTAATCCGATATGCGTGTGTGTGTTTGAATAAATTTAATTTAATATAGGCTATTGCATTGCCCATATTTTCACAAGTTTAAAAATGGCGAAATGACATGGTACATTACTACATTATGAATGAGATTTTTTGTTGTATTTTTATTGGGCAAGTGAAGTGGCAATTTCCTTAGAGGAGAGGGGTGGGCGTGATGGGTAATTGAAGAAGAATGAGAACCACAAGATATATATGTGATGATGCGAACTACTAAGTAGTAAGTAAAAACAAAAAAAAACTATAAATCGGATTACAAATATCTAGTTGTCCTTTACTTTTATTTATTTCTTAAATTAAAAAAAAGAAAAGAAAAGATATGTGATGATGAATGAAGAATGAAGATGACAGATTTAGTTGAGAGAGAAAGAGGAAGAGACGGAGAAATGAACAAAGCTAAGGATGGATCCAACTACTCTCGACTTTTTTTCTTTATTATTAAAATAATCTCAACCACTTCTTCTACCTTACTCCTTGATCTGGATCCATCTTTGCCTTCACTCAATATTTATATCTCAATCCAAACAACTCTCAAAGTTTCAAACACAAGAATTAGGTTTTGAATTATTGATTATTGATTCCTCTCTCCCCAACATGCAAAGACAAAAAAACCCCTGCATCATTATTCACCAAACACAATACCTTTCCACTGTCCACTGATTTGATGTCGTAACTCCTAACCAAGGGGAAAAAAATGGACATGTCAATCAATTGATCATGTTATAGGTTTAAGGATTAATGAGTTAATTAATTAGAATCTAATTGATAATTAGATCCGGTCATATTAAATATTATAATTTAATAATAATAGTATATATTAATATATTTTTAAATTTTTATGGATAAAAATAAAAATCTTTAGAAAAAAATACTTAAAATTTATTAGTATTAGTTATGATGCCTATACTTATACAATGATATCTCATTTCTTATAATTAATCAATTGTTATTTCCCCTCAAAATCTTCTTTTTTTAGATTTATCATTTCTTTCTTATAATTTTTTGATTACATCGTGGCACAGGTTCGAACCTGTGAAGGGGGAGGGGGTAGTGGCCCTAAAGGCTACTGGGTGATCACTGCATCATTAAGTGCTGGTCTTCTTCCCTATAATTTATTAATTATTAATATTAGTCTGATCCAATTTTTTATACAGTGCTGCTAACCCAACCTCCCCTTTCTTCTTATTATTCTTGAGACATAAATTTAATTTAAAATTGTAGGCAAAAATCTATAGCTTGTTACATCTGAAATATTTAATATGAAGATTTGAGATTCTACGCAATAATCAAGGACAATTCAGCCATTTAAGCCAGAATTGAATTCATAGTAGCTAGCTTGTAGGGGTCAAGTTAATTAATGTTTTAATTTTTGTCCAACAAGAGTAATTTTATAGGGACCCGTCAGTTTTTATTGATGGAACAAATGTCACTCAATTAAGGAAAAAGGTGGAAATTAAGAACATACCTATAAAAGAGAGGAATTAAGGGAATGAATCAAATCAAAGGAGACAGGAATTCTAGTCAATGGAAAGTCTTTTAATTGGAAGCAACAATGATGATGGAATATGCACTCTCAACCATCAAACCAATGCAATTAAGCTCTTTAATTTTTGTGTTTTTTTTACAACACAGAATTGATCAAAGGGAACTGTCAAACAATTCAGGTGATGAGATATCGGACATGCAAGAAAATGTATACAGTAACTCCAATCCTTAATATAATATAATATCTATTTATCTAATTTGATTAGATTAAAAAAATTAGTTAAGTTAATTTACATGACATGTTTTTTCTACAATACTCTAGTAATCTTTTCTTAATTCATTTTTTTTATTTAATACTTGATTATTGTTGAAAAAACATTGATATAAACAAAACAAAATAAAATTAAAAAATATATTTCAAAATCAACTTCTCAAATGAGTGGGAATTAGTAACTGAACAGATCCATTGTCCCACTCACCACTCTCTCTCTCTCTCTGTAATGAAAATAGATAATGACGTCTAAACTTTAACCAAAACGCAAATCATTACAAATTTTAATCGAGGGGCCTCATTGCCATGAAAACACTTCCTCCATACTTTCATTTATGCTTTTGCTAACATGTGGTTTTTGTTCTGACTTCATCATGACTTCATAAACTTTTATGATTCTATCCTTCATTTTTCTCACTTTATTTCAACTGCCAAAAACATAGGGATAAGAATAGAGAAAATCACTATGAGGATATAAGAAAATTATATCAAATGAATACGCAGACAATGATAAATTTTAGTGTAAAAATGATAACATATTTATATATATCACTAACTTGTTATTAATATTTTTTGGTATTTACGTTCTTTCGTTGGGCTCATAGTGATTTGCCCACAGGATAGACTTAAAAATATTTCAACAAATAATTAAAAAATAAACCAAAAGAGAGTAAAGCCTCCCCTGATAGAAATAATAAGACGGGTTTAAGTTTTATTAGCTCCCTTTTTCTATCTCTTAATTACAGTGCACACTGCTTTAATGAATATGATATATCTCTGAACTATTGCTTTTTTTTTATATAAAAAAATAATGGTTAGGATGATAAGACCTTATCAACAGAAATTATTTAATGAAAAAAAGAGGAATGCATCAAAAAAAGGAAAAGAAAGGTATTGTGTATATATGTGATCAAAAAGCCGAACAAGATAAAGTCACAATGTTGGTGGCTCTACTCATTGCAAACATTTTAATTTATAAAAAGGGTACTCCACTTTTCTTTTCTTTTCTTTTCTTTTTTATTTTTTTATTTTTGTGTTGAAGTACCGATCATATGGAAGCCATATTTTATGGATCATGCTTGATTAGAACATGAACGATCTGTTTGAATTATCTGTACTTATCATACAAAATAGTGGTTTCTGTTACTCACTCTAAGAAAGGAAAGATTATATAAATTAGAAAGGGGCAATTTCAAGTTGAGATCACGTGACATGCATGTGATAATTGAACCATTTTTTTCAGGTCAAATAGAATCAAACCACAACAAACAATAATTCCAACAGCTGGGCAAAAACAGAATATCCTCTGCGCTTAATTTGGTTTCTTGTAAGTAATAATATTTTTATTTGAGTACTGTGAATTAAAAAATATATACTTACGTGCAAATAGCTTCTTATGTCAATAAAAAACATAGATACTGATTAATTCATCATAATACTGCATACCAAAAAATTCTCGCCATAAGAAAATTGTAATAAGTGAGCATGTGATGTAATATATACGGTTAAACATTTTGTTAAGTTATTCAAACTGAATGGTGAACACCATGCAACTCTTCTTTTATTAATCGAGCGTACAATTATTAGTGCAAGCTAGGCAAGATGATTAAACAAACTAATCATTATGCAATAAACACAATACTTAGAAATATTAATATATCCCTGTTGATGATAGGGGTGGGCATGGGGTAGGGTTGGGCAGGGTGAGACCCCTACCTGATGCCCGGCCTAAAAGATGAACTACCGTCCTATATCCGACCTTGTTCGGTAAAAGCCCTAACTATTTCAGACAGGATGAACTTCCCTACCCAAGTAGTAACTCGTTAATCAATACTATATGTATAAAAATTCTAATTATACCTAATAAATACTATTAAAAACTTCAAATACGTTCCATATTTTCACATCTTGATATATCTTAAAATAAATCTATAACTTGTGTCTTGAAATAAAATAAAAAAACTACCCAATGTCTTAATAATTACATGATAAATTATATGAAGTAACATGTGTTTGTGTATGAGTATTATTTGATATGAATAGGTGCAATTGCGATAAAGACTTCAAAGAAGTTAAATTTATTGTCTTTGATCTCAATTTTTTAATGATTTGTATCATCCATTCAAATTAAAAAAAACCACATCTATCCAAAAAAAACAATGACTTATATGTAAACTGTGGTGGATGGATATTAAATAATAATAAAACGTTTCATAAAAATGAAATTACACACACACATATTATAATAATACATATAGAATACTATTTATTTTATATAAAATAATGTATATTGAATATATATTTTAAATAAATGGGTCAAGGTGCATTTTAACCATGGGAGTTGTTGAAAAGAGCAATTTCGCCACGGAAATTTTAGTGGGTGCAATTTCGCCCTGCAAGTGTCAATTTAGGAGTAATGTCGACCTGGGGTAACAGAGTGCTAACATCCACCATTAAGATTTCCCATTGGAAGGTAAATGCGTGAAACGTGGCTAGGACGTGATGATGTGTATAATACACGTGCTATAACAAAGGAAAGAGGGATTAAAGAAAATGAAATCAAACTGTAAAAGTTGAAAGTATTCGAATAGTATACCTAACAATTTTTTTTGAAAATAGTTCAAGTGAAAAAGTATTTGAACAGATAAGGCACTATTCAAATATTTATTATCTTTTCAAACTTAATTTCTAAATATGTTATTTGGATAATGAGATAACTATTTGAATAGTAAGAGTACTATTCAAATAGTAAGGGATTATCCAAATAATATTTGATGAATTTTAATATCCAATATCACAAGACTATCAGGATAGTAAAAAGACTATTAGGATAGTAAGGTTACCATCAAGATAGTAAACAGACTATCATGATAGTAAGGAGACTATCAGAATAGCATTTGACGTATTTTAAAAAGACCATCATGATAGTAAGGGAACTATTCAAATAGTATTTGATGAATTTCAGTATCCAATATCACAAGACTATCAATCAAGACAGTAAAAATACTATTAGGATAATAAGGTTACTATCATGATAGTAAAAAGACTATTAAAATAGTATTTGGCGTATTTCAAAAAGACTATCAGAATAGTAAGGGAACTATCATAATAGTATTTGATGAATTTCAGTATCCAATATCACAAGACTATCAAGATAGTAAAAAGACCATCAAGATAGTAAGGTTAATATCAGGATAGTAAAAAAGACTATCAGGATAGTAAGGAGAATATCAGAATAGTATTTGACGTATTTCAAAAAACTATCAGAATAGTAAGGGAACTATCCAAATAGTATTTGATGAATTTCAGTATCCATTATTCGAATAGTAAGGAGACTATTCGAATAGTATTAAGGCTTGAAATATATTTTTTTTCTAATCCATTTTTCAAGAAGGTATTCGAATAATTGGTTATTGTATCAGGATAATTTTACCAGTTTTTAAAAGGAACTATTCGAATAGTGAGTTAAACTATTCAAATAGTCTAAGTGTAAAATAATCAAATATTATTCAAATAGTAGAGTGACTATTTGAATAGTCCTTAACTGAAAATAAGTTATTTTATTCAAATAGAAGCAATGATATTCGCATAACAACAACGAACTCTGTTTTATTCAACATGAGCGATGTTCAGTAATTTAGTCATATCTCTTAAACCACAACTTCGATTAATTTGAAACTTGATTCTTATGAAACTAGACTTTCAATACGTCATTTTAACACCAATATCAAGTTAAAATGATCTCATATGAAAGATATATGAATTTTGAAAGATGCCACTCATTATCAGCGCTGTATTTCAGAATAAGTTCAGTATTTAATAAATCACAATTTGTATATTCTCTTCCCTAAGCTCTTACATTTCCAGCATATACGATTTAGATAATTACATGTGATTTTATACTTCCATACTTAATGATTAATAAGATTTTAATAGGTTTTAATTTATTATCGTATACCCAATTAATCCCCTCTTGGGTGTCATATAGTTCTAATAAATGGGATTTGGTAAATTGAATTATAATGTCTCATAAATTGATTTATGCCTTACATATAATGGCTATGAAGAAAAATTCAGGGATCATATCAAGGTAACGGATGGAGAAAATCAAAAGGCAAAAACCTCGCTAACAAAAAGAGAAACACGCGTGATTGTGATCAAAGCTTCCAATGACTCTCCAACGAATATATTTTGCAAAAGGAAGACCAAAGCTCCTTAACATCATGAAATTGTTCATTACAACATAAAAAACATTCATAACATCATGTTAAAAAAAAACACCATGTCATTACCAAAGTACCGAATGTGAGCCTCATCCTCCTTTCAGCCTTCTTCATTTGAGAATTTATGGCACCAATTTGTGCTTGAATATCACTAAATCCCTTTTCATCAAATACTCTATGCCTCATATTGTCATTACACAACCTATCAACATGCTCAATTAACTCGTTTATCACCTCTTTTGCCCTCTCCCCATTTATTCATCATGCCATTCAAAAACCCACATCCTCCCTATAAATTCACAACATCGTTTAGATAAAAACAACATAAAAAAACAAAACAAAAAAGCTATTGTTCAATAGCCAAAAAATCTCGACAGCAAATAAACTCACATTAAACAAAAAATCAACCCACATTCTCTTTCTACCTACATGTTGGTAATCTGGACAACCGAATAATCTCCTCCTAGGGTTTATCTCAGTCCAATATGTTTAGAAAGGAGCCATAACACCGCATCAACACATCCTCGTTGAACCCTCATTTTGAACCACGCTAGAACGAAGCCTAAGAAGAGTGACCCTCCTCCTGCTTCCTGTTGACGAAGATGTTGTGGTCGAGTCCCCCATTGCTCCATTCTTCTTTCTTGCCAAACCCTACTCGTCCTCAACATCCCTTCTTTATTAACTCTTGTTGATTTTTGTTGCTCAGTCGTGCTGATCAAACACAACAACTAGAAACACTAAAAACAAATATCCACCGAAGCATCACTCCAACGTGGTTGAATCTCCTACGTGGCAAATGCCATATTGGAAATATTGTGTGTGAGTGTGTCAAAGAAAGAAGTCTCATATAACTCAAGATTGGGAACACCCTAGTATACAATTAAATATGAGCTTGAGTTAGTAAAAAGACTGATAAGAAGAGTCTTTGAACTGACCGTTGGAGATGACTGTTGGATTTTTAATTGAATGGTTTTAATGACATTTAAAATATTTTATTATATTAAATTGTCATTAATACTTATTTTGTAACTGTCGTTTTAATTTTCATTAAACCATCATTAATGGTCATTATTGTTGCTCAACGGTCATATGATTTCTACCTATAAAAGGCAATGTACGGAGTAAGTTCATGAGTACCGAGGTCTAGTGAGATGGAGGTCCCCGAACTCCTCTCCTCTCTCTCTTCTTCTAAGTTACACTGATATCTTTCTGCAGTTCTGTCACCTTGCTTTTTGCAGAAGTTCGTTTTATCCTGGGGAGTGCCGCTTCCTAATCTACTAGGGGGGTTGCGGAGTATCTCCTAAGGACAACGTCCTTGGACGTGACTCGAACTATTTGTTTATTGTTTTTCAACAGGTGCTGTTGCTAACAATCTGTATGGTGTAACGTGCTAATGCCAACAGGTTCTTCGTCACCCCAGGTCGACATTGCTCCTAAATTTACACTTCTAGGTAGAAATTGTATCCTAAAAAACTTTCATGACAAAAATGCTCAATTTGGACAACTTCCAAAACAAACTTGGATATTAACCCTAAATAAATTGTATATAATTTTTCGAGCAGGGCCAAGTGGGCAGGGTGTTGCCTGGCCCTGCCCGATAGTTGGCCTGGCTTAAAGATACCTAATTTTTTTTTAGGGTAGGCAGGACAATTTTTAACTAAGATTGGATGGGCAAACCAGACTCCTCAACACCAAGCTCACTCTTAGTTGATGATCCCGTGTATTACACAGTTTTAAAATTATAAAGGCTAAAGTTCCAAGCTAATAAACAGTTAACTAAATATGACATTACTTATTGTAGTTTCAAATGTTTTTCTTATTATATATGAAGTAACTTAAACAGCGATTCAGAATTTTTTTATATTATACCGTAGTGAGTTAGTATATAGTTTTTTAAAAAAAAAAATTAACTGACTTTAAATATTTAATTAAGTCAAACAAAGGGCCGGGTGAGATTTGAAGATAACCGGCGTCACGTGGAAAGGTGCTGAAATCAAAATGAACGTTAGAGTTGGTGGGAAAAGGTCAACTCTGATTGATACTTGTATTTATTTATTATTTTGGTTCATGCAGTAAAGAGCCGACGTAAATATTTTTTATATCATATACTTTCTCGATTTTTTTTATAAATAATATTTTTATTAATCATTCTTATAAGTAATTTTCTTCTTTTGTCATAAAAATCAAATTATATTTTTTTTATCCCTATTAAATATATATCTTTATATTTATTATCTTCCATTCATGACTAATTCTCTTTCATCTACTCATTTATTATATATTCTCTTTTATATTTTATATTTATACTCTTTCATATTTGTTACTTATTCTCTTTCTTATACTCTTTTCATAAATAGGGGTATATTTAGAAGAAACATGACATTTTTAATATATTTATTGTTTTTAATTAATCTTAAGTGCCAGTTGATTTTATAAATAAAGATAAAAATTACTTATAAAAAAAACTGAAAAGAATAGTATTAAATTACTCCCAACGGGCAAAAACAAAAATTGCCCCCATGTAGGGAGAGCGTGCGCGATATCTGATAATATCGTATTTATATTTGAGTATTGTTAGATCTAAATAAATATAAATTTTTATTTTTCTTTTCATTCACTAATTAGGCCATTATTTTTAAGTGAAAATGAAAAAAAAAAGATGATTTATATTTTTGTATTTTTTTCACTGCTTTGTATTGATATTTTTATTGACTTAGGCAAGCTCTCACGCACTTGTTTTAAATACACACGCATATTTATATATATATATATGTTATGTCTACTACGACTTCTAAATAAACAGCATGGTTCGTTATGCATTTAATATTTTATAATATTATAATATATATAGTTATTATTTTTTATTATTGCTGACATAAAAAAATATTTTTTTATTATTAGATTCATTAAAATATGCCTCCCCACTCGTTTATCACACACATAATGTTCTCTTTAAGAGTGGATAATTTTATTCCTACGATGCCTGGCAATATATTATAGCTTTATAGACTTCAGCAGTATCAAGTATCAACAATTAAATGAATAAAATTTTTAGACGATTCCAAGTAAAGAAATACAAGTGCCATTGTCCTTAATTTAATTCCCAATAGAAGAGTTCACATTTGGGGAAAATTTCACAGTAATGAATTACGAGTTTGGAAATGTTCTTTAAATAACAAAATGCATTGTGTTTGCTAGGTTCAATTATTTGCACGACGATAAGAAGATTGTTGCTGAGTTTGGATTTTGCTTTATGCCCATGACAGATAGCCTACCTACTCGCATTAATTAAGATGTGCTAAATATAAATTAATTAAAAAATATATGCATGATTGAGAGTGGAGTATACTATAGTGTCAATTTTCAAATAAGTTAAGAGGAAATGTGGGTAAGCCTTCTGTTACATGTCATTTTCTCTCGTGGCATAATATTAATGATTTTGACACTAATCACAGTTCATAAGTGGCAAACACTCTTATTGGACTTTAGACTCATGCTAGGCTAAATCCAGTACTCATAATAATTAAAATACACAATGCAACCTAAAGCAATTAGGTGACCTAACAACAAAAACAAGACACAAAAATCATGCTTTACGTTATGTAGGGTCTTTCTTTCTTTCATAGTAATTTCTTATTTAAATTTTCCCCTTTATTTGGCAAAGTGAAAAAGGGAAAAAAAAAAGAAAAAGAAAAAGAAAAAGGCTGAGGCTAATTTAGTGAAGCCACATTGACTTCACGTGAATATCATAATAAATACAAAGCACTCCTTTCATTGTAGCCGTTGTTGGATAAATGCTGATTTTTGCCCTCCTTATAATTAGCTCCTACAATATATTTATTTGTCTGGGTTCGTGGCCATGATTTTGAGACTAATCCGTATCAGGCCTTGAGCGTTTAAGATATAATCCTTTTAATAAATGGCATTTTAACTTATACTTCCTCTTATCTATATGATATCCGATTGATTTTTTTTAAAAGATTAAGAAAGTTAAATAAATTATTTAAATATAATATATATCATGTATCATTTAGTTATATATTAATATATGAGTGAGAAAAAATTGGTGTAATGTAAAAAAGATAAATGTAAATACCTTAAAATAATTTATTTTGTTTTTTTTATTATTTTTAAAAAATTAATTAGCTCTTATATTAAAAACTGAAGGTTGTATTATTTTCTTTCAAACGGGAGTGAGACCAGTGCCGCCTGAATGTCTCGTGTAAAACTATTTGCGCACACTTCTTTTTTTCTCATATACAATATAATTGACCATCTTATTTTACAAAGATTAGGAAAAATTATATTCAGGTTTTGGATAAAAGAAAAAAATAAAAAAAAAGCTCCTTTGAAATCTCAAAATTACCAAAAAGTCCTATAATAATAAATTTTATTTTTGCTGACAAGTTCATAGATGTGTATTGGCAAGTCTATGAGCATCTATTGACAAATTCATAATTAGAATTTATTATAAAAAAATCTCATGACAATTTTAAAATTTTAAAGGATAATTTTTTCATTTTGTCTGATATCTAAATGTAATTTTCCTAAAAAAAATCAGTTTTTTTTCTTGCCGAGAATAAGTATCTTGTTGTCCATTGGAAGGTTGCACAGTAGAGGGGGGGGGGGAGCGAAACAGAGTCTGGAAATGGACATAAATGAAATAATTATTTTTGTGGGGAAGTATTTGATTGTCTGAAAATGGGAGAGAGAATCTTCCAAATGCAAATAGTCAAATACTAATTAATAATGAAATCCTCATTCCTTCAAATTTTGTCCACTTGCCTCTTTTTCTTGTTTACAGATACCTTAAGCTTCTACTACAAACAAAAATGGTGGTACCAATGCACCTTTCTCCCTTTCCCCTCTTCCTCCAAACCACTATTACTATTATACTCATAGTATTAAGGGAAAATTACATTCATGCCCTAGGTAAGAAAAAAAATGATCTTTTCAAATTTCAAATAAAAAAATGGTCCTATTGATAATTTTATGTGCGGGTCATTGACAAGTTGAGATACGCTATTGATAAGTTTTTGAGACCATTATTTCATTTTGAAATTTGAAGGGACTATTTTTTCTTTTTTCTCTTGTTTGAGACCTGAATGTAATTTTCACTACTATTAAAAGTGACATTATTTTGTTTGTATTACTCCTGTGTGCATAAACACAAAAGAATATATAAGTTTCACAACAACAAAAAGGAGGGAAAGAGATATGGTTAAAATTTGTGTTACCTACACAGTCATCAGTTGATGAACCAGTAAATTAAAAAACCAAACCAAACCAAACCAAACCAAACATGTGTTGTAGATGGGTGGAAATCTGGTTGAAAGCAATTGGTGAGCAAAATGTGGATGTAGGTTAGATGAAGACAAATTTATTTATTTATTTATTTATTTATTTATTTATTTTAGAGTATGTTGAAGTTAGGTGAGAAGAATGAAGAAGGAGCAATCCATTGAATGGTGTGTGTGAATGGGTCCACCAGTGAAAGTGTGAAACAACTCCATGCATTTCTCACTGATGCACACACCAACCTCTCATTAATGGAAGTTCTTCACACCGATGGATCTCTCTAATGTGAGTGTCACCCATACAACACCGACAATGGTACCTAGTACTACCACACATTACTTTAATGTTACTACTGTGCATTTTTAACAAAAGATCTATAATGTGGGTAGTAGTAGATGTGTATATTTTTCTGGTCTGCTAATGTATGTGAGGGATTGATACAGGTACAGCTGGATGAAGGAGATAGGGAAGAGAGAAGGAAGGCAAGGCCTAACGGGATTCTTAAAATAACCAATTGTGAGACCCAAGCACAAGGGGTGAGAAGGGCCCCACAGTTTTAACCGTTAAATTATACGAAAATATGAATGCACCCTCTGCTTCTTCAATATTCTCGTGCCGATTAATAAATATACATTGGGAACACAGTGACATATTTTGTGGCTCTCACTAATGCCCGATTAAATACAGCTCCCTCTCTTCATAGTTAAAAAAACACTCAAGCGGAGTAGTTTGAAGATGGGAACGGTCCACAATCGCAATAGTCAATAAGTATGAAACGGTTCTTGGTCCCCTCAGGATCATGGACGCCCCCATTGGTTGCGTATAAAATGGTCCTCTTATAAATGGCGGAGGGGCCCCACACGCATGGTCCAAGACCTTCACGTGAGGCTCAGCTCATAGGAGCATGCATTCGTGGGTTGCTACCTTCTTTTTTCTTTCTTTCTTTCTTTTTTTTAAATTTCAAAAGGTCAAGAGAATTTGGTAATGTGACTATTCTGGAGGATTACACATCTTGACTATAGTTGCAATCTGCACTCATATGCTGTTTACAACCTGGTGCATCATCGGTAAAACCATAAATCTCCCTATTAGTTGTTGTGCATCTCTGGTTAGATAACTCCTCTAGGTGCATAATGAAGCTCAATATCCCAATATAAAAATATCATATCTCGAACCTAGCCAATCTCCATGGCCAAAGGGTGATGATGTCCTCCCATCTGCATCACAAGGTGATAGGCCTCTTGTGAGTCTGTGTAAGCATGTACCTTTTAAAACTGGAACTGCTTACATAGTTACATAGTTGTAACCGGTCAATATACCCATTAATTCCGTGCCGGTTGAGGGGGCACTATCTAATCCGCATTGAAAGCCGACAACCCAATTCCCACCAGCATCACGAACCAAACCTCCACACGCAGCTAATCCATAAGATGAAGTTGAACCATCCGTATCCAGACGAAGATACCCTTCCGGCGATGAATGCCATCTAGTATTGCTTTCCAGTTGCGGCATGGGTTGCTACCTTCTGAATACCTTACAATGCAGCACTTGTTTCCTCCCCTAGACGTTGGTCGTTGGATTCAAGTTGCGGCATTTTCATAAGTTGGCAGTATCTTTTAGCACACAAGGTCGTCTTGTTTTTCTCTGTGGCCTTTTCATAAATTGTCGTTCACATCAATGGGAATTGAGTGCCCTGCAAACTTGTATAATGATTCCAAGCATTCCCAGTTTTTTAAATGCAGGGATACCACCGCATTCAACAAAAACAAAACCCAACTGGATTAGAGTGCACGTAGGGGGCTAATTTTGATGCTCCTCTGTTGTCGTCTTGTCGATAGTTTGATAAATGAACCACGGACGATATGACACCCAAATTAAAGTAAAGTTCGCAGATGAACTATGAAAGGATGATACAATGGGAATGAGAGGGAACTAATGAATAATTTAGAATCATCTATTGACTTCTAGAATACCAGTGCACAGTACATTGTAAGCAGTACATGGCTTTCAATGGCCCAACCAAGTCAGCACATGAATTAACAAGTGGCGTTCAAGGATTATAAGTTGTTTCCTCATTCAACAAGAACACTGGGATCTTCCAAATTCTGATCCAGCTATCATCATCACTTGTAGAATTCAAAGTCGGTGTCTGGTTTTTTAACGTTTGTCCGGTATCCCTTCTCAAAGTCCTTGGGCAGTATGACATATCTGTTCTTACGAACAGCATGCATTCCAGCTTCTTGACAAATAGCTGCTATCTGCACACATCAATGATCCATCTCGTTACAATATAATGTTTGTTCAAAACAACACAACGAAATGATGGCATAAGAATCTTCTAACGCTTTATATAATCTCAACATAGCATTGTTCTTGTTTATCCAGATATCTCTTTCCAGGATTGAGCAAAAACTCATACCCAGTCGGTTCCCAGGTGCCCACTAATGAGATATTGTATCATCAGACTTTTAATTAATCAATTAATACGTATCTTTTTCTGATGAACAATGGTGACTGTTTTGGTGCCATTTATCTTTCTTTTGCAGGTCAAGGTTTATCTGGAAATATATCCGAACAATTCTATTATCTCAATTTTGCTTAAATGTATATCCTACTTCTTAGTTGTCAAACATTTTCAGCTTAGCAGAGCAAGTTCTTCGTTCACAGTTCAATCCTTCTTCCTACATCGAGAAGATTGTGCTTTCTTCCCTCTACATACAAAAGATATTTAACTGAAAGAATAAGAAAGTGATCTAACAGTTTTTTAACTCCATATGTTATATAGTACAGTACCCCTTCCACATGTGTTCCCATCACGCACAACTACCATTTTAGATATCTTTTTCTTCAGAAAATAAAATAATATTCAATCAGGTAAGTTGAGTCCTGAGAACTTGGATAGGCCTCAGAATTCAAAAAGTACTTATAGAAATATTTAAAATTACAAGGGAGCCAACTTAAATGAACTTTATCAAAAATTAAAAATTACCAACAGGATTCTCATATTAGCGAACGGATTTGAACTCACCCCTATAATCTCACACAATCAAATTTAAATCTTAATAGTGTAAGAAACATATTTAACAAATGTTGGCTCAAGCCATTTCATAAGATGGAAGATCAATTTTTTTAAAGGGGGGAAAAAAGACAGAGGCATTAATTATTTGCCATTTGACATCAGGAACATGATATCAAGGAAACTGGCATTTCCATAAAATTCTTAACATATGAAAATTACAATATAAGAGATAAACAAACCTCAGCAGCACTAATTCTGTCTGGACGAGAAACATAATCCTCTAGGTCGACCTCATCACTCAAGTTCATTTTGGCCGTGCAAACCTGTCCAAAAGCGCAACACTAAATAATTAGCAACAAGCCACTCAAATTCCATTGGCAGAGACAAACCCCCTCAAATCTGTTACTGAGGAGAATATCATTGTCCTCATCAACAAAAACACCGAATGGCAGCATGAATGAAACTAAAGCAAGCTGAAATGTAGAAAGCCTTGCCTGAAATACAAGCCTTTTTTGACGCCTATCTGGCAGAGGGAACTCAATCTTGCGATCAAGCCTTCCAGGACGCAGAAGAGCAGGGTCTAATGTATCAGCTCGGTTAGTAGCCATGATGACTTTGACATTCACTGTTTGGTCAAATCCATCCATCTGATTATAAGGAAATATAGTTGACATAGAATTAAGTTAGTTGCTAAAACCAACATGGAATAGTAGCCAAAGTAAAAGAGAAGAATCAGAAATTCATAGATTGGTTAAAAACCAAACACTATTGCATATTATATTAGAGACACACACACAGCACTGAAAGCAATATTTTTTAAAAGATACCTGATTCAGAAGTTCCATAAGAATACGCTGTACTTCTCTATCTGCTCCAGTTTGAGCATCAAATCGAGCAGTAGCTATTGCATCAACCTCATCAATAAATATAATTGCAGGAGCATTCTCCTTGGCAAGACGGAAAACATCACGAACCATCCTTGGACCCTGAAAACAGAAAATTTCCAAAGGATTTGAAGATTTTGCAATAGATTATTGCTACCCAATCAATATGTTACCTTCAATCAGTGAAGATAATTTAAATCTGAAACTCAAAAGTAAATTAAACAAAGAACAGTAAGTTATTATCATGGACAGAAGGATAACTAATAAAGTATACATGATCCTCAAACTCAAAAGATACCATTGTAAAGAGCAATATTACATTAATAAATACAAACATGAAACCAATATTCTTAAAAGATCCAAGACAGCATAATAAGCTACAACATCATTTACATCAGTCCAAACACAAATGACTCAGGAATCATACCTCGCCAAGATACTTCTGCACAAATTCAGACCCAACAACTCTAATGAAGGCAGCAGTGGTATGATTAGCAACAGCCTTGGCAAGCATTGTTTTACCAGTGCCAGGGGGACCATATAGCAATACACCGCGAGGAGGATCAATACCGATTTGTTTGTATAGTTCATGGTGAGTAAGGGGTAGTTCCACTGCCTCACGAATTTCTTGCTTTTGAATATCGCACCCTCCAATGTCCTAAGGAAATTATCATAACAATAAGGAATTAAGGGTCAAATATAAAGGTACCTTAAGAAGACCATAGTGCACGTGCTACAAAAGGCCTAACAAGTGTAATACAAAATGCATTTCTTGCACCGGCTGGGGTGGATTTCGACCAGCCTAAGCTACAACTTCCTTTGCGGCCTTAAAGATAACTGACCAAGCAATGAGATAGAGGTTTAATCATAGTCGCAGCTATAGTTTCCAAACAATAAGAATAAACTGCTGCTTATGGACCAATATCTCCAGGATTGACACCAATTCACATTTTAAGGTTGATAATTATGCAGTAAAAAGCCCAAAATCCTAATGTTTCATCCAGCTTCAACAAATTCTAATCACGCGGTAACTGAAAATATTATTCCCCTCTAAATAAAGGTTTGAACAGCAATAGAAGACTGGTTTAATTTACAATAAAAACTACAATTCGTCGTTTACATAACAAATTCCAATCAAACATAACTATAGCACCAATATTTCAACGAATGACGCTAATTCAATCTCTGCAAATGATCATTACTTAGCAGAACGCTGGAGAATCAACTTTTTCATGTGTGCTGCAATAAAGACTAATCAAATTGGTAACCGAAATTCTTTTCTCTTTCTTTCTTTCTTTCTTTCTTTTGGATGCTTTGAATTGCAATAAAGAAGCTGATTTTGAGTTATAATGAAACCCTATAATTCACTTTTTAAGCAACAAATTTTAATCAAACTGCAATAAAGATACAATGATTAAACTTACATTGTAAGTGACATCAGGCTTCTCTGACTGACTCAGGAGCGAGATACTGGAGTCAGCCTCAGGCGGCAAAACATCCACAAGCGCATTAGAGTGGCGGTGGAGAGCGACCGATGCCGAGGGCTTCAAGAGCTCGCGGTTGATGGTGCTAAGAATGCGAACATAGTAATTTGATCCTGTCGTAGAGCCTACAATTCCATTATTCTGGTCCACCATCTCCATGAACTGGCCAATGACTAACGGCACAGACTGGATCCTCTTGACCTCTTCCTGGGCTCGGAGGAGCTCGCGCTTTAGATTCTTCTGCTCATCCTTGACGTATTCTTCCTGAATATCAATGAATTCCAACTGGCGCTGGAGCGACTTAAGGCGACTGTAGAGATCGTCTTCGTCAGAGGTTCCATGGCCGAAACCTTGAAGGTAATCGGATGTCGTCGAGGGCATGAAAGGGGGTAGTTCCGAAGATGGCTTATAGTCCATGACCATAGGGGAGGTTGCCATGGCTGCGAAATATGGCTTTCGGTAAATCAACGGGGAATAGAGTTGGAGTGGAGCGGAAGAAAGCAGAACAAGCCGGAGTCGCCTCCTCCAAAAAACAAAAACAAAAACAAAAAAAAATCCACCAAGTACCAACCCAACTACGTCATTTTTTCCGCCGAAACCGACTGTATGATATTGATAACATATACTACAACTTTCGGCAAAAAAGATAAGATATACTATAACTACTATTTGAAAAATTAGAGAGGAAATCAGATGTTACAACCGAAACTGAATTAAGACTTGAAAACTTCAAAAAACTTGGAAATATCCTGCTCAATGATCTTGTTTGACGGTCCGAATGAGTCACGCAGCTGAATTGAAAGTTTTCATAGAATCTGTTTGTTTGGATCACTTTTCGGATTTTTAAAATGTTTATTCATATAAGTGGGGATAAAACTATTTTCATATATTTACCTCGTATATAATAAATCATGATTGAAAAATTGTTTTTAAGATTCCAATCATTATTCTAAATAAGCACTTAATCTATGAAGTCCATAATTAACAGCATATCCTGAATAACAGCTTATTTAATTAGATGTTTGGGATATCTTAATATGTTTACATTTTGGAGATAAAAATTTTCCCACACAATTATCCCACAGGTTTATCAACATAACGGTGTTTTTTTCTTTATAAATAAAGTTCTTTTTAACCTAATCCAACCCGCCTAAAGAAAATCTTTTCTTTCCTAATTAATGTCCTTGTACGTTTTCCTCTGGATTTTTCGTTCGCAAAATTCTCTTTATTTGTGTATTCCATAGTGTTAAATTTTCATGGTTTAACAAAAAATTAAGTAGAAGTCGAAAGATCTTGAAAATAATCTACCTCAGGTCTTAGAAAAAAAGAAAAAAGAAAATAATCTTCCAATGTATGACTTATTACTGTTAATTATTAACGTAGATTATTTTATATCCCCAAAATACTGAAGGCAAAACGTAGCTCAACTATGATTGATGAGGGCCCTGTCACTCATATCACCCACTTGAGTTGGCGACTTCTTTTGGCAAACAAGGTCGTCTTCCCCCATAAGAAGTTAGCACTAATCGTATCATAATAATAACAATAACAACTCTCCTAAATCAGACTGCAAGTAGGTGGCTAATTCTGATTTGCTCCTATGTTGTCTTACGGATTGTTTATGCTCCTCAAATTAGCCAAATTCGCAGCTGAACTATGAACGGATGATCCAATGGGAATGGAATTGAACCAATGAAAAATTTAGAATTATCTATTGATTTCTAAAATACCAATGCATAATATATTGTAAGCAGTACATGGATTTCAATGGCACAACCAAGTCAGCACACAAATTAACCAGTAGCATTCAACGATTACAATGTGTTTCCTCTTCCAACAAGAACACTGGAATCTTCCAAACTCTAATCCAGCTCTCATAATCACTTGTAGAATTCAAAGTCGGTGTCTGGTTTCTTCACATTCGTCCGGTATCCCTTCTCAAAGTCCTTGGGGAGTATGACATACCTATTCTTACGAACAGCATGCATTCCTGCTTCTTGACAAATAGCTGCTATCTGCACACACCAATGATTAATCTCGTTTTAGTTTTTGTATAAACAACAAAGAAATGATGTCATAACAAGCCTCCATGCTAAAGCTTTATATAATCTCAACATAGTATTGTTCTTGTTTATCCAGATATCTTGTTCCGGAATAGAGCAAAAACTCAAATCTAGGCATCCCCAAGATGCCATCTAATAAGACATTGTATCATTGACTTTTCATTGATAAATTAACAAGTATCTTTTTCTGATGAACAATGGTGACTGTTTTGGTGCCATTTATATTCCTTTTTGCAGGTAAAGGTTCGTCAGGAAATACATCAAAACAATTCTATTATCTCAATTTTGCTTAGATGTATATCATACTTCTTAGTTGTGGAATATTTTCAGCTTAGCAGAGCAAGTTCTTCGTTCACAGTTCAATCCTTCCTACATCGATAACATTGTGTTTTATTCCCTCTACATACAAAAGATATTTAATTGAAAGTACAAGAAAGTGACCCAACAGTTTTTTTTTAACTCCATATGTTATATTATCCCCTCCACGTGTTCTGTTCACGTACAACTACCATCTTAGATACCGTTTTCTTTGAAATATAAACTAAAATTAAAATTAAACTAGGTAAGTTGAGTCCGGAGAACTCATTTTGTAAGGATCGGCCTCACAATTCAAAAAGTACTCATAAAAATATTTAAAACCTACAACTTACCCTTGGTGAGCCTCAGGAGCCAACTTACCTAGCGTTCAATAAAAACTAAGAATTACCAACAAGATTCTCACATTAGTGATAGGATTTGAACTCATTCTTACAAAGGGTCGAATCCTTACTAATTTGACTAACTTATTGTTGACATCATAAAACTGCACATGCAATACAGGGTTCCTATCAAGTGTATCTAATCACTTTAGAATATACATATCTACATATAATTATTTTAAATAACATGATGGCTTATATTTGAACTTTGTTTTCAATTCACATGAATCTATCATCTACTTCCA
Source organism: Albizia julibrissin (assembly GCA_037074505.1). Lineage (NCBI taxonomy): Eukaryota > Viridiplantae > Streptophyta > Magnoliopsida > Fabales > Fabaceae > Albizia > Albizia julibrissin. The sequence goes on from CM073484.1 coordinate 10,328,663, forward strand.
GATCACAAATCTCACAGAGTCAAATTTAAATCTTAATAGCATGAAAAAATATTTAACAAATGTCGGTTCAAGCCATTTCATAAGATGACAGGTCAATTTCTTTTAAGAAAAAGATACAGGTATTAATTATTAGCCATTTGACATCAGGAAATTACTAACAAGGAAACTGGTATTTCCATAGAATTCTAAACATATGAAAATTATAATATAAGAGATAAACAAACCTCAGCAGCACTAATTTTGTCCGGACGAGAAACATAATCCTCTAGGTCTACCTCATCACCCAAGTTCATTTTGGCCGTGCAAACCTGTCCATAAGTACACCACTAAATAATTAGCAACAACCAACAAGCCACTCAAATTCCATTGGCAGAGACACAAATCCCATCAAATCTGTTACTAATGAGAATATCATTCTCCTCATCAAACAAAACACTGAATAGCAACATGAATGAAACTAAAGCAAGCTGAAATGCAGAACGCCTTGCCTGAAATACAAGCCTTTTTTGACGCCTATCAGGCAAAGGGAACTCAATCTTGCGATCAAGCCTTCCAGGACGCAGAAGAGCAGGGTCTAATGTATCAGCTCGGTTAGTAGCCATGATGACTTTGACATTCACTGTTTGGTCAAATCCATCCATCTGATTATAAGGAAATATAGTTAACATAGAATTAAGTAAGTAACAAGAACCAACATGGAATAGTAACCAAAATCAAAGAGAACCAGAAATTCGTTGTCTAAAACCAAACACTATTGCATATTGTATTAGGAAAACACACACAGAGCATTGAAAGTAGTATTTTTTTAATAAATACCTGATTCAGAAGTTCCATGAGAATACGCTGGACTTCTCTATCTGCTCCGGTTTGAGCGTCAAATCGAGCAGTAGCTATTGCATCAACCTCATCAATAAATATAATTGCAGGAGCATTCTCTTTGGCTAGACGAAAAACATCACGAACCATCCTTGGACCCTGAAAACAGGAAAATTTCAATGGAATTGATGATTTTGCAATAGATTATTGCTACCAATATGTTTCCTTTAATCAGTGAAGATAATCCCATACTGTATACATGATCCTCAAACTGAAAAATTACCACTGTAATGTAAAAAGCAATACTACATTAATAAATACAAACATAAAGCTAATATTCTTGGATGATACAAGACAGCATAATAAGCTACAACATCATTTACGTCACTCCAAGTACAGATGACTTGGGAATCATACCTCGCCAAGATACTTCTGCACAAATTCAGACCCAACAACTCTAATGAAAGCAGCAGTTGTATGATTAGCAACAGCCTTCGCAAGCATTGTTTTACCAGTGCCAGGGGGGCCATATAGTAATACACCTCGAGGAGGATCAATACCAATTTGTTTGTATAGTTCATGGTGAGTAAGGGGCAGTTCCACTGCCTCACGAATTTCCTGCTTTTGAATATCGCATCCTCCAATGTCCTAAGGAAATTATCATAACAATTAGGAATTAAGGGTCAAATATAAAAGTACCTAAAGAAGACCATAGTGCACATGCTAAACAAAAAACCTAACAAATGTAATGCAAAATGCATTTATTGCACTGGCTGGGCATGTAAGGATATTTAAGATTTCAGCGCAGTTCAAGCTACAACTTCCTTTGCGGCCTTAAAGATAACTGATCAAGCAATGGGATAGAGGTTTAACGATGGTCCCAGCAGGTTTCCAAAAAATAAGAATAAACCGCTCCTAATGGACCAATATCTCCAGGATTGACACCAATTCACACTTTTAAGAATGATAGTTATGCAGCGGAATGCCCAAAATCCTAACTTCTCATCTAGCTTCAACCAATGCTAATCAGGCGGTAACTGGAAATCTTTCCCCCCTCCAAATAAAGATTTGAATAGAAATAGAAGACTGGTTTAATTAACAATAAGAACTATAATTCGCCTTTTACGTAACAAATTCCAATCAAACATTACTATAGCATCAATATGTCCAGGATTCACGCTAGTCCAAACTCTGCAAATTATCATTACATAGCAGAACGCTGGAGAATCAACTTTTTCATGTGCGCTGCAATGAACGGTAATGAAATGGTAACTGAAATTCTTTTCTCTGTATTTCTTTCTTTCGAATGCTTTGAATTGCAATAAAGAAGCTAATTTTGAGTTATGATGAAACCCTAGAATTCACTTTTGAACAAAATTTTTTAATCAAACAGCAATTACGACACAGTGATTAAACTTACATTATAAGTGACATCAGGCTTCTCTGACTGACTCAGGAGCGAGATACTGGAGTCGGCCTCAGGCGGCAAAACATCTACAAGAGCATTAGAGTGGCGGTGGAGAGCGACCGATGCCGAGGGCTTCAAGAGCTCGCGGTTGATGGTGCTAAGAATGCGAACATAGTAATTTGATCCTGTCGTAGAGCCTACAATTCCATTATTCTGGTCCACCATCTCCATGAACTGGCCGATGACTAACGGCACAGACTGGATCCTCTTGACCTCTTCCTGGGCTCGGAGGAGCTCGCGCTTTAGATTCTTCTGCTCATCCTTGACGTATTCTTCCTGAATATCAATGAATTCCAACTGGCGCTGGAGCGACTTAAGGCGACTGTAGAGATCGTCTTCGTCGGAGGTTCCATCGCCGAAACCTTGAAGGTAATCGGATCTCGTCGAGGGCAGAAAAGGAGGTACTTCCGAAGATGGCTTAGGATCCATGACCATAGGCGAGGCTGCCATGGCTGCGAAATATGGCTTTTCCGAATCGAGAGAAGTGGAACCAAAGGAAGCAGAACAACCCAACAATGGTTTTTTGATCTCAGGTTTTGCCAGAAACCAACTGGTATACTAGGGCCAAGGGATGCCTAGTGGAGCAGAGAAAATTCTCTCACATGTGAATAACTTACCTTTAAAAAAAAAAAAAAAAACAGAACTCACGTAACTTATCTTGGGCCCAAAGGAAAGCTATCTTTCCTATTTAATGATCTCGTATATTTTTGTTGTGTTTATGCGTTCCATAATGTTTTTTTATGGGAAAATCCCCCCAAAAAAAATCGTTTAAATCAGTAAAAGACAAATCATGAAGTTTAATATCACATATCTCAAGTCATCTGTAAAAGAAATATGAGATGTCTAAATATTTTTAAATGATCAATTTGCTTCTGACAGTATTTGAGGAGTTCAAGTTATCAATATGTATACCAAAGTTATTAATTGTGATTCTTATATTGTTATTCCATATGTATAAGTAGTCAGTGACGTATTACACGTGTGCCTTCAAAATATTACGTATAAGATTGTTGGTCTCTGGGGATCTCAAGTTATCAATATGCATATTGAAATGATTAAGTGTAATGCGTAATCATCTTGGGTATAAAGAGTAACAATTTAAGAATTGCAATCAACAATTTCAGTATATATATTGACAACTTAAACTCTCCAAATGCTATTAGAGATAGATTGGACCTTTAAAAACATTTGCAAATCTCATATTCCTCTCATAAGCCCAACTTAAGATTTGTGATATTAGACTCCCTGATCTGTCTTTTCCCTATTTTAGCTGAATTTTTATGAGATTTTCCATTTTTTTATGGTTTATTGTGCAGAAGTTTGAAAATAATCTTCCAATATATGATTTATTACTCTTAATTATTAAAATAATTATCTTCTCTCCTCAATATACTTGGCAATAAGTAGGTCGATTATATACATGTTTGGATTAACGATAGAAGTTATTTTCATAATATGATTTACGGTGAACGATATAAGTATATGAAAGAATTTTTATTTCCTCTTACATGATTATAACTTTTAAACATGAACTCAAACAAGCACTGTTAATAAGCCAACCATGTTTTTTTTCCTCCCTAGTGAGCCAACTAGTTTGGATGCTATGCTTCCCTTATTATATATAAATGGTCTTAAATTTAATGATTATAATTTTTTTTTTTATTGAAATAAATATTTTCTTAAAAAATATAGTTAAAAGGTAGATTTTATTTTAGATTTCAGACCATTAAAATAATGTTGGTAAAAAATAAAGATAGAAAGATAGATCAGAACCGTGATGAGATATGGACATGGTCATATGAATGTCGTGTCATGATCCTTCCTTAAGGCCCACCAAAAAGCCCACTCATTCCTTCAACGAATGTCGTAGTAATTAAGCCACTGTGGCCCAACCCATCTATAAACCCCCAATCGTATATGTTAGAGGCTGTTTGGCATTATTTTTATGAATCGGGTTTATTATATAAGTCCGATTTACGTAAATCGAGATAAATCTTCTCCACATATTTATCTCGTAGACCGTAAAAATTACTTTGTATTCCGTTAGTTGAAGGCTAGCCGCACCATCACTTCCTCTGGCCTGTACAGTTTGGTCACTGGTAAATGTATAGTCCTGTATTAAAGAGAGGACATAGTATTAATCAATTAATCATATGGCAATCTCATCTGAATCAAAACAGATTTCTATGTTTCGGAGAGGGAGAGAGTTGGAAGGTAGAAAACTTGCAAATGCACATTAACGGCTGAAAACCAAAGCAGATAACCACGCACGTAATGTCACTGCATAACTGTGAAGCAAACGGTTCCGAGTCTGGCTCACAAATTCGGCAGAAGCAGTTATCACTATTTACAGTTACACCCAAAACAACACACTATTATCACCTTGTTACTCTCTTTCCCAACATAACTGACCACTTGTTTCTTCTCTTTTCTCGTCAAGGACCATACCATTATCTGAGAATCATGGATTTCTTGCGTTTCTTCGTCGGAATATTTGGTGGGTCTCCATGCTTTTTTCAGTAGGGATTGTTCTCTCCCCTGTTTCTCATTCCTCTGTTTTGCATTATTGTTGCAGGAAATGCTTCTGCTCTGTTTCTCTACTTGGCTCCTGTGTACGTATAATGCATCACTTCCTTCTTCCTTCACTATCCTCCCTCCTTCTCTCTTTAGTATTCATGTGACTTATTACTCTTTATAGACGAAAAATGTTACCTTTTTCGGTTTGTAGGATGATATTCAAGAGGATCATACAGAACAGATCCACAGACGAATTCTCGGGCGTTCCTTACATCTTGACACTCCTCAACTGTCTCCTCTCTGCCTGGTAACACTTGCAAAACAAGACATGAATCCATGGCCAAAAAAAATCATCACGTGCCCTTTTATTTTCTAATGATGTGGAGATTTGAGAGTGCAGGTATGGTTTGCCATTTGTGTCGCCTCACAACATACTGTTATCAACAGTGAATGGAACAGGAGTGGTCCTTGAAACCGGGTACGTGTTGACGTTCATCGTTTTCGCATCGAAGAAAGAGAGGCTCAAAATTGCTGGCCTCTTGGTGCTGGTGCTTGCGGTGTTCTCTGTGGTGGTCGTCACCTCACTCTTGGCATTTCACGGCGAGCGCAGGATGTTCTTCTGTGGCCTCGCCGCCGCCATATTCTCTATCTTCATGTATGGATCGCCTCTTTCCATCATTGTAAGTGCCCTCTTATTGTTGCTCAAACAGTAATTGACTGCTAGTACTTTGCATATATATATATAAGTAATTTGAGGAGGTTGTTATGGTGACGATGAAATGCAGAGAATAGTAATACAAACAAAGAGCGTAGAATACATGCCGTTCTTGGTGTCGCTGTTTGTGTTTCTGTGTGGCACTTCCTGGTTCATCTTTGGCCTCCTTGGCAGGGACCCTTTTGTTGCTGTAAGCCCCATTTTGTTTTCAGTCCATTATTCTTTTTATTATTTAGCATATGCATAATGTAGTACAACACGAAGTATGTAACTATATATTGGTGGTATGTTTGGTTTTGGCGTTGTAGGTGCCTAATGGTGTGGGTGCTGCTTTAGGGGTAATCCAACTCTTGCTCTACTTCATGTATCGTGACAGCTTGGCACATTCTGAAAGCCCCACGACACAAGACAAGTCTGTGGAGTTGGGTATCAGAAATCCCCACCAACCCAAAGCAAATACTGCTTAGGAGAAGAGATTCATATCGCCATATTTATAATTTATAATGTAGTTAGTTTCTTAATTACGTGGGAGTTTATATAAGTTAGTGAAACAGTGAGGATAAAAGCGTATACCGTTGTCATTAATTAATATGTCATCTAATTATACTCTGTCCATGGAGCCGTATTTATTACTAGTTCTGTTGAGTGATATGAATTAATGGTTGTGTGTGTAAGCAGTTAGTTTGTTGTGGCAATATTCATGGATCTGATTCGAGCTTATCTGATGGATTTTCGGTCTTAGTCCGACCGACAAGGTTGTTTTCATGATATATTAACCTCATTTGTTTGACGGAGATTGATTTAGGATTGACACGTTCAATATGTGAGAGAGAGGTCATAGCTTCTTCTCCCTTGCAAAGGGTAGACTTTTCCCTCGTCAAGGATAGGGTTTGCTGGTTCAGTTCTCAGATCATCAGTGAGAAATGAGTTTGAAGGTCCGCAGACAATGTTATGTTCAACCAGTTACCATCTACATTGCATAATTTTTTTTTATTTAATGTTGGTCTAAAAGAATATAGGAAAAATTAGATTTAGGAAGAGAAGAAATAAAAAAAGTCCCTTAAAACCTCAAAAATTATCAAAAAATTTTGTACGATTTTTTTATAATAAATTTTAATAATTGGTTTATCAATGGATGTTCATGGACTTGTCAATGAAGTGTCCATGAACTTGTCAATGAACACTCATAGGTTCATCAACATAATTAAAATTTATTATAAAAAAGTCCCAAGGCTTTTGACAATTTTTAAAAATTATTTTTTTAATTATATATATATATATTTTTTCCACTATTTCTCAACGTCCAATATACTAGAGTCTAAATTATAACACACATATATTATAACATGTATACGCAATCACATCCATGACAACTTATTGTTGCCAAGGAAAAAATAGTAGTGCGTGACAAAATCCAACAAGGTAAATAAGAAACGCGTTATGCGGCGTACAAAGTGCTTGTTTGTTTGAGTTTATTTGAATCGGGCTTATTATATAAGCCCGATTCACGTAAATCGAGATAAATCTCCTCCACATATTTATCTCGTAGACCGTGAAAGCACTTCGTAGACCGTAAAAACACCTCGTAGACCGTAAAAACTACCTCGTAGACCGTAAAAGTTACTTCGTATTCCGTGAATTACAATTCATAAGCACGATTGAAATTTCCAACCGCTGTTTCAAACAAGCACAAAATTTGCATTTTACGTTAACAACACATTACGTTCGTTGAATCTTTGTAAAGAAGGCCCCGGACTAAGAAATATCTGATCGGCCAACCTCAGTAACTTGGTTCAACAAGACTTTTTCTTTGTTCTTTGCTTGTTTTGTTTGGGAGGAATAAGTAGTCTAGGAGATCGAGAATCTTCTACCTCTGGGCTTGATCACGTTCATAGACCCATCATCCATATTGGATGTATCCTTTGACCCATGTTTGAACGGGTTCAGCTTGCTTAGTTTCTTAGACACCGACGACAAAAACGTGGACTTTCTTGGACCAGATTCGGACTCTCCGATACCCAACGACGTCGTACCTTGACCCTTGTGCTGAATCTCCGATAAATACATCTTCATTCTCAACAGCTCCGATTTCAGCTCCTCGTTCTCCCTCATCAGTGATACATCAGTCGGCATCTGAATCATCGCCGTGGCCGCCTCCTCCTCCTCCGCCCCACTCCTCAGCTTCAGCTGATCGTAGTAGAGCGCGTGAAGCACAATCTGCACCGGCAACCTCTTGTTCTGCGACGCATGCACACGCGCCTCGTATGATAGCTTCAGTGGGTCCATCACGCTGCACACCTTCTCTCGCTCTATCTCGTCTAGATTCGGGTGAGCCTACAAAATCAAACAAACAAAAACGGTGGCGTTTTGTTAACATAAAAAAGGCGTCGTCTTGTATCGACAACAATTTTTATCCCGTACCTTGAGGTAGAGATCGATGGCGTGGTAGAGATCGTCGTCGACTTTTCGAGCATATTTGGGAATGAGAACAGCAATGCCGTTGAACTTGGAGATGGTTAGTTCACCGTAGACGGCGATCTCGGAGAGGTACGCGTCCACCGTTTTGGCCACGCGGTGCATACCACTGGAGCACGCTTCTTTGAACTCGCCGGCGTTGAAAACAGCCACGTTCTTCTCCTTCTCCACGAATCCCGAGATAATCGTCCTTACGCTGTCGAGATCGAACAGCCTTTCGCCGTCGCGGGCGAATGACAGGACCAGAAGGTCGTCGACTGTCACGTGGTCGAGAATCGCGGAGATCCGCTTCTCGAGCTCGCTTATGCAGCTGGTCGATGCTCCGAGAGTAATCGCACATCGGAGAACATAGCAGAGGAAGCTGATTGGGAAAGCCGATTTCCCATTGGGGAAAAGGGAGACGATGGATTGGAGAATCTCGCTCAGTTCGGTTCCGTCTTCTGACGACTTACTCCGGCGGGAGGATTGGTTAGGGATTACTTCTTCTCGGAGTAATTGCTCGGTGTATTCAACCAACGTGCTCTCTATAATGGAAGATTTAGCGCCTCGCTTTTTCATGGCGGTGATGACTTGGGCGAAGGAATGAAAGTCCAAAACAGCAAGCTCCTCCGCCCACCAGTTCGGCGGTGACCGGTTCGGAAAGTTGGCTTCGCTACAAGCCTTTGAACTGACAGCTTCGACGCATCGTTTAGCGAGGTTAATATCATCGGCAAAGGGCTGAAGCTTTTGACAAGATTTGAGGACTAAAACGGCGCCGGTGAAGCTGGACAAGGCGACTGGAGAGAGGAAGTCTTCCGTACGTCCGACGAGGTTGTTGGGACAATACTTATCTGTCATTTCGAGGTACTCGGCGGCGCAACGCAGAGCGGCGACGTTGTAAACCGTGATCTCAAAGTTAACTCCGTAGCAGAATTTAACTGCTTTCTCGAAGATTTTCGGCCCTCCAGGTATGTCGGAGAGGTCGATTCTGGTTATCTCACTGGGGTCGCATTCCATTATCAATTGTCTAACATAATTGCTCTTGGACGCCAGCATGAACTATATATCCAATAATAAAAAAGAAAATCTAGTTACAAGGACATAATCACAGACCAAAAAAACAGAAACGGAAGAACACTTCTGGTACCTTATGGAGGGAGAAGCTTATGTCTCCGACCTCAACAATAAGATCAGAAGGTAAATCTTGAGAGACAACCCTGCCAAAAACACGAGTTAATTCATTATGCACGTATTATTTTATATGATATGCATCGTTTCGTATATACATGCATATAGAAACTAAACTCTTGAGGGTTAGAGTGGCCGGAGAGGAGTACCATTGGCCGGTTCTCTCCATGGCAAGGGAGAGTCTGGCGGTGTTTGGGTCCGCCATAGAAGGTAGTTCGGTTGTGGTGGCTGAAGGTGACAGCCAGCGGAGATCAGAGCAGTAGTTCAGATAAAATGAAGGTTATGTTATGGGTTTAATATAAAGAGATTTGGTAATTTGGAAGAATGGATGCTTATAGGAATGTAGCATGGTGGAGGCCTATGCCTTTATCTTCATTGTGTTATAATTGTGGGGACTTAATGTTTTCTGACTCCGAACTTGTTTTTTTTCTCCCCTTAACTATTATATTACCTTTTAGCAGATTGATTTCCCCCCTCCTGAAAGGAATTTTTTGTATCGGTCGGTGTCGTTATTTAAACCTTAATAAATGCTTTCCACATCAAAGGGAAGCTGAAATTCAATGCACAATATGCTACTTAGTTACTACTGGATTGAGAATTGAGACTCTCACCAATGGTCCATACTTGTTACCATCCTTACCTTGTAACGTCTTTTTCTTTTTCTCCTTAGAACTCAGTATGAGAGAATATCCTGTACTATGGAGAAAGACAAATGAACTGTGAAGATACATTATGAAGAGTTGGGCGGGAAATCCATTCATAAAAAAGGTTCATATATATTTTACAAGACAACGTTTTTATCTTCATGCATTTAGCTCATAGATCCTAAAATCACTTGCAGTAACGCAAGGGAAAATGATGCATGGAGAGGGGGAGAATAATAGAGGATGTTAAACGCACGTAGTAGTTGTGGGCCATGGTGGGCGTATGTGGGATGAGGCAGTGGGTCCTAGGGATGTTCGGGCCACTCGAAGAAGCGTGGCTGAAATTGGAAATCAGAAGAAGCAAGTTTTCGCGGGGACAGGCGGACAGGACAGCGATGGAGGGAGAAACTGGGCCGCAGATTCACGGGGCCAGCGGGGACTTACACGTGCCGGGGGTGTGTGAAACGTGGGTCCCGTGGGTTGCTTCTAACCCGGGGGTCTATCTTGGTGGGGGCCTTAATGGGCCCAAGCCCATATGAAGCAGATGGACTCAGCCTCTTTCTCTTAATCGTTTGTTGCCTTTCCATGCCCATGCTGCTTCTTCTTTTGGAGATTTTTTGTTCTTGGTTAGAGCCGGGAAATCAGGCCGGCCCTTTTAAGCCTTTTTAAATTACGGGTCAGGTTTGAAAAATAGAACTTTAAAAAGAAGTCGGGTCTAAAAAGGCCCACCCTGGAGGGCCGGCCCGTTAGGCCCTTTAGCTTTGTTTTTTGTTTTAATTTTACTACCATTCCTACTCATGTCCTTGTTGACTCCTCCCTAAGAATCTTAAAAATTGTTAAATTTACATATGATGGTAATTTACTAATTCTTGATATTTTTACCCCTTAAACAGAGTCTACTACTTAAAGTGAAGTACAATCAAAATTCCTTGAAATTGATTATAGTAGCGAAGAAGATGAAAACGATAGTTTTCATAATCATGTTGCTTAGAGTGTTTAGCTTTTTGCCTTCTTATGCTTTGTATGAGACTATAAATTACTTGTACACAATATTTTTTACCTTTGATTATGAATTAATAACTGTATTTATTTTATTGCATGAGGTGTGTAGACGTATAGTTAAATTTTATAAAAATGACTTCTGGCCCTACGGGCTGGCCCTGACCCTGATACTTTCGAGCCGGGTTTTGAAAAACAGTAATTTTTCTTTTTCTGAGCCTTATAGGGCCAGCCCTTTTAGACCCTGATCCATCAAAGGCCGACCCTGATTCCCGACTCTTTTGTTAGTTTAATTTTTTCTCCTTTAAGAATCCATGCATCTCCAAAAGCTTGGCTGGATATTTGTTGACAAAGATTTCAAAGTTCCATTCGCCAAAAGCTTCAAATTATTGCTTCCAGAACACTCAACAAGACAAACAAACAGCCCCCGTATTCTCTCAAGATAATCTGGTACTGGTACTGGTACTGTTACTGGTACTGGAAATTAATTACAAATCACATACTTCCTCATGATATCAAAAGTTAATTCACTTTTTTTAAGAAATTAAAAAAATTAATTAAATTATTCATTCTATCTTTAATATAAGATATATTTATCTAATTTGATTAAATTAAGAAAATTATTTAAGTTAATTAATACTTATTTTGATCCTAAATATAATACAGAGTTTATTTTTTTTAGAAATATTAAGAAAACTAATTAAATTACTTTAAAATAAATATACTTATTATTTTTTTCAAGCATTTTGTCTAACTTATAAACTTGTATATAATCTAATCATACACAATATATGATATATAAAATCCTTTCTTTAAAACTCAATTCTCCATACATTTAATTAAATCTTTTGAAAATGAACAATACTATTGCGTAAAAGGAAAAACTTAATACCGAAGGTATATAATGATAGAAAAGATTACAACTCATCTTACAAAAGTTAACCATCGTAGAAAAAAAGTTGAACTCATGAATAATAAAACTCTTTTCATTGCTTTGCAAATCATACCATAATTAATCAATATTCTTGGGCCTTGGACTTTTCTAAGTCCGATTATAACCATTCAACCACATATCCAATATTAAACTCAATTATTAAAATACTTAAACAACAATATTCTCAATATCAACTTGAGTTGCTTAACCTTGATAGAAAACAATATACTTCAAATCATAATACTATATCAGAGTATGTAGTATGAGCCCTACAATGGCTATACACAATAATTCACCAATAAATAAAAAGGAGGAGGGTTTACAAAGATTATCACAATAATAAAGCCTTTAGAGCCTTCCCCAACTAACCAACAGCATAATTATTACCTGAAAAATGTTAAATCAACCAGGTAAAACAAAAGGCTAAATAACCAGCTATCAAACTCATTACACATGCTGATATATGCTCATAAGGTGTCAAGTGGAACAATTTATATGACAAAGTATTAGCAATATAATTCACAAACTTTATATCAGGAATTCTGTATCACAATTACAATTTCATTTCACAAATTTCATATTATGAATCCTTATCACAATTCCCAAGTTGCCTCCCATAAATCCAACTGAACCATCTTATTTCCCCTTACTAGACCTATAAGCTAAGTTACTAACCATGTCACTAGTCACTCTAAAAACCTCTTCAATCAAGTAATGAAGATAGGCCAATTCCTTAGAGTACATGTCCGGACTATGGATCTTTTCCCCTCATTGAATTAATGGGGTGTTGTAGCCCCTCACTAAACCAGTGAGACAATCCCTTATTAAACCGATAGGACAGTCCTTTATTGAACTAGTGGGATAATAGAAAGACAACAATCGTGCACAATAGAGGTTGTACCACGTGGTAAAATAATTCACTCCATCTCATCTCAAACTAATCATCATAATAATTATCAATAATTAGATCAATGGGAATTTTCCCAGTTTTTCACATTCATATAAGGATATTCAAATCATCTACATATATATTTGACATAACATCTCAATTCTTAGTTCACACACATTACAATTCAAATCATAAGGTTCCATAAGACGAGGAGTTTATATCAAAATACTCTTCTCACACATATATATTACAATTCAAATCATAAGGTTCCACAAGACGAGGAGTTTATATCAAAATACTCTTCAATATCATGATAACTTTCTCGATCACAATAAATCTTTACTTATTGAAATATCTAATAAATATCAACATACAATTTTCAATTTTATAGTCATATACAAAATACTCACAAACACATACCAACACATATAACAAGTGAAAAATGGTTGCCTCTCGTCAAAGTAAATTATAACCACAAGCTCCTAATATAAGAGCTCAAATACACGCCAAAAATCAATCTATAACAATCAATTTATTATACATTCATAACTCTTTGAGAAAGAGTTATTAGAAAATTAACTTACTTAACTTAATTTTATAATTTTAAATTTTTGAATTAATTACTCCAAAAATTTCTAATTTCACATTAAGATCTCAATTATTAATTCAAATATTTTTCTTAACTCAAATAACCAATTTAATTCATTGATTATTATTAATTTCATTTCTTTATATAAAATCCCCAAATTTTAAAAATAGCTAAATTATAAATCTTCATTTTAATAAAAAGATCTAAACCGATTAAAACTATAACAATACTTTCAATAATCCAAATAAATTATTTATCCCAAATTTAATCAGTTAAAAAGTTTAAAATATAATTATTTATAGATTGATTATATAGAAAAGTCATTATAAAATCTTATATCGATTTAATAACAAAAGAAAACCAATTAAGATTTACTATTAATCATTCTCTACATTCTTGTAGTCATATATTAATAAAATTTAAACTTACCCCAAACTTCTAATCCTAAAATATTTTCTAATCAGTAGGAAATTACTATCATAAGAAAGATAAAATTATTTATAACATATTTCATGAAGGAAGTTTTGTGATTAGAAGTTATTTTAAGTACCTTATTGATTTCCAAAGATATGAAAATTCTTCTACCAGTATCTTGTCGTCTACCCTTATACACAAAACTTCACGCAAATTATTTGCGTGAAGTAAGTATGAAGAGTAAGTATTTATAATATCCCCTCCACCTTAATTAATTAATTATTTTTTTATATTCGGTGCCACTACCCTTTTACCCTTTAGTGGGTGGCACCGTTGTATTTATTTATTTATTTATTATTTTTTTTATAATTTTGTAACATATTTTAACCTAATCCTTATTTTATTTTTATTTCAAAAATTACCTATTGAATTTATTTTTTTATAAAAAATTATTTCTCAATTATAATTATATTCTGAAAATAAAAACAAAGATGTTACATAATATTATTAAGTAACTTATTTAGCTTACTCAATTTCTCTAAAAAAATATATTGTTGAGAGAACAATGATAGGGGTAAATTAGAAAAATAGTGAAAAATATGAAAACTATATCTTATATTTAAGACCAATATTAACTCTCCAAATATGTTTTATATTAAAGACTGGGGGGAGTATTTAATTATAACATATGTTATGCATCATTTGATTATATATAAGTTAGGGATGAAAACAGGCTATGCCTCCCTAACAGGGGCTTACGGCCAAGCCTAGCTTATTTAGTGTGTGTTTGGATTAGCTTTTGAGAATAGCTTTTACGACTTACGAAGTAAATTTGTGAGAGGAGTTTTATCTCGATTTGCGCAAACCATGGTTTGAAACCATGGTTTGGAGAGTTTCCAAACACACACTTAGATAAATAGCTCAGACCTATTTTTATAAGGTATAGATTACAAGCCTACAAGCTTGACCTCTTTAAATATTTTTAATTTGTACTATTTTATAAGTCTATATAATATATTCTAAATAATTTTATAAATTATTTATAAATTTACCAACTTAACATTAATCCTAAGTTTTACATCTTGTTGTCATTACACTCAACTCTTACTTTCAATCATTCACCTCTATCTCTCTTCTCTTTGATCGCTCAAGATGATAATGTTAATTCACTTCCTCTCCTTTAATTTACGTCATCCACTAAATAATAATAATTGCTATGAATTTTTTTTAGTGTCAAACGAAATATTATAATCTTAACAAAAGTTTATCCCAATTAATGTGGGAAGAGTAAGGTAAAAGCTAGTATTACATGATGCATATTATACTTGATCAATTTTAGAAAATATATCTTATTAATCAATAAATTATTAGTTTTTCTTATTTCTATCAGATCGGACAATTGTTTTCAATAAACATTCTTTTCCTTTCTTTACTTAAGCCCTTATATTCGAGATTGACTACTATCAACTGCTCTTACCATTTTCTTTCCATTCTCTTTCCCTCCACTACTCATCTCAGTTTTTAGATTAAAATCTAAGCGGGGTAGATTTAATATATTATGAAAATATTTTTTTAAAATATTTTTTATTGCTGTTTTAAATTATTATAACAAAAATTTAGTAGATTTTGAATTTCTTTAATCATTTTTTTTAATAATTTGATATTTTATTAATAGTTTTATCAAATGTTAAATATGAACCATTCAAATTTTAATTTAAAGATTGAGATGAGTAGTTGAGGAAAAGAGGATGGGAAGAGAACGGTAAGAGTAGAGGACAGTAGCCAATCTCCTCATATTACGACGAGAATAGATGTTAGACTTTTAAGACGTAATGTATTACTGTAAATAAGCATAAAACGTTATATATGAATTTAGAGGTATAAACTTTAAATGATATTTAAAAACCTATATTTTAAATAGATTTTTAAACAAGTTTCAGACCCTTTAAAGATCCAGACTCAAACCTAAAAGAAAGTTTATATATAGGCTTAAACCCAGGTTATGGTTTAAATCTTTGTTATAGGCCCAAACCTATTTAGATAAATGCTAACTTTGTCTAACGTATTTATACTTCTAATATTAATTTATAAGTTAAATTAATTAATTTAAAGAGAAACAATAAATATAAATAATTTAATGTAATTTAATTAGTTTGATTGATCTAACTTAATTATCTTTTATGCTAACATCAGAAGGTAATACAAAAAGTAAACTCCGTGTGTGTATTACGGATTGAAGCCTGGATAACAAATATCGCTTCGCTTTTGATCTTGCCGGTGGTCAATATATTCATGTGGGTGGATCCAACCAAGGATCATTTTGCTGAATCAAATGGATGGAAGTCAACGGTACTCGTCATCTATGATACGGATGAGAATCACCTTTTTTCCTTTGAGTACGGATGAGAATAACATGTGATGGTCAGATCGGCGAGGTCCAACACGTAAACAAAATACATACCATAGATCAACTTTACTATATATAGTGATGATTTAGGGACGCAATTAATTAATTACTTGCCTCGTACGAATTACTCCCACCTTCTTTCTTTTTTTCCTATCCTAAATATAAAAGATAGAGTTAAATTTTTTAGAAATATTTAAAAAATTAATTAAATTATTTTAAAAATTTTATAATTATTACTTTTTTTTAAATTATATATTATCTGATTTATAAATTGATATATAATATATAATAATTTATTTAATTTTATTAATCTTTTTAAAAAAATTAATTATATCTTATATTTAAAATCGTAGAAAATATCAATTTAGATATAGCACAAATTTCAACTTTGGCAACTCCATTACTCGCTCCCAACTCCATTACATCTGTCTAATATATAATACTAGTCTCATGCTAAGCTTCGAATCAAGATGAACTATGATCGACTTTATTTATTAATTTGTTTCAAGTCAACGCTCATCAAGTTCGTTCGTGATTGTATTTGAAGTTATCTGTATGCTGGGGTTCCGTCAAGCACGGCACTATTTTCATATCAAAGTCTCTGCGTCACCATTAGAAATCGTGTGCTGTGAAATTGATCATAAAACTTGGCTACATAACTATTAAGCTGATATTGTGTCATCCATTCAAACTAATACGAGTGGTTTTAACCCCAAAGTACGTACATGACAGATTTTTTAACCAATTTGATGGATAAATTGTCGAGTGTAGATTGTACGTACGTAAAGAAGCATGCTCTTTAATTTTCTAATTATGAAGCACATGTTTTACTCTTACTAATTCAAATTTACTTTCCGCAAACTTGCTATCGTAACTACCTAAACCACACAACACATTGATTATGCATTTGAATGTGATTAGCCACCTTAACATCTCCCTCCCTGACCGTTTCTAGTTGTGGATGCGACAAGACTTGTACTTTTCTAATGATCCGGCTCAAATTCATACATGTCGGTTTTACAAGAAATTTTTTTGGTTCTCGCCATAATATAACATGCAATAATATGTATAAATTTGATGTAATAGCATCCTTCTTGTTACATTCTACAATAACCACGCGTCAATCCTTTGAATGACTCATTAATTATTCGTTTTTCATTTGAGCGGTGTGAGGGCACCACGTTAAATGCTTTGGAATAGTGATTATAGTTTTTAAAAGTAATTTTTTAATTATGATTTATGATATATCAGATAAATATATGAGTATAGTTTTATCTCAATTTATATAAATAAGTATTTTTAAAATCCAAATGTGCTTTCAAACAAACACTAAATTGAATACGTACGATTTAATATTTTGTTTATTTGAATGCTATGTAACTCAGGACAAAAAAAGAACGAAAAATTACAGTCAGGTTACCACAAAAGAGGTTTTTACTTACACACATCTAATAATGGCACTTCTTAAAAAAAATGCCATAGGTGATTATATTTTTTTAAAGAAAAATATATATATTACAAGCTACAGCGCTTTTCAATACAAACGTCATAATTTAATGATAGGATTACAGAGCATTTTTTTATGAAACGCCATACAAAACCCCTTAATTTTTTTTTTAAAAAAGAAAACTAAGCATAAGCTATGGCGCTTTATACCAAAGAGTCATAGCCGGTAAACTTAAAATTAAAATAATTCTCATATTATTAAATGTTCTATGAACATGTATGTATAATAGTCACTCAAATTTAATTTCCCAACTTTATTTATTTCTAACGCTTTAATTATAAAAAAATTAAATAAAGTAAAAGTTAAAAAAATAAAATAACTAATTTTAAATTAAAAAAAATACCTTGGGTTCCCTGCCAACATGCAGGGAATCCAATGTTAATATAAAGGCCACTCACGTGCCCTTTATAATATATGCCATAGTCTTATTCGGCGCTTAAAATAAGTGCTGCATAAGGTCAGACCTTGGCCGACGCTTATGTATAAGCTCCAGCCAAGGTTTATCCATTGGCCGGCGGTAATCTATAAAGCGCCGGCTAATGATTAATTTTTTTGTTTGTCAACCTATCTTTTCACTTGTCCATTTTTTCACCTACTTGCCTTCATCCTATATATATTTGTTTCTATCTTCATTTTGCTTGCTATTCATTTTGCAGACTTCAGAAATATTTTTAGTTTGAGGACTCTTTGAAGGCGATCAACTCTCTCTCCAGATTAGCTTCCTTAATTTATAATTTCTCTTTTCAAGACTTATTTTATTTGTCTTTCTTTTTCTTAAAATTGTTGTTTTGGCTCTTCTTTTATATCAATACATTTTTCAGTTAAATATTACACTCTGAAGTTGCATTATATTAGTTTGTTTTAGGTAATTGAAGCGTTAATTAGCTACTTTGTTATTGAATTTTTAATTCATTCACTAGGATATTGTCTCTTGTTCAAAATAAATTGTGAAACTCATGGTTTCGTGGAAATCTATATTGTGTCACACCTTATTCTTTTTTAAAAATGCAACATGATGCCTTTTTTGTTATTTAATTTTAAAAAGTGTGGATTTGGACAACACTTTATTTTAAAGCGCCATCTAACGATTTAGAACAAGGCATTATTAGACGGTGTTTTTTTTGCAAGCGCCTTACAAGGGGATATAAATTCATCAAACCGGCGCGAGTGAGGCATTTTTTCATTTTCTCCCGCGTCCTCCATTTCCTTATTTTTCATAACCTTTGCATGGTCTACCAGCGTATATCATTCTATTTGACGGCGGCAAGCAGAAGCTTCTTTGGTCCCCACCTTTTGTTTGGTCGCCACTTTGGTTGCAGTTTAAAGCTTCCTTGGTCCCCACCTTTTGTTTAGTCACCACTTTGGTTGCAGTTCAAAGCTTCTTGTTTCCCATATTGTTTTCAACTTGTCGCCTCCTATAGAAGCATTTTTCCTTGTAAGTGCTTTTTTCCCTAAAATTTATCAACGGTTTTTTTTCCTGTAAGTGCTTTTTTTTACAAAATTTTTCCTAAATTTGAATCGTGTCAAAACATGTATGGCTTAAGTTGAGCAACTTAAATGGTGGAGTTCTTATGAATGGTAAAATATGAGCGGACAGTGATGGCAGGGGGAATGTCGAGATTATTGAAGTAGATAGATAAATTAATGTTGAGGATATGATAGATGGACAATGAGATGAGAGAAACAAAAAGGAAATTAAAGTGTAAATTAAAATAGCTACTGAACAAGCATACTCATTCATTTTTCTTTATATTTTTAGCCCATTGGAATTATTGGTTTTTTCATATACATTAAGAAGTAAAGGAAGATGGTGGCTGTCACATTATTGGTTTTTGAATTTAACACACTAGTAAAAGAAAAAATTATAGTTACATTGTGCTACTTATTTTTTAAACCTTCATTGTTTCTAGTTGTTACAAGTTTGAATTGTTTGGATGTAATTTAATTTTGGTTAAACTATACTTCTAGCTAGTCTTTTTAAATTTACATCAAGTATACTTTTAATCTGTTAACTTTATAAATATGAGGCTGCTGGATTAATAATTTGTTGATTATTTGTGACTTAAACCAAGTGTTCAATATTTAGAAAACTTCAAATTTTAGGATGTTATGATGGTAATTTTTTTAAATATAATAAAAACCAAAATATAAAAGTAATTACTAACTGCAATAGGCAAGCAACTAACCACGTATAATTAAAAATATGTTGAAGGTATATATGGATAAAAAATGGATGTCATCTGATTGGTGTTCAAGGAAATATATAGACTAAGTGAAAGAATTTATTACATTTGCAAGAGAGCATACAAATGATTCTAACAAAATCTTATGTCCTTGCTTATCTTGTTATTATAGAAAGCAGATTAATTCACCTGATTTGCTAGATCATTTAATCTATCATGAAATTGATCGATCATATACAAGATGGACAAGGAACGGTAAGATGGATGATGCATATAGTGATCGGGTGCATACCACGATCGGTGCTTCGAATGAGTTTGACCTAAGCATGTGTGATAAGGACGGTGGCCTTCAAGAAATACTAAATGCGGTCGAATGGGTGCTTCATAACTGCCCTAAAGAATTTGAGAAGGTGAAAGGTGATACAGAGAAACCATTATATGCCGGTAGTACTAAATATACAAGATTGCTAACAGTGTTGAAATTGTACAACTTTAAAGCGCGCTATGGATTGAGCGATTCGAGTTTCACTGCACTGCTTGAACTTGTGCAAGATATGCTCCCAGAAGAAAATGTGCTTCCTACCAAGACATACGAGGCAAAGCGAATACTTTTATCTACAACTAGCATGGGTTTTGAGAAGATACATGTATGCCCTAACGATTGTATATTATTTCGTAATGAGTAGGCAATGTTAAAGAGGTTCCCAAAAGGCAATGCATCTCGATATAGGAAGAAGAAAGGAAAAAGTCCGTCTAAGTTCGTATGGTATTTTCCCATTATTCTGAGATTCAAGAGACTGTACAGTAATGCAGAGATTGCTAAGCTGTTGACGTGGCATACAGATGAAAGGACTAAAGACAAAAATCTTGGGTACCCTGTAGATACCCCTCAATGGAAAAAAGTTGATCATGACCACCCTGACTTCTCACATGAAGTAAAGAACTTGTGTCTTGTACTTTCAACAGATGGAATCAATCCCTATGGGGTTCAAAGTAGTACATACAGTATATGGCCAGTGATATTGATGATTTATAACATTCCTCCACCTTGATTATGAAACGTAAATTTATGATGTTGTCCATGTTATTTTCTGGTCCTAGGCAACCTGAGAATGATATTGATGTATACTCGACTCTGTTAATTGATGACTTGAAGTTGCTTTGGGAGGAATGCGTCAATGTGTATGATGGGCATAGGGAACAAAGTTTCACTTTGAAAGCGATGTTGTTTAGCACAATAAATAATTTTCCTACTTATAGTAATTTTTCCGAATACAGCGTCAAAGGATATTGTGTGTGCCCTATATGTGAAGATGACACCCATTCAGTGCGACTAGATCACTGTAAGAAAAATGTCTACTTGGGACATCGAAGATTCTTACCGTCGAAACATCATTGGAGGAAGTGGAAATGAGCTTTCAATGGTGAGTCAGAAGAAGGTAGTCCACAAAAAATTTTGACAGGTGATCAAGTGTTTGAGAAGGTCAAATACTTGGATAACAATTTTGGCAAACCTTTTACAAAACAAATCGGTACAAGCGGTTGGAAGAAGAAGTCTATTTTCTTTAAACTTTCATATTGGAAGTCCTTATATATGAGACATTTACTTGATGTGATGCATATAGAAAAAATATTTATGATAGTCTAATTGGTACGTTACTCAATATGCAAGGGAAAAGTAAGGACAATGTCAATGCGAGGTTAGATTTGGTTAAATTGGGCATTAGAGAAGAGTTAGCATTGATTGAGCAAGGGCACTATACTTATCTACCTCCAGTGGCTTATACTCTGGCGAGGAAAGAAAAAAAGTTATTTTGTGAATTCTTGAAGGAATCAAAGTTCCAGAGGGCTATTCTTCAAATATAAAGAATCTTGTTTCTGTAAAAGAGTTGAAGCTAATGAACCTTAAATCTTATGATTTCCATGTGCTCATACAGAATTTATTACCCGTTGGTATATGGTCAATATTACCCCAAAAAGTAAGGAAAACCATCACCAAACTTTGCATGTTCTTTAAGCTGATTTGCAGTAAAGTGGTTAATTCAACGAAGTTACAAGATTTACAAAGGCTGATTGTTTATACTTTATGTGAACTTGAAATGTATTTTCTACCATCATTTTTTGACATTATGGTCCATTTGACCGTACACCTGGTGAAAGAGGCTCAATTGTGCAGTCCAGTATACCTAAGATAGATGTACCCGAACAAGCGATTTATGAAAATCTTAAAAGGGTATGTGAAAAATAGATATCGATTAAAGGGTTGTATAGCTAAGTGTTATATCGTTAAAGAAGCAAGTGACTTCTGTATTGATTTTCTATCAAATGTTGACCCTGTAGGGATCCTAAAGTCTCGTCATAATGGGTGAATATCAGGGAAAGGAACAAGTGGGAAGGATGTAATCAGGATATCGGTGACTGAATGTGAGCAAGCTCACTTGTATGTGCTATATAACACTGATGAAGTTGAACCGTATGTTGAAGAGCACAAAGATGCTCTTCGATTAGTATATGGTGATAGGAATGAAAATTTTATAACAAAAGAGCACAACAAAAATTTTTTAAGTTGGTTAAAAAGGCGCATTAATGATGAGGTGCAGAGAAATCTTGATTCAGTTTCTGAAAACTTGAGATGGTTATCGAATGAACCGAACTTAAATGTGTTGTCTTTTAATGGTTATGCAATTAATGGTTACATATTCTACACACATGAACATAATACAACGAGCACAATGCAGAATAGTGGGGTAACACTTATTGTTGGTTCTTGGCATAGAGCCAGTGCTAAAGACATACACCATATCTATGCACCAATGTCATACTTTGGTGTCATTGAACGAATATGGGAGTTAGATTACACTATGTTGAGGTTCCCTGTCTTCAGATATAAGTGGGTAAACAACAACAATTGTTTGCGGATAGATGAGTTAGGGTTTGTTCAAGTAAACCTCTCTAAAGTTTGGTATAAAGATGATCCTTTCATTTTAGCATCGTAGGTCGAACAAGTGTTTTTTATCCCAGATCCTGCTAGGAAGAATTAATCCATTGTACTCTCATCAAACAAGAATCATCAAGGACAAGTTGATGCTGAAAGCAATGAAGATTTGAATATTCCTGAGAATAATTTTTCGTTTGAGATGTTGTGATCAAAGAATGTTGATATAGAAGAAGATGAAAATGAAGATGAATCCTTATACATGAGACATGATCATGAAGAGTGGACTTGGATTTTAAATCAAACAATAAAGAGGAAAAGATGATAAGCAGTGCCTCATTTTTCCCCTTGTATGTTTTATTATATATATATATATCCATATATTTTACCTTAATTTAGTTTTATTGTTATGATTGTGACTATACACTGATGTTTTATTTGATTTATTTAACTTGTAGGAAAATGGATCCCCACAATGTAGATGAAGTTCCTGAAGATAAACATCATGGTCAGGCTGCATTTGAGGCTGACGTAACCCAAGGAAGGACCGTAATGAAAAAACTGATCAAGCTAAGGAGTAAGGACGTTAGGTTATATCTAGATATATATTCATTATTTGATCATATAAAGGCTATACTAGTTAATTGTTTTAATCAAATAAATATTCTAGATATTATAAAGTTATTCTGGATATTAGTAGATTATTATCAGTTTAATATATATTGGATAAAATATCTCCCGATTATGTCCCACAAGTGATTTGGATAGAGATTTGGTTTAGGGTTAATAGCCTCGCCAATAAAGCTGTTACAAGCCTTGATGGAAGGCTATAAATAGTCTAGGCTATGTCTTAGAGCAGTAAAGTTGAACACTTACTCCTTAGGGGTTCCCTAACGGGTGACAGCTACTTACAGACCATCACTGTGCCTCATCTTTCCGTTAGAAGAAGCCCTGAATTATCACAATATATTATAATTCTAACTCCTAATCTGTTTTTCCACTTTTCAATTCTCAAGTTGTGAGATATTATATGTAGAATTACTATGGCTGGAGGTGTTTCATCAAGTATTTCGCTGCTGCTCTCTCTTCTGGTATTTATACAATATATTTGGAATCTTTAGATTATTCTAACAACTTTATCATCATTGTATATTACTCTTGTTATTATTCATCATTCAAGGTTTTGGTTTTATTGAAATTATTTGTTTTCCATAAAAGCACTTATACAACGATCTGGTAATGGGCATGAAAATGGGGAATAGATTTGTATTTATTAGCCCACACCCCATTACCCATCACGTGGGGAGTAAGTTGGATGTACAAACCGATGCTCTTAAGGATCAGTTCATGCGGAGAGCAACCCCTACTAACATGTTTATTATACCATACAATCTGGGGTAAGTTATTTGCGACACTATTGTATGTTTTCTATTCTTTCACATTTACCATAACACTATTGTTAAAGTAAAATTTTCAATATATTTTAGGCAACATTGGATTTTGCTTGTGATTCAGCCTGCAATAGCTAGACGCCCCCGTATTTTCTATTTGGATCTTATAGAGACTAGTTATTTAGAGAACCAGCTTGATATGGTGATTATGATTAATAGGTAAGTGTATGGGTGTATATGTAAATATTTACGTGTGATTATTAAATAACCAAAATTAATCAGTCATTACTTGTTTTGTTAGTGCATTGACTGCATATAGAAGTAATGTTGGATTGGCCTATTCTGATAAACGCGTTGACTCCACCACGACCTATGCCTGGAAGAAGATTCAAGTATATGATGAATTTACTCAAATTTTGCTATTAAAATTTTTTTTCTTCAAACAATGACTTAACTTTTTTTTTTATTGTTGTAGTGTCCATTCCAACCAAATGATAACAATTGTGGTTATTATGTCATGAAATTTATGAAAAATGTAGTTACTCATAATCTAAATCATGTTCCCTTGATAGCAAGTACTTTTACTTACAGCTGATACTCTGTTTTGAATTTAATTCAAAGTGTTTAAGTTAATTGATTTATAGTGGTTTTAATTCATTCTGTACGTGATATTTATGTAGTATTATGAAGATCAACGTTGTGCCCAATTGACTGATCAACAAGTGACATCAATCATTGATGAATGGTGTCAATACATGGTCAGTCAATTATCACCTAATATTTAGGCACATATATGTTAGTTAGATTGTTTCTCTTATATGTTAGCTTGTACTGTATGTGTTGTGCAGTCTCTTAAAATTAGTTGTACATACCTTAGAATGGCATATATTTGGTACTGTGATCTTATGAACTAATTATATGTTATTTAATTCTAATATGGTAATTTACTTTTTTTAGTATCAATTTATATTATAAATTGCTACTGTGACATGAATATATTTATCAGGTAAAATACGTGAAACAAAATATTTTTTTAAAAAAAATTAATACCTCCTACAGCGCTTCCAAAAAATGTGCCGTAGGAGGTAGTACCACCTCCTACGGTGCTTTTAAAAGAAGTGTTGTAGGAGGTGAACCATTTCCTACGGAACTTCCTTCAAAAGCATCAGAGGAGGTATTAATTTTTTTAAAAAATAAAATAACAAATACCGGCATTTTCAGAAATTTAAAAAACGCCGTAGGTTGAATTTATATTGATGAAAGCTATGCGCTTCATAAACGCCATAATATTTTTTTAAAAAAGCGTCGTTTATACGGTTTTTTGTAGTAGTTCCAAACAAGAGGTAAAATGAAGAAATAGTCTTTTGAAATCTTCAAATAAAAAAATAGTTCCATTGACAACTTTAAGAACATGTCATTAACAAATTTTTAAGACTATTTTTTTATTTTAAGATTTTAAAGTACCGATTTTTTTATTTTACTTTTTATTTAAGACCTAACTGTAATTTTCTGAAAAAATAATGTTAGGTTGGTATGTTGATGTACAGAACTAAACGTGCTTCGGTTTTAAGAATCGACTTGAATTGAGATAATGGAAATATATCATTATTTAATTTGACCTGCTCTATTCAAAATGAGGCATTTGTTCCACGTGGTAACATGCCGTTAGCTTCAATCTATTATTGACAGGACATGATGTACAAGAGATAATGTATCATAAGTACATAATTACTCTCTGCGCTACTTAATATAATACATATTAAGATAAGGTCTATTCCAAATGAAACATGATAATAAATAAAGATAAAAATAAAGATAATGAGAGAATGCGATGGGGCCGTCTAATTCATAAATGATAAATCATAATCACCAATTTCCAAGGCCAACATTAGGTGCTTGAAATGGAGAGGCTTGATCTTATGTAGGTACGAGGGTAAGGCGTCGTTATAAGGTAGGGTAGCTTATTAGGGTAGCCCAAAACCCTACCCTTTTCTCTCTGTCTCTCATCTACCTACCTACCTACCTACCATTACTTATATGAATGCATTTCACTTGGATTTGTCATTACCAATGTTCGTAGGGTGGCTTAGGCCTTAGGGTTACAGGGAATCACTTTGGATGCTATACCAAAATTCACTCCATTCACTAGTGCAAAAAGGTATATTTGGCATCAGTTAAAAGTGCATTTTCGCTACAGCATACAGGGTGTAGTGGAAATAGGCGTAGCGAAAAATATCTATTACGACTTCACTTGCTCAAAATATGACGCCGTAAATAAATATATTATGGAGTCGGTTGCTCAAGATGTGACGCCGTAAATGAATATATTACGGCGTCACTTTCACACTAAACCGACGCCGTAATTAATTATTATGGCATCTTACACATACTCAACCGATGCCATAATAGAGATGCAATTTGGTTGTTTACGGTGTTTGTTCTTATCTTAACTGATGCCATAATTACCAATTACGGCGTCAGTTATGGTCATAACTGACACCATAATTGTAATATATTTTTTTTAAAAAAAGAGCTAATCTTATATTAACTCCTCATTTGAGAACCTACTATCATATGGAGCCAATGCACAACAATGCAAGTAATGCAACCAATGCATAACATAAATAAATGGTCAAAAGAAAAGTGTATATCTTATATTATCAAATTATAAAAGAGAACCATGTACAACTTGTCATTCTACTCTAATTTTGTTGAACGTAGAAAACATTTAGACCAAATGTAGCATATCTCTCTTATTTGCACATCAGAATATGACTCCAAACTTTAGAAATGTTGCAAATTCAAAAAATCTGTAGATAAGCAATATTATGAGAAAAACTAAAGTCTAAACTAAAATTATGATTTTTATATAATATTATTACCTTGTTAAGTGAGTTGGTGATGCCCTTAGTGATGATTTCATACATATACCGCATCACGTAATATCTGTACTCAAAACTTTTTGGTTGTTTATGGCACTTGAATGTACACAAACAAGAACAATCAAATTCATAAAAACTAATAATATAATTCAGCAATCCATTGTTTAAATTTAAAGTATTTACCTTCAAAAAGACCCAAATGACATCACTTTGACCATTTTTTCCCACCAACATAGAATGCATCTTTAAAGATATATTATCAAATAATTGTAAGAAAATGATATATTCAAATATTATAGAATAGAGTTTTGCAGAAAACTTACGTTTCAAACACCCACTTCGTATCTTCACTCACTGCCCATTGTAAAGAATATAACCAATATATAGTACGTTCATGTAGGAAAATAACAACGAGCCTCCAATGATTACTGCAATATGAATTCATATTAATATTATGTCGGTAAGAAAGTTTCTACTTAAGTAAGAGATGAATAGAATTAAATACCTTTCTATAAATGGTGCAAACCAACACTTTTTTTCCCTTCTTTAATTATCCTTCCAATATATGATGTTCTCTCACTTACATTATTGTTTCCAGATGATTGAATAGAATATGGGCACAAGAACCCATAATTGTTAATCTTACCCAATTCTTTACAGAGATTGTAGAGATACCTATAAAAATAGGAAATAAGTTAGTGAAGAAATAAAAAAAACGTAAATGTTAAATTCAAAAATAAAAGTGCATACTTACCTAAGAAAAAGTTGAATAATTGATATGTTTAACTAATCAAAAGAAATGAGGTCAAGAACATCCCACTTGAAGACCCTTTATTCAAAAGGGTGCCCTACAATCTCCTTACTCACATTCAATACAATGAAGTCGTCCATATCGACAACAAATGAAGCCAACCGTCTCAAGCCATTTTCCTTTGGTTTGGCACTGGGTCCAATTGCTTGTTGAGAATTTGAATAGAAAAAATCCTTTGATTGTTGTAGTTCTTAATTAATAAATCAATAAGTAAAGAAAAAAAATTAAAATTGCATACCATTTTAAGTAGGGAATGATGAAAAATCACAAGGTTATTCATACCTCAGCTGTAACTTGATGAACTAGCCTTCTTAGCCAAAGAATGAAATTTTGTTTAGCTTCTCCTACAGTTTTTACATCCTCAATAAGGAACGACACTAAGGCATTAGCGTCTACAACTTTTTCAATCACTACCTTCACCTGATAATCTAGTATCTTCTGGTGGTGGATCATTGTTGCAGAGTTATATACCTTTCCATATGCAACTAAAGTGTAGGAAACGTGGAGGCTATAGCACCCATGATAAAAGGCAAATCATCTCCGCAAGTGGTTTTGAGTAATAAGTATATATACGAGTATGGGGCAATACTAGGATATAGCATCTATATATATATTGTGGTTTTGAGTGATAAGTATATATACAAGTATGGGGCAATACTAGGATATAAAAAATACACACACACATACACATATGGAGATAGATACTATTATTGTGACAAAAGGAGATGAGGTGAGATTGAAGCGAAGAGAGGAGATTCAAAAGGGAGAAGGTACAAGATGACAAAGCTTAGCCCACATCCTACCACTTGTTGCTTACACTCCACCTTGAAGGAGCATTTTCACGCCTATGTCTGCCTAATCTCTATTAAAAGAAATAAAAAATCAGAATATATATATATATATATATATATATATTCTACTATTAAACATTCCACATTAAGTCCTTTATGTGAAATATCACTAAACCTAACCATGTCATGACTATAAAAACAACACAAATACAAGCAAGCAAAAACTTATCGTATCACTTATGATTTGCTTCAGAAATTTTAAGAACCTCATAATCAGTGTTTAATAGAATCAATTTCAATTAAATGCAGTAACAATAAATCTGAATTCAGCTAGAGGAATGCAATGAAACAATTCCTAGACAGATTCAAATATGCAATAAGCACAGCAGATTTCAATGTATCAGCAGAAAAGGATCTCAATCAGAATTTCCTTCCAGTAGAGAAATGCTAGCAACAAGTAACCAAATAAATCAGCAGAAAAGGAGCCTCATCCTTGATGAGACGATACTGTAATGAAGAATAATTAAGGGCAATATGATTAATTTTGTGGGCTTGAATTATTATGAGGAGTCCATATAGTATACACATAGCTGGATTTTATATTATAGTCATTTAACTTTTGTTATTACTATTGAATGCAGGAGCTATGCTTTGGGACTAAATGCGGCATGTGGCAACTGTACTTTGATGTGCATCATTAGTAAAGAGTAATGCTCACACAATCAATAAAAAGAAGAAGAAGAAGAACTTTAACGATATTAACACATATTAAGACAAATACAAGAGTAAGAACTA
The DNA here is from genome assembly GCA_037074505.1 of Albizia julibrissin. Lineage (NCBI taxonomy): Eukaryota > Viridiplantae > Streptophyta > Magnoliopsida > Fabales > Fabaceae > Albizia > Albizia julibrissin. The sequence continues at coordinate 10,357,992 of CM073484.1, forward strand.
GAGAGCAATGGTAATAACAAGTTAGCGTGTGAAAAACAAGAGGCATGTGAAGAAGATGAAAAGTGTAGGGGTGACTGAGAGGGTTATATATGTGTGTGTGTGTGCGCGCGCATGTTTATATATAACGGGTTTGAGGGTAGTGAGAATACAAGGTAGGGTTGCTACTTTAGGGAGAGTCTACTATATGGATTCAGGCTGACCAATTCTACTTTGACAAGGAACAGATAAACAATAATTTTGCACTGTGTGTGTCATATACTTTTCAGTTATTGACAATCATAACTTGGTTTTGATTTTTTCACTCTACTACGTAAATTATTTGTGGGATCTAGCTATACATAAATTATTATTCTTGGGGTATGAACTCTGAAGTCTAAACCCCACACAAAAGCTAGCCAACTATAAAAGCCCGTGCTTCGGAACCTATAATCATAACTTGGTTTTTTATAGTGGAATTCTACTGAACAAAAAACCTCAGGTTAGGCACAAACTTCTAATTTAAAACCACTGAAAATGTTCACAACATAATAGAATTCTTTCAACTCAGTCACAATACACCTCTAACACATCACGTAGAACAAACGAACTCGGATTCAACAGTAATTCGATAGAAATACAGAGAACAACAATTGACAAAAGATAATGTAGTGAAACAACAACTACCGAAACACCAAACAACAATATATATACCATAAAACAGACTAGCTTTCCAGAATTTTTGTTTTGTTTTCTTTTATATTTATACCAAACAAAAGAGAAAGTAGACGAAATATCTAAATGCAAATGTTTTATATTTAGACCAAACAGCAAAGAAAGCAGAAACTATATGCATGCTCTCATACTTGATAACTTCTCCGTAGGTAAATCCAAAATCAAGATTCAGTAGAATTCCACTATAAAAAACCATCATAAATTAACCATATCCTATAACTTATCACTTATCTAACTATAGCACGAGCAGTTTAGCAATCAACTGTATGAAATTAGAGAGCAACTAAAGGGGAAAATTCATAAGAAATTCCGCCTGGTTTTTACTAAGCTGGATTAATTCTAGGCTTTAAAATAATAACATTTACTCGTCTAATCTAAAAACCAGCAGGGATTGGATGACAAGCACATAATTTGAATTATCTTGTACATAGAATATCTCTCATCAAAAGGTCCTGGGTAAGCCTCCAAGCATGCAGAAACAGAGTAAGATTGTTCACAAACCTCTAGAAGGAGCTAAAAGACTAGAAACCTCTCAATTACTCCCTATCTTTCCTTCCTAATCCCTCTGTCTAAGGTAATGTGCATGTGTGTCAACTTGACAAGTTTCTTCAAAGACGACATCTCATAGGGTTCAGAAAACTTTAAATGAAATTTACAACTAAGATCCAAATTTGCTAATCAGAAATCCAAGCTCTAGGCAATTTGAACAAAACACAAAACCTACACAAACAGAAAAGAAATTGCGAAGACGTGTAATTAAATGTGGTAGAATTACACTAGTACGAATGAGAAGTACCTTGGCAGTATAGGTAATGCTTTCAAGCTAACAATTCCAAGTGTCTTCGCACTCGATCTCCAAGGAACAAAAGGGAAATCACACTGCGTAGTCTAATCAACTCCAAAGCAGATAACAGAGGTGCTGATAGAGCTCTTTGATTAAGGCTGATTCTAGAACTAAAGACAATGGTGAGATGAACGGTGATTTTGGCAAATATCTGAAAGCCCTAAAGCCCTATTTGGGAGCCATGAGATAAATGGAAGTTGTGAAGGTAGCAGAAGTGGAGCAAAATTCATGTAGAGAAAAGCCGCGAAATTAGCAGAGTAGTGGCATTAGGGCGTCGGGTGGAGTGAAACCAGCATAATATGTCCTTTTTTTTGAAAAAAAAAGCTAACATATCTCTAAGATTTCTTTAAAGCCATGTGAGTTATAATTGAGGCGTTGTGTTTTGATAAGAGCCACGTTATAAGTAAGTTTATTAAATAAATTATAAATTATAGGCTAAGTTTTATTCATAAATTGATATTAAATTTTTTTTATAATTAACTAGGTTTAATTTAGTAGTTAAAAGAAATTTACAAATCTCTGGTCTTGAGCTATAGATGGCCCACTTAAAAAAAGTCATTTATAATATAACTATAATATAATTATATTTTAGGAAAAATTATTTTTTAAAATTTATTTATAGCATTTATTTGCAATTATGACATGTTATATTTCAAATTTATTTATTTTACAATTAAATTCCAAAACTTTATATTAATTATGGCTTTTGGTACTTACTAAACTGATTCCATAATTATTATTGTTATAGCTTCTTAGTTATGATATCAGTTTAACATACAACCGATGCTATATTATACATTATGGCTTCAGTTACGCTTAAAACAAAAGTAAATTTATTTCATATGAATTATCACTTCTGTTCTTCAAATAACTGATGCCATATTGTACATTATGGTGTCTGTTTCACATAAGACTGAAGCGAAATTATGCCACATGAATTATTACTTCTGTTCTTTAAGTAACTGATACCAAATCATGTAGTTAAATTAGTATTTTGCACTAGTTTTACTCCACCACTTCTTCACTTTTCTATCTCTTTCCTCATCATAATATTCACCATCCTATTTATTTATATATATTTTAATTTTATTTATGACTCGTTGAAATTTGAAGTGGTTAAAAGTTGAGGATATAATAACGCATATTAGAGGTAATTTTTATTTTGCATATATTTATTATTTTATTAATTTACATCGTGCCCGTATAGTTTTTGGGAATTTTGGCCATTATTGTGGAGGGAATACCATCATGAACTGGTAGTAGAGTTTTGACTTTTGACCCCTTAAGACGTCCAAAACTCCAATCAAATATTACCGTGTCTCCTTTTTCTGTGATTTTAAAGTGTCCCTGTCCCAGACATTTTGACTCGGATATCTCCCAACCCGTTTGAGAATCAGGATCATCCTTGAAATCCTAGTTCTAATAATGATCTCAGCTTGTTTTATAAATTTTTATTTTATAAATTAAATTATCTTTTTAATTTTATATTTTTTACACCATAAATTAAGTTTTCCTTTAATAAGATGTATATCACATCTTTAGTTGGAGTTAAACCGTATATATTATGTTACTAATTCTAACTATATACTATATAAAGATGATGATGATATGATATTCTTCAACTTTATATAATTATTATGATCTTATTAGATGTTAAATAATCACTTTAAACAATAAAATATTAACGGCTATTAAAATATATTTGAAAGTCGGAAAACAACTCGATTATTATATTTTAATAAGCTTGTCGTTTACTTAGACTCTGAATACTTTTAACCTGCTCAGCTCATGCGAGAATGTGCATTAGATCGATCATCCTCTCTTGCATGTATGTAATCTTGAGGTTGGAAACTTTTCTTCCAACATTGGGAGACAGAATTATGTCATACGTGTAGAGATATTATTAATTAGATGTGCAGATTTCTTAGTGCATGAAGAACATCCTGAGACACCAAATGGGTGTTTACAGATGTTTTTAGCAAATAAGCAATGCTCTTATTAATAAAAGTTTGTTTAGAGAAGCTTATTTGAGCTTATCAAAAACTCTTATGGGCTTATGCACATAAATCGAGACAATTCTCACTACATAACTTACTTCGTATTCCGTGAATCACGATTGAAAATGACTTATAGAACTTTCAATCGCTGTTCGAAACATACCCTAAGTCTCCTAACTCCGCCTTATTATTGTCTCGAGTTGAGAAACATGGTGTTGGAGTTTGGCATTGTCGCGTGATTGTCTCTACAGAAATAATTGTTCTGTGCCTTGTTTCGTTGTTGCATATTACTATGGCAGTATCTGTCTCTCCCTATATTTATTCCACTCTATCTCTCTGCCAACCATATTAATCACAAACCAAATCATCGCCATATAATTTTTATACCATGCTGTAACTCTACTACCTCCACGTCACCAGTTTCTTTATCACACATATCTGTCTCTTTCATTGCCATCTCTACCCTATACAAGCCTCTCCCCCACTCCTTTTCTTTCATTATACACGTATCACCTTGTGTTTTTGTCTATATATATATATATATATATCTAATTTAATTATATTAAAAAATTTAGTTGAATTAGTTAACATGACATGTATTTTCTAAAATACCCTAGTCATTTTTTTCAATTTTCTGCTTCCCTCTTTTCCTTAATTTTTTATGAGGAGTATCAATAAAACTAAATTAAGAAAATCTTGATAAATATAAAAATTTTATTTTATATATAGAATTAAGATGAACGCTTTAAATATGTCTTACATTAAAGACCGAATGAATATTACTTTATATCTTTAATATAAGATATACTCTGTAGCTTAAATTTTAAATTATAAAATATATATTATATTAAATAGAGATGCAGTATATGATATAAGAGTATATCCTCATTACAACCTTTTTAATCTCATTGCTATATACCCTTTTCATTTACTATTTCAATCATTCCCTGGCGGATCATGACACTGCTCTCAATAATGTTTCTTTCTCTATTTAACATTTTCTTTTGAAAAAAAGTACTATGAACACGTGAGATAAGAGATAAGATCAGGTAGCACTATTTAAGAGATAAACATGAGAGATGATATATAATAGTACAGTAATCATCACAAATTAACGGCCTTCTAATAATAGAGACTACAAGCAAAGAGGTCCATATTCCCTGGCTCCTCCATATATTCAGTGCTCTGTTTTCTTTCATGATGCCTCCCACACTTGAAGCTCTCATAGCCCTCTTCTTTAATTTGAACCCTCCAGTATTAGTGTATCCCCACTTACTTTTTCCTTTTCTTTTGAGCAAAATTTGAGGCACCGCTTTAATGCTATTCATTATCTCACCAGAAATTATAAACCTAACATATGAATATAATATAACATATTTAAATTAGTAGGATCACTTAGTTTATGATATCTGTTGGAGTTTTAAATGTAAGTGGATGTGTCAAATAGAAACTAGTTTCATATTGTTTGGAAAAGAGAACACACAGGTGTATATATTGCATCTTGTGAAATTGGATAAGTAAATGAGCCAAGGGGAAGAGTGGGCTCACGCGCACAACAACGGGTGCCTAAGAGGCGCACGCAGTTGAAATTCAGCGATTTCCCCCTGCGCGCGAATTAAACACGGACTTGGCACTTTTTATTAAATGTTTTTAGAAAAATCTAAAATTTATTTTATAAAAATTTATTAGTACAAGCCTATCTTCGATCATTAGTATAGCGCAATTTGTATTATTAACAATATCTTGTCACGTTTCACGTGGGTAATTATGTCAGTTAAAATATGCAGAACAAAACTTTTTGGGCTAGAGAAATGCGGTTTCATCCAATGAAACGCATTGAAATTAAAATATCTTCATCACATGGCTTTTTTTTGACCTGGTTTTTTTTTTTTTTTTGACCTGGATCTTCATCACATGCTTGTAAGTTGTAACTGGGATTATATTTGACATGGCCTCTTGCACGCTAAGCTTTGGATAAAGATATGTGACCTACTACGACTGTGTTTCAAGTCAACGGCCATCAAGTCGGGTTAAATTTATAGCCTGGGCCTTCGTATCGAACGCGACACTAGTTCATAGGCCATAGGGTCATGCTCCAATTAAAAGTCTGTGCTGGGAAACTGATTTAGTCCTGTGTTTTAATTTCATAATATTTGACCAGGCAATTATCATGCATCATTAATTTGATATGTGTCGGAAATTAAAAACAATATAGTATAGCTTTAACCTTCTAAAACTGAGTTTGCACTTAAATTTTAATTCTGAAAAAACGCTGAGGATAAAAAGTCAACGGGAAAGAAATATATATATATACAGACATAAAATATGAACAATCAACACAAAATAATGTCAGGAAACGCTAGAGGCATAAATAAATATTCTATTTGTCTTAAATATAAGATAGGGTTGATTTTTTTAGAGATTAAATAAACTAAATAAATTATTTAATTATAGCATATAGTCAAAAAAATTAATTTAAAAAAACATAGAAATGTAAATATTTGAAAGTAATTAAATTTTTTTTATTAAATTTTTTTAAAAAATAAACTCTATCTTGTATTTAAGATGGGAGGTAAATATCTAACATATATGATGGTGACTGTAATAGTATTAGTAACACGAAAAAGAAAAAAACCTAGTAAACTAAGCGGACGATAGCAATTCAGAAAAATAACTGCTGCAGATGTCTATTACTTTGCTTGAAACAATTTTCTTCCTTCTCAAGAGTAGAATACCTTTCTTCAGATCTATCGTAGTGACGATGACTTATAAGCGGACCTGTTTTTTTCAAGCCTATGACGATTTCATGGGTAGGACATGAATTGTGAAGTACTTTATTATTTTTTTAATATAAGATATATTTATTTAATTTAATTAGATTAAAAAAATTAGTTGAGTTAGTTCATATGATATATATTTTTTAGAACATCTAAATTATTCTCTTTCTTAATTCATTTATTTCCTCTCATCTTTTGTTATTGTTAAGGGAACATTAATACGAGTAAATTTAAAAAAAATAGATAAATATAAAAATTATATCTTATATTTAAAATTAAGATTAAATATTTAAATATATCTTATATTAAAGATAAGAGATAATTTAATACTTTAAGCAATAACCATACAAAATTATTAACATATATACGTGAGAAAATCGGTCGTGCGCAAAATGTTTCATTACAGGCAAGTTATTAAAAGCTCTTTTACTAATTTAAAAACACGTTTTACTTTTACTGTTTCAAATTGAGTTTCCGCTGCCTTGCTACAATATAAGCATTCGGGGCTACCTAAACCACACAACACATGAAATTATTAATTATTAATGGGTTGGGGGTCGTTCAACACCTTTAGAACTTCGCTGCAAGGGTATTTAAAGTATCCTGATTTCGGTTATCTTGGTTTGGTCCCGGATATTTTAATTTCAGAAATTTTCCGTCTCGATCCCAGTTTTTATTTTTTACCTTATAAATCAAGTTATCTTTTTATTTTTATATTTTTTATTCCATAAATTAAGTTATCATTTGATAATATGTGTATTACATTTTTAATTGGAGCTAAACTATATATATCATAATACTAATCCTAACTATATAATATATAAAGTTAATAAAAAAGATGATAAAATATTATCATAATAATAATAATAAAATACTATTATTCAATTCTAAATCAATTTGTGTGATTATTATGGCCTTGTTAGCTATTAAATGATTATTTTAAATACTAGATTATGAAAAATTTAACTAATATAATAATATATTTTAATTTTAATTTTTTTAAAAAAACCGGGAATTCCCGGTCCCGGTCCCGGTAATCCCGAGACCGGGACCGGTACAGGGATACATATGTGTATCCCGGCTAAAATCGGGACCGGGATCGGGATCGGGTGATCCTGGTCCCGGATTTAAACACCCCTACTTCATTGTGTATAATATTTTAAAATATTTTATAATTTATCGGACAATTTAATTAAAATATATTTTCAAGTGCTTTGACTGGTTTAACCCTGCATGTATTGGTTTGGTGTGTGATGTTGTAATTTGATATTGCGATTAGTTTAACTCATCATGTGAACAGAACTTGCAGTTTTAGAGTTTGTTTGGCATCACTTTTTTGAATCGGGCTTATTATATAAGCCCGATTTTTATAAATCGAGACAAATCTCTTCTATATATTTATCTCGTAGATCGTAAAAACACTTCGTAGACCTTAAAAACACCTCGTAGACCGTAAAAGCTACTTCGTATTCTTATAATTTTTTTGTTTGTTATTCTCCGATAACCGCGTATGAATCCTTTGAATGATTAATTAAATGTTCGTATTTGAATTGAAAGATGTGATGAGCAGGGAATCTTAAGTTGATGAACACGGCTTAATATTTTTTGCCTATTTGAGTGCTACACAAACATAAAATGTGCGTTAGGTTTTCAGAATCAGAGTCGAGTTTGAAGCAAGACCATGGGAAGATCATATATTTAATTAGAAATAAAACATTTTACCAGTCTCCTTTACTTTTTCTTTTCAGAAAAGGAAAATACGAGTATTGATCATTCAAATTATTGCAAATTCTCCCACTAACTCTGATTGTTGCATGTATAAGCACAATTAAGGCAAACTAACTAATTAATTAAGAAAAAAAAATATTTAGATCAAAATTCTTTATATCCATTTCGTCAAATCCTCCAATCACATTTGACCATGTGTCTTATTTTTTAATTACTATGATTTAAGTATTCACCCATATGAAAATAATATGACATGTGATCATGTGTAATTGGAGAACTTAATGTAAGTATAGTCATTAATTAAAACATTCCAATAAACGATGTTCCTTCTGCTTATTTTAATAACCTACAGCTTAATTTTTGAAGGGTTGGATTTCTCTCATTGTCCCCTTTCTCATTTTTTTTCATAATTTCATATCCACTATTAGATTAAAATAATATATGGTTCAGATTCAATATTTTATAAAATTATCTCTATAAACATAAATAAGTAAATTTATGCTCTTAAAATCTAATTTATACCAATCATAATTGTGATCCATAAAAAATAAATAAATTATAATTTATACAATATTATAATAATAATTTTATAAAATATTAAATCTAAATCATCAATTTTAAGATATAGGGTAGAGATGAGATGATGAAAAGATAACGAGACAGAAGACAATGAGAGTATCTTTCTCTATTTTTGAATAAGTCTCTTTCTGATAAGGTATATATTTTAAAGACGTTTGAACATTTAATAGATTTTTCTTCTTCATTTTTACACCAATTATATGTATTGCCTTTTACCTATACACCCCTCTTTTTACCTTTTCCAGTACAGTTCTTTTTCATTTTCCCCCACCTATGATCTTTTACATACTCCTTCTATTAAAAGGAGGACAAATTTAATAAATATCTACTATACACGTGTTTAACTATTTTTAACCAACTTTCAGTATAATAATAATAATTTAGTGGGTTGTAGTTTATAAAATGTCCTGTTAATATTTAGAATAGTGATTGAAACTTCCAATCATGCTTTTTAATTATGATTTATGGTATACGAGGCAACTTTTACGATCTAGAGGTAAATATATAAATGGATTTTATCTCGATTTACGTATATATATAAGTCCAACCAAACATCCTCAAAATATTGACTTTCATGAACAAGGACAAGTCGAGCTTAATTTCAAGTGCCATCTGGCAAATCCTACAATTGCCAATATTCAAGGAGAGCTCATTTACGATACATTTAATAACAACAACAACAATATATTGTTGTTGTTTTTGTTATTACTTATTACTACTACTATTATTCATGTTTCGCCCAAGTTTGCCGCCAAAAATTTCAGTTGAACTAAACTCAACGCTATAATTTTTGTGGTTATTGATTATCGATTTGGTTGTGACATCGAGACGTCTCTCATCTCATCTCTTCTATTAGATGAGATCTCTTTCTTTCTTTCTTTTTTTTAATTGATTTTCTAATTCTTTACCGCGTCCTCAGTGACGAAAGGGACGGCGATCTTAATTAACGACAACGACTACATTTCCTTCAGTATTTGCTACCTGGTCAGAAATTTATCACTGTTGCGATTTCAAACTCCGGTCGTTCTCGATCATGTTTAACTTTTCTTCCGGTACTTTAACTCTAGCCCATATGTTATTATCTGCTTCATATATAATCTCGGTTAGCAAGTAAGAACTATTTTGCCCCTTGTTTTCGAATTAGCAGGTTTCATCTGCCACTCAGAAATTGGGTAGCTCTGTTTGGCCCAAGAGGTCTGGCTTAAAGGTTGATGTTAGTTAGCTTCACAAATGGGTTTTTATTTATTTGTTTGTTCACTTTGAATCCATAGCCTTCTGATTTTCTTGTTTTGCTGTTAACACGGCGATAAATATACCCTGCTTATTTGGTCATTCAGAAATATATCAGAAGTCCGACGACTTCTGGTTATCCGGATGTATCTTTCGAAGGTCTGGCTGTATGAAGCTGTATTCAACTTATGGTTCTGTTGCTGGTTGCTTCTGGTTACCGCTCAGGGTTCTGTCACTGACCCCGATGAAGGTATTTGTTCCTCATATTTCGTGTTCCATGGTTTGTCTTTTCTAGAAGTTGTGAATATTATATCCATGCGTTCCTCCAATAAATCGAGAGAAGGTGTTATAATATACTCAATTTTGACGTGTAACTGCAATAGCCAATACTGACATGATCATGTTTGGTTTTCATCACTCATCCGAGTTAAATTGATTTTGATGTAAGAATTTCGCGAAAAATGTATTTATTTACTGGTGGTTCCATGTACGAGTGATATATTGGGAAAAATGAGTGCTACGAGTTAAGTGATGGAAAAGACGATCTCTGCCGTGTGTATTAGTTATATTGATGGTATGATGATTTCATTTGCAGTTGACGCATTGAGAGCCATCAAAGGGCGTTTGATTGATCTTAATGGAAATCTGAACACCTGGAATGGTGGAGATCCATGTACATCTAAATGGAGAGGGGTTCATTGTTTCAGTAGTCCACGGGCTGATAACTATTTACATGTTCAAGAACTGTATGATCTTATTCCTCCTTTTCCTGTATGCCTTTTGTCTGTTAAGGTGCAAATAGACTCACAATAGTTGCTGCTAGGGGAAAAAGCTTTCTCTATAATTTATACGATAGGAGTTCTGGATATGAATATCAAATCCATTGAATTGGCAGCTTTGGGTCATGATGCAAATTTCTTTGTTTGGATATATCGGAGAATGATTTTTTTGTTTGACCGTCTATCAATCTTATCTATCGATTAATTATTACCTATTGTACCAATATTATTTAATTCTTAGCATGCGCAAACTAAAAGTAACTTAGTTTCCAGCTTCCATTCAAGACAATTGAACTTCAGAGAGATCTTTAATTATCATTTTCATACATTTGTTTTAGAATCATCCTTTTGTTGCTACTCCTTTATTTATTGTGTTTTTCTTGTCTGTATGTAGGCGACTACTGAATTTGAACTTGTCTGGAACTTTGGCACCAGAGATTGGAAATTTATCTTATATGGAAATATTGTAAGACTGTGTTTTCATTGATGTCCAGACTACAATCTCTTCACATATGAGAACAATTATCAATTTGAAATTCCCAGATGCCGCTTTTACAATTTAGATATTATGACCCTTTGGTGGCTTATAATTTCCTTCTTCCCCTGATGTATGTTTTTCTTTTAACTCTTGAAAGGGACTTTATGTGGAACAATATAGGTGGGCGCATACCAAAGGAAATTGGCAACATCAAAAGTTTGCAACTCTTGTAAGTGGAGCCTTCCCTTTTGAGCAGAGCATATTGTGCACCAATATAATGTTAAATAACTAGTCGTACTTATTCCCTCACGTCAGAACTTGCGTGTACTTTAAGCAAATTAAATTCAATAATGGTTCATAGAGGGAAATAATTGAATTGTTGGCATAATTATAAATTTACAAGGATTTTACCATCTTGGGAATATGATAGTTACTTTGCTTCTCATATTAAATGTACCATTTTGTAGGCTTCTAAATGGAAACAACTTAACAGGTCGGCTGCCAGAAGAGCTTGGTTATCTTCCAAATCTGAATAGAATGCAAATTGATGAGAACAATATAACAGGACCTATTCCTACATCGTTTGCAAAACTAAACAGCGCAAAGCACTTGTGAGTTCTTTATAATGAAAATACAGTTTAAGAATAACAATCTTTGCGATTTTATCTGAGTTTTGTTTTTGAACTTTTTCGCCTTGGTGCTTTATCTCACCCTGCCCTCTCAAAATGGAGTAGTCACATGAACAATAACTCACTTACTGGACCAATCCCTCGAGAGTTTTCCCGCTTGTCAAGACTTATTCACCTGTAAGTTTATTAGATACTAGTGACTTAATTGAAGGCAGTAACATATTTTTCTGGGTTTTTGTTTAATCCTTAATTGTCATGTCTTTATCTTGTTCACAAGATGTATGTTTGGATCTGCAGCCTTCTTGACCATAACAAGTTATCAGGAGATCTTCCACACGAGCTCTCCCAGATGCCAAGCATACGTATAATGTATGGTTTCTTGTCTAATGTGTGCTAAAACAGTTTTTGACACTGCATCCTTCACTTCCTGTCTTTATGAAGCTGGCCACATTTTCCTTCTCTTTAACTGGTGTTAAACTCCATTAGAAATTTAATTTTCCTTCAAACCTTCTTATAATTTGGATTAAATAAATATTAGGTAACTCTTACTTACATAAATTTGAATCGTTATTGATACAATTATTCAGTTATGTTGCAAAATCGTGATATGTTTTGATTGTGTAAATATTGGAAGAGTTATCTAGTCGTGGTTTGGCTTGCAATGTCATTCATGGTTTGAAAACAAGGAGTGGAAGAAATTGGGGAAGAGGATTTAGTTATGTTCAGTAGTAGAAAACAGAGGAGGGGGTTCTTTGCCAAAGATTCAATATCGTAACAATGATATGCCTTTTTTTATACAAGTAATCATGATATGCTAATTCATAAAATTTGCTATCTTTGCTAGTATAAAAATTCATATATATATATATATATATATATATATATATATATTAATTAATTACCGGATAATTTAATAAATGTTACTTATTCAATAGTAAGAGTAATTAAATTATTTTTTCAATCTTGTTCTCACAGCCAGCTTGATAACAACGATTTTGGCGGGGCTACCATTCCAGATTCATATGGCAACATTACAACATTGTTGAAGTTGTAAGAACATTTTGTAACCCGTTGTCTGTCAGTGAGATCCTAAGTAAAATGATTGTGATCGAGATGCTAAAACCTTTGTCATTTAATATGCAATTCCATGTAAAAATGATAATTATTCAAAAGAGAAAGTATTAGGCAAAAAAGAGGGTGAGGGTGGGAGAAAGAAGAGCAGATAAGGGCAAAAGGCAAAAGAGTACAAGAAAAATTGATTGAACACATATATGAGTAATGCCTAACTCAAACATGGAGTTGTTAAGGTCAATAATCTGAAGGATGCCTCCTCTTCATCTTCTCCATGCCTCTTATATTAAGTTTCTACTTCAATCGCAAAAAAGGAAGTCTTAATTTAAAAGGTTAAATGACAAGGTTGACAGGTTGACCATTAATAATATACTTTGTTGTTTCTTCCAGGAGCCTTAGGAACTGCAACTTGCAAGGACCAATTCCTGATTTTAGCAGGATACCGAACCTTCTTTATCTGTAAGCTAATCTAATTTTGTCTCACCTCAGTTTATAACTGATGAATTATCAAATTTCTTTGAGCGAAATTACTTTTGACTATGAGTATTTAGATGCACATATTTTAATGGTAGTTTACTGTAGTATGTGATTTCTTCTACTGACTACTACTTGTTTAAATTTCAGTGACTTTAGTTCGAATCAATTGAATGAATCAATTCCTTCTAATAAGCTTTCTGAAAGAGTCACAACCATGTAAGAATTTCTATCATTCAAATAACCTGTCATCCATAATATAATTAATCATTCAATTATTTAGATTCCAAGCGTGATTGGTCTACTGGGATTTTAAGTTTTGACAAATCCAAAGAATATGATACCTTGATATTCTATACCTATCATGTTTGACTCTGAGGAATTCTGCAGTGATTTGTCAAACAACAAGCTAACTGGAAATATTCCACCCAACTTTTCTGCTCTCCCAAATCTTCAACTATTGTAAGTTGTATTCTGTCTTACTCGTTTTTCTTCTTCTTCGACGTCAAGCTATTTTGAATACTACGAGCGAAATGGAATAAAGTATAAACTCTTTACCACCTTATGACACTTGCAAATTGTTGGGTTTCTCGGCTGAGATGTTATTGTTTTTTGATATTGCTGATTATCTCAGTTACAAACATATGGACTTTGAATAAAGTATATATGATTTCCCATGGCAGGTCATTTTCAAACAATTCGTTGAATGGCAGTGTTCTTTCCACCCTTTGGCAGGACAGGACTTCAAATGGAATGGAAAGATTGATCTTGTAAGACCCTATACGATAGTTCCAGAATCTTCCTCACATATGGACTTTGCTACTCTCTATTTACTGAGCATGGTTTTGTGATCTTTGATATTGCAGGGATTTTCAAAATAATAATCTTTTAGGCATATCAGGCACTATTGACCTCCCCCCTAACATCACACTGAGGTATGATTCTTAAAGTTGCTTTGCTCTTGGAACCAAAATCTGGGTAATGGAGAATTCTGTCTTCACTCTTATTGTTACGGATTTTGTATAGGGTTGTATTCTTTTACTAAAGGTTGAATTTTGTTCCACATCAAATTAATCATATATTTATGACTTAATTATGAGACTATATGAACCTTGCTGATTTTCAGGCTTGAGGGAAATCCTCTTTGTTCCAATAACACTCTAGTTCATCTATGTGGATCTGCAAGTGACAATGACACGAACCACTTGAGTCTGACGGACTCAACTGTTAACTGCCCCCCTCAAGAATGCCTTCCTCCTTATGAATATTCCAAAACATCTTCTGTAAAGTGTTTTTGTGCAGCGCCTTTGCTCATTGATTATCGACTGAAAAGTCCTGGGTTTTACGAGTTTCATCCATTCCGGACAAAATTTGAGAACTTCCTGGCATCCAATTATACTTTAATGATTAACCAGGTTGATATTGGCGCTCCTGAATGGGAAGGACTTCGACTGAAAATGAACTTGAAGCTTTTTCCGGAACCCATTGATAACAAAAGCTCCCCTACTTTCAATGAAAGCGAGGTTCAGCGTCTTTATCGCTTGTTCACAGGATGGGTTTTTTCAGAGAATGAGTTTTTCGGACCTTATGAACTGCTCGACTTCCCTCTTGTAGGTCCTTACAAGGATAGTGAGTCTCAGAAACTACTTATGATCTGCCAGAATGCTTTCGTTTTGGATTTAAGTGTATGAATATTACTATATGATGATTCTCATATTGCTCATCATTGTCACAGTGTTGTATGGCTCCAGTACAAGTTCAGGGATAAGCAGGGGAGCACTGGCTGGCATTATCTTAGGGACAATTGCCGGTGCAGTTACGTTATCTGCAATTGTGACTCTTCTTATCTTGAGGGCGCGGATGAGAGATTACCATGCACTTTCATCAAGCCGACGCTGTGAGTACCTTCATCATAAACAAGCTAGTGTATTAGTATCTTACCTTCACCTTCAGTTTTTTTTTTTTTAAATTAAGAAAGGCAATTAAGATATATTAAAGTATTTATATTTATTGTTCTTTTTTAAACTAATTTGGTTGAAACTGATATATAATGTAATGATGAAAAAAATCAACTAACTCTTATATTAACTATTAAAAAAAGATTATATTTACTATATTACTCTTTGACTTATTTGAGTGTTAAGTCAAAAGTGATAAGTGTTGGTGTAAATAGCTTGATGCAAGTGTTTTCTCTGTCCAAATCCATATTTTAAATATATTTTTCTTTAGTTGTGATTCAAAGTGAAGCAGGAACATCTAATTTCATAGAGATTAAGAATAAACAATCTCATAACCTTCTTGTCACAAAACAGTTTAATTATAAGTGAAGCAGGACAATATGTGTTGAGTCTTGACATTGGCTTCTATTTATTCAGTTTATAGAATATCAATAAGAATTGATGGCGTGCGGAGCTTCACTTTTGAAGAAATGGCCTTGGCTACTAACAATTTTAGTGACTCCAGTCAAGTTGGTCAAGGGGGTTATGGGAAAGTTTATAGAGGTACTCTCACCGATGGCACTGTTGTAGCAATTAAACGTGCGCAGGTGGGATCACTGCAAGGCCAGAGGGAGTTCCTAACAGAAATACAGTTACTATCAAGGTTACATCATCGCAACCTTGTCACTTTGGTTGGATACTGTGATGAAGGAGGTGAACAGGTGCGTTTTGCTTTAAATTTATGAAAACTGGTGATCTCTATGCTTTATTTTTATTAAATTTTGCACTGATATTGGTATTATAAATTTCATCATTCGAAGTTCTAATATCTACAAGTCTCGTGAGCTTAGTACCCACATGTTGATTGCCTGAGGATATGGTTTTACTTGAAAAGGATGCTGATTTAGAACGACGAGTTTAAACATTCGTTGTTGAGAATCTTCTTTTCTTTCTTTCTTTGCTGTTTCGGATTCCCCCCCCCCCCTTTTGAGTTGTTTCTTATACTTGCAGATGCTGGTTTATGAATTTATGCCAAATGGCACACTAAGGGATCATCTTTCTGGTACATCTCTTTTTCTCATTATCTATTTGCAGTATGCTTTCTTATCTTCTTGATGTTCCAACATTTGATGTCCAAAGAGATTTAGCAAAATTTAATTGAATTGACAACTAATGCATTTTTTATGCATGTATATCATGTTTTTACAACAGCTGATCCCAAACAACCTCTGAGTTTTGATATGAGATTGAGGATTGCACTAGGATCAGCCAAGGGCATCCTGTATCTACATACGGAAGCTGATCCTCCAATATTCCACCGAGATGTCAAGGCCAGCAACATATTATTGGATTCCAGGTTAAATGCAAAAGTTGCTGATTTTGGACTTTCACGGCTTGCTCCAGTTCCAGATATTGAAGGAATTGTACCTGGCCATGTATCTACAGTGGTAAAAGGAACCCCGGTAAGGTCATCATCGTAGTTTTGCTAAACTTGCATGCTTGTGGAAATGTATTAAGGATAAAATCATCAGTTTTGTTAATAGGAAGATGGCAGCCAAAGTCAAAATGTGTTTGATATTTACTTCCCACTAATTATACCAGCACGCTTCATAGAAGCAAGTTTAATGTTACTCAGTGACTGACCATCTCTTCGCTACTTTAATTTTGCAGGGCTACCTTGACCCAGAGTACTTTTTAACGCATAAGTTGACTGACAAGAGTGATGTTTATAGTTTTGGTGTTGTCCTTCTGGAGCTTTTGACAGGGAAGCCACCGATCTCACATGGCAAAAATCTTGTTAGAGAGGTATATATCTCCCCTGGACTTGATTTCTGTGTGATTGGGTCAAGTTGGGGTAAAATTTGTGCATTATCGGGTCAAAATGGAAGTTTAATTCCTATAGATTTTATGCATTTGTCTGATTAGAATATCTAGTTTTTCCCCTTTTGCTACATCATTTAGCTCCTTACCTTTATGCATAGTCCATGAGTAAAATCTGACCTGGACATTTTTGCCAATTGAGCTTTAGCAGTTATATCTCTGTCATTATTCTATTTCCTATTATTTTTGGACATTGAATTGGTGCCGTTACAGTGGTGGTATCCAACAAATCATTTTGTCAGTCTTCACATTTTTTTGGTGATATTGTTAGTCTTCACTTTTACTCTAGGTTTTGTTCCAAAGAATCTATATTTTATCAAACTAAATTTATTCCCATGTGACATCATCGTTTCATTTGTTCAAGATATGAGTATTAATAAAGTGCTTGATGCTAATAATAATTTCCAGGTTACTGTTGCATACCAATCTGGTGAAGTATTCTCGGTGATTGATGGACGAATGGGGCCCTATCCTTCTGAGCACATAGGGAAGTTCTTGGACCTGGCCCTCAAGTGTAGCAAAGACGAGCCCGACGCACGACCTAGAATGGCAGAAGTGGCTCGGGAGCTTGAAAATATGTGGTCCATGATGCCGGCGTCCAATGCCAGGATACCTGAATATATATCCAGTGATTCTGGAAAATTATTCAGTAGTTCAACACCATCTTCGTCCTCTGTTAGCAAAACTCCTTTCATATCGGGAGACATGTCTGGTAGCGAACTTGTTAGTGGGGTAGAGCCAACCATCAGGCCAAGGTAGAAGTTGCATCTATTGTGTGTAAAATATGAGTGCTTGTCTGTTGAACAATGACCCCATATTACCCTTATTTGAACTCATTCTTCGGACAGCCCGTTGTAAAATACTCTCTAGAGCAATAGCCAGGTGTCCTTTTGTGTAGGTTTCTTTGGGTCACCCATTATAATTTTTAAGTGGATGTAGGTCGAAGTGCTTAGAATTATGGTTTGTACAGTTATGGGCTATCTCCTATAGGAGTGAACTCCTGCAATTACACAAACATGAGTTCAGGTAGATGTTTTTGAAGCAGTTGTAATTGCCGAATAAATCCTTAAGTGCTACTCTTGCATGCCAGGCAATTTCGTTAATACAACATGATCGTATCAAATGAGTTGAGCATTTTCTACCAAAGGTTTTCTTCATATATAACAATTCATTTGTCATGATAATTTTTTATAATATACGTTTACACAAATTAAATTCATACGTAAAAGATTTTGTCTCTCAAACGACAAAATTCACATTCAAACCAAGCCTATTTGCACATCAATCTTATCAAATCTTATTGATAGTGTTAAAACTTATAACTACTCGGCCACTGAATGAAATGTGGAAAGGAAGAAATACACCATATTTCAGCCAAAAATCCTTGGTTCGTAACTCAGCTCGGTCACAAAAAATTTATTCTTTTTTTCCCCCCTCAATCGACCCAATCAGACCAAACTGAGTTGACCAGGCTAACCAGATTTATTTGGTCCTAATATTAGGCCGAAAATAAAATCCTGACATCGTCTAAATGAAATGAAGGAAGCAGGGTTAAAAAAATTGCGCCACCACCCAAATATTTATTATGGACTGATTTGAAAGTATTACTTAAAAGGCCTCTGTGTCGCCAATCTCACTAGTTGGAATTGGGAAAGGTCTGTCAAACTGACAATGCATCAAAATCAAAACAAACTTCTTCTGAACTTCATATTAGTTTCCGTTTGAACAAGGATTGGGAAAGTGTCTTTTCACCACAAAAAATGATTATCCAAATAAACTCATGCTGTCTCGCATGATCTCAGTACCTGTGAGCCAATTTCTCTTTCTCCTGGTAGTGCTGAACATACCTACATCCATTGAGAGATGAATTATATTCAGTAATGCAGACAATATTTTATCCAGCAGGAGCAATGTGACCTAAGGTCCACAAGGCAACAGAGAATGTGTTCTAACTAGATTTTCCTTAAAATTTAAGAAAAAGAAATTTAAAACTTGGAAATAAGTTGTGAGTGCAGGAGGTAAAAGGTTTTATTAAGGGATTTGGAAAAATAAAAGGAGAACAATTTTTCCAATTTGTAAAAGGGACAGCACCCAATGGCACTAGATCAAGAGGATTTCTTACAAGTATGATGCTATTAACTAACAAGTCATAACACGGCAATGACAAGCATAACTTGCAAATTCAGTGAAAACTCTTTAAGAAACTATCATCAGCATTTTCGAAAATCAATAGATTCTGCCATTATGGGCCCCCATAATTCTTAATATCTTGGCTCTCTGACCCTTCTTGAAACAACGTGGGGTGCATAAGCCATACGAATCCTAACGGTTCTTAACAACAAGGTTCTACAATCGCAACAAGTACAATTTCTAATAGGGAAATCCATAATTGGCCCATTACATCAAATCAAATCCCCATCACCAATAAAAATCAATAGGCAAATCGATCATTACACGCTGTCAACAAACACGAAAAGAGGAATCGAAGGAAAAGGAAAAACTCACGAGTAGGTGCCGACGAGAGGACCAAGCAAGAGAGCGGCGCTGATCCAATTCTCGGAGATCTTGTGGTGAATCTTGGTAGGTAAATCCTTCCAAAGCCCAGTCATGACCTTCTGCTGGAAAGGCGACAGGGTATAGATTACGGCCTTCAACCTCACCGGTTGCTTTCCCATCTCGTCGTTGTTCCGAATTCCGATTGTAAATCTCTGGTCGTTCCGATGAAAAATCGAATTGATGAAATTGATAGGAAAACCGGAAATGAGAATAAGCGATTGGGGGAAATTTGTCTCTGAACGCCCTATTGAGAACTGGGCTTTCGGATGCCCGAGTCCAACTAGAAGTCCCGTTCTGTACCCTTACTCATGGGCTTTCATTTTTATCCCAAATCTTATGCATCTGACCGAAATTAAATGCCCAAGTGCCTCGAATAGGGTATCAAAGTAGGAAAAAAAATTTATAGGCACAACTGCACGAGTATTATTCTATTGAAAGATTTATTGTGACGCATTTATTCTTGTTAATTTCATAAGTTGGCTCTCAGAGTTTACAATGTTTATATTTTTATTTCACAAAATCGAGTTGAGTCACTTTTAAATTTATGATAGTTATAAACTTAGTTAAATTTATGAATTTATATATTGAGTTTGCTGTTTTTATATTTCTAACTTATAAAATTATATTAACTCATTTTTAAACTCATACTACTTTTTTTATTTGATTATGCTAAGTGATTTTATATATGAACTTTATAAAAAAATTATGTTGAATATGATAAATTATGATCATTGATGAATTGAATTTTAATTATTTAGATTTAAATTATATTTAAATCAAATTATTTTTATTTTTTAATTATTAATTATATACTATTAATACCTATTTATTGATAAAAACAAATCCTTACAAATTTATAATTCAAGCTTATAATATAATTTTACGTCATATTTAAACTCATGTGTTTGACAACTGGGGGCGGATCAAAAATTGGCGTTCAAAAACAATAAAAGGACCTTTTCATATAAATAATTTCTTGTCAATATATTTTTTTAACAGAACTTGCAGTGCGATAATAAACTGTACTATAATTTCAATTTTTTAAAGAAAAAAAAAACCCTCCATATAAAAAATTGATTAGATTATAATATAATACAACTTTTTTTCACACTCGTGTGCATGTACACGTAATTTAATATGCAAAAAAAAAAGTGTAGTTTAAACACCTTTTTCTTTAAGAAAAACATATATAAGCAATTTTACTCATTATTTTAACGTAGGGGTTCACCAAATGACTTCTTTTTCGGAGGGAAGCCTTCCGTCCACACATCATATGTCAGCATCATGGATAAATATATAGAGGGTCTGAATCTTATTTGCCATAAATAATTACTGCACCGAATTGGCCAGTAAGCAGTATGGTGTTTAAAGTATCACAATCCTAAATATTTTGATCTCATAAATTTTCCATTTCAGTAGAACTAAGATTAGGACCAAGATATGTTGGAATCTGAATTGGGATCAAGATCGCTCTTGAGATCCCGGTCCCTTTTTTTAATTTTTTATTTTATAAATTTAGTTATCTTGTTATTTTTACCTCATAAATTAAGTTATCATTTGATAAGATGTGTATCAAATCTTTAGTTGAAGTTAAATAATATATATCGTAATACTAATCCTAACTATATAATGTATAAATATAATAACGAAGATGATGACAGTGATCATAATAATAATAAAATGTTATTCTTCAAATATAGATCAATTTGTATTATTATTATAGCTTTATTAGGTGTTAAACGATTATTTTAAACACTAGATTATGAAAAATTTAACTAATATAATAACATATTTTAAATTTAAATTTTTATAATAAAATAAACTGGGATTCTCAGGTTTGGTTCCAGTTCTGGTCCTAGAATTACTGAGACTGGGACCAAACCAGGACGGGATGCAATTTGCATCCCGGCCAACAACCAAGATCGGGAATCGGGATTGGGGGATTCTGGTCCCGATCCGAATTTTGAACACCCCTAATAAGGAGATAGGCTGTAAAGATTAAGAAACATATAGCATATGCCATTTTATTTTTGTTTTAGCCAAAATAGCATATACCAATTTTAGATGCCAAATTCCCAATCAACTAAGGCCGAACTGAATCATTTAATAGCCATGCAAGATAAACATATAAAATACTCCCTAGTTATAGTTAAGTTAGTATTTTTTTAAACATCATGGTCATTTTACTTATTTTCTTCATTCTCTCTCCTCCTTAATTATTGTTGAGAGAACATCAAGAGGGGTAAATTAGAAAAATATTGATAAATATAAAAATTATATCTTTTATTTAAAATTAAGATGAACTTCCTAAATATATCATATATTAAACACCAGATATAATAGAAACAAGAAGCGAAAGGTGCAAGAAGAAAGATTCCATGCAAAACACAATGATGCTGTCATGAGTTCATATCAAAGAAAGTATAAATTATTTAAAATATAAGACAGAGTTAATATTTTTAGAAATATTTAAAAAATTAATTAAATTATTTTAAAATATTTATAATTATCTTTTTTTTTCAAACTATATGTTAACTGATTTATAAATTGATATATAATATAATGATATATGATAATTTATTTAATTTCTTTAATTTTTTAGAAAAAAAATCAACTATGTTTTATATTATAAATTGTAAGGAGTGCCAATTTAGATATAGCACAAATTTCAACTTTGGCAACTCCATCACTCGCTCCCAACTCCATTACATCTGTCTAATATATAATACTAGTCTCATGCTAAGCTTCGAATCAAGATGAACTATGATCGACTTTATTAATTTGTTTCAAGTCAACGCCCATCAAGTTCGTTCGTGATTGGATTTGAAGTTATCTGTATGCTGGGGTTCCGTCAAGCACGGCACTATTTTCATATCAAAGTCTCTGCGTCACCATTAGAAATCGTGTGCTGTGAAATTGATCATAAAACTTGGCTACATAACTGTTAAGCTGATATTGTGTCATCCATTAAAATTAATACGAGTGGTTTTAACCTCAAAGTACGTACATGACAGATTTTTTAACTAATTTGATGGATAAATTGTCGAGTGTTAGATTGTACGTACGTAAAGAAGCATGCTCTTTGATTTTCTAATCAAGAGGCACATGTTTTACTCTTACCAATTCAAATTTACTTTCCGCAAACTTGCTAACGTAACTACCTTAATCACACAACACATTGATTATGCATTTGAATTTTATTAGTCACCTTAACATCTCCCTCCCTGACCATTTCTAGTCGTGGATGCGACAAGACTTGTACTTTTCTAATGACCCGGTTCAAACTCATACATGTCGGTTTTACAAGAAAATTTTTTGGTTCTCGCCATAATATAACATGCAATAATATGTATAAATTTGATGTAATAGCATCCTTGTCGTTACATTCTGCAATAACCACGTGTCAATCTTTTGAATGACTAATTAATTGTTCGTTTTTTAATTGAGCGATGAAAGGACACATTTGTTTGTTTTAACTTGGTTTATTTTATAAGCCCGATTTACGTAAATCGAGATAAACCTCTTCCATATATTTATCTCATAGATCGTAAAAGTTACATTGTATCCCGTAAATCACGATTTATAAGCACTTATGGAGGCTATCCAAACATGCTATAAATGCTTATTTGGAATAGCGATTAAAGTCTTCAAAATTTTCCAATCGTGATTTATGGTATATGAGGTAAATATGTGAGAGTAATTTTATCTCAATTTACATGAATAAATATTTTTAGGATCCAAATATGATTCCAAACAAACACTAAATTAAACATTTAGGATTTAATATTTCGTTTATTTGAGTGTTGTGTAGTCCAGGTTAAAAAAATAAGAGAAAATTACAGTCAAGTCCTAAATAAGAGGTAAAATGAAAAAATGATCCCTTGAAATCTCAAAAGGAAAAAATAGTCTCATTGACAACTTTATGAATAGGTCATTGACAAATCCAGGGGCTCTATTGACATGTTTTTAGAATATTTTTTTATTTTGTTTTTTATTTAAGACCTAAATTAATTTAAAAAATAAAAAAATGTTACGTCGGTATGTAAATGTATAGAACTAAACGTGCTTCGTTTTTTCGAATCAATTTGAATCTATATATCTTATAATACTTTGATATAATGGATGTTTTGTTCACCAATATTACCCTTGTCAATCTTCTTTTATTTAGAATGAGATGCTCAATTTATGTACTGATATCTATTTTTCTATTCCTCTATCTGTTTTCAAGAATGAACTGACTCAACAAGCTAAGTTGTCCAAATTTAAATCGAAAGTGCAAAGCTCTCAGGTATTTCATTAACCATGCTTTTAAGGCTATAGGTGCTTGCAGATGAAGATAATTTTTTTTTTTACCCAAAAAAAATCAGTTTTGTTGAGTTGTACTTTGTAGTTGTCTTAGAGCAATTGTTATAATCTTCCCGAGGGGCTATCTCATCCAATCACTGGAGTGATATGTCCTAATCTTTCATATCATGACATTTCTTCAAATGGATAGCTCCAACTTAGCACCTAAATGATTGGTAGTTATGAGATGAAATTGATACATATTATTCTATTTCTTGAGGAGTGGTGATTATAATGCAGGGGAACCATTTTTCTCTGCTGTAATATGAGACGGCAAAACTTTGAAATGATATAAAGAAGATGCGCAGTGAATTAAGGTTTGTTTGATAATCTTTTTAAGCCTTTGGCATTGACCAACTATAGATGTGTGTATGGCATACCACCTTTATGATTCAAATTATGGGTTGTGATGCAGATATGAGATAGATAAAGTCACTGCTAGGCAAAGGTTGGATTTTAACCTTGAGAAGGGGTTAGAACTGAGAATCAAGACACAGAATATGTAGATAGTCTTTAATGAAGAATTATAGAATTTGTTGGGTTGGGATACCGCTGTTTTACCATGATTATACCTTATGTGTTGTTTCTTCTCTGTAACTTCAGAAGAATTAGGGAGGAACTGTCCAATCAGAGTGCAGAAACTTCAAACCTGACCAACAAACTTGATAGAGTAAGCAAACAAGTGGCTTTATAGAAATACATAGCTCTTTTCATTCAACATTTGCTTGAATATAATTAATGTTCAGGAGATTTATTATATGTCAAAGGGGATAATTTTAGGTCACATGCTCTATCCCTGCTTGGCAATGACTCAGATGATTCATGCTCTATCTCTGTTCTTACATATCCCATTTAAGATCTGACAGTTAAACAACCACAATCCAAGTCAATGGTGATTTAAGAAAGCATATGACCAACAGATTTTCATTAGATTTAAACATCAAACAATGACCAATAATAGCAGTATGGATACATTTTGGGTTGAGTTTCTCTTTGTAACATTAGTTTCCCCTTAGAATAATAAGGCATTTTGATGTGCAATTCTAGAATCCATCTAATGAGAAGAACTTGCTCCATTAATTAGCTTGAGCTCAAAAAGAAGCTTGCTGTATTATTATTGCCATGCATCTCTGCATTTGATTTTTGTTGCATTCCTGTACTTACTATTATGATAAGGCAGCTACATTTACAATAAGCAATCATGTTGTGTACTACAGGTTTGCAAGTTTTTGGAGGTCTCAAGGTTATCATTCTCACTTGAATATGGCCCCAAGTTGAAAGAAGAATACGTAATGGTGAACCCATGTTGAAAGCACAAAATCACTACATTTTGCCAGTTGTCATTGCAACAACTGAAACATTGAACAATACAACATTGTCTAGAATCATCATGCTTTAATGTTTAAATCTAATGAAAAATCTGTTGGTCATCTGCTTTCTCAAATCACCATTGATAGCCAGGCTCAATGGTTTGTAGACGGTCAGGCGGCGTTTGATGTCATTTCTTCTTCAATTGAGGAAGCAAAATTGGAGGTTTTTATTATTTGTGCTAGAACATCAAAATTATGTTGGACGTCAAGTTCACAATGTTATGATTGCTCTCAAGTTTCTGTTCAATGATTAAGAGCTTTATGCAGATATATATTTGTAGGTGGTAGCTGTGCCCAGAACTGTATTTGCAGTGTCCTTTTCACTCTCATGTTTCGTCAAGGCTTGATAATTTGCTAGAAGTAAAGGCTAAGCAAGGGGTTCAGGTATTCCTTAATATTTTTTTTTATTCCTTTAAAATGAAACTATTGGCCATTACCTTTACAATTACTTATTAATTATGCAAATGAAAGCCTCAGTTGTACAAAGAAAATACTGTTTTGAATTACTTTTGGTATTGAGATGTTTAAACTGTGAAAGTTGATAGGTTTTTCTTTAGTATGATGTTGGCTTTCAGTTAAATTAATGATTGTCAAAATTTTAATTTATAGCTTCTATTACTATCCCCTTCGGTATTTTTTTGTTGGTAAATACTTATCACATGTTGTTGTTTAGTAATGTGACTTATTCCAAGTTGTGATGGACCTAAGGGTGTAATCATACACTTGTTGGCAGCACTGAGTTGCATATGCAGCCCTGCTTACTTTGTCATAATTTCAAGTAATTCTGCCATATGATTCGCTTTCTAGGTAAAAACAAATGGGTTTTAAATGTTTTTTGGTTGAATATTTATGAAAAGATACATAATTTAAAAATATTGATGGTGGAACCAATCTCTTTATTTGTGAACACAATATGACATTTATTCTGATTTCATCCTTTTATTATAAAAGTTGTAAATATGTTTTGTAATCTTCTTGCTTGCTGTTGCATTTTTTTGTTTCAAGTGTTCAAGTCCATTGATTGGAATTTTTTACTCATGGGGCTTCGTGTAAATTTGAGTTTGAATTTCAGGTTTAGCAACTAAATTTGTTATCTTCAATTTGAATTCCAATTAATTGACTCTTAGATTTTAAGGCTACTATTAACTAATTTTGTGGCTACAAAACCTCTCTTCCTTCCATTGATGCACTTGATTTATGAAGTTGTACTTTCTCATTTTGATTTTTATTCTAATGAGTTTTATCTGTCTTTCTCTTTCACATAATTATCATGTAAATCATTTTATTAAGGAAAGGGGATAATGATTGCAAAAGTTATCTTGTATTTGTTTTTCCTTTTACTACAATATAATACAATCAAATAATGGTCAAAACCAGTATGCTTGATCCATTGTGCACACTGTAGTAGAATATAACAATTAGGCATTAGGTACCCTATAAACAAACTGCCCAGAAAAATTAATCACAAATTGTAGAAAAGAAAATAAGTTTATTATCCCACGCTTATGACGGCGTATAAAGCTATCCTGGTGTGGTATGTCGTTATCCAACTTTACTGTTCAATTTTTTTACTTCATATTCTCTTATTGAAAAATAGTAGATTCAAAGTTTTCCATCTAATTAAATTTATTTCCTTCATCTTATTGCAAAATACATCAAAAGCAGAAATTGTATAATATTGTCTGATTCAAAGGAATAGACATGGGTGAAATTGAAATGCTGGATGCATAGCTCTTACCTTTGTTTGCTTAGATTTAATTTTGTTTGATTCAGAGCAGCAAACACGAATGATTATGTGAAAATAAAAAATAGTATTTATGCAAATAAAAAATATGCTGCATTTCAATTAAGATCTCAAACTGAAGTATTTTTCAAAACTACCATTGTAGTAGCACGAAAAAACAATTTTTAATTGAAATTGTTATGGTGAAAAGTTATTTCTTCATACAAATTTTATTAAATATTAAATTGTTTCCTTAATAACGTTCTCATATGCATCACACGAGGAGTAAATGCTAGAATAGAAGAAGATGCATTTTATCCATAAATATAGTAAGAAAATGTTTGTTCGTAATATTTGCATGGCATCTTGCCATGTTTATTTATTTGTCAGTAGGTTAATAGTAAAGGATTCTATGTAATTTTCATTATATCATATAGTAGTAGTTTATGTTTTTTTTATGTTGTTTATAATTTAATACTTTCATGTGTAATTTTTCTTCCTTAAATTTTGCTCCCCACGCAAAGCATGGAGGAGTTTATGCTAGTTGAGATAATAGAAAGATATCATTATTTAATTTGACCTGATTTATTCAAAATGATGCATTTGTTCCATGTGGTAACATGCCGTTGGCTTCAATCTATTTTGACAGGACATGATGTACCAGAGATAATGTATCATAAATACATAATTATTCTCTCCAATCCTTAATATAATATATATTAGAAGAATTTATGTTAATCCTAAGCATTAGACACATTATTCATATTTATTAATATTTTTTTAATTTAATCATTAATACTGTCTCAACAATAATCAATAAATAGAGGGAATAAAAGAATTAAAGATAACTAGACTATTTTAAAAAAAAATATTACGTTAATTAATTTTTTAATATAATTAAATTAAATAAATATATTTTATATTAAAGATAAAATAAAAAAAGTATTCAAATAATAACGTAAAAATAGACAATAGAGCCAAACAAGTTATTCATTGGATTCAGATCGATAGGATACAACACGGAGAGAGAAATGAACATGCCATTATCATACTGTTAGTACAAGCCCATCTTCGATCATCAGTATAGTGTAATCTGTATTATTAACAATATCTTATACTAACAATCAGGTAGTATGTCACGTCTCACGTAGTTAATTATGTCAGTTAAAATATTCAGAACAAAACTTTTTGGGCTAGAGAAATGCGGTTTCATCCAATGAAAACGCATTGAAATTAAAATATCTTCATCACATGCTTGTAAGTTGTAACTGGGATTATACTTGACATGGCCTCTTGCACGCCAAGCTTTGGATAAAGATATGCGACCTACCACGACTGTGTTTCAAGTCAATGGCCATCAAGTTAATTGGGTTAAATTTATGGCCTGGGCCTTCGTATCGAACGCGACACTAGTTCATAGGCCATAGGGTCATACTCAGATTAAAGATATGTTTATTTTAGTTTTTTATAAGTATTTATATACTTATACACATAAATCGAGATAACTTCCACCACATAACTTACCTCGTATTATGTAAATCACGATTGAAAAGTATTTATGGAGGCAATCCAAACATACCATAAAAATCCTGTGTTTTAATTTTATAATATTTGACTAGGCAATTATCATGCATCATTAATTTGATATGCGTCGGAAATTAAAAACCATATAGTATAGCTTTGACCGTCTAAAACTGAGTTTGCACTTAAATTTTAATTCTGAAAAAACACTGAGGATAAAAAGTCAACGGGAAAGAAATATATATATACAAGACATAAAATATGAATTATGAACAATCAACGCCAAATAATGTCAGGAAACGCTAGAGGCATAAATAAAAAGTCCTCCAGTTTTAAATATAACACAGAATTGATTTTTTTTAGAGATTAAAGAAATTATTTAATTATATTATATATTATGTATCTTTAAATTATAAATCAGTTTATAAGTCAAATAAATTAGTTTGAAAAAAAATAAAAATGTAAATATTTGAAAGTAATTAATTTTTTTTTAATTTTTAAAAAATGTTAATTCTATCTTATATTTAAGACATAAGATAAATATGAAGCATATATAATGGTGACTGTAATAGTATTAGTAACACGGGAAAAAAAAACTTTGTAAACTAAGCGGACGATAGCAATTCAGAAAAATAACTGCTGTACATGTCTATTACTTTGCTTGAAATGATTTTCTTCCTTCTCAGAGTAGAATACCTTTCTTCAGATCTATCGTAGTGACGATGACTTGTAAGCGGACCTGTTTTTTCAAGCCCATGACGATTTCATAGGAAGAATATGATATAATGGTAGAGTATTTTATTGATTTTTAATATAAGATATATTTACTTAATTTAATTAGATTAAGAAAATTAATTGAGTTAGTTTATATTATATATATTTTTTAGAACACCTAAGTTATTATATTTCTTAATTCCTTTATTCCCTCTCATCTTTTGTTATTGTTGAGGGAATATTAATAAAAGTAAATTAGAAAAAGATGAACAAATATAAAAATTATATCTTATATTTAAAATCAAGATTAAATCTTTAAATATATCTTATATCAAGGATAAGAGGTAATTTGATACTTTAAGCAACAACCATAGAAAATCATTAACATGTTTACGTGAGAAAATAGGTCATGCGCAAAATGTTTCATTACAGGCAAGCATGTTATTAAAAGCTCTTTTACAAAGGGTTAAGTTGTAAAAATAGTAATGAATTATTTCTTAAAGTGTATCCAACATAACTAACTATTTTAAAGTAAAAAAATAGACATTACGAAATTTTAGGGTACAAAAGTAGACATCATGAATTTTTTTTGGAGCAAAAATAACAATTTTTGTACCTAAAATAGATAACGAAATTGTTATTTTTGCTCAAAAAAAATTCATGATGTCTACTTTTGCACCCTAAAAATTGATAATATATATTTTGTACCATAAAATAGTTAGTTGTGTTGGGTGCACTTTAAGAAATAGTTATTTATTAAATCTGCACATTAACCCATTTAAAAACACGTTTTACTTTTACTATTTCAAATTGAGTTTCTGCCGCCTTGCTACAATATACTCCTTCTCTGATCTTTATTATAAGACATCAACTAATAATTTTTACAAACTAATAAAAAAAGTTTAAGTCATTAAATTTTTCCTAAAATTTAAGTAAATTCCAATATTATCCCTACTAATTGCACTAAACTCTAATATCATATTAATTATTACTCTCACCTAATACATTTATTAATTATAGGTATACATGGAAAAAAATATTTAATGCTCTTTAAAAACAAGTAAATGCCTTATAAAAAGAAACAAATACATTTATTAATTAATGACTTATAATAAAAACTAGAAAGAGTATCTTATAAGCATTTGGGGCTACCTAAGCCACACAACACATCAAATTATTAATTATTAATGGGTTGGGGTGGTTCAACACCTCTATAACTTCCTTGTGTATAATATTTTAAAATATTTTGTAATTTATCGGGCAATTTAATTAAAATATATTTTCAAGTGCGTTGACTGCTTTAACCCCGCATGTATTGATTTGGTGTGTGATTTTGTAATTTGATATTGCGATTAGTTTAACTCATCATGTGAACAGAACTTGCAGTCTTAGCTTGTTATTCTCCAATAACCGCGTATGAATCCTTTGAATGATTAATTAAATGTTCGTATTTGAATTGAAAGATGTGATGAGCAGGGGATGTTAAGTTGATGAACACGGCTTAATATTTTTTTGTCTATTTGAGTGCTACACAAGCATAAAATGTGCGTTAGGTTTTCAGAATCAGAATCGAGTTTGAACCAAGACCATGGAAGATCATATATTTAATTAGAAATAAAACATTTTACCAGTCTCCCTTACTTTCTCTCTTCAGAAAAATACGAGTATTGATTATTCAAATTATTGCAAATTCTCCCACTAACTCTAATTGTTGCGTTTATAAGCACAATTAACGCAAACTAACTAATAAATTAAAGAAAAAAATATTTAGATTAGATTCCTTATATCTATTTAGTCAAATCTTCCAATCATATTTGATCATGCGACTTATTTTTTAATTAATATGATTTAAGTATTCACCCATATAAAAATAGTATGACATATAGTTATGTGTAATTGGAAAACTTGATATAATTATAGTCATTAATTAAAACATTCCAATAAACGACGCTCCTTCTGCTTATTTTAATAACCTACAACTTAATTTTTTAAGGGTTGGGATTTCTCTCATTATCCCCTTTCTTATTTTCTTTTCTTAATCTCATATCCACTGTTAGATTAAAATAATATATGGTTCAGATTCAATCTTTTACAAAATTATTTCTATAAACATAAATAAATAAATTTAAATTCTTAAAATCTAATTTATACCAATCATAATTGTAATCCATAAAAAATAAATAAATTATAATTTATATAATATAACAATAATAATTTTATAAAATATTAAATTCAAATCATCAATTTCAAGATCTAGGGTGGGGATGAGATGATGAGAAGATAAAGAGAACGAAGGCAATGAGAGTATCCTCCTCCATTTTTGAATAAGTCTCTTTGTGATAAGATATATATTTTAAAAACGTTTGAACATTTAATAGATTTTTTTTCCTTCATTTTTACACCAATTATATGTATTGCCTTTTACCTATACACCCCTCTTATTACCTTTTCCAGTACAGTTCTTTTTCATTTCCCCCCACCTATTATCTTTTACATAATCCTTCTATTAAAAGAAGGAAAAATTTAATAAATATTTATTATACACGTCTTTAACTATTTTTATCTAACTTTCAGTATAATAATAATAATTCAGTGGTTTGTAGTTTATAAAATGCACTGGCAGTTAAAGTATTGACTTTCATGAACAAGGACAAGTCGAGCTTAAGTTCAAGTGCCATCTGGCAAATCCCTACAATTGCCAATATTCAAGGAGAGCTCATTTACGATACATTTAATAATAATAACAACAACAACAATATTATCGTTGTTGTTTTTTGTTATTAGTTATTACTACTACTATTATTCATGTTTCGCCCAAGTTTGCCGCCAAAAATTTCAGTTGAACTAAACTCAACGCTATAATTTTTGTGGTTATTGATTGTCGATTTGATTGTGACATCGAGACGTTTCTCATCTCATCTCTTCTATTAGATGAGATCTCTTTCTTTCTTTCTTTTAATTGATTTTCTAATTCGTTACCGCGTCCTCAGTGACGAAAGGGATGGCGATCTTAATTAACGACAACGACTACATTTCCTTCAGTATTTGCTACCTGGTCAGAAATGTACCACTGTTGCGATTTCAAAATCCGGTCGTTCTCGATCATGTTTACCTTTTCTTCCGGTACTTTGACTCTAGCCCATTTGTTATTATCTGCTTCATATATAATCTCGGCTCGCAAGTAAGAACTATTTTGCCCCTTGTTTTCGAATTAGCAGGTTTCATCTGCCACTCAGAAATTGGATAGCTCTGTTTGGCCCAAGAGGTCTGGCTTAAAGGTTGATGTTCGTTAGCTTCACAAATGGGTTTTTATTTATTTATTTGTTCACTTTGAATCCACAGCCTTCTGATTTTCTTGTTTTGCTGTTAACACGGGGATAAATATACCCTGCTTATTTGGTCATTCAGAAATATTATTTATCAGAAGTCCGACGACTTCTGGTTATCGGGATGTATCTTTCGAAGGTCTGGCAGTATGAAGCTGTATTCAGCTTATGGTTCTGTTGCTGGTTGCTTCTGGTTACTGCGCAGGGTTCTGTCACTGACCCCGATGAAGGTATTTGTTCCTCCTATTTCATGTTCCATGGTTTGTCTTTTCTAGTTGTGAATATTATATCCATGCGTTCCTCCAATATATCCAGAAAAGGTGTTATAATATACTCAATTTTGACGTGTAACTGCAATAGTCAATACTGACATGATCACGTTTGGTTTTCATCACTCAGCCGAGTTAAAATTGATTTTGATGTAAGAATTCGTGAAAAATGTATTTATTTACTGGTGGTTCCATGTACGAGTGATATATTGGGAAAAATGAGTGCTACGAGTTAAGTGATGGAAAAGACGATCTCTGCCGTGTGTATTAGTTATATTGATGGTATGATGATTTCATTTGCAGTTGACGCATTGAGAGCCATCAAAGGGCGTTTGATTGATCTTAATGGAAATCTGAACACCTGGAATGGTGGAGATCCATGTACATCTAAATGGAGAGGGGTTCATTGTTTCAGTATTCCACGGGCTGATAACTATTTACATGTTCAAGAACTGTATGATCTTATTCCTCCTTTTCCTGTATGCCTTTTGTCTGTTAACGTGCAAATAGAGTCACAATAGTTGCTGCTACGGGAAAAAGCTTTCTCAATAATTTATACGATAGGAGTTCTGGATATGAATATCAAATCCACTGAATTGGCAGCTTTGGGTCATGATGCAAATTTCTTTGTTTGGATATATCGGAGAATGATTTTTTTGTTTGACCGTCTATCAATCTTATCTATCTATTAATTATTACCTATTGTACCAATATTATTTAATTCTTAGCATGCGCAAACTAAAAGTAACTTAGTTTCCAGCTTCCATTCAAGACAATTGAACTTGAGAGAGATCTTTAATTATCATTTTCATACATTTGTTTTAGAATCATCCTTTTGTTGCTACTCCTTTATTTATTGTGTTTTTCTTGTCTGTATGTAGGCGACTACTGCATTTGAACTTGTCTGGAACTTTGGCACCAGAGATTGGAAATTTATCTTATATGGAAATATTGTAAGACTGTGTTTTCATTGATGTCCAGACTACAATATCTTCACATATGAGAACAATTATCAATTTGAAATTCCCAGATGCCGCTTCTACTATTTAGATATTATGACCCTTTGGTGGCTTATAATTTCCTTCTTCCCCTGATATGTGCTTTTCTTTTAACTCTTGAAAGGGACTTTATGTGGAACAAGATGGGTGGGAGCATACCAAAGGAAATTGGCAACATCAAAAGTTTGCGACTCTTGTAAGTGGAGCCTTCCCTTTTGAGCAGAGCATGTTATGCACCAATATAATGTTAAGTAACTAGTTGTACTCATTCCCTCACGTCAGAACTTATTTAAGCAAATTAAATTCAATACTGGTTCATGGAGGGAAATAATTGAATTGTTGTCATAATTATAAATTTAAAAGGATTTTACCATCTTGGGAATATGATAATTACTTTGCTTCTAATATTAAATGTACCATTTTGTAGGCTTCTAAATGGAAACAACTTAACAGGTCGGCTGCCCGAAGAGCTTGGTTATCTTCCAAGTCTGAATAGAATGCAAATTGATGAGAACAATATAACAGGACCTATTCCTACATCGTTTGCAAAACTAAACAGTACAAGCCACTTGTGAGTTCTTTATCATGAAAATACAGTTTAAGAATAACCATCTTTGCGATTTTATCTGAGTTTTGCTTCTGAATTTTTTCGCCTTTGCGCTTTATCTCACCCTGCCCTCCCAAAATGGAGCAGTCACATGAACAATAACTCACTTACTGGACCAATCCCTCGAGAGTTTTCCCGTTTGTCAAGACTTATTCACCTGTAAGTTTATTAGATACTAGTGACTTAGTTGAAGGCAGTAACATACTTTTCTGGGTTTTTGTTTAATCCTTAATTGTCATGTCTTTATCTTGTTCACAAGATGTATGTTTGGATCTGCAGCCTTCTTGACCATAACAAGTTATCAGGAGATCTTCCACACGAGCTCTCCCAGATGCCAAGCATACGCATAATGTATGGATTCTTGTCTAATGTGTGCAAAAACAGTTTTTGACACTGCATCCTTCACTTCCTGTCTTGATGAAGCTGGCCACATTTTCCTTCTCTTTAACTGGTGTTAAACTCCATTAGAAATTTAAATTTCCTTCAAACCTTCTTATAATTTGGATTAAATAAATATTAGGTAACTCTTACATAAATTTGAATCGTTATTGATACAATTTTTTAGTTATGTTGCAAAATCGTGATATGTTTTGACTGTATAAATATTGGAAGAGCTATCTAGTCGTGATTTGGCTTGCGATGTCATTCATGGTTTGAAAACAAGGAGTGGAAAAAATTGGAAAAGAGGATTTAGTAGAAAACAGAGGAGGGGGTTCCTTGCCAAAGATTCAATATCGTAATGATGATATGCCTTTTGTTATACAAGTAATCATGATATGCTAATTCATGAAATTTGCTATCTTTGCGAGTATAAAAATTCATATATATATTTTTCAATTACCGGATAATTTAATAAATGTTACTTATTCATTAGTCAGAGTAATTAAATTATTTCTTCAATCTTGTTCTCACAGCCAGCTTGATAACAACGATTTTGGCGGGGCTACCATTCCAGATTCATATGGCAACATTACAACATTGTTGAAGTTGTAAGAACATTTTGTAACCCGTTTTCTGTCAGTAAGATTCTAAGTAAAATGATTGTGATCGAGATGCTAAAACCTTTGTCATTTAATATGCAATTCCATGTAAAAATGATAATTATTCAAAAGAGAAAGTATTAGGCAAAAAAGAGGGTGAGGGTGGGAGAAAGAAGAGTAGATAAGGGCAAAAGGCAAAAGAGTGCAAGAAAAATTGGTTGAACACATATAGGAGTAATGCCTAACTCAAACATGGAGTTGTTAAGGTCAATAATCTGGAGGATGCCTCCTCTTCATCTTCTCCATGCCTCTTATATTAAGTTTCTACTTCAATCGCAAAAAAGAAAGTCTTCATTTAAAAGGTTAAATGACAAGGTTGACCATTAATAATATACTTTGTTGTTTCTTCCAGGAGCCTTAGGAACTGCAACTTGCAAGGACCAATTCCTGATTTTAGCAGGATAACAGACCTTCTTTATCTGTAAGATAATCTTATTTTGCCTCACCTCAGTTTATAACTGATGAATTATCAAATTTCTTTGAGAGAAATTACTTTTGACCATGAGTATTTAGATGCACATATTTTAATGGTAGTTTACTGTAGTATGTGATTTCTTCTACTGACTACTGTTTGTTTAAATTTCAGTGACCTCAGTTCCAATCAATTGAATGAATCAATTCCTTCTAATAAGCTTTCTGAAAGAGTCACAACAATGTAAGAATTTCTATCATTCAAATAACCTGTCATCTATAATATAATTAATCATTCAATTATTTAGATTCCAAGCGTGATTGGTCTACTGTTATTTTAAGTTTTGACAAATCCAAAGAATATGATACCTTGATATTCTATACCTATCATGTTTGACTCTGAGGAACTGTGCAGTGATTTGTCAAACAACAAGCTGACTGGAAATATTCCACCCAACTTTTCTGCTCTCCCAAATCTTCAACTATTGTAAGTTGTCTTCCACTCTTCTGTCTTACTCGTTTTTCCTCTTCTTCGACATCAAGCTATTTTGAATACTACGAGCGAAATGGAATAAAGTATAAACTCTTTACCACCTTATGACACTTGCAAATTGTTGGGTTTCTCGGCTGAGATGTTATTGTTTTTTGATATTGCTGATTATCTCAGTTACAAACATATGGACTTTGAATAAAGTATATATGATTTCCCATGGCAGGTCACTTTCAAACAATTCGTTGAATGGCAGTGTTCTTTCCACCCTTTGGCAGGACAAGACTTCAAATGGAATGGAAAGATTGATCTTGTAAGACCCTATACGATAGTTCCAGAATCTTCCTCACATATGGACTTTGCTACTCTCTATTTACTGAGCATGGTTTTGTGATCTTGGATATTGCAGGGATTTTCAAAATAATAATCTTTTAGGCATATCAGGCACTATTGACCTCCCCCCTAACATCACACTCAGGTATGATTCTTAAAGTTGCTTTGCTCTCGGAACCAAAATCTGGGTAATGGAGAATTCTGTCTTCACTCTTATTGTTACGGATTTTGTATAGAGTTGTATTCTTTTACTAAAGGTTGAATTTTGTTCCACGTCAAATTAATCATATATTTATGACTTAATTATGAGACTATATGAACCTTGCTGATTTTCAGGCTTGAGGGAAATCCTCTTTGTTCCAATAACACTCTAGTTCATCTATGTGGATCTGCAAGTGACAATGACACGAACCACTTGAGTCTGACGGACTCAACTGTTAACTGCCCCCCTCAAGAATGCCTTCCTCCTTATGAATATTCCAAAACATCTTCTGTAAAGTGTTTTTGTGCAGCGCCTTTGCTCATTGATTATCGACTGAAAAGTCCTGGGTTTTACGAGTTTCATCCATTCCAGACAATATTTGAGAACTTCCTGGCATCCAATTATACTTTAATGATTAACCAGGTTGATATTGGCGCTCCTGAATGGGAAGGACTTCGACTGAAAATGAACTTGAAGCTTTTTCCGGAACCCATTGATAACAAAAGCGCCCTTACTTTCAATGAAAGCGAGGTTCAGCGTCTTTATAGCATGTTCACAGGATGGAATGTTTCAGATAATGAGTTTTTCGGACCTTATGAACTGCTCGACTTCCCTCTTGTGGGTCCTTACAAGGATAGTGAGTCTTAGAAACTACTTATGATCTGCCAGAATGCTTTCTTTTTGGATTTAAGTGTATGAATATTACTATATGATGATTCTCATACTGCTCATCATTGTCACAGTGTTGTTTGGCCCCACTACAAGTTCAGGGATAAGCAAGGGAGCACTGGCTGGCATTATCTTAGGGACAATTGCCGGTGCAGTTACGTTATCTGCAATTGTGACTCTTCTTATCTTGAGGGCGCGGATGAGAGATTACCATGCACTTTCATCAAGCCGACGCTGTGAGTACCTTCATTTTAAACCAACTAGTGTATTATTACCTTTATCTTTAATCTAATAAGAGTTAATTGATTTTTTTTCTTTAGATATTTAGGAAGCTATTAAATTATATTAAAATATTTATATTTATCGTTCCTCTTCAAATTAATTTGATTAAAATTAATATATAATCTAATGATGAAAAAAAATCATCTGACTCTTATATTAGTACTAAAAAAGGTATTATATTTACTATATTACTCTTTGACTTATCTGAGTGCTAGATTGAAAGTGATACGTGTTGGTGTAAATGGCTTGATGCAAGTGTTTTCTCTGTCCAAATCCATATTTTAAATATATTTTTCTTTAGTTGTGATTCAAAGTGAAGCAGGAACATCTAATTTCATAGAGATTAAGAATAAACAATCTCATAACCTTCGCGTCACAAAACAGCTTAATTATAAGTGAAGCAGGACAATATTTGTTGAGTCTTGACATTGGCTTCTATTTATTCAGTTTCTAGAATATCAATAAGAATTGATGGCGTGCGGAGCTTAACTTTTGAAGAAATGGCCTTGGCTACTAACAATTTTAGTGACTCCAGTCAAGTTGGTCAAGGGGGTTATGGGAAAGTTTATAGAGGTACTCTCACCGATGGCACTGTTGTAGCAATTAAACGTGCGCAGGTGGGATCACTGCAAGGCCAGAGGGAGTTCCTAACAGAAATACAGTTACTATCAAGGTTACATCATCGCAACCTCGTCACTTTGGTTGGATACTGTGATGAAGGAGGTGAACAGGTGCGTTTTGCTTTAAATTTATGAAAATTGGTGATCTCCAGGCTTTATTTTTATTAAATTTTGCACTGATATTGGTATTATAAATTTCATCATTCGAAGTTCTAATATCTACAAGTCTCGTGAGCTTAGTACCCACATGTTGATTGCCTGAGGATATGGTTTTACTTGAAAAGGATGCTGATTTAGAACGACGAGTTTAAACATTCGTTGTTGAGAATCTTCTTTTCTTTCTTTCTTTGGCTGTTTCGGATTTCCCCCCCCCCCCCCCCTTCATTTGAGTTGTTTCTTATACTTGCAGATGCTGGTTTATGAATTTATGCCAAATGGTACGCTAAGGGATCATCTTTCTGGTACATCTCTTTTTCTCATTATCTATTTGCAGTATGTTTTCTTATCTTCTTGATGTTCCGACATTTGATGTCCAAAGAGATTTAGCAAAATTTAATTGAATTGACAACTAATGCATTTTTTATGCATGTATATCATGTTTTTACAACAGCTGGTCCGAAAAAACCTCTGAGTTTTGATACGAGATTGAGGATTGCACTAGGATCAGCCAAGGGCATCCTGTATCTACATACAGAAGCTGATCCTCCAATATTCCACCGAGATGTCAAGGCCAGCAACATATTATTGGACTCCAGGTTAAATGCAAAAGTTGCTGATTTTGGACTTTCACGGCTTGCTCCAGTTCCAGATACTGAAGGAATTGTACCTGGCCATGTATCTACAGTGGTAAAAGGAACCCCGGTAAGGTCGTCATCGTAGTTTTGCTAAACTAGCATGCTTGTGGAAATGTATTAAGGATAAAATCATCAGTTTTGTTAATAGGAAAATGGAAGTCAAAGTCAAAATGTGTTGATATTTACTTTCCACTAATTATACCAGCACGCTTCATAGAAGCAAGTTTAATGTTACTCAGTGACTGACCATCTCTTCGCTGCTTTAATTTTGCAGGGCTACCTTGACCCAGAGTACTTTTTAACGCATAAGTTGACTGACAAGAGTGATGTTTATAGTTTTGGTGTTGTCCTTCTGGAGCTTTTGACAGGGAAGCCACCGATCTCACATGGCAAAAATCTTGTTAGAGAGGTATATATCTCCCCTGGACTTGATTTCTGTGTGATTTGGGTCAAGTTGGGGTAAAATTTGTGCATTATCGGGTCAAAAAGGAAGTTTAATTTCTATAGATTTAATGCATTTGTCTGATAGAATATCTAGTTTTTCCCCTTTTGCTACATCATTTAGCTCCTTACCTTTATGCATAGTCCATGAGTAAAATCTGACCTGGACATTTTTGCCAATTGAGCTTTAGCAGTTATATCTCTGTCATTATTCTATTTCCTATTATTTTTGGACATTGAATTGGTGCCGTTACAGTGGTGGTATCCAACAAATCATTTTGTCAGTCTTCACATTTTTTTGGTGATATTGTTAGTCTTCACTTTTACTCTAGGTTTTGTTCCGAAGAATCTAT
This sequence comes from Albizia julibrissin, assembly GCA_037074505.1. Lineage (NCBI taxonomy): Eukaryota > Viridiplantae > Streptophyta > Magnoliopsida > Fabales > Fabaceae > Albizia > Albizia julibrissin. Next base: position 10,398,170 of record CM073484.1, read on the forward strand.
ATTTTATCAAACTAAATTTATTCCCATGTGACATCATCGTTTCATTTGTTCAAGATATGAGTATAATAAAGTGCTTGATGCTAATAATAATTTCCAGGTTACTGTTGCATACCAATCTGGTGAAGTATTCTCGGTGATTGATGGACGAATGGGGCCCTATCCTTCTGAGCACATAGGGAAGTTCTTGGACCTGGCCCTCAAGTGTAGCAAAGACGAGCCCGATGCACGACCTAGAATGGCAGAAGTGGCTCGGGAGCTTGAAAATATGTGGTCCATGATGCCGGAGTCCAATGCCAGGATACCTGAATATATATCCAGTGATTCTGGAAAATTATTCAGTAGTTCAACACCATCTTCGTCCTCTGTTAGCAAAACTCCTTTTATATCGGGAGACATGTCTGGTAGCGAACTTGTTAGTGGGGTAGAGCCAACCATCAGGCCAAGGTAGAAGTTGTATCCATGGTGTGTAAAATATGAGTGCTTGTCTGTTGAACAATGACCCCATATTACCCTTATTTGAATTCATTCTTAGGACAGCCCGTTGTAAAATACTCTCTAGAGCAATAGCCAGGTGTCCTTTTGTGTAGACCAAACTGAGTTGACCAGGCTAACCAGATTTATTTAGTCCTAATATTAGGCCGAAAATAAAATCCTGACTTAGTCTAAATGAAATGAAGGAAGCAGGATCAAAAAAATTGCGCCACCACCCAAATATTTATTATGGACTGATTTGAAAGTATTACTTAAAAGGCCTCTGTGTCGCCAATCTCACTCACTAGTTGGAAAGGTCTGTCAAACTGACAGTGCATCAAAATCAAAACAAACTTCTTCTAAACTTCATATTAGTTTCCGTTTGAACAAGGATTGGGAAAGTGTCTTTTCACCACAAAAAATGATTATCCAAATACACTCATGCTGTCTCGCATGATCTCAGTACCTGTGAGCCAATTTCTCTTTCTCCTGGTAGTGCTGAACATACCTACATCCATTGAGAGATGAATTATATTCAGTAATACATGCAATATTTTATCCAGCAGGAGCAATGTGACCTAAGGTCCACAAGGCTACAGAGAATGTATTCTAACTAGATTTTCCTTAAAATTTAAGAAAAAATAAATTTAAAACTTGGAAATAAGTTGTGAGTGCAGGAGGTAAAAGGTTTTATTAAGGGATTTGGAAAAATAAAAGGAGAACAATTTTTCCAATTTGTAAAAGGGACTGCACCCACTGGCACTAGATCAAGAGGATGTCTTACAAGTATGATGCTATTAACTAACAAGTCATAACACGGCAATGACAAGCATAACTTGCAAATTCTGTGAAAACTCTTAAACAAACTATCATCAGCATGTTCGAAAATCAATAGATTCTGCCATTATGGGCCCCCATAATTCTTAATATCTTGGCTCTCTGACCCTTCTTGAAACAACGTGGGGGGCATCAGCCATACGAATCCTAACGGTTCTTAACAACAGGGTTCTACAATCGCAACAAGTACAGTTTCTAATAGGGAAATCCATAATTGGCCGATTACACCAAATCAAATCCTCATCACCAATAAAAATCAATAGGCAAATCGATCATTACACGCTGTCAACAAACACGAAAAGAGGAATCGAAGGAAAAGAACAAACTCCCGAGTAGGTGCCGACGAGAGGACCAAGCAAGAGAGCGGCGCTGATCCAATTCTCGGAGATCTTGTGGTGAATCTTGGTAGGTAAATCCTTCCAAAGCACAGTCATGACCTTCTGCTGGAAAGGCGACAGGGTATAGATTACGGCCTTCAACCTCACCGGTTGCTTTCCCATCTCGTCGTTGTTCCGAATTCCGATTGTAAATCTCTGGTCGTTCCGATGAAAAATCGAATTGATGGAATTGAGAGGAAAACCGGAAATGAGAATAAGCGATTGGGGGAAATTTGTCTCTGAACGCCCTATTGAAAACTGGGCTTTCGGATGCCCGAGTCCAACTCGAAGTCCCGTTCTGTACTCTGACTCATGGGCTTTCATTTTTATCCCAAATCTTATGCGCCGAACAGGTTAATCTCTCTGAACTTATCGAATTAAGGTTTGAATGCTTGCTGAAAGAAGTGTCTATATTAAATGTCCAAGTGCCTTAAATAGGGTACCAAAGTAGGAAAAAAAATTTATAGGCACAACTACAAGAGTATTATTATATTGAAGGACTTATTGTGACAAATTCATTATTATTAAACTCACAAATTAACTCTCAGTATTTATATTTTTATCTTATAAAATTGAGTCGAGTTACTTTTAAACTCGTGATAGTTGTAAATTCGGTCAAACTTGTGAGTTCACATACTGAATTTACTGTTTTTACGTTTTTAGCTTATAAAATCATATTAACTCACTTTTAAACTCGTGCTACCTTTTTTTATTTGATAATGCTCAGTGATTTTATATATGAACTTTATAAAAAATTATGTTGAATATGATAAATTATGAAGATTGAATTTTAATTATTTAGATTTAAACTATATTTAAATCAAATTATTTTCATTTTTTATATTTTAATTAATTATACACTATTTAGATCTATTTATTGATAAAAATAAATCCTTACAAATTTATAATACGAGTCTATGATATAATTTTATATCATTGTCACGAGTTTATTTAAACTCATGAGTTTGACCAATGGCGCGGATCATAAATTGGCATTCAAAAACAATCAAAAGGACCTTTTTATATAAATAATTTCCTGTCAATATACTTTTTTTAACAGAACTTGCAGTGCGATAATACACTGTACTATAATTTCAATTTTTTTAAGAAAAAAACCCTCCATATAAAAAATTGATTAGACTATAATATAATACAACTTTTTTTCACACTCGTGTGCATGTACACGTAATTTAATATGCAAAAAAAAAGTGTAATTTAAACACCTTTTTCTTTAAGAAAAATATATATATGCGATTTTACTCATTATTTTAACGTAAGGGATCACCAAATGACTTCTTTTTCGAAGGGAAGCCTTCCTTCCCCACATCATATGTCAGTATCATAGATAAATATATAGAGGGTCTGAATTTTATTTGCCATAAATAATTACTGCACGCAATTGGCCAGTAAGCAAGCAATAAATAATTACTGCACGCAATTGGCCAGTAAGCAAGCAGTAGGTATTTAAAGTATCCCGATCCCGTACATTTTGATCCCAGAAATTTTTCATCTCAGGCAGGACCAAGATCAGGACTGAGATATGTTGGAACCCGGACCGAGACCGAGATCGCCCTTGAGATCCCAGTCCTTTTTTAAAAAAATTTTACTTTATAAATTTAGTTATCCTGTTAATTTTTTGTATTTTTTACGTCATAATTTAATTTATCATTTGATAAAATATGTATCACATCTTTAGTTTGAGTTAAACCATATATATCGTAATACTAATATTAACTATATAATGTATAAAGATAATAACAAAGATGATGGTGATCATAATAATAATAAAATGTTATTATTCAATTCTAGATTAATTTGTGATTATTATGGCTTTATTAGGTGTTAAATGATAACTTTAAATACTAGATTATGAAAAATTTAACTAATATAATAACATTTTTTAAATTTAATTTTTTAAAAAAAACAAATTGAGATTTCCCGGTTTGGTTCTCGTTCTGGTCCTAGGATTACAAAGACTGGGACCAAACTGGGACTGCATCCCGGCCAAAAATCTGGACCGAGAATCAGGATTGGGGGATCCCGGTTCCGACACGGATTTTAAACACCCCTAATAAGGATATAAGCTGTAAAAGATTAAGAAACATATAGCATATACCATTTTGTTTATGTTTTGGCCAAAATAGCATATACTAATTTTAGATGCCAAATTCCCAATCAACTAAGACCTAACTGAATCATTCAATAGCCATGCAAGATAAACATATAAAATACCCCCTAGTTAAAGTTAAGTTAGTATTTTCTAAAACATCGTAGTTATCTTACTTATTTCTCTCCTCTCTCCTCCTTAATTATTGTTGAGGGAACATCAAGAGAGGTAAATTAGGAAAAGATTGACAAATATGAAAATTATATCTTATATTTAAAACTAAGATCAACTTCATAAATATATCTTATATTAAACACCGGATAGAGTAGAAACAAGAAGCAAAAGGTGCAAGAAGAAAGATTCCGTGCAAAACATAATGAAAACAACAGATCCATTCAGCTTTGAAACTCTCAGATAAAGTTAAATCCCATTAAAGCAAGGCTTGGAGTTCAACACTGAAGGGTAAAATGGGGTTTGGCTTAGATAGAGATGGAGAAGCTGATGAAGACACATTGGCCCCTGATGGACACTAGAAATCTAGAATAACCCCACTTTACAAAGACAATCATTAACAAGTCAAAGCAAAAAGGATTATCTGGGGCTCATTAAAGTTAAAGACGACAACATCCACATCTTAGCCTTCACTTCATTAGGCCCTACCATAACATTTAGACATTATCCTTAAGATATGCCTCCTTTTGCTTCATAAAGGGTTTGTTAATCTCGGTGCCCCTCTGGCTAATTATACTTTTGTCTCACACAAGTGGCCATGATCACCGAAGTGCTCTCTTATTGTGTTCAGTAAAGTAGACATCTGATATGAAACACTTCATCTCAATACATTTAATAAACAGTTTGTAACAATATGATGAGCTTACTAGACTGTTCATAACATCCCAACAAACCCAATAATTTCTACATAGTATGATAAGAATTGTACCAGGTTTTCAAGCCCACTTATGCAGTTCACTGTGACAAATAAATATGTATTCTCCAAAACAGGGTCGTCTTCTCATGCAGAGCTATACAGAACTTAGATACAGGAGAAAACATAAATAACAGTGATTCTCAGCTAAAAAATCACTATTGATCAGTTTTGGCCCTTTTTATTTCGTTGGAAGTGAAGGGAGAGACACTACCGCTCAGTTGAGGGCTCTCTTCTCTGAAGTTGGAATTGATCATTGCAAGTTCTCTTAGCTGTTGCCTCTTATAAAAGTCTTGTGACTCATCCTGCATATGAAAAAGAGAAATGTTTATAAAAAAAAATTCTATACAAACTCGGGTTATTGATATTTTCCCCATTGGTCAGCGTGTATAATAGATCATTTGGCTTGATAAGGAAACAATGATGCGGCCATGAATTTATATCAAAGAAAGTATAAATACCCATCCAACTCAAAATTTTATACTGTTAAATGAAAACCCGTGAATAGATTTATTTTAATATTTAATACATCCCCCTACAAGAACCTCAATAACATTTCAGACTTGTTAGGTTTGGACAAGCACAGTCTCACAAAACCTTGTGCTGAATCAATTCAACTCACATGCTTAAGTTGCTTGAAAATATTGTTAACATAATCCCATAGAAATAGTGGATTGGTTATCATAAGGAGTATTGAGAAGCAAGAACAGAATAGTAAAGATGCAACGGAAATCACCAGTCGAGTAGGGAAAAGTAAGTGATGCAGGTAATCTGACATTTTTTTAACTTAAACTCTTAAAGAAACCACCGAAATACTACCAGTGAGGGACTTCCAGTTCATGGTAACCAGTGGAGGAATGTGATCAAAATAACCAGTGTAAGATGTCCTTTAAGGAGTAAATCAAGAACTTGACAAAGAGTTAGAGAAAGATACCACAGGTTTCAGCAGCTCTTCTATGATTTCCTGTGCTTGCCTCAGCCTAATATCAATAATATTGGCAGGCAGTTCAGTCTCAATCAAAATGTGCAGAGGATCATTCAGGTGCTCATAGCCTGGCCTTCCCCTTAGTAACTCCTCCTTGAGAATTAAAAGGAAGAGAAAGGTTAATGGTTACAAAACAAAATTGGTTGTGGAACCTACAAAAACTGAGGCAGGTTTCATGGCATTAAAAGAGAGAATACCTTGTCTGGGTCTTTTATTGAGCCTTTCCCTCTGATAAATACACGACAACCTGTGGTAGCCTCCACCCGCTTCAGTGAATTACCTCGCGGGCCAAGAAGACGACCAACAAAATTGAACTGATAATTAACAGGATTTAGTGACTTTAAATTGATAGAAAATATGTTTACAAAACAGGAGATGTAATATAGAAGGCTACGGTATGAACAAAGTAGAATGCATTTAAATCATCAGCAGATATTACATTTGGGTAGGTTTCCTTAGGAATATCCAAGCGCAATATCCTCTTCACAATGGGAGAACTCGGAACAATTGGTGTTGTTTGCCAATCCACGTTCAATCCCTGTGCTCCAGCAAACCTCTGATGTATGATTAACTTAGTCATTTAGTATATGAAACAAGATAAACTGAAGAACCGTCAAAGGAGACAAAAGGACAAACAGATGAAAGATGGAAGACTAAGGGTGAAACAGCAGAAGAGAAAACTTAGTAAATTTGACAAATATGAATCAAGAAGTAGCTACTAAGAGTTATGAAACATCAAGCAAACCAGAAGACATTACTGAAAATAATTTTATAATTTATTTTCGGCTTAAGGAGAATGTAGGAACTGGAGAGTTTTGATTGGCACAGTGATCATCATAATATGAAATGCTTACCTCATGTGATAGGCTGTTCCAGCCAGTGAAGCTTGGTGCTATATCTGGTGAAGCCATAAGGCTTGGACTTCCAAACTGCATTCTTTCGAAGTCACTAAACCCTTGGTTCAGCATCAGTCCGTTCTTTCCAGAAACCCTTAAAATCTCTGATTGAAGGAATATTGAATGTTATAACTTTTATGTGAATGCAAGAACATTAATAACGTAAATGGAATTTTTTTTTCTTGATGTAAGCTGTACAAATGATTCCTAAAGGTTCCATCATCAAGCTAATCCAAAGAAGCAGCCTAATTATTTGTTTCCAAAGGGAGGATGAGGTACTGTGAGCAGATTGTGGTTGGCCTCAATCAAATTTAGAGTTATCATGTACGTATTTCAAAAGGAACCTGCAGGCATTATTTGTTTATCGAATAATATCCAAAACTGTCAGTCTACGATGCTTCTTTTTCATGAATTGACCAGCAGATGCTCTGAATTTTGGACCTATTGAGGTTATCTTTAATTTAGCGATATAGAAGTGTCAGTACTTTGAAGAACAGTAATCCCCAAGAGAAGAATAACTAGAGAAACTAGTCCAAGTAAACAGAAAGTTGAGTTGATAATTATGCCTTCTTCAAATCAAATGAGAGGAGATATCAATGAATACAAACAATAAAAGAAGAGCATGGAATTTAAAACACAAATAGAATCCTTGAATTTATGAAACAAAACCCACCTTGATTCAGGAGTCGGCTGCATAGAGGAAGGACTTCCATGAAGGGTGCAAGTTTCTGATGTTCTGCCAACAGCTCCGCTAAGTACTGACTAGAAGAAAAGCAAATGAGAAACTAAGTCTATGTTTTGAATTTTGCTCTGAAACACCACAATTATCATATATGCACATCAAGTTTTATCATATATATATATATATATATATATATATATATATATATATCAGAACAATCGACCCCTACCTTTCAACATCAAAATTGCCCCTCACGTTTATATTTGGTGAATTGGCCCTTACAGGTGCAGGTGAGGAAATTTGATTATACAACCCAGACATGAAATTCTTCAATAGAATTTGCTTTTTTAGGCAGAAAGATTAGACAAGAAAAAAAATCAGAGGAAAGAAGACTGAAGCAGGCTTAAAATCCAGCAAACATACAATCAATGACCTATACTTGAAAGGAAAAAGAGAAAAATGGTGGGGAAGAACCTAAGGCACAAAACAACAAACAGATGGAGGACGTTCACTTTTGTAGCTCAGTAGTAAAAGCGAGCTTTTAAGACTGTATCACTCTCTCTCTCTCTCTCTCTCTATCTCTCTCTCTGGTTCTGATTTTATTGTACCCCCGTTGGCTTCTTTTGCATAATCAGAGCTGTGAAAACAAATTTCATAAGAATCTCTAATCTAAAACTAAGTATTATTAGATTGAAGCAAAACAGATGAGAGATAGAGGGAGGTCGGAGAAAATGAGGAGAGATTGAAATCAAAACAAGATGAGAGAGAGCAACGAATAGGAAATTAAAAGGGCGAATGAAGAATGAAAGTATCAAGTATGAAGCACGCTCCAATATGGGTGCGTGGCTAGAGTGAGAGAGTGAGAGAGTGAGAGATTCAATCAACAAGAGAGACCTAATGAGCAATGTGGGTCACTGGTTCCCTCTGTCACCAGATCATGAGCTTCTTTCTACATTGAAAGAAAAACCAATCACCCTCATGCTTCACGCTTATAATTAAAATTTATTCATCTTCCTTCTTCACCTTCTTTCTCCACTTTTAATCTTTTTGCCCTCCAAGTTTTTTACTCGGACCATTTACAGCCAGCAGAAATAAATATAAATATCTTCCAATAACCTCTAAAACATGTATCAAAAAAAAAAAATAACCTCTAAAACACACATACGATACCAACAACTTCATACAGCTTCCTCTCTCTCCTCTGTGTTGTAGTGAATTAAAAAAATAGTTAATATAAAAAAGGAGCAGTTCAGTAATTTAGAAATAAAAATAATTTTGACAGCTTAATGGCCGCTAATTATTGATTCCTAATCCTATGCTATAATCATCTTCCTTACAATTGTCTTAAATCTGATACGTCTTAATGCTTACACGTCACCCCCTTTGTTATCTGACTCCAGCTCACCAACCCCCAGCATATTATATATCTGGAAAGTTTTTATTCTAGATATGATTTTATTTAAGGCCAGAATTAATATTGATATGGAAAAATATCTGTGCAGTTAATGTGTGAGTGATATTGTTTTTTCATTGAAAAAAAAAGATATTATTTTTTCTATTTAATTTAGGAGAAAATGACGTGAATGCCATTTAATAACAGATTAATGCATGTAGGACCCCATGGGAATTATGAAAATTATGGGGAACTATCAGTTTGCACATGTCACTGCATTTGATTTTTGAGGTTCCAAAATTTGAGGAGTGTGAAAAAAAATCTGAAATTGGGGAAGGAAATCTCAACACTCAACTCCTGGAAAATAAGCAATATGATAAGATCCTTTTAGAAATGGAAAAAAGATTGAAAAATAATTTTAAAATTATAGAATTATAAATTAGGTTTATTATTAAGAATTGATAAGTAAATGGTAAAATTTGATAAGTAATTTATAACTGATTTTTTAAGAAATATTTAATTTGAAATTTCAGAGTTCTTTTCTGTCTTTTTCACTTTAAAAATTGCTGCAAGAATTATTAATGGTTTTTTTGAATTAAATATATCCGCTTTTTTTTTTTTGCGTTAAAAAACCATTGTCTGATCATAATTAATAAATTATTCAATTCCTCAGATGGCTTGAGTGCTGTTTTTTTTTTTTTGGGGGGGTCTCTATTAGCTGTAGCCCTTGTACTAATTGAAGATGAGTTTACACTATGTTATCAGGTTATAAAATTAATTTACAATATACTATTATTATAAAGTGTAAGGAATTATTCAATGAATGCTTTGAAAACATAATAGAGATGGCCACAAATAATTCAGAAGAATTATGCGTTTTTTAAAACATGGTTTTATTCGTACGTCAATTATTGGTCTGATTAGTTATGAATGTAGATATTGGTCTATTTTACTATAAAAATTCAGAATAATTTGCTTGGTTTTGAATTTTAGGATTCATTTGTCATGCATAATGAAATGAAATTAAGAAATATGCATAACATAATTTAGACATGAATTATTTTGATGCCTTATTAATAAAAATAAGGGAAAATGACATTAAAGTTTTAACTAAGATAAATAATATCACAAAAGTCTCAAAACTTATTAATAATACCTCATCCACTTATCATTGATAAATTATGAGACTTTTATGATATTATTTTCTTTAATTAAAACTTTCATGTCATTTTTCCAACAACAAAAAAAATCAAACGGCACGTTTCAATTTTCCTTTGTTGCCTGCCAAATGGGCTCGCGGAAGGTTAGTTTGTTTATTATTATATTTAATGCAGACAAATCATTTGTGTTGTTCCTTCACTATGTTTATGAAAATTCGGAAGCTTCTGTTCCAGAAACATGCAATGATGCAAGTACTCAGCACCCAACCTAACTAACTTAAAATTCAAAAATATTTTACACATTGAAGAATTAAAGTGTATTTTTATCTTAAAAGTACTCACAGAAAAAGTTGCAAGCCCCTTAAAAATTATAAAAGAATGTAATACTTCAATATGATAAAACTGATTAAATATTATATTATGTGTTACATTACTTCATTTTACAACCTTTTGTGGTCAATCTACAAAATGCTTAACTTAACGCTGAGTATTAAAAAAATGACATTGCATTAATTTTTAAAAAAAGTATATATATGTTAGATTACTAGATAAATTTATTTACGTGCCTTTATGATATTAATTTAACGACAAGAATTCATTTTATTTTTAATGACAGTTGTAAAAGAAAAACAGAAAATTGAAGAAGGGGGCCTAAAAGGTGGTTGAAAGCGGCGGGCGGGAGTGCCAGAACGGTGTCGTTCTGGGGAAGAGTACAAAATGTTAAATAGAAAGCGACGCCTGTTGCCCCTACACCCAACAAGTGTGATCTTAATTTGGTCCTCCCATGTGACTTCTTCTCTTAGCTTCTTTGTTTTTTTTTAACCCCAAAACCTTTCCTCTAAAATTGTTTTTGCAATAATATATATATACATATATATGCACGCGCGCGCTAGAGTTTGCATACAATTAAAACTTATTCCACTAACTGCCATCAAATCGAATGCGAACAACTCTTCACTTGTTTTACTTCAGTAGAGTTTGATTTGAATATTGTTATTCAAGATTTGGCAATGTTTAGATTTGAAATAAAATATGTAAAAAAAAAAACTAGATGAACAAGTATTTGAGTTTATCTTTTACTGCTTTTGATATTGTTCACGTGCTGAAAATTAGTTGCAGTACTCATGACCACCCAAATCATAGCATTATCACCAAAACTGTATGTCTTCTCGCGAAAAGATATGTGGCTTGTGTCCTTAGGATCCACCCTTGTGCTAAAGTAGTCTCTATGAGCTAGATAGGTTGCTGAACAAGGATTTGAGATCCACTATTTTTAGAACTTTTTATACATATTCTTTATAGGAAAATGATTAAGTACAAAAAATGGCTTGATCGAATTGGATTACGACGGTTTGATCAATGGTCCATTTTATTTATATTTTGTTTTAGAAAGGTCTGATGTGTGGGCTCACAATATTTAATGTTTGTTTGGGATAGTTTTTGAGACCTCCAAATATGTTTATTTACTTAAGTCGAAATAAAACTTCTCTCACATATTTATCTTGTATATCGTAAATCATGATTAAAAAATTTTTTTAAAAAACTCCAATCATTATTCTAAAGAAACACTTACTAGGCGACTGAAGTATCTCTCGTGTTAATCATTATGGCCAATATATGGTGTATCATTTTTCTTTGTTTTTTATTTTTTGTTGACATTGTTTACTCAAGCAATCTTTATCAGGGTTCGAAGTTTTCATACCAATATCATAGTAGTGATTTTTTTTAATCTGATTTTACATGTTTAAGCAAATAAATCCCATTATGAAAATGAAGGATGCATTCCTCATCGCTTGTCATGCTCAAAGATGACGCAGGACTTTTTTTTTTAATTTAAAAGTTTTCAATTCTAAAGACGTTTTATATAATTATTGAGTCAGATTTATCTTAAAATGGGCGTTACTTTTTAAATATTATTCAAGGCCTGTGTTTGGTGTTGCATTAATTGCCACTTGTAAAACCGTGTTTATGAGACATTGTGTGTTCAAATGCAAACATCGTTCGGCCACCTCCAAAAATATCTATAACTGGGCTAACTTGTTTCATAGCTCACGTCAAAGCAGACAACATCTGTAAGCTATTACACTTCATCCACACAACGCTCCCCAAAATCATTCATTTATCAGACAATTCTATCAACAAAATCATGAGCCTCTTGACCGAATTGTCACATTCGACCGTAATTTAATATGACTAAACAGCCGTGTACACTAGTCATCCAGGACTTGAACACAGACATTTTTAACTACTGGGTATAGATATCTCCTGCTTACGAACATGATCATTCCTGCACATCTGGAGATGCACGCAAGCTTTTTTGGCCCGGAAAATTTGAAGTTGAAGTAGTATCTGTGATGAAAATATCATTGCTAAAAAATAGGTGGGAGAATTGTTTTGTGGTTCCAAGTAAAGAATATAAACGTCAAACACTCTCAATGACAAGAAAAGAGCATGAATATATTGCCATTAGCTGCACTGTAATTTGTTATTACAAGATGCTTAGTTGTTATAGGACTTCTTAGTAATTATTGTAAGGCCCAAATTTAATAGACTAAGCATGTATGCAAGATATTCCATGAGAGGAAGGTGAAGGGTTGCCTAGTAAGTTCAGTCCAAGGTTATACTTAGTCACGTCTTCAGAATACCTAGTCAAGTCCATGAGCTGATATAGTGTATTTGACCTGGAATAAAGGCACAACCCCCCTTAATCTGCGCAGATTCGAAAAAGGTGGACCGACTTATCAACATATCAGAAATAAGCGGAACTAATGCACCATATGGTCATATCTGAAATAAGCGAAACTAACGTACTATATGACAATATTCGAAATAAGCAGAATCGACTCACCAGATCAAAGAGGTAACATTATAAATAGGGGTAGCTAGGCCAAAAGGAAACATAGTCGGAGACATCGATCTTACTTATTATTCCCAAGATTTTCTTCAATTTTATTGCCATGTTTTCCTTTTTAAAATATCAATTTATCTTTTATTCTTCGTGGTTAATTTCTCAATCATATTGAACTTTCTATTTTACATCATACTAAGGTTTTATATTGTTCATGAACCCTACAAAATCTTTAATACATAATTTTGATTCTACAATTACAATTATTCTTTTAGAATTTATAGTAATTATTCCTAAATAATTTTTTTATTATTGGGTTAATGTACAAAAATATCAATAAATTTTTTCAAAAGTGCACCCAACACCATAAACTTATTTTAGGTGCAAAAATGACATCACCATTAATTGGTACAAATGTCTGTGTTTGTGAGACTCAAATTATTATTTTTTGAGGTGCAAAAATACCTATTAACTTTTTTCAAAAGTGCACCTAACACTATAAACTTTTTTTGAGTGCAAAAGTGCCAATAAACTTCTCAAAATTGGGCATAAATGCACACACTATTAATTGATACAAACTTTTATTTTGTGGCACCCACATTATTATTTTTAATGATTATTTAATTTTTTTTAAAAAAATATCCACCCCCCCTCTCTGATTTCCTGTAAGACCATCGCTACTCTAACGATTCACTCTTCATTATTCTCAAACTCTCCACCAAGTTTTAGGTTTCTAGTGTATATTTAATGAAAGCATCAATATGATGATCAAAAGCTTAAAGGAGAGCTCATCTCAAAAGATTAATCTATTGAGAGGGAGAGCCCCTTAAACTTATAAACTCCACTCTACTTATGAGATTTCTCGATGTGAGACTTATAACACTATGCAACAATTTTTTTGTTCATTTGAATTCAAATAATCAAACTCTTAAAGATATTGAGGACAAGTGATGGGACACTGATGGGTGATTGGCGTTCAGTGACTTTGGGGCTTATTTCTTTTGATGATCTATTAGTTTGACTAAATGAAGAAGCAGGGTTATTCTCTAGAGGACTAGGCCTAAGTTGGCAAAGAAGCGTGAGGTGAAGAGAGATGACGCTCAATAGATAGATTAAAAGCGATGAAGAGTGAATCGTCGGAGTGGGAAGGGTCTCACGGAATATCAAAGGAAGAGGGGTGGGGAAAAGAGAGGGGAGAATTTTTTATAAAAAAATAAATAATAATTAAAAAACAATAATATGTGTCCCACAAAATAGAAATTTATTCCAATTAACGGTGTGTGTGCATTTTTGTCTCATTTTGAGAAGTTTATGGGCACTTTTGCATCCAAAAAAATTTATGATGTTGAGTGCACTTTTGAAAAAAGTTCATGGATATTTTTTTACCTCAAAAAATAATAATATGGGTCTCACAAAACAAACGTTTGTACCAATTAACGGTGTAGACATTTTTGCTCCATTTTAAAAAATTTATAGGCATTTTTACTCCTTAAAATATTTATGATGTTGGGTGCACTTTAAAACAAAAATTCAGATATTTTTACACCTTAAACCTTTATTATTATTATTTACATTCAGCGCACTCTGCATAGGTGCACCTTGGATTATAAGATATCGCTTGACAAGATTCACTGCTTTAAACTAAAGACACATTTGAAGGGAACAAAACAAAGAATCAAAAATAACGCACTGGTGATCATGGTTTGATGGTTCGTCGTTTTCTTCTGTGCCAGAGCCCATGGTCTCACCCAGAGAGAGAAAGAGAAATCACGTTCGGATGCATTTTTAACAAACTCATAGCCCATGTTTACAAGGTTTTGTTTTATTACTTATTGGTCTGTGCATGCATGTTGGGCCGTTTGATAGGCCCATTAATCTGCCTAACATTAATGCTTGTCGTTTTTCTGAAATTTTTTCCTTACGTTAGACCTAAAAAACTACTGTGTCTGTGTCTTAACAATTTTGTCAGGAGAAAGACCTTTAGTGGACTAGATTATGGGACGAGGATAAACAATACATTGTCCTTTCCACCCTATAAAAAACAACTTTTTTTATTGTTATCTTAACAACTTTTCTTCGTATGGTGCTGGTAGAATGTTTTATTCACTGAATCATACTTAGATTCACATCTAGGTTTTTCTGTTTCTTATAAATTTTCTAAAGGGTTTTTGTTTACCTATAATGTTATTAGAGCCAACATATAGAACCATGACGAAACCAAAAGACACCTTTTTGCGAAACTTAATTCAATAAATCGTGGGAAAATACACTAAAACAGTTAGCTTGAACGAGCAACCTTATGAGATATTGGGTTTTCCAACTCCAATACATTAGATTGTGAGCACTTGTTTCACTCCTAGTGGTATTTCATATGTTTAGATGGAAAGAAAATAATTAAGAAAGAATATTAGAAGTGAAAAGTTACAAAAAAAATAGTAAATTGGAAATTTTCAATCCTCATATTTCCTCAATATCTAAATAAGTAAATATAGAGTAAAAGTCGCCCACCATAGCAGAGCCACCTATAGAGGGTGGTAGGCTGATGGCTAGTGGAGTGCACCGCAAAATTAATGGGACAACTTGTGCGGGTGTGTGTCTCACAACATAAGCCACTTGACTTTCGGGGATATTCCACTTGGGTATCACGGATCCTCATTTCTGATCCATATATAGCGATGTCAAGTCAAATGGTATTTTTAGATTGGAAGAAAATTTAGAGAGAAAGAAAATTAGGTGGGAAAAACCCACACAAATAATTTTTTTTTTACTATTTTTACATTTTTTTTAAAGAAATCCTTTCCCCATTTTTTCTCCACTCTTCTTTCCATCAAACATAGGATAGGATAATATAATGTGATGGCCTAATAGTGAAGTGACCTTTTAACTGAGTGCCCATTTCGAATTGTGGTTTATAATGGGGGCAATAACACTAAATGCATAAACAAAGAATCTAAACATACTGTTATGTAATCTTAATGAGTTGACATTTTTATCAGTTAGTTAGCTCATACAAAGATACTCTGCTATCATAATAAATTTAGGGAGGATGACAGAAACAAAAAAGTTAAAATTATAAAATATTAAATAAATATTTTTTATAAAATGAGTTGTGAATTACTTTTCGTAATCTCTTTATCAATTTTTTATAACAAATATGATTTAAAATTTTATAATTTCAAAATTCTTTTTTTATATATTTTTTTTCTACCAGACAAAGCTCTTTTTCGCTCATTTTCCCATAAACTTATCATTATAGTGCAATGTGAAAATAATTTCATTATTAGGATTTTAAACTTGCAACCAACCATAATTAAATCCGTATTTTTAGTTAAGCACACAATGATTTATGAAAATTTAGATTACAAAAAAAAAAGTCAACAAAGATGATAAGTTTGAAATGATGAAGTTTATAGTATGTTTGGATAGCTCTATAAGTACTTTTAAATCGTGATTTACGAAATACGATGTAGCTTTTACGATCTACGAAGTAAATACGTAGAGAAGATTTATCTCTATTTATGTTTAAACCCGACTGAACCGAACATACCTTTGGGACAGTTTTTCTGGATCGGGCTTATTATATAAGCCCGATTCACATAAATCGAGACAAATCTCCTCCACATATTTATTTCGTAGACCGTAAAAGCTACTTTATAGACTGTAAAAGTTACTTAATATTTTATAAATCATAATTCATAAACACTTATAAAACTTCCATAAACTAATATAAACCAACTCGAGTCTATTCCGCAAAGTATCATGATAAGATGAAGAAGTTAATAATTTGTACTGTAAAGAAGAGTTCGATTTGATCGATTCTTATGTCATTTCGTCGGTCTTTTCCTATAATCCCCGTATCATCAAAGTCCATCGAACCAAGCTCCTTTAATACTATCCATATTTCAACCCAACGAACGGTATAAAAACACGACAAGGTTGCAATCAATATTCAATCAAATTACTATTTCGACGCACGCAGTTTAATTAGATGGCATTGATCAGATAATGCGATCCTTTGAATAATTCTCCATCTCTCGTTGACAAATTCGAGATTGGCCATACGTCGTTTTCCCTGTTCAAACAAACCCCGGCATTAAATTAAAACACATTATTGCCATATTGACCAAACACACAATTAACTGCGTTTATATGGACAAAACCTGGATAAAGTTTTGTGCGTACTAAATAGGAGTCTCAATGAGTAATATTCTATCTTTCTCTCAATGTTTTGTTTGGATTTACCGTAGCTTTCTGGCCGACTCCTTTTTCCAGCGAAGAAACAGCAAGTGCAGCCAGGTCCTCAGGTGCTTAAAACCTGGGAAAAGAAAAAGGCTTAAAGATCCAGAGTAACAGATCATGCTCGAGAATACTGATGATTAAAGTTACCTTTGGACAAAATAACATTAATAATTCTACACCTTTGACAATATTTTTTTTTAGTTGTCTTCAAATAATTATCCTACTCCATCTAGATCTTTAAATAGATTTTTTTCCTAAAACCCGCAAGAGTTCAAGAAGGAGTGATGGATGGATTGACCATTCAACTCTGGAGGCTTTTTCAAGTTCCAACCAACCCAGGTATGCAGGTACGCTCACATGGGGCCTAGCAAACTTTAAAGTCACAGACAACCAAAAACTCAACACATAATAGTATGACCAAGCCAGCATGCAAAGCAATTAAACCCTTCTCCAACATTAGATTTTGTCCACTCCACTTTATCAGCAAATTCTCCGAACCATAATAATTTTTATTTATTTCTTTTTTCGTTTTTCTGATGGCCTGGCCCCCAGGCAACCCAACATGGCGCTGCACCCTGAGGAAGCCTTAAATAGGCTGTTTTACTAAGAATACACACACAGACAAGTAAAGTGAAAAAGAGAGTGAAGGGAAAAAAAAACTGAGTGGTTTGGACAACGTTTGTTATGTTGGGTTGCGTCTTAGGCGCAGAAAGGCATTCCTCTCACACACATGATGTGTTGCCCTTAGCCTACGACATGAATCTTGTCATCAGATCGCATGCATCTCCCTTTGTGTGTCCAAATCCTGGATTTAAGGATCTCTCTCGTGCATTGCTTTTGAATGTGTTTGATGAGACTTGTTTTAATTTACAGAATTTTATGATTGATCTGCTTTCTGTAAAGTTTATCATTAGTTAGATTATGTATACATAATTAATGTGTCGACCTCGTGATTCATTTGGCTCCATTTTTATATTCTTCTTCCCCGTTTGAATTACATGGAGGATTAAACATAAGTTTTTTTATCTATATTTACATCAAATTCTTTATTTTCATTATATTAAGTTCTTAGCTTAAATCACATATTATCATGCATCTTATTTTTGTTATATGAATTTATAATTAAATAATAATAATTTAAAATTAAGATATATGGTTATATATATGTGATCGAAGAACTTGGTGAAATTGATTGGCATGTTATCAGAGAGAAAATAAATATGGGAAGGAAGAAAATAGACGAAAGATATATATATATATAGTGATTTCAGATCAGTTAAGAAATTCAATTAGATAGTAGTGCTTAACTAGATCGAGGTGTTTCCAGTCTGCAATATGCCTGCTTTATAAATTGGGAGTATAGAGTATATCATATATGGGCATATAATTAACAATTCAAGTCAGAGGCTAAAACACGTATAAGGAGAAAGACTTTTTATTTTTATTTTCGAAACACAGACTCGTTTATTATTCCTTTCGTTCTTTTGAGTTTGTTTGGATTAGCTTATGAAAGCTCCATAAATACTTATAAATTGTGATTCATGGAATATGAAGTAACTTTTACGGTCTACGAGGTATCTTTTACGGTCTACGAGGTGCTTTTACAGTCTATGAGGTGCTTTTATGGTTTACGAGGTAAATATGTGGAGGAGATTTATCTCGATTTATGTGAATCGGGCATAAAAACCATTCCAAACAAGCTCTTATGTAACTTTTATCTTTATTGCGTAAAACGAATTGATAGTTATAATTAATAAATGTGTACAAAATGCAGAGTTCTGGAATCCGTATCGGACTGGCCGGTCCAGCCTGGGAACCGGTGACCCGGTGGCCAAACCGGGCCGGTTTGGCATTTTTTTTAAAAAAATAATTTTTTAAATTTTTCTTTAGAATTTTATATAAATAAGCATAAAATATTCAATTTTTTACCGGTTTAATGACATGTCCGGGTTTCAGAACCTTACAAAAATGTCATATTTCTTCTAAATATGTCATTATTTATGAGACTAGTATAGGAGAGAGAATGAGTAATAAATATGAGAGAAAATATGAAAAAATGAGTAAATGAAAGAGAATTAATATAAATATGTGTATTTAATGAAATAGAAAATAAGAAAATAATTTAAATTTTGAGATACAAGTAAAAAGTTATTTATAAAAAAATAGGAGGGAATATCTATAAAAATCAACTATGCAGCAATTAAAACTATTTTCCGAAATTTAATTAGACTACGCCAGAGACCACATATATTTCTCTCCATACATGCATTTCAGTTTTACATGAATTTATACCGTCAATTTTAAATCGTACCAAACTCAAATTATTGCAGAACTTACGACGAACTTAAAAGAACGACCGATCATCATCTACAAATGCATGCTAAATTTTATGCTGTCTAGATATCACAAAGCAAGATTGTTATTGTAGGGTAATCCAATAATTAATGACAGCATAAAGATTAATAAAGCGCACAAAAAACACGTAGCGAAATTGTTGGTTGAAGTTGAGATCTACGAAGTGAAGCTCAGTCCGACAAAGGAGCTGTCCAACTATTGAATCCGTGAATGATGGGTGTACTCTTTCTTCTTCTTTGGGACATACTTTTCGTATCTTTTTCAGAGGCAAGTCTCTTCGGCCGTAAATTTAGATAGCTGGGAATTAATTATAGGATTGATATAATTTTTATTTTTTAAAAATTTAGTTCGATTTTAGTTTTGGTCATTTAAATTTAAAAACGTTGGTTTTAACTCTTTAAGTTTATTCTGTTTATAACTGTTGGTTTTTTAAATTTAGGGTAATATATTAAGTCATTTTCAAACTTGAAGGACCAATAGTTATAAACGGAGTAAACTTGAGAGACTAAAATCACCAATTTCAAACTTGAGGGACTAAAATTAAAATCAGATCAAACTTCATGATCAAAAATTATATTAACCTTTAAATATACGTACATGGAAACTGGAATTCAACGTGCTTTTTAAAATTGGGTCCGTATTAATGAAAATTAAAACACAATGACAAGGGGAGTTGTTCTGAATAGACTGTTTAACAGTGAAATCATTATTTTAATGCTGTATTTGTGTGAAGCATGAAAACTTAGGGTCTGTTTGGCAGTAGAGAAATGAAAAGGAGGGGAGGGGAGAGAAAATTTTTATGAGTTAGATTTTTAAAAATTAAAGAATTAAGGTTATAAAATTTTAATAAAGATAAGATGTAAAATAAAAAAGTAAGAAAATTTAACTAAAAACTTATAACCTCACTTCTTCAATTTTTTTAAATTCAAATCACAAAAATTTTCCCTCTCCTCCCTCCAAATCCTTCATACCAAATAGCTCCTAAAAGAAATCCTTTAACTATGTTTTTTTTTAGGCACCCTCGAGTATTCCCATAGCTTAAGTTCTTTGGACCCGCTATGGGATTAATCTCGAATCGGTGGAAATGAGTGTATGATATTATTCCAGGTTATTCCACCTCCTATGAAAGTCTTCCTAATGATCGAACCAAAGTTCTCACCGTGAGCGTCACAGCCACTTACCACTGTGCCAATCCTTCAATGATAATCCTTTAGCTATGTTTGATGTTAGTAATATGTAGAGATGTGTTTTCTCTTGAATAATTATATTTCATGAGGGTTGATATCCTGTTTTGTCCGAAAAGTTTGTGTAGAAGCTAAGGGTAACTGGAATTTTTTTTTTGATCAAATTGTCTTAAAAATATTAAAATATGAGCAATGTACCTGATTGTTAAAAATGTTAATAATCAATGTTTATTTTGTAACGACCTGGACAATTTTACTCTACTCATTTTTTAAAAAGAAGAAGAAGCTTTTGATGGTGGAGGAATTCACATTTGTCAAAGAGTAATAAAAAAAAAAGATCTAATTATAGGATACAAGATACATTAGGTAAGTAATTGTTTGGATTAGTGGTGAAAAAGTGGTTTTTCTTCTAATGTGGCTTTTACAAAAGTCAAATTAAAAAAAAAAGTCATATTTTAAATATGATTTGTGTTTGAATTGGCAGTGGGACCGTGGGAGAAGTAGTTTTTTTTTTCTAAACCCAGTGAAAAAAGCCAAAAGCTACTTCAATGAGCTTGTAAAAAAATTTTAAAAAAAAAGCTCAGTGAAAGTTAACGTGTTCACGAAAGTGTCTGCAAATGTCAAATGAGCTTTTGTCCCCCAAATAAACTTTTTTCCCTTTCTAATGAGTTTCCAAACAAGCCAAGATTACAAAGAATAAAGCCACTAATAACCTTTTTTCACTGTACCCCAATGGCATCAAGATAAATATGTACCTCTTTGATATTTTTTTTCATGACATAAGATGTTTTTAGATTAGATGTATTTTTTTAAATTTTTTTCCTTCTTTATAAATATAACTTGCAAAAAATAAAATAGATGGCGCATAGGTCCTTTAGATAAATATATTTGGTCAACTAACATGTAAATTTAACTTCGATAATAATTAGAGAAAAATTGTTATAATTTAAAAACTTTAGAGGCAACATTGCTTTTGAGCGAAACATTCTAAGGCCACCTAAACCCAAAATAAAAATGATGTAGATGTTATATAGACTGACAACTCAGTATATTTGGTCAATTAATAATCAAATATAACATAAATAACAGTTTAAATAAAATTGTTACGATTTGAAAACTTTTCGAGATGTATTCCATATAATGATATTTATGGGGCAATATTAATATCTTTTGAGATCTACGGTTTGGATCTTGTAGCGAATTGAAGCTTAGTCCGACGAAGAAAATTTTGTTTGGATTAGCGTTTGAAGAATTTATAAATATTTTTTATATTAGTTGAGATAAAATTTTTTTTATATATTTATATTATATATCATAAATAACAATTAAAAAATTATTTTTAAAAACTTCAATCACTGTTAAAAAAACACGGAACTGTCCAGCTAATGAATCAGTGAATGATGACGTTGTCCCTCCTTTTTTTCAAACGTTGTCGTTTTTGTTTAATGGATGAAACAAAAATGAAAGATGCACAACTGCACAAACCATTCCTCTTAGCGGTGGTGGGAAGGAAAAATTTCATTCCATGGCCAAACATTTTGAAGTTTTTGAAAATATTAAAATTCAACAATATAATAATTTAATATTTTGGCTAAATCTAAGAAGTTTAAATCAATCACCTTTATTCTTAATATAAAATATATTTATTTAACTTAAAGAGATTAAGGAAACTAACTAAAAACAAAATAAATAAAGATTTTATATCTATAAACAGAATTCACTTCAAATTAAGTCCTACATTTAATTATGAATAAGTAGATTTTAATGTTATAATAATTTAAAATTATTTATAATTTCTAATAGGAATAAATAATAATTTAAAAATTTATTCAATAGAAAAATTAAAGAGATAAGTAGCATAACATTCTAAAATTATTCTATTTTTTTATGTTCAATATTTTAAAGTATTTTTTAATAACATTCAGTATCCTAAGGTCAAGGTGATCGTTGCTATTGAAAAAAAAAATTTGATAGAAATTGAGAAAAATATTTTAAGGGTAAAAATACAACAAAAATAATTTTGAAGACATTGGGTGCTATTGAAAAAAAAATATTTAATGTGCTGAAGGCACCCAAAATTAATTTAGAATTTTAAGTGCTAATAAAAAAATACTAACCGTTAAAAGTTACCTGTAACTTGACCCAAATTTTAATCTTTTCAAAAGCTTCATAAAGTTTGGCCGTGGAATGAAAATTTTCCTTTCTACTGCTAAGAGGAATGGCTCGTGCGTTATTTTTTTGCTTCATCAATTATACAAAAATGACCACGCATGAAGTAAATTAAAGGCCCAACTCCTATTTTTCAAAGGCAGGTCTCTTTTTTGGATACCTGTGAATTAATTATACGTACATAAAAGCTGTGTCCCCCTGTATTTATTAATTTATTTGCATAAAAAATATTTTATGCTGTCAAATCGCCTTCTGTCGAGGGTTCTCACGATATTTTTGGTAAAAATAAAAAGAACAGAGATGTTATCAGCTGTTTAGTTTACCCTAGCTAGCTGCTTTTCTTTTTCTCCCTCTTCGATAACTATTTCGCCTTCTTTGACTGGAAGCTTTTCTCTCAAGTCTGTGTTGTCTCGTTGAAATCAGCATTCGATCTCAGACCTTCATAATATCTGTTGTAAATAGTGTACAGTCTCCTACTGTTGGTTTCACTTATTATGGGTTAACCCGAGTAATGCTAACACACATACAATATTTATAAATATATTTTGTTACACAGCAACATTACTTAAACCAAGAAAACTTAGGATATGTGGAGAAATTGTTCAAGAGAGCGTGACACCTATTTAATATTAAAATTCAACGTGTTTTTAAAAATGGGTTGGTATAACAAGGCGAGTTGTTCTCAATAGATTGTTTACTAGTGAAATTATTATTTTAATGCTGTATTTGTGTGAAGCGTGAAAACTCTAAAAGAGATCCTTTAGCTATGTTTGATGCAAGTAATTTGCAGAGATGTGCTTTTCTCTTGAATAACTTTTTTTTAATAACATATTTCATAATGGTGAAGATACAATTTTGATATTAAAGGATTTCGTGTAGAAGGTATGAGTATCTGAAAATCTTTTTTGAATTAATTTCATTTTGAAAGTATTAAAAATAAGCAATCTCATACTCAGGGTTAAAAATATTAATAATCAACTTTAATTTTTAAATAGTCAGGGCGGCGTTAATTAGCTTTTTAGCCCTTTTAGGATGAAATTGAACAAAAAAAAAATGTACCGATACTTATAATAACAACAAAGTCTTATCCTATTAAGTGAAGCCAGCTAGATGATTTATATAATGTCATTGTATTCTATTGAAAACCAGATCTTTTGATAGCTTATTAAGTAATATATCCCGCTCTATAATTTAATTAAGTGTTTGTTTTGATCTTCCTCTGCCTCTTTTTAAAAAGCTCTACACTATTTGATCAATTTTCCTTACTGGCATGCCCAATGGCCCTTTAGACGTGTTCAAACCACCTCATAGATTTTCTATATTCTTCTCTTTAATAGATTACACTGTACTCATTCACTTGTATGATCTTATTATAAATCTTATCTTGTTTTTTATGACTACGCATCAATATTATTATCCTTATCTTGACTACTCCCATTATCTAGAGCCTGTGTGAGAAAGCGGTGGAAAAACATATTCATGAACAAAACTTATTTTACAAACTTACCTCGTATACTATAAACCACGTTGGAAAAACAGTTCTACTACTAATCCAAATAAGAACATCATGTTTGTGTTATCTCTTTAAATCGTGGTATCCACTATCATATTTATAGTATATGAGATAAGTATATACAATAAGTTTTATCTCGATTTACATAAAAAATAATGATAACATCTTCATAAGTCATTCTAAATAGGCTTAAAAAAAGCTTTCAAAGCCAAATTTAACCACCATTTTATAACGTGGTGTATTCAAAATTACGTGCATATGACCCAAAAAAAAGGAATAACCTTGCACGCATACATCTACAGAGAAAGTTGAAATTTGCGGAGAAGCCATGAGGCAAGGAAAAAGGAGGATCAATCATTATTGAAGTTGGAACATGAAAGGAGAAAGATTCGGTAAGCGTGAGAAATCTGGTTGGGTTTGGATGTATGGGTGCCTGCAAAAGTAGACTTTGCATGAAGAAAATGATTATGAATATTAATAATGACATTTTTGGGTCAAACTTCTAATTGATCTTATTTGGAAACTAATGCCTAATCACACAAGTCAAGGATTCGCTGCTTCTTGCTTTGATTCGGCTTCGCTGTGCGTTTTTGTCCGAGCAGATCTTATTTGGAAGCTAATGCCTAATCATTGAGTGTTTGAGAAAGGTTAAAACCGTAGTTTCATAAGCTCTTTATCGTAAGTCGAGGTAAAACTCTTTTTACATTCTTATCTCGTAAATTGTTAAAGCTATCCTTAAAAAACTAATCACGTACACTTGAGAATAACTTTTACAATTTACGAGGTAAGCATGTGATATGAGTTTTGTTTTGGTTTACAGAAAAAAGCTTCTGAAACTACGGTTTAATGGTTTCTCAAACACGCACTAAAAAAATCTGATTTTGAAAACACAATTTTTTTTATTAATGTTGGAAAAAATGAAATTTAAAAAGGCAAAATTTAGCTAGCAAAGCCAGTTAGATATACATCTAATGACATAAAAAAACACGTTCACGTAAGTAACCTTATATTAGGAAAATAATCAACATCGATTCCTCATTGTTGTCTAGAGGGAAAATAAGGAGTGATCATACTTTCCTAATTAGTGGTTAATAAAACCCTATTAATCATCTTTAATGCTTGTCAACAATTATTCCTCCTTTAGCTGTAGCTCGCTCCTATCAGTAAGTTTTTTGGCAAGCTATCTCATCATTTTTCTTGTATTGATACACTCAATCAGACTTCAGTAATCTAATCTCTACGTGAGTTCTAATTACCGCCTTAGGACATGTTTCTCTTGATTTTTCTTTCGGGTCCGTTTGGTTCTCTGCAAATCAAGGGAGGGAAAAGGGAAAATCGGATTTTCCATCCGACAGCGGCAGTTTGGTTCACCACTTTCCCATAAATTTTTTTCGGGCGGCGGAGCATCTTCCCTTATACATATGAAAATTGGTTCCCACAAAAAATGGTGGGAATCCATTTTCCAGGGAGCTAAGAAGATGGAAGAAGACCAACTTACCCCTCTTTAATGTTGATGGAGAGGAAGAGAGTGAGTCGGAAAACATCGTGGTGGTTGATGGCCCAACAACAAGAAGCCGACAGTGGCCTCTTTGGCGTCGTCATTGTGGGTTTTCGGTCAATGATGGAGGAGGAGAAATAAAAAGTCAATGGCGGTGAAGAAGCGAAGAGGGTGATGGAGGAGGAAGAAGAAGCCGACGGTGGCCTCTTTGCCGTCATTGCCTGCTACTCTTGTTGCTATAGATCACAAAGGAGGAGGAGGAAGTCACAATGGTGATGATGGCGGAGAGAAAAGACGATGGTGAAGAAGAAGATGATAGTTGCCCATGGGTACATCGTGGTTAAGGTGGCATGAATTACAACGTGATTAATACCGCTTTCTCCTGGTCGAATGAAATACAAGGGGTAAAGTAGTATTTTGATTATTTTCCTATCTCATTTTCTTCTAACCAAACAAAAAATTTATTATCAACCCATTTTCTTTTCCAGTACGAACCAAACACATCGGTGGCAAAATATTTTCTCTCCCTTTCCATTCCTTTTCTCCAATTTCCTTTCCATTCCTACCTCTTCTTTAAACCAAAATGGCCGTAAGTGTAATTGCCCAAGAAGCTTCAGTTGTAAATTGGGGTTTCTTTAGTCCATATTGAAAGCAAATAATTACCCATAAAATTATCACCATTTTAGTTTTTTTTTAAATATATGCTGTTAGTAAGCTAGATTAAAAAATATGTCTGTGCCCAAAAAATGAAAATACGGCAGATGTAATAAAATAATTGAGTTTTATTTTTTATGTTTGAATATCAAATATAATTCTACTCCTAAGATTTTAGGACATTAATCAATAAATCTTTGTTTGTCAATATAAAAAAAAGTGTTTAGTACTTTTATAAAACTCGTCATATACATTAGGGCTAAGCATGTTGCTCACGGCCCAGTGAACCCGCCCATGCTCAATGAAAAATTGTCTATTTTAGCCTGCCCAACCTATTTAGGATGTACCACAGGCACATTCTCATGCTGCTTGTACCCACCTATTTATATGTGTGTGTATATAATATTTATTTAAGTATAAATATATAATATTTTTTTTGCCTATATATATAATATTTATTTTATTATAAATTCTAAAGAACAAATTTTCAAGCAAGTGAAATGATATAATTATATATATCTCATGAATCAATGATTATATATTATAATCATAGTTCATAAATTAGAATCATAACCATGATATAGAGCTTTTATATATAAATTATAATTATATATATAATATTATAAATTACTCTTGCTTTAAATATTTTATCAACTATCAATTAAGGATTAATTAAATTATTAAACAAATTATCTCATGAGGAATTATGAGAATTAGTGTGCTTTAATCATTATTAGTGATTTTAGTAATATATACCGAGAAATTAATAACAACAAAATAATAAGGTAGAAGTATAGTTTTTGGAAAAGATGTACTAACGGGCAACCCATGCCCATTTTAGACTATATAGGTTTAGCCCAGCCCATTTGTCACGGTCATGAGCGGGCTTTTGAATGGCATAGACATTGAAAAATAAATGGACAGACTATCAGACAATCCATATAACCCGTTGCTCAACCCTAATATACATACATCTTTCACTTATTAGCAGACAAATACATACCAGGAGTAGAAAGTAGATTTTGTTTTCACCTACAGTAGTAGAAAGTAGGTAGATAAATTCTCCTATGAACTTGTTACTTTATTCATGATCAAACCAGTTAAAATACAATGACTTAATGCTTGTTTGGATTAACGATAAAAACTATTTTTTCAATATGATTTACAGTGTATGAGATAAGTTTGTGAGATGAGTTTTATCTTAACTTATGTGAACAGACTTTTCTACCGTCAAACCATACATGCTCTAGCTAACATTAATTCTAGTTGGCTGCTTATCATTTCATATTTTTTATTTTTCTTAAAAAAATGAATCCCTTAATTAAGATTTCACAAGTAATGAAAAAATAAATATGGTAAAGTCCTTTAATTTTATTAATATGCTAGTTAATTAGTACCCGTTTGTATTAAAGGTAGAAATTGCTTTTACAACATAATTTATCTCAATTTTATGTGAATAAACTTCTCAATTGCTAACTTAAATGGGCCCTTAGTCATAGCATAAATGACTAGACACACAAGGTTGGTATAAGAATTTCTCTATTACAGGAGATTGGTAGAAAGCTTAACACCACGTAAAGACTCCGTGCTTGATTAGATTATCAGTGAAAATTATTTTTTTAATATAATTTATTATATATAAAATAAATTTATAAAAATATTTTTATCTCAACTTACATAATACTTTTCCACGACCTTCACAAACAGGCCCACGTTCGTCCCAAGAAGATGTGAAATTAGGAATAGTTCCCCCCGCCAAGTGCCCAGTTAGCGATTTGATAATTCATAGGGTGGTGGGTGCAATAAAAAAACCCATATAATTGCAAAAAACCCTGGTTCATGATCTTCTCCGCCAGACTCTTGAGTGACCTCAAACCCTTTATATACGCACCCATCTCACCCTACTTTCAATGCACAATAAGTGGCCATGGTGAGATTATAGCATAGACTAGAGTGTAGACACCATCAATAAAACGGTCAGACACGCTTCGTCGACTTCTATTTGAGAATAGTGCACCACAGTAGAGTGAAGTGACTGCCCCAAACCAAGACAGAGAGAGAGAGAGATACGTGGTTAAAGGCAAAACGAGAACCCCACCTCTTTCCTCACTCTTCGCTCTTCTTTCACAGCACCTATCCTCTGCGGATTAGGTTTGATGTTATTGTGCGGAGAAAATAGTGAGTAAGGTAAGAAGAGATGAGAAGGAAGAGCACTGTAGTTTCTTTCTTCTCTTTGCTCTCTCCATGGTTAGTGTTAGCGAGCCTCAAAAATATATTATCTCCTGGAAAAGTAAAAGATGATTCTTGCTTACCTTTGTGAGGATTTTCTTTTGGAAAAATGGTGGTTGCCAGATTTTTGCGTCTATAAATAATAGATCTTCTATCGCTTTCCCTTCCCTGAATCTCATGAAGATAGTGACACTTCCTTCCTCCACACACACTTTCCCTCTCTTTTCACTTGTTTCTTCTTCCAATATTTTTTTCACCTGCGCTTGCTCTACATGATTTTGCACTTTTTATTTCAATCCTTGCTTTTGTGCTTTTGTTTCAGAGTTTGATTTAACGCATTTATTGGTTACATCTGCTAATGTTGTAATTTACACCCACATACACCCTCTGTTTATTGGATTTCTTTGTTCTTTGAGCGATGTTTGGGGTTGTTCTTTTATTTTGATGGCCATGAAGCTTCAGATTTTAGGTCTGCGTCATCCAACTTAGCATCAGCCACGAAGCAGTAATTTTATTTGGCCTAGTTGTTATTTTAGCTGCATTATATCACAGATATAGCTTACCAGTTTATTTTGAATTATAGTTTGTTACTATTATGTTGCATATGCTTCTACAGAAGAAATATTTGGTCTTTTGTAATGGAGAGAATGATATTCGTATTGTTTTATCAATTGCAGCGTTGGTAAACGATGGTCATATTTACTTTTAAGTTTCCTGCTTTTCATTGTTCTTATTTTCCTTGGTAGACGGTCATATTTACTTTTTTAGTTTCCTGCTTCTGATTGTTCTTATTTTCCTTGACGAAGAATGCTTCTGAAATTTCTTTTCTCCATAGCACACTTAGCCAGGTTTTAAAGGCCTAGGGTTAGGGCTTCTTTAAGAATTTTACTAGCCGCTTAATTGAGAGCTGTATAATTGAACCATTGAATCAGTGTGGTGCAAAATTTGTCATGTTTAGTCGAATTCTTCGCTCTCTCCTTTGGCGTCTTCAAGAATACAGGAAAATGGGTAACATTTTAATTCATTTAAAATCCTTAATTTTTTTTCTCTATGCTTGATGCTGCCCGAGATTTAGGAACTCAAGTTGATTCAATATTCCAAGGTTTGTGATCTCAGACTCGAAGCATTAACAAATATTGTATTTCATTACATTTTTTACTGATTCTTTTTAAATATATAGTTTTTCTGCACAGGGAGCGCGTGGAGCCATCGCTTTCCAGCCCTTGTGTAATGAATTCCTGAATTTATTTCTCTGTCTACATGTGCGCGCGCACGAGTTAGTGTGTTGTGAGACTTTATTCCATATATGATAATTGTGATTCAGTTAGTTGTTAAGATTATTTCGTGGGTTTAGCTAATATCTAATTTGGGTTTCTTCTATTCATTGTTCTGTTATTTATTTTTTCTGATAATTAGGGTATTACTTATGATATTCTTGGAATTTATTGAATGGTTATCAGTTGAAAGGAGCTTCCTTCAGTCCACTCATTGATAGGGTAAAGGGTTTGAATTAGCTGCTGACTCATTCATTCAAACACAATAGATGAGGCAACTTCGTATGCTATTGTGAATGTGTGAATGATGCAGGAGCTAAATTTCATCCTTTTCTTGTCGTTGCTTGGACTGAAGGGAGCTCCCTTTTTCTGTTCTTCTCCTTCATTTTCTTTCTTGTGTGGGTCCTATTTTTGGCCTCTCAAGTAGATATTCTACTGCATCACCCTTTATTATTTATTTTTACTTCTATTAATTAACATCTAGATTTGAATATCTAACGGAGCAATTTTCCTCTTAATGTCAGCATGAACACAGTCCTGCGTCCTGTGAACTATTTGCAGATGGATTAATGATAGTTTGGAGGATATTCAAATAACCCATCTCAAATATGGAGACTATTTTTATTTGGTGGTTTCTTATTCTGTTTTGATTCTTTCAGAAGAATCTTAATGATTATCAGATTTTGTTGGCTGTATGGACACAACCTAGTGAACTTAATCAGCGATTTTGTTTCTTCTACTTTTGCCAGACATACCTATTACCCTGCTTGAACTGCAATGCACCAGTCTATATTTGTCGGCCAACTATGTGCACGTTATATCTATCTGGTATTATAATGTTTATTATCCAGATACTATTTATCTTGGAGGGACAATTTTAGATCACTTTTTTATCCGTGTCATTGTATTTATTATAATATTGTAATCATCATAATATCCTTGATGCTTAGGTGAACGGGCATGATTTCGTCTAGCAAGGTGCAATACTAGTACATTATGAGTATTATATGTCACTCTAAGATGCAAGCAGCTACGCGCTATATGTACATGTGTGTCTGTTTATGTTGTATGTGCCATTATGGGGTTGTATGGATATGTTTGTGTGTATCTGTATATTTTAATAATTCATTGGATTCTGTTTCAAAGTAGTGCTTGTACTAAGAAAAATATGCTTGTCTCTCGATGCAGCGCAACGAGGTTCATACCTATCAGTGATGTAGCAATTAGCAGTTTTCACGTAATTCTGTCTCAGTTAAGTGGCCGGGTGTTAGTATTTAATGTATAATATGCATGAATCAGTTATATTTGAGAATCAATGCTGTGTACATATGTAATACGGTCTCGTTTATTTATTTTGATAGCGTGGTGTGGTCTTGTTTGTTATAAGACAAATGAGAGATTCTCAATACACGCAAAAATTCTTTAATCTTGTCAGCATTGCGTAACATGCATTACTTTTTCAGATTTTGTTGACGCTGACACAAGCTACTATTGAGAACGTAACAAAGGACTTGGACTTGTTCGGTTTGTCATCCTTATTTTTGTTGTGTTTTTAGAACAGTTGTTAGTTTTTTCAACTGTAGTTTATAATATATAAAATAATATATGAAAATAATATTATCTCAATTTACTTATATAAATCCTTAAATTCTTTTAAAATTTCCCCAACCACGCCCTTAATCATGCAGTCAGCGTTTAATATGTTAAATAACAGCATTGTCCGATGACACACTCAGGTACCCACGCACTTGTATGAATAATTGTGGTGGAGTAGGTAGTAGCTTTGTGTGGTGGATTCAGAGATATATATGTGAGAATCAAATATATAGCTAAATACCATGATAGGTTAGGTTGTGTAGCGTAGTGTGTCGGACACTTTATTCCAAAACATGTATAAAAGCCAACTTTGGCCAATTAACACATCCTTCCCCCTACTTTTCTCTTACCCCACCTTTTGTATTTTTCAACCTCTAACACCATCCCTATTCCCTACTTGCCATCTTCATGTTTGCTGCATATTTGGAATACCTCTTGACTTGTCCATGTCACGTAGTTACGTGTGGTTGCCAGTTCATTCACTTAACTCGATCAATCATACACACTGCCAATTCCAGCACCACATATTAAAGCAATTCAGGGTTTTAGCTATATGCTTTTTTTGTGTCAGGTGTTATAAAGAGCACTATAATATTAACTTGTGGATCTCGTGTTACTGCAGAAAGATGATGTGGAGCTAGCTATTAATTCGATGTGGGTAGTGGAAGTTGTTATTATTATTGTTACAATTATTATTACTTAAATATACTGAAGGAAGTCTGGAGTGTGAGCAGTTTTTTGCAGGGCCTGGTATTAAATAATAGCCGTGCATTTGGCATCCGAAAAGAAAAAACCCTGCCTTGTCCTTCACTTCTGGGGGGTACCAGCCAATGGTTGGAACTTGTAGCTAAGCTATAACGTTCTACTTTTGTTGACATTCGTGAGCCCTTGCTTTTTCTTCATTTTCTTATTTGAATGATGAGTATAATTTTGCATGACAATTGGCTTGTTTGGTAAGTATAAGTCCGATTTATGTAAATGGAGATAAAATTTTTTCACATATTTATTTTATAGATCTTTAAAGTTATCTCATATTTTATAAATCATGATTGAAAAATACCTATGATGACTATCCATATCCAAATATATACTAATGGCTTGTGTATTAGTATTTTTGATGTTTCCGAGAGAATATATAGGTCATGTATCATGGTGATGAGGGTTTAAAAGTTTTAACCTTTATGTCCCGTTTTGAATCATAGCTCATGTAGTTTTAGAGCCAGTTTTGGTATATCACGAGATAATAATTTTAGGGTTTTCTGATTTTTTTTGTTTTTAGAGGTAATGCTTCCAAACGAAAGTGATATATTTAAATACGTTTGCATGTGTGTATGCCCACCTAAAGAAATGACCGAACGAATAAATAAAGCCAGTTCCTTTGGGAGTTCGAGGTGAAAGTACACTTGAACTGGATCGCTTTACTATTTTCCAAGTCATAGTATTTGATTATTTAAATTATTTAACTACTGGTTGCTATTTAATTACTATTTTATCACTGCATATAGCATATATGTTTCGAAAAAAGGGCGTGCGTGTGAATGTGTGATGGGGTCTGTCGTCCTTACAAGGCCATAAGTTCTCATAAATCTATACAAGATTTTTGCTCAGCCCCTAACTCCTGTCTGCTTTTTCGAATGTGTTATAATTTTTTAAAGGGTGAATATAATTATGGTTCTTAACTCTATTCTCATTTTAATATTTTGAATTCAGTTTTTTAAGTTTTATTTTAATTAAAATATTGGTTTAAAACACTGAATCATTTTTCTCCGAAGGAGATTAAAATCAATAGTTTAAAATTTGAAGGAGATTAAAACCAATAGTTTAAAATTTAAAGGATCAAAATTATATTGAGGGCAAACTTGAAGGATTAAATATAAAATTATTTTTTTGTTTTTTGAACATAGATGTCATTCTAATACTGTACAGTGCCCGAGTGTGTGCAGGACCACCACCTTCTTCCATTTGTGTTTGTCACTTCCTTCTAACATCTGATATATAAAATACTCTGCACGGCACTTGTTGTTAACTCATTTGTCAAGTCATTTTCGTTCCATCATTTTAATTAAAAAAAAGCTGGGCTTGAATGTTCTTATACAAAAATGGACACTTGATCCCTCTGAGGCACGGTTTGTGAATAATAAAGTGTTCTCTGTTCGGCATCTCACTCACGCAAGCTCCTTCCCTTTCCATCTCATTCATGGTGGTCCCTGTAACGTTTTATCAACAAAGTGAAGGGAAAAAATTTCGTTGGCAAAAAAAAAAAAAAAAGGTAAAAAATTTCAAGTGGGTCTTCAGTCTAGATCATAAATACATAAAAAAAAAACTGTCATATTCAGTGGGATCAACATGACCCATGAATTAGTACTAGGTCTCAAGTAAAGAGCATAACTATCAATAAGTTCTAATAATAAGTGATATGTTATCGTTTTTTACATTGTTATATGTCATTACATATTTTAGTTATCATTGAGACTTCTTGGTAACTCAGTAATTATTCCTATTTTGGCTTAGATTTTCCCTTCTTTTAGCTTTTATATGCTACAATACTTGCTCATTTGGATAAGCTTGATTTGTGAAGATGTTAATGGGAAAAAAACTACAATTGAGTTTATTAGGCGTTCATTATTAGTTTTTTTCAAGGACATTATCTTGTTTGGTACGTGTCTCCCATCTTCCTATCATGCGTTACCAACCAGTAAATATCTTTTATCCATAAGTTTTTCTGAGATAACTTGATATTATTTAGTTTTGTCCTGAAAAGAAAGATCATCGTTCATTTGGATATTACACACACACACACAAGCCAAAAGATTCTGAATCTAAATCACATGAATGCATGCATGCACGCTTCTAGATTATTAGTGGGTATGCTTGAGCTGGTTTCAGAAAGCCCTGGCTTTTTCGCAACATCTGAGAAAAAGATGAAGCCGTAATAACCAATCGCTAGACATTATTGTGAGGTTTTGCATTCTGTATGGTGAACATTTCTGGGTACAAGACAAGGAAAAAGAATATATATTGACACACACACACATATTAAAGTAGAGAAAGCTATAACCCCATTATAAGGACACTACATGTGCCTCCCACAGTAGTCGTCCTTGTCGTTGCTAGTTGCTCCCACCCCATTGATCTTTATTTTCATGGCTCCTCTATGAACCTATGGAAAGCTCGACAACACATGGGGGCTGAGCTGTTTACACTAGACCCATTTAGATTCTGAGAGTAATCAATGCGATTCCGACACAAGATATGATAGATATTTGAATTATATCGTAAGTTGAAATATAAGACCGTTGTATAAATTTTTAGCTACTACTTTATGTTTGATGTCAGTTTTCATGTGTTTTACCCTTTAGTCACTTGCTATCACCATCATCTCTCTGAAACTGAAGTATTAATCTTCTGTAGTAAACAGCCAGAACATGAGGAAGAAACCGGGGTTTTTGGCCCTTAAAAAGCTATCCTCTCTGATCTTTCTGCGTCACTTGTATTTGTTTGTATCGATCATAATGTCAATATTATATCTCAGTTCACTGTAGATGTGTGCGTGTTGATGAGTCTGGCGTGATCGATCTGTCAAAATCTGGCCCATCAGTTCTACATTTCACCCCGAAAAAAAAAACCTTGGAGGATGGTGACAAGTCATACTACCCTAAGTCCAGTACATTTAAATACATGTCGGGCTGCCTTCGTCTCTATAATGGTGTGGTCCATGAGGATTTGATAGCAACTAAGCAGTCAGAAACATACATGGTATAAGGATTCTGGTTTGCCTACATTTGTTTCCCTTATTATTAACATTTAACACTGTACAGATATAAAGTATTAAACTTGGTTGTGTTTTCATGTATTCTAAGTATGGTGTCTGAAATATTTATATATATCATTGAACAAGAGAGCAGTAATGGGTGGTGGTGGTGAATAAAGGGACACACAGCTTCTGATTTTTATCTCCAGAGGATGAGGTGGATCTCACTTTCTGTCTGGTGTGCACTCTAAAATATAAGCCCCTCATCAACCACTCTTTTTTAGCCTTTTCCTATATTACTCACTACCCACAACTCACCTACTTTTGCCTCATACACAACTTTAATAACCTAATATTTAACCAGAGAGAATTCAGGCCTGCCATTTACAACACCATATATAGGAATGCAGAAACATTTATCATCACCTGCAGTATAATTGAAGTATTTGTCAAACATAGCAACAAGCAAGCAAATTATTCTGACAGAGTACCAAAGGATGGAGGAATATGAAAAAGCATAAAGCAGAAGTCATGATAATAAGGGTCTTTATGGTTTTGTTAATATGACAGAAGTAATATAAACAACAACAACAACAAGAACTGGAGAGATCTTTAATGGCTTTCTAGAGCTGAAGAGCTAAGTTGGGATGGTGATCATTATTCCACTGAAGCTGGCTAGTAGAAGTACCCTCTCCTCCTCCTGCTACTAAAGGCTGGCCCACCATAGCATTAGCCATATAGTAGTTCATTGCATTGAGGCCCATGGGCATTTCAAGAGATGCAGATGATGGTTCTACAAGCGTTGGTATTTGTCCAGGAAATAGGCCCAGAGGGTTTAACTGGGTCGGGTCAGGCTTGGGCTCGGGCGGCATCAGCAAGTTGCCCGAATTGTCAAACAACATGTGTGGTGCAGCATAAATTTGTGTCGAGGGGATATTGTTAAGGTATATTGGTGCCCATATTGTTTGGAATTCATCTGGCTGATTCAATGTGTTGCCCATATTGTTGTACAAATTAGATGCCCCTTCCTGCGAGAGATTATTATCATTAAACCCAGTCACGGCCTGTGCCATTAGTCCATTTTGCTGAGGCATAAAAGATTGGCATGTAACTAAATCTGACTGAGGAGGAAAAGATTGCAACCCAGTAATGAGGCCTAAATCTTCAGGCCTTGGCTGCTGAGACAGAACAGATTGGCCATTACCAGATAGAGGATTGTCATTATATCCATTCATGGGGTTTGAATTTGGTCGAGTTTGCTGACCTGCAGAGAAGTTATAGCGAGACATGTTCACGGCCTCTTGGGGATTTTGCTGCTGAGGCATAATGAAAGAGTTCCATAAGGGCGACGAGTTATTATTTTTGTTACCGAAGAACATTGCTGGTTTATTATTCTGATCAGGCATGAAAGGGTGCGATGTGAAGTTATTTCCAGTAGTGACTTGCTCCGTAGGAATTTGCTGCGACCAGAGGGCATTCCTCAAGAGACTAAAGTCTAACTCTGTCAAGTTCTGAGGCAAAAGAGAGTGCTCTGAGAGATTAAGATGATGATTATTATTATTATGATTAAGCCCTCCTAGTGTGGGCTCTTGTTTGAGCCTCATCGGATTCTGGCGAGATGAGAGGATATGGTCAGACAACATGGGGCGTCTTGCTGCTGGCCTGTGAATAATGGGCTCAGTGTTGGGGCTGGGCTGGGTCTTTGGTCCAGGAATCACAATGCTGGGCCACACACGAGGTTCAACTTGGGTAAGCTCTCTAGGGGCAACATGATTCCTGCCAGTATTCACAAGATTGTGTCTGGCATTTGATGTTTGAGGACTATGCATCCGCTGGTTCTGGTTCTGATTCTGATTAGAAGACGACATGGTTAGGAAAGGAGACTTATTCTGATGAAATGAAGAAGGCCTGTTGCTGTTAGAGCTGGAACCTTCACCGTTGAAATTCAGGCCTCTTCCTCCTCCTCCTCCTCCGTTATTGTTCATAAAATAGCCACTCAGAATAGAAGCTGCATATGCATCCCAGTTTTCTTTTGGATCCACCACCACCTTCTTTCCCTTATAATCACCACTTGTCTCAAAGTTGATATTATTTCTGGTTTCCTCATGAAGATTAAAGCCTGGAATAGTGAGGGGCCTATTTGATGAGACTGGATAATGCCTGCTATGTGGTGCATCACGGCCACCTCTCGTCACTGCCGTTGGTGGCCGAGGCGGATGAGGAGGCGGCGGTCGAGGCGGCAACGTTGAATTGGGCTCAAGGAAATTAGGGGGATTTGGTCTTGCGGCTTGCCCGCGAATAATTTGACCTTGTCTTAGAGATTCAATTTTCCTAGCTGCACATTTTTTAACTGCAGGTCCCAAATCTTCCGTGAACCGAACCAGACTGTCTTGGTAGTGACGAGAAGACTTGTGAAGCTGCAAATGTCACATGCACATATGTTTGACCACATTTTTTGCACAATAACATTACATGCATGATTTGATGTTAATGAAGAATAAGGAAACAAACCAAACAGTACAGCTAAAAATAACTACCATGGTAATTATTGTATGAAACTGGAATTAAAGTTGAACAATGAATATATTACATAGTAACCTAAGAAACATTTAGCGGACAAATGCAACATTGAAAAACAGAGACATGCATGGGTTGATGGAACAGACTTACTAGTAAGTTGGTTTTGGTTCGATCCAAGACTTGAGAAAATATGGAATCTCCACCCGATGGACAATATGTTTGCCTCTTGTCTACTTCAGCTCTCATCGAATTATTAGCACCAGAGTTCCCACCTATAACAGTTAAGTTTGTTGCTTCAATATCTCATTTCATATGGAGGATATAATATCATATATTCATGGAATAATGTGAACCAGAAATTGCTTTGAGCAATTCTTACGTATAGAACTCTTATTAGTTTCTAACTCACGTCTTGTTGCTATAGACTTTAAAGTATATAAGAATCGTTAATAATAAAAACTAATTCTAGTAAAACCGTGACAGGTTAGATTAGCTGGTTGGGGCTGTTCTAACTTAACCAATGGTCTCAAGTTTGAAACGTGAGAATACATCATTCTAAGGGTCAGAGGCGTCTAACCTTAATGGTTCTTGTCATGCCTTGATCTGGATTAGTTTAGGGCTGTTGATATGTCTAAAAAATGGCATATCCTAAGATACCGGGTGCTTACGCACAAAAAAAAAAAAAATCTAATGTTACAACGTCCAAAAAAATTGACAACCAAGTGAAGAAGCCAGAGTATATATATACCTCCGGGTTTAGAAGGAAGTTGCCTTGGACGACCAGAACTTTTGGATCGTGCATGGCCTTTTCTTCCTCTTGATTTCTTCCCGTCGGGGCCGAAGTACCCCATGTCAAAAAACTCTGGATCAGCTGATAAGGCATGAAACAACTTTGAAGCTTCGTCTTTGATTGCTTCAGCCTGTAAATATATAATATAAATATATATCCATTTTGAACATGAGTCCTGGCCAAATCTTTCTTTATGCAGACTCGTTATGTAGAACTGTGTATATATATATCAGACTGCATTCATATATATATATATAATTGGACAACAAAAAGGTAGAACTATAGATATATGTAGATCCTAGCTAGCTACTCAACGTTAGGTCCTACCACTTTGTGAGAAGTTGTAGATGAGGGATTAACATTCATAGCATTGGAGCATATTAGATACACATCCCGCTGTACCTCATGGAAAATAGATGAAACATGTATCAGTTTAAAGTTTCACTGAGCTGAATTAATGTTTCACAATTATTATTTGATATCACTCTCTCTCTCTCTCACTCACTCACTCACTCCTAACGCTTATTCTCAAAATCAGATGGAAAAAGCTAGTTCATATGGTTGAAGTAAGTATTTTTCTGGTTATTATGGGATTTATGAGCTCCAAAAGAAAGATCGAAGGAGAAAACACGTGACGCATATAGTGCAGTTGGCTTATAAATTGTCAATTGTGAAAACATGCACTCTTGTTTGAATTTAAGCCATTTTTACAAACACTTAATTCTTTGCATGCACTGATATGTTTTTATTTCTTTTAAAAAGGTTGAAAATATTT
Organism: Albizia julibrissin; assembly: GCA_037074505.1. NCBI lineage: Eukaryota > Viridiplantae > Streptophyta > Magnoliopsida > Fabales > Fabaceae > Albizia > Albizia julibrissin. The sequence goes on from CM073484.1 coordinate 10,437,398, forward strand.
TCTCATATATGGGATATTTCAATACAAGTGAGTATACCGGTACTCAGTGGACAAAAATTTGGTAAGAAATACTATTACTCACGAAATATTTCGTAAGAAATACTTCAACCAGAGTGCCGCGCAAAATTTGCAGAGTATGCTAACCAGTAATTTTTATATAAAAGGTAATAAATTTAAACTCATAAGAAATTGGGGTTTACTAGCTCTAAGCTTTTATAGTTACGCTTTTCCTAAAAGTAACATTTGTAATGAAAGAACATTTTTCATTTGAAAAAGAAAGATAAGGAAATGTGCAAATGCAATGATGTGCGAACCTCAAATTGTTCCATATTAGTATACATATTCTCATGTACTTTGGCTCTCAGTGTGCCGAAATCCATAGGCTCCTTCACAATCCTATGATAATCCTGAAACTTTTTAAAGCAAACCCCATAATATGTACTCAGATGCTTCTTAAAAAACAAACAAAAATTTGGAAGACAATTCTATAGTATTCTATTAATTAATCGTGAAACGTTTCAAAGCAAAAAAAAACTTCAATATAGCACCATAAGAATGATCAACCCAACCAAGCTAGAAACACTTGAATTATACTAGATTCTGAAAAGGTGAGATAAACTCACTCGATCAGGATTTACAGGCTGAGCGAAAAACTCATCTGGATCCTTCCTGCACAATTTACAGTTTATACTTTTGAGATTTATGATCATTCATGAGAGTATTAAGCAAATTCGTCCCTTAAACTGAGATTGCTTAAACAATAATGTTATCAAGATAGAAATATTCGTTAGTGGTCACCTTTGTAGGAGGTCAATGACAAATTCAAGTGTGTCCTTAGGTAGCATTCTGGGTAACCCTGAAAAGAACGGAGTTCAAACATATTGGTTATAAGCAGGACGAAAAATTAACACTAGCAAGTTTGAGATATAGAGCTAACAAGCTTACCATATCTTCTTGAAGCAGTTGAATACTCAGTGTATTGTCCATCCTGAATTGGCTAAAAAAACACGTAAAGAAAGTGAATAATTTATATAATGTTTGGTGATTATAGTTTTTCTTATTTTGATTTTGGTTTCTATAGTTTTAAACAATAGGTTATAGTCCTTTAAATTTCTTTACATCTGAAACGTTAGCCTTTATATTTTAACCATTTTGCTACTTAAGGGAGCAAATGTATGAATTGAAACTATATAGACCAAAACCAAAATGAAGGTAAACTGTAAGGACCAGATGTTATATTAACCCTAAAAATTATTGCCTACAATTCTAAATATAGGAACCAGATTAAGGGTTTACTTTGTTCTTAAATGTAAGACCACAATCACTATGTCTTCCAAATTTATTATTATTTTCCCAATATTTCCCTTATTATTGCACATAATAAGGGTATTTCCATTAATTGGTATAATACGCATGAATTAAAAGGGTATTTTAGACTAATGACTTTGTAACCTAGTGACATACGGACTCTCTTGTAAGTGGGAGGTCGCGGTTTCAATCTCGCTTGTAATTTTATGCCTTTAGTACCTGTCCCTTAAATTCAAAAAGAGTATTTTAAAAAAACTAATATATATTTATTACAAATAACTAATGTAACTCATTTTTATAATATTTACAAATTAATTTTTCAGCTCTTATATTATGAACCAGTAACAATGAAAGGAATAAAGAGAGACCTGAGTCAAAGAGATGAGTTGATTAAGTGGTCTACTCTTACGTCCCCTCTTCTTAGTTCGAGCATACTCATCGTCGTCTTCTTCATCTATGAAGCCATAACCTTCTTCACCATTAATAACAGCTTTTCCTTTTCTCTTGTACTGATGATCTGGGCAGTTCTTTCTAGCTTCCTCTAGTGCCTTCTTTTGTCGTTCTCTCTTCTCTTCCAATGCAATAATTCTTGCACTTCTTCTCCTTGGTGCATGTTCTATATCCTCTTCACTCATTTTCTGCTATCAAACAAATGCATTTCACACAATATAATGTGCTATGATCATACATTAGTTTGGTCAGTGAGTTACAGTACTAATTACCACATACATGTGGATAATATAAGTTGTTTATAAATGTTATATTTATAACCGATTATTATGTAAGTTTACATAAAATTGATAATAGAAAATGACCTTGCTATTGTTCAAGATATGCATATTAATCAAAGCACTTGACTTTTTCTTTTAATCAAAGGTAATGATTATTACATTATTACTGTTTCATTCTACCTTTTAATTTTATGTGGGATAAATTGGATAAGATAATGTACTAAACACTTAATAAAGAGAAAGAATAGTTGGAAAATAAATAAAATAAATAAAGGGAAAGAATCCAATATTCTGAATTGTGAAAGAAATACAAGGCTGGAGGGAAGTTTGAAAAAGAGAAATAGATTATGGAAAAATGGATTAGATTTTGGCTTGATTGAAAAATTGATGATAATTTTAAATAAATTTTCATAATGGGATTAATATAAATAGTCAGATCAATTAAAAATAATTTTATGTTTAATAAGAGAAAAATATATTGACGTGACAATGAAAATATTTAAAACATTTTTTTTTAATTTCATCGAAGATAATTCAAACTCATAGTGTCAATTACAATAATTAAAAAAAGCAGAAAATTAGATTACTCAATGTCGAATAAAAAAATCATATATCATTTATGAAAGCTCCCCAAAATATTTTTTTTAAGAAAATCATGACAGAAAAGAAAATGAGACGAGATTTGAAATGAAAAGAGGGGGAAAAACTAAGGGAATTCAAAGGTAACTTAAAAAAAAAAATCAAATTTAAACAAAGGTACTGTCAGAAGACAATCAATACTTGTAAGAGGGAGAAGGGAAATCTACCACTTCAGGGGAAATGGATTTGAAGAGAATGAAGAGATCTATACATCAATGGCAAAAAAAACTTTAGATGGGGAAATGAATTTGACTATGGGAGAAGAGGGGTTTGACTAGAAGTCAAACAAATTGAACCACCAAGATTTATGAAATCATAAGAAAAGTAAGAAATCTAAGAAACAATGAAGGCATATACCTAGATTTTGATAAATCGATTAAGAAAATTATTAATTGTAAAATTCAAACTTGTGCAGCTTCACATGAGATCAAGAAATTTACCAAGTTCTCTTGAGATCGAAGACGAATCTATCTGCTTTTTCTTGAGAGCTTAGATCTCTTGAAGATTTATGAAATCTCTACCGACAAATAATTTGAGAAATTTCTAGTACAATTTACCCTAAAAACCTAGTAACTGTATATATAATCCAAGGATTAGCAAAAATTGATTCTCTATGGGAAAAAAACCAGATACCGAGTAAGCCTGTTAGTAATAGGTTCAATGTAAGTGAAACGTAAAATCTGACAGCTGTTCGACATTTAAATCTCTCTTTTAAAAAGGTTTAAAAAATTACTGGTTAAGTCATAGTGAAATATCACCTTATAATTGGTACATTTTAATGAATTTGTTAGTGTCCTTTTCAATGCGACAAAATTTATTTGGTAAGCAGAACAAATTTCAATGAAGTTACCTTTTAAGTTTATATAACTTAAAATGGTTAAGACTTGCTTGATAATATAAATTATCCTAGCTATGTTAGACTTGGAAAAGGCTTTTTCCCCCTTATGGAAATAGGGTGGGTTTGTTGTGAAAATACATGAAATTAGAGGTAGCAAATTTAAACATTCTCCTAAGGCCAAAAAAAAAACAAAAAAAAATCTCCATTGACAACCATCTTAATGAAATTCTTGCAACACATACAAATCAAAATTGTCATAGAAGATATGTAAGGTGAGATGCTTAATCTTTTGAAAACAAAAAGTTTAGGAATCAAATTTAAAGGATTTACTAGATAATGTAGGTTTCATGTTTTTAAACAGTTTAAAGTTTTTAAACTCTATTGGGGCATTTTGAAGTTACCGTTCCTGATTCCTTAGTCTTGTTTGAAACTTTGCCTATGAGCCGAATGCCATAGCTTGGTATTTCATATTAGATGTCTTGCTCTTGCAAAGAACACCTGTTCATTCATTTTTAAAAACTTGCTTTTGTGAGAATCAATTATCAAAAGAAAATAATGTATTAAGAATGGGCCAACTAGATTGTAGCTGCTCATGTTATTGATTGCCAATATAGTATTTTCACGCATCCTCTGAGAAACTGAGTTGGATATATAGTAGAATGAATGTATTTTGCTATATATTAGCCTTTTATTTCCTAAAAAAACAACTTTTGTCAACTCCTTTGAATGAAGATCTCAATAGGCAAAGAAAAAGTAATGAGAGCACAGGTCGATTGTTGTGGCATAGATACAAGAAAAACACAAACTTAGGCAGCATGATACAAAATAATTAAACATTACAAAAATTTTCGTAAGAATCCATTGTGAAAGCAGAGGCTAAACAAGTTCAATGTAAGCCATAGGCGCATTATCACCTCTCCTTGGTAGGGTTCTGATAATTCTTGTGTAGCCTCCATTTCTTTCGCCGTATCGGCCCTGAACCTCAGCAAACAGAGCATGGACAATCTGTTTCTCATAGATAAAGCCAAGGGCTTGTCTCCTCTTATGAAGAGAACCGTCTTTTGCTAATGTGATCATCTTATCAACATACTTCCTAATTGCACTGGCTCTTGCTCTGGTGGTCTTGATGCGGCCATATTTAAGCAGCTGAGTTGTGAGGCCCCGTATAAGTGCCCGGCGCTGATCGGGAGGCCGGTTGAGCTTAGGCACTCGTCTTCCATGTCTCATGGCACAAACTCGACCACCATTGTCAATGATTGTAAAACAATCACCAAAGCTGGTAAATTCTGCCCACAATTATGGAAGCCAATGTGAAAATACTATAAGAAATTCAAAGAAAAATAGTACATATAAAACTTACAAAATAGACTACGTTCACTAGAACTTCTACAACAACTCTTCACTGTAAGATATCGAGATTTTTTTTCCAAAAAAAAAAAAAAAAAGTTGAACAAATGACATAAAGTGATTAATCCTACCAGTTCTTAAGCCTATTCCCACTACTTAGATATATAAGCATCTAATTCACCTTGGAACCTGTACGGTATGAAGACCTTAACATCATCCAATATGAGAAGATGTTGCACATCCAATCTCACAGCTAATAGTATTAGTCTAACTACTGGAGTGCATGAAAGCGTTCAACTAACAAAGTAACGTGGGTGCATGAAAGCCTTCAACTAGATCGTATGCATTACATTCGAACTGCTACAATTTAAAGCAGCCATATCATATAGATACTACTCATCCAATTGTCTACCACATCAACCACAAGGCAAACAACCAACAAAGCTTCTAACTGAAGCTTCAAGCCAGAAGCCCATGTGATAGATTTCTTCACCTGAAATTCTGATATTCAACTCACATACACACATAACAGCTAAGGAACCTCTGCAATGAGAGATTGTTGTACACCCAAAACAGTTGAGTAAAGTAAGAGACTCCTTGTCTAAATACGGGAGTGATACTATAGACTGTCAACAAAAGCACTAGCCTCCACCATTTTAAAGTAAGAGACTCCTTGTCTAAATACGGGAGTGATACTATAGACTAACAACAAAAGCACTAGCCTCCACCATTTTCTTCCATTAACATGTGAGAAAGTATAGGGCCAAAACTTTTCAGCCCATTCACATGCTGCTTCAAAAACAAGAGCTCAAGTCATGCAGCAATCAAGTAGCAGATTTAAATTAGAAAGCAACAACCTTAAACTCTTCCAATTAACAACCACAACAATGAAAGCAAACTGCTACCGAAACCCCCAAATTATAATATTCAAGTAGCAATATCTATGTGCCAGGCTCAACTTATATGGCACAATAAACTGAAATCCTAAGAAGAAGATCAAAGTATGCACACACCACCGTTCTTTCAATAGAAAAGAAAGGGACAAGCTTTGCCAGAAAAGCACACAAGTCAAGCCTGGGGGGTCAGGCAACAACTTCAACATTTTAGTTTAAGAAAATAGGTGAAAGGAAAAAAAAAAAAAAAGGTGACCTCGAATTATAGCAAACCTCCGCAACAAAAACACAAGACATAAAAACTACTAGTAGGCATAAATTAGACAACCCAGTACAATTATATCATGGAATGTTTGCATAAAAATATCAGAAAATAGAGGAAACTCGGGAACAAACCAAGAGAAATGGATCAGAATCATAGTTATGCACTTGAAACTGGCCATAAATAAATAACAAAGCTAAGATAAATGGACTTCTCCCACCAGAAGACGCACCGGAAAAGAACAAAGGGTTTAGAGGAGAAAGGCCATTGAAAGATCTGAGGGCCAATTTGGATTTGGGCAGAGAAATTCGTAGCCTGTTTGAACCAGAAGACGATAAGGGAAACTTTACAGCGAGAGGGGAGCACCGCGACGCGGAGGAGGAAGAAAGAGGAGGAATGGAGGGTAAAGCTGATCGGAGAGAGGCCATACGCCATCTGTTGTCACTACTGGTAGCCATAACGGCGTTACAGAAGGACGCCATTGTTGAAGAGCAGAGCAGCTCGACAGTGAAGAACTTGTCTTTTATCCGACTGGATAGAGTAGAATGAGGATAGAAACTAGAGAGAGACTCTCCTCTTTTTTTTTTTTTTTCCAGTAGACTCTCCTCTGTTTTGGGTCGTTTTTCAGGCTCATTTAGAACATTGGGCTGGGCCTAATGTTGAATAGTTTTTTGTAAGAAATTTTTCTGAGGGTTTGACCAAAAATAATTGGTAAAATAAAAATTAATTCATGTTTTAATTTAAAATAATATTCCAAGATGGTTTTCCCAGGGGAAAATGGTAAAGCAGCTGTTGCTACGCCTAGTGCCATCGCTTGCTCCCAATTCTCACTTGCTTCTTCGACATTCTTCAATATCGGCAAAACCACGACCGATCTTCTCGTCCACCGTCAAGGTAAATACAAATCGATTCAATATTTCAACTGTTAAATTGCTCTCTCTTGTGGTTTCCATGTAAATTTTCGGTTTCTTTGCTTGTGCTTTTCGCAGATGACTGCGGAACACTACACTTTTGGGCCTTACAAGATAGACCAGAGTGAAGTGTTCTATTCCACCAATCTTTCTTATGCCATGGTTAACCTGCGTCCTCTTCTTCCTGGTATGTTCGCTGTTCTTTGCGTCTGTTTTTCTTCTTTTGTTTCGAAGAACGGTACTGAAACCAGTAAGAGGGGCTCACTAGTTGTCTTCTTTGCAAAGTTTTTTACAAAGTCTTTGCGTTCCCTTAACGGAAAAGAGACTCTTTGTTGATTAATTCTCCTCGTCATTTTTCAGGTCATATCCTTTTTATGAGTATAAACAATTCTGTGCTGGTTTGGGATGATTATTCCATTATCATAGTTGCATAACATGCCACTGTTCTTTCGGAAAGTAAGAGAAGCCCAAACTTGTCTGTTTTTCGTTTTGCAGCGCATAACTAATTATATAAATATGCGTTAATACATAGTCACATACACACACAGATAAAGACTCGGTGGTTGTTTATAGACGAGGCACTGAGCAGTCATTCCATCTGGCGAAAGCTTGTTTGGTTGGACAGTTGGCTTGTTTTATTTGGGAACATCTATAGAATTTTAGCACTTATCCATATGCCTACCAGCTTCTATTTGAAGATGCTGGTGGAATGGCTAGATTTGGCATATTCTAAAAACCTCAAGTATTAAGAATAAAATTTGTAAAAAAACAATTGCATTTAGTGAACTTGATTGACTTAACAGTATTCACATGTGCTCATCTGTCCAAAGCGGGAAGTGAAGCGATTTGTCGACCTCACTGCTGATGAGACTTCTGATTTGTGGCTCACTGCACAAAAAGTTGGTGGGCAGCTCGAGAATTACCACAAGGCATCATCCCTTACATTCGCCATCCAAGTAAGACGGTAGGAGGGTGCTCATAGTTTCTCAGTCTGTTTTGTTCTTTGAAATATATACGTGTGCGTATGTAATTTCTGGAAGTTGTCTGGTTCTTGGTTGTGCACTTTTTGTTGTCACCAAGCCTTTCTTGTAAGCCTATAATCGAAAATTAATTCTACTGTAATGAAGATTCTTAATGCATATTTTCCTTCTCATATCTTTTGTGACCGAATAATTACTTTATTTGCATTTTGTCTGTTTGTAATAAAGCTTGTCCAATGTTTGGTAACTAAACCCCTAGGCTTAAATTTGAAAGTAGCTCTTTTCTGTACCATTTGATGTTATGCATATTTGTTGTTGATCTGTGAACTAAGACTTGGACAAAGACACCAACTTCGTTGTGCACACGAGGGGAGTTCAGCTTTGTGGCTTTTTGCTTGTATGCAATATTATCTGCAGATGACTATGTTGCTTGCCAGGCTATTGAATTTCACAAAACTTATTAAATTATCTTTCTGTGGTTAGGATGGCCCTCAAGCTGGGCAGACTGTTCCTCATGTTCATATTCATGTTGTCCCGAGAATAGGTGGCGATTTTGAGAAGAACGATGAGATCTATGATGTGGTAGGATAGAAATTTTCATTTCAGTGAAGTTAAGGCTGTTGATATTGACACTGTGATTGAGTTAATATTTCATTGTTTGTTGGCTGTTTGTCAATGGTGCAGATGGATCAGAAGGAGAAGGAATTGAAGCAAAAGCTTGACTTGGATAAGGAGAGGAAAGATAGAAGCTTTGAAGAGATGGCTCGAGAGGCAGATGAATACAGAAAACTTTTCTTGTAATAGTTATGTCATATTTGGACAATTTCACATTGTAGCCACAGAAGAACTCAACTTGTCGCTTTGGAAGCTGCACTGGATCTTCATTATAATTTAGCGATTTCAAGTTCTTAGGATCATTTTCTAATTATCAGTTACTCTCAAGCGCAAAGAACTCAAATTTCGAATTCCTTGCCATTAATGAAGAGTTATAAACAAACATCTTGTCCCTCATTTCTATCTGTATGCTTCAAGCTTGTTTTTCTATTGCATTTTGGTGTTGTGTATTTCTACGTCCTAGGCCTGCGAGGAAACTTTATAACGAGTATAGGCTGGATTATCAACAATTTTCTTGTCTTGGTCATCATATGAAGTTACTTCTTATTGGTAGACTCGAATAGCTATCCCGCCAAAATGACAGCTCGACATGTTGGAGGGAAATATTAGAGGAAGGGGAATTGAATTATTAGCTACATATACTTAACATTGACGAAAATATAATATCTCTGGAAGCTGCTCAGTTGGGAGAGCGAAAGACTGAAGATCTGAAGGTCGCCGGTTCGATAACCGAATGTATAAAATTCAACGCACCCTTTATTTTGTATAAAATTCAAAGGGCTCTTCTTCCATTTTTTCCTAATTTTTATCCATATGAACGGATGATGCAAGACCCTAATTAAGTAATTATCTTTAGCGAGCAAGAAAGATCATGGTAATAGTTTAACGTACAAATCGTAGGTGAGATGAGATATCAAATTGAATAAAACAAAGAGCTAATGAGCCATACATAACCAAGCAAATAAAAATTTTGCACTTTTATCACTTTTACATGGCTTTGGCATAAATAAAAACACTTGAATCTCATCAGCGATATCCCGGAAAAATTAAACTGCCATGATAACAACAATTCTTCTACCTTGAATTCACACCAAAACTCTAGACATTTTCCCTCAAGAGAATTCTCCAACATTTTGCTGATGTGATCAAGAGAAGTATTCTGTTAAAAACCCGTGCGATATAGCATGCATCCAATCTACAAAAATACTCTGTGGCAAAACAGCCGGACCATTCAGGAATGTTCCCTGGCCTGGTAAATGAACAACACATCACCTTAAAAGCCAGCACGTTGGGGTAAATACACAAATACTGTTCAAGCAGACTACAAAGGTTGGTCAGCAAGCGCTGACGGAAAAGCACATCTCCACATGATCAATTTCATCGAACATCAAGAATCCAGGCATGCCCCCTTCATGAACAACTCTTAAAATGAGTGGCAAAAAGCTACACCTCAGAAGCCACTGCCGGAAGATGTACTTCCAGTTCTGAGACCAGAGGTGGTTCCATTACTTGTTTTGCTAATAATCCCTTTCCCAAAATATTCAGCAATTACAGAGAACCCATCTTTAGAGTTCCTCACTTGCTGGAAGAATCTATCTTGATCCTTAGAATTTTGCTCCAAACTCTTTTTCATTTCTAAGACAGACCTGTATTCAGGAGCACACTCAGGACATTCCTTTTCATTATCCCCGAGGCAGCGCAAATGGAACGAATGCATGCACATGAAATGAACTGCTGGGAGATCAAGAGTGAAAGTGCATGCAGTGCACTTGCTTAATTGAAAAATTCTGGCATTTGTCCTAAGATCCTGTATCTCTTTTCTCATTGCGAGTGTATCTTCCTGCACCAAGAGAAAAATCATTAACATTCTTTCCCGCCTGAATATAAAAATAATATTAAATACAACTTCTGCATAAATTATCAAGTATATTAGAATATGAAAGGAGTCATAAGAGATATTGGCCACGTGTGATGGACGCCACATGGATGGAAAGTGAGGCATGAAATATCAAAATGCGCCATCATCATATCCCCCCCCCCCAAAAAAAAAAAAAGAAGAAAAAAACCAACCTGATAATTTTCAATTGCTTGTCTGTCCTCCTCAATCATCTTAGATTCCTCTTCAAGCTTTCGAGCAATGTAATCCTTGATTACAGAAAGTGTGAGGCATGGATTTGTTGAAAGAGTTTGAAGGACAACTATAGGGGGCAAAATATCATCCCTCTCTATATAAGTTAAAACTTCTTTCACTTCTTTGGAGCAATCTTCTCCAAGCTCGCCAAAATATTTAAGTAAATCTGCCCAAAGGGAAGGATCCCCTCCTCTACCTGAATCCCCAAGCCTTTTGCAGCAAGCAATTAGCCCCTCGTGATCATGTGTCTGCATATAGCAAGCAATCACTTCTTTATAGAGTTTCATCTTTTCATATAAATATAACAGTCCTTCTTTGAAAGCATTCATTTCACACAAGATAATTGCTAAATCAACATCATAAAGTGGATGTTCCATCTCTGGTGGCCATGCACTCTTGAGTAAGCTTAGACCTTTCTCACGCCTTTTTAGACGATCTGTTTCCTCTTTCAAACTTTTGTGATCAGCACTTGTTCCATTTGACTGAGCTTTTAACATAGTAGATTTCACTGATGCTACCTTATGGTTAAGATCTCCATCATCAGTAACTTGAGATATTGAAGGAAAGTTCAATTCCTTGGATATATACAATTCCAACAGTGTGTTGTGAATTTCCACTTGAGCAGGTGAGTCCTTGACCTTGTTGGCATACTTTTCAAGAAAATCCATCAGGGATTGGGGATGATGAATGAAGATGCTAAGAAAGTCAACAGGAGATGGCAACATAGAGATATATGCACTATTTGAAGCTCCTTTTTTGTCTCCATCCTCTGTGCAAAGCCTTATGAGGATCTCGATTGTCTCAGCTGGCCTGTGCTCTGTTAAAATCTTACCATACTCCTTAATTGTTACTCCTGCTTGACTGGGTTCAAGACTTGAAATATATCTCAAAGCCTCATCATACCGACCAAGGTCTTCAAGCAAGATCTTCAAGTACCACTCATGTCTCCCGGCCTTCTTTGCAACATACATTGCATGTTCATGGTAATTAGCAGCACGACAAACCCTGATTGCAGTTTCCACATCAAACTTGTGTTCTCCGATGCTGTCATCACTTTTAATAAATAAATTAAGCTTTTCAACATCTTTCAATTTGGTGTAGCAATTCAATAGTAGAGTGGTATGATCTTTAGAAGCAAGACCCTTCTCATGTAACTTTTCTAAGTAATTTGTAAGGTTATAGATTCTTTGAGCATCCAAGAACTTCTGTATCACATATGAAGGCTCAAGGTGACCAATGGTATGGATGTACTGGGCCATTGCCTCATCATAGTCTTGCTTGCTGTATAGATGATCCCCATACTTTCTTAGCACTTCAGCAGTAGCTGCAGCATCAGCTTGTTGGGTCTGAACAAGATTGATTGCTACTGTATATAAATTTTTCTTAAAAAGCATGTCCAATTTGCTTTCCATATCCTTTTCCCCAATACACAAAGTTGATTTGTCAGTCATTATGAGTATTATGTTACCCCATTCATAGAGCAAATGAGAAACTTCTTTAACTGATACACTGTGAGCTATCAAACGATTCTTTAAGTCATAGATGTTGAAAGTATGTCGTCCATTTCTTTGATCTTCAATAACACATAAAAGGTATCCACGAAACCATCCCAGAAATTTCTTCTCTCCCTCAAAAGCCCAACAAGGACCACGCCCATCAACTTCATAAAAATATACAGCCTCAGGTCGTCCAATTATCAATTCCTGTTTACGTTACCATATAAAAACGTTTAGCTTTTACAGAAAAAATATATAGCTAGCAATAAAATTCATTGATAATTAAATGAGCTATGTAATTGCATACAGAGCGGTCACTCATTGCCACACTGTTGACACCGCATCCAATCTGATCTAGTGTTTGCCTTCTTGGTGGTTGATAATGCATAGTGAACAAGCTCACAGAAGTTGGAGTTACAGCAAACAATTGAAGGGATTCACCATCCACCCTAAATCCAAGGCCAGTTATAGACGAAAGGGTTTTCTCTGAATGGTATTCCACCTGAAGCTTGAAACGGGTAATACGTTCCCGTGCAATGTCTCCTTTGATGCAGTAAATAAAACCATTGTCTAAGCCTATAGCTATGAGCAGTATAGGTGGAACTTCTTCAAAGACTATGAAAGATGTAATCTGTAGTATATCACGGTTCCCACAACATCAAAATGAGAGCTTGGAAGAATCAAATCAAGTTACAAATCGAGTTTCAGTATAAACATATCCAGGTAAAACGTAAGAATAACAAGCATGCACAACGGTGTCATTTACCTTTGCTTTGGGAAATTGATTAGTGAATATTCGCAGTATACCAACGCATTCAGGATTGGTCGTGCTTGAACCCTCGTCTTGCATCTTATCAAGGTCAAAAACCTTCAAGCACAGAGTTGACTGTTGGGGGGCTACTTGATCATCTTCTCCAATAGTTACCAAGAAGTTCCGTTGCTGATTCATCAACGAATGAAGGAATTGGTAATATTCGAAAGTCATGCAAATATTTGAAAGTCAGAACTCATAGGTAATCCAAAAAAATGGGTTATAACAACTAGCAATAAATATCTGAATAATTCTTTCACCAATATTCACACTAATTTAAAGGCTAAAAGGGGTTTTGGTAATTCAGCTAATGAAGCAAAAGTAACAATTACAGAAGAGGATGTATAGCTTCAACAAATTTATGGGCTTTTAAGATATTTCAAACACTTGATCAGCTCTTTCATTCTTTCATCCTTTACTGAATATGTTTAAGCATCATCAGCGATCATAATACCAACCGCATAAAAACCAGTAGCTAGTTATCACTTTTCCATAAACACGAGCGAAACAATTTCAATTGCATTATGAGAGATAGAGAGAGAAAATTAGAGATTGAACCTTGAGCTGCTGGAGAAAGAGAACGGAGGAGGAATGAGCAGAAAACCCATAATTGAACTTAAGGCCGCGATCAAGCAAGCAGATGGCGCCGTCATCACAGCCAATCACCACCTTCCCTCTCCCGCTTGAGCAGCATTCGATCTTCCCTGTCACCTCCTCAGGAATCGCGCATTTTCCTGCGTGTTTTTCCTCAAAGAACTCGAACTTCCTCCACTGGTACATCTGCTTTCAAACCAGAAATATCGCGTTTCAAAAAGCTGAGGTTTTCACAATTTTGATGCCAAGAAAAGTGTAGTTCTAAAGCGATGAAGGGATTTACTAGTTTGATTCTGATTCAAGAAGCGTTCGTGAGAGGAGAGACTGATGTTGTCCTCGCGGGTTCCCTGTAAATTCGACTTTGTTTGGGGCAGATTTGAGAATTGCCAGAAGTCTGCGATTATTTCCCTATCATGGTTTCGTTATTTGGTTAACGGGTCTTCTAGTATATTTCCTGGTAAAATTATACAAGGAAAAAAATCAATTATTAATAATTTATAAATTGTATCCATCCTCATCTTTTTAACATTTAAATTTAAATCTCATTAAATCTATAGAAAGATTATTGAAGAAATAGAAATAAATTGCCAGAAATCTATAATTAAACTTGTGGGTAATATTTAAGTATTTAAAAATATCTTAAACTCAAGATAAATTCCACTATGTATAACATAAAATTTATATTTTGATAACATCAGTATTAGAGTACTTAAACATATGTGATAAACCGATCATTCTTAACATCAATCGTAATAATATATTTCTATTATCTTTATAAGAAAAATCTTAATTTTATGCTGTATAAGATATACATTTGTAAATATCATGTTTTCTACCAAGTTAAGAAAGGAGTGGCTTATTTATTTATAGATATTGATATAATGTATTAGAAAACATATTTAGTTTATGGTTAATTTGGTTTGCATTCGGGAAAAAAAGGCTAAGCTGGTTAAAGACTTAAAGGAAGGGGAAGCCTCCCATAGGCCCTCCCATGCATAAGGGCCAAGTGTTTGTTAAAAAAGTGTTTTTTAAATATTTGTGCGTAGGTCCAATAAAACCCGGTTTGTATATTTATTTTAAATGACGTAAAAATATTTCTGAAAAAGTTAAAAACAAACGAGAAAATTCCAGAAAAAAGACTATGAAAAATAGAAAAGAACAAATCAATATTCTGAAATTGTAAAATCCCATATTAGTTCAGTGTCAGTACGGTGGAGGAATATAGGATTTTGAAATTTTAGCGAAAAAACGCTCCTGTCCTTTAACTCAAAATAATAATATTAGGCTCTTTATTAACAACACTGTATTTTACATTAACAACTCAACTTTTTTTTTCAAAAGCAAAAAATTCACAAATTTCAGAGGCCAATAACAACATCCGTCTCTATATTAATAATAAAATCATATTTTATATTAACGACTTCACTTTTTTTATTTTAGAGGCTAATAATAACACCTCTCTTTTTATTAACAACACTATATTTTACTTTAACAAATCGACTTTCTTGAGATACGAAGTTATGAAAGAAGAAAATAGAGTTGTTAATGTAGAATATGAGGTTGTTAATAAAGAAACCGATGTTGTTATTCCGAGCTGAGGGAGGAGAAGAGCTTAAGGGTAGGGGCGTCTTTTACCGAGATTTCATAATCTCATATTCCTCTACCAAACTGACATAAGATTTCATAATTTCAAAATACCGATTTGTTCTTTCCTATTTTTCATGGTATTTTTCTGGACTATTTCCAAAACAAACCGTCCACAGCACTGAGTGAAAAAGCTTTAAGTCGGGACTGGGTCAAAATTAGCCAGTGTGTATTTTGCTAATCAGATTTTATAAGGGATTACGATTACACCTTGTTCACGTCACCCCTTCGACCAGGGGGGCAGAAAGAAATTGGCGGGAACTGCCGAGTATTACGGGCCTCTTACAAGCTAACACTTGCACGCTTTTTTAGTCATTTCTCGGGTCCCCATCTTCTCCCCCGAACTATGCAGTCGGTGCTGAAGGTATTCATTCTCTTTTGCTGTGAAGTTGATTGTTGATTTTTTCTTTTTCTAAATGCAAAATGGAAGGGATTGATAAGCTATGAAGTGATTGAATGCATACGGTTGGATTTCTTTTGGTTCTTCTAATGATTCCTTCAATGGAAACGATATTTGTTCCCGCCTTATTTTCATCCTTACGCAAGAACTCTGAATCTTTGCCGTCATTTGAAAAAAGAAGGAAAAAATTCGGGAACATACTACCATCTTTCTATTTCGTCGTGGATGAGTAAGAAAAGTTCTGTTCTTGTTGATTTCTTAATCTGAAAAATATGCATTGCTATAAGGCATGCAATTATTGCGTAACTGCTCATCAAAATTGAAGTTCGCGAACAATGTACTAGCAATTTTAATCGTACGGTTTCTCATGACTCCTTTTTTTTTTTTTTTTGCTACTCGGTATTGCAGGAATACTTCGGGTTCTCCGAGTTCCGCCCGTATCAGAAGGATGTCATCGAGAAAATATTACAGAAAAGGGACTGCTTGGTAGTCATGGCTACTGGTAGTGGGAAGTCCTTGTGGTAAAAAGCCCCCACAACCCCCCCTCCCAAAAAAAAAAAAAGATAAGATAAGATAAGAAACTTCAACACGCTACTAATCCTGAACCATCCTAATTGTTTGTCCGTGTTTTTTTCGCCTTAAACAGCTATCAGGTACCTCCATTGGTTGCTAGAAAGACTGGGATAGTTGTTAGCCCTCTTATTTCATTAATGCAAGACCAGGTGAAATAATTGATTTATGCACATATAAGCTTTTGACTTTCTATTCTCCTTTTCATGATCTCAAATTATCAATGCCTTTCTGTACCTTGGAATACTGATTATCTCACATAAAAGTAATGGGCAAACAGGTAATGGCTTTGAAACAACGGGGTATCAGAGCTGAGTATCTCGGGAGCGCACAGACTGACCCCACTGTCCAGACTAAAGCTGAGAGTGGCCAATTTGACATTCTGTTCTTGACTCCTGAGAAAGCGTGCTCAATTCCTGCCAGGTATTGGAATAAACCGATGGATCATCTACTGGGTCATGCTAATAATACTTCTATTGCTTTAGGATACTGTGACATGGGCTGATATAACCCCTGGTCCAAAAGCTTTTATTTAAATCCCTAATTAAATTCTAAATTATAAATCTTACGCCCCTAATGATAATTACATGATAAAATAAATAATAATATATTCTTATATGATATCCACATTTACCTTTGAGTTTGAGTCATTAAGCAAACAACCCAGTGCTTCTTTCTTGATGTGTACTTATTTGCATGTTTGATTTTAGTTGAGATAATACTGTTTGTGAATATTCATAATTACTTTCGGCTCATTTCTGCAGCTTCTGGTTGAACTTGCTGGAGGCAGGTATTTGTCTTTTTGCTGTTGACGAGGCACATTGCATATCAGAATGGGGCCATGATTTTAGGGTGGAATACAAGCAACTAGACAAGTTACGTGGTGTTCTATCTGATGTACCTTTTGTTGGCCTAACTGCAACTGCTACTGAAAAGTAATTGCCTTTCACATCAGCTGTTAATGAAGCATATAACTATTAAAAAGAATTGTTGATACTTCTTCTTTCTTAAATTTATTTGATGTATTTATATATTTATATAATGCTTCATCTAGTTATCATACTTTGATGATTTTTTCCACACATAGTACACTTTTAACTTAATCATGCCATACTTCTAGGGTTCGAGTTGACATAATCAGTTCCTTGAAGATGTGCAATCCTTATGTTTCAGTTGGTTCATTTGATCGCACCAATCTTTTCTATGTTGTCAAGCCTTTTAACCCCGGACAACATTTTGTAAATGAGCTTGTGCAAGAGATTTCGAAAAAAGTAGCTAGTGGGGGTTCCACTATAATCTACTGCACTACAGTCAAAGATGTGGAACAGGTATTGTGCTGTAAAACATTTCTGATGAATCCCAAAATAGTTTTACCCTGCTGTCGTTGTCCCTGCCATATGCCTGAATGATAAAATCAGTTAATTGTCTCTCTTTCTCATCTTGAAAATTATTTTCAGTGTTAAGTGGAAGGATTTCTGTTGATCATATTAGAGTCATTACACATTCAATATATTCTGGAGAGTAAATTTGCTTGAATTGCTGCCCATTTGTGAATATACTCACTGAAGTTTTAAACACAATTAAAGCCATGCTTGATGCGGTGAGGAATATATGTTCATTGTGCACGAATAATATGAGATTATTCAACCTTTCTTCAATTCAAATTCTTTAAAATTTATGAACTCTTGGTTAGATATAGTGATAAACTACCACATTTTTTTGTAATTAGATATGCAAAGAGTGGAACTGCTTTCTTGTCTAACTGCTCTTCTATCAATATTTCATGACTGTCTTACCAATTGTTTTGGTGAACTGGTGTTCTGTCTCCCCTGAACTTGATTCTCTTCCCTCTAGATCTCTTATTTGAATTTCTTACAGTTTAAATTCTGTCAAATTATATCTGCTGCAGTTCCCCTCCTTATTCTTAATCTTATTTTGCGTAGATTTCCAAGTCACTTTTGGAAGCAGGTGTTGCAGCGGGGATGTATCATGCGCAAATGAGTAATAAATCTCGTGAGGAATCTCATAGGTGCTTATCTTGTCCTATATATGTCTGGAATAGCGAATTAAATCCTAATCCTTGTGATCAAACTGAGTGTATAGCTTGTTTGTTCCCTTAAGCCCCCTTTCAATTTTATGATCAGTACTGCCTAAGGCATTTCAGTACTTATTGCAGCCAACTAAGCCATTTACTGATTTCTTCAGATTATTTGTTAGAGATGAAGTGCGAGTCATGGTAGCAACTGTTGCTTTTGGTATGGGTATAGATAAGCCTGACATAAGACAGGTGATTCACTATGGCTGCCCTAAGAGCCTGGAGTCCTACTACCAGGAAAGTGGGCGATGTGGTCGAGATGGTATAGCTTCTTTTTGTTGTCTTTACTACACAAGAAGCGACTTTGCAAAGGGCAAGTTTTATTGTGGAGAATTACAAACAGTATGTATCTTTTAATTTATCTTGCTGGAACTGATATGTGCATATATCTTATCTTTTTTTTCCCTTCTTAAGTTACTTAGATCAGATCATTGTTGCAGAAGAGTTGTGGTTTAGTGCGCTTTGAAGTTGATGGCTTGCATTTTTCTTCACCATGTAACAGGCAAAACAAAGAAAAGCTGCCATGGAATCATTAATGGCGGCTGAACGCTATTGCTTGCTGACAACTTGCAGAAGAAAGTTTTTGCTTGAATACTTTGGGGAAAATGTTTCATCTGATAGATGTGGTTTGGTTTTCACTTAGATATTTTAATATAAATGCTTTGTGACTTGTAGTGTGATGATTAAGCCCATTATTAAGGTGCTTTATGTTTTCATTGACTTAAAAAGAGCTGATGTTTTGCTCATACATTAAATAAACTAACTAACTAGACTTGCTCCAACTGCCATTTGCATGTAACATTTCCTATTGGGATATGATTTGATAACCTAGTAAATTGACTGAACTGGATTGCTGTTGAACTGATTTTCTATGAGCCTGGTCAAATATTGATAGGTTAAACGTAGTATATGAAGCTAATTGGCTGTTAGTAAATGCACCCAAAGCCTGATTCTCATTGTTTTATTTGTATAATGTTGATAATAGTGTAGGAATGGAGATAACAAGAAAGAGAGTATTTGGTGCCATTGTAGAATTGCCTTGCACCCCCCCCCCCCAATTTATGAGTTTCTGACATCGATACATATGAAGATACACGTGTTAGGTTAAAATTGTTGTGCACCAAAAGATGGTGTGATACTCTATATAGTATATATTAATGCTTTTCTTGATAACATGCGCCCCAATGATAAACACGTGGCATCTAATTGTCACATATTTGCTCTCAGATTCCTTTAAATCTTGGTTGTAGGAAATTGTGATAACTGCATTGTCTCAAAGAAGCAACGGGACATGTCAACAGAAGTATTTCTTCTACTGGCTTGCATTCAATCATGCAGGGGAAGATGGGGCCTGAACATGCCCATTGACATCCTGCGTGGGTCTCGAGTAAGCTGTTAAACATCAAAACAGGGGGATATTTTAGTGTGATATAATAGTAGTTTGTCCGCTTATTATTATTATTATTATTTTCAGTTTAACTACCTGCTTAATTTTTCATTCATCCTTAATATTGCTAGAGTTTTAAAATGACCTTCCAATTGCTGATAATTGTGTTTGCTGGTGGTTTACAGGCCAAGAAAATTCTTGATGCTCAGTTTGACAAGCTTCCTCTTCATGGTCTTGGGAAAGATCACCCATCAAATTGGTGGAAAGCGCTAGGTCATCAATTAATTTCTCATGGTACTTGGAATGGAAATAATTTATCTGGCTAAAGCTGTTATTTGTGGTCAAATTGTTTTATTGATTCGTGTTCTTGCTTCAGGGTCATTTTGATTTCAGTAGAATTACTGAATGAAATTTGGCATTGACTGTGCACCTTCTGTGTTGTTTGACAAGTCAAATCACTGAAGGGAAAAACCTTATTGGCAGTGCAATAGCATTGTGCATCATGGAACTTGTGTAGTAGGGTTCTTTTCATTCTTCATTATTTTTTGGCCAAAAGATTGTTGTAGGTTGAGAACTTGAGATAATGGAATCACACATGCCAATTTCTGCTTGGTTGGGTAAAGTCCATACCCACTATTCAGACAGTCTCAAACTTGCTGTATAAAGACATAATTAAAGAGTGGGTAACTTCATTTGTATTTAAAAATCTTTATGATTATATTGAAAGCACAAAGTTACAGTGGCAAGAGGCCATGGATGGATGACCAAGTTTCCTTCTGGATTGTCTCAACATCCTGCACCTGCCTATCTTAATGTTTGATAGAGAAGGAAGGAAAGAGACCCCTTCCCCACTGTGGCTTCATTTAAATTCAATCCAATGAAGGAATAGTCTCTCTTTCTAGTGCCTTATAGCTGAGGGCATTCAAGTTTCAACTTAGCTACAGTGTTACCAACATGTAAACCATCGAGGAAACAAATCTTCAAAATATACATGTGTGCGTGTGAATTTTGACCTTTCTGTTTAAATAACTTAATGAATTCTCGCATATCTTTCTTATTTGTATACTTTCTGATCAAAGTTCAATTTGTTCTGCAGTAGGATTAACTGTTACAAATAATAAATTTAAATATCTCGTGACTTTTAGAAGTTTGTGTGTTTGAGTGAGACTTTTAGCGTTGTATGTTTCATTTATGTGCTTAGTATTATGAGGTTATTCTATAGTTGTCTGATTCATGTAATAAATATAATTCCTGTAAGTAGAATTTGAAGAGTAATGAAAAGTAGTATAAATATGGCCAAGTGTTTTAGAGTTTGATGAAGAAGAAAGTAGAAGTGGAATTATGAAGAGTTAAGTTGTATGGGTAAAGTCCATGTAACAGTATTGTGTATTTCCCTTTTCCTAGTTAGAGTTGAGCATATTAGTAT
This sequence comes from Albizia julibrissin, assembly GCA_037074505.1. NCBI lineage: Eukaryota > Viridiplantae > Streptophyta > Magnoliopsida > Fabales > Fabaceae > Albizia > Albizia julibrissin. The sequence continues at coordinate 10,458,476 of CM073484.1, forward strand.
GTTTTCAAGTATTTCCTCGTCCAATCATTTACATTGGTCATACTACCTAAACTCTCATTTTATCTTTCATTTTACGCTATAATGTTATACAAAAAAGTGGCAGGCGGTGTAGTTAATAACTGACTTCCAATGTTCTACAGGTTATTTGAAGGAGACTGTTAATGACGTGTACAGAACTGTGAGGTAGATTCTTTTTAAGTTTTTGGGAAGACGACAGTAATTGTTTCAAGTGTATAAACTTCTCATTTTTGTTCTGCATGCATCCAGCCAATTATTATAAGCCCTTATTCCCACAGCATTCAAGTATGTTTCCCGATCAAACCCACATTGTTAACCATACCTACCTTCATGAATCAGTGTCAGTTCAAAAGGAATGCAATTTCTAGCCTCTTCTACACCGGATTATCAACCACCCATAGTTCTGACAGTAACTGCTGAAATGCTTGATGAGGAGGAAAATAGATCTGCTCCAGAAGAATTCCAAAGTTTAGCCACTTCAGATACTGAAGGTTTTTCAGAGGTTAGCCATCAGGCGTTCTTATGTTGTTTATTCAACTCATCTTTTGACCAGATATGTACTTTTATTTTGATTATTCATAAATATTTTTAAACTGCTGAAATGCTTGCTTCCTTTTCTCTTGCTTGCTTCCATATAAAGTTTTCCCGGTAAAGACAGTTGACAATCACATGTTGAAGTAGAAACGGTTTCACTGTACTTTATTTTATTTTTGTTTATGAGCAACATTAGGCCTGCATCTTTGTCTCTTCATTTTGAATTTGTCAACTCTTAAATCTTTTGCACTTCTCTGCCCAGGCTGAGGTGCAACTCTACCAAATGCTTTTGGAAGAGAGAATGAACCTTGCAAGAAGTGTTGGAACAGCTCCGTAGGGTTTTTCCATTTAAAACTACGTTTTTTATTCATGATTTGATTGATTTCTTAATGGAACTGTTACCATTATGTAGATATGCCATTTGTGGCGATCAAACAATCAAGAAAATTGCACTGCAAAGACCATCTACAAAAGCAAGGCTAGCAAACATTGATGGTGTGAATCAGGTAGTTCTTTAGTTTGCTAAAATTAATTTTTAATACTAGTAAGTGCATTAAACGTTTTGCAAATTGACCCAGTATTATTTCAACAAGGATAAGCATTGACTATTAACCAATTAAAATAAAGGATGATCTTGTTAAACATCAAAATTAGATGTGGATTCCATGCATTGTGCATAGAGTCTGAAAAAAAAAATGAGCCGGCCTATTAACAATTTATAAATTATATAACTTGTTAGAGTTTTTATATTTTATATTGACCTCACTTGCAAAAAGGATTTCCCAATTTCCGTAACAATTGATCCTTTCAGTGTTGTTTTCTTCCTATTATTTGAAATATGAACAATTTTGTGTAGCACCTGCTAACCAAATATGGAGATCATTTTCTTCAAGCTATTCAACAATTGTCGCAAGGATTGAAGCTTTCACTGGATAAAGAAGCAAGCTTGCAAGCTCCTGCAGTAAGGAAAGTGTCCACTGTAAGTCTAACCAATGAACCAAAGAAGCTGACGCAAGCAAAGTACGAGGCCTGGAAAATGTGGCAGGAAGATGGCCTTTCTATTCAGATGATTGCTGTATGTCTTATTAGTTTGTGATCATCTTCAATGATGTGAGACTATTATGATTCACTATATAATTTCTGCCCCTTTCCAACTTCTTTATCTCAGAACCTTCCAAGCAGATCAGCTCCTATAAAGGAACAGACTGTTGCTGATTATCTGCTGGAAGCTGCCCGGGAAGGATTGCCTTTTGATTGGACTAGATTCTGTGAGATGGTTGGACTGACACCTGAAATCGTCTCGGAAATTCAGGGTGCTATTCTAAAGGTTGGATCTACAGAAAAATTGAAGCCTATAAAAAATGAGTTACCAGAAGAAGTGAGTTCAATCTCTGGCTTTCATGATATGAATTTAATATAACAATTGATGTAAACGTAACTTGCAGCCCTGTTTTTACTCCTAGGGAACAACTTTCTGATTTTAAATTCAAATATTTTTGTCTGCATGAAAATCATGCTGCCTTGTACATACTGGTCCCTTTGATTGCAAATATCCTTGTAGTTTAACCAGAGATCGTCTCATTATTGTACAAGTGTTAGCTAATGACGAACAATAGTGGATCACTTGCATCAAAGGCTACTAACAGCTGAGGGAGGTGTTATTAGTGATTATTGGTGGATTTCAAAAGTTTAATCTTGCTAATAAAAACTATGTTTTCTTTCGAGGAATTCTATTCAATCTTAGGAACAGTCATCATTCACTGTAATATTATGAGTCAAAACAGGCTGTTGGCTGGGGAATTATATTTCACTTATTGAGCATCAGATTGAATAAATTTGACTTTTATGATGTCAGGTAAGCTATTTACAGATCAAGACTTATTTGACAATGCAAAACACTGGAATATCTCTTGAAGGCACTCAGCACGGGAGCAGCCAAGCAGAGAAAGATGATGAACTCGTGAAGGAGGCATCAGATTTATTGCAGAATCCATTAGATACATGCAACATGGAAGAAAAAAGTGGGGAAATTGACGTGTCTCTTGAGAGTCCAATGAAAAGAAATGACCCAGATAAGGACGAGGAATCGACCGGACCAGCCAATGGTTGCCAGGTACAGAATCTTCCACCAGTCTGCGAGAAGGAGTTGCCAAACAAACGCCAGAAAGTCAGTGAACAAAATGAAGAAAATCCTATCAAAGTGAAGGCAACAGAGAGTTCTGTAGTAGAGTGGCTGCAGAACCATGCAGGGGTCAGTTACAACTCAATCTTGTCTTTGATGGATTTGTTTAACTTTTATGCTAAGGAAAAATGCGCGTGTTTATTTGATGCAGGCTACATTGACTGATATTCTGAAGAACTTCAATGGATCCACTGAAGATTCCGTGGTGGAACTTCTGAATTGCCTTGAGAGTGAGTTTTTGATCTATAAGAAAAATAGCATGTACAGGCTTATGTGATTAGGTGCATCAGTTTTATTCCTGGTCATATTGCTTCTGTATTTCAATGATGGTACTGTGCGATGTTTCTAAAATGTTAGCTGACATGGATGCTTGAGTACATTTAGCCCTTTTGCTGATCTAATGTGTATATTGTTTTATCTTGTCTTATTTTATTTTTGATGTTTCAAAGTAATGCTTCGGAAGAAATACTTTTAAATAATCAAAGAATGTTTGAATCGAGTCTGTTGGCACTAATTTACCCAACTTTTCATCTGACCTAACCATTATTAGATAGTTAGTCTCTACACGATTTACGCTACCTTTTTTCAAAAAAATAAAATAAAATTGAGAATCTTCTTGTGAGAGGAGAGGATGAGGAAGCATATGCAATATAGCTCATTAAACAATTCACTCCTTGGACATAACATGTTTTTGATGTAATCATCATCAATATCAAAGTTAGAAATTTATAATAAATCGTATGGTTGAAGTAATTTATTTGTTTTCAGGTCCAAAAAAAAAAGTAATTTATTTGTTAGAATTCATATGATGCAAACTAAACGTGTTTAATTAATGTGAAAACGGTTTCTTTTTTATGATATTAATCAACACTACTCGGGTTATCGTAACTTTTCATCCTCGACAGTATGGGTAAGTGATGTCATCTTCAAAGAGAGAAGAAGGGCTTGATTTAAAAAATATACATGCGCTTTGATTTAAACAATTAATTTTAAAAATCATGCTAAAGACAATTAAGATTTAAAAATCATTTCTTAGGAAATTTATCCTCGGTTAATCTCTGGCAAGTAAAAGTTTAACGCAGAAACTTTAAAATGTAAAACTCTTTACAGAGGGGTAAAACAGTTTATTTCTTGAAGCTATAACCAATACACCATTTGAACAACGGATTCCAAGTGTTCATTAACAAAACGACAGTATCAAAGTTACCACACTTTAAGGAAAGAGGAGGAGAATGCAAAGTGTCTTCTTATCCTTGCTTAAGAAAAATGGAGGAAATATATAATTATATGCAGAACAGAGCAAAGTTAAGTGAATTTCTCCCCGCCAGCATGAAAATAGAGGGGGAACAACTGAACAAGGTTAAGGTTAATTAAGGTATATTCCAAAAAAATTGTATAAACCTACCTGAAAATTACTGTTAATCCTTACTTAAAGGAATCTTCCAGATCCAAGTCCACTCCTACTCTGTTTTTTAAAGTGGTATTGCAATCTAGAGGTGTTCTGCATTTTATCTGTAGCTCTCTGAATCTCTCAACATCAAAAATTTTCTTTTTGAAAAGCTTCTTCTGCCTTGAAATGAAGAGCCTCTTCATGAAGTCTTGGTAAGTAGGGTCTCTTGAAGTGATCAGAAAGTAGGCATAGCCAATGATCAAGCCTGTTGTCGTAGTGAAAAATGCAACGGGTTCCATTACATCCCATGAGAATTCCCAGAATGTTAGCCGGAAGAAGAACCCGACGATGCCAATGCCAAAGCCGAGTCCTGACCAGAGGATGCGCCGGACCTGCTTATGTGCCAACACATCAATGTCTTCTTTCTTCTCCTGCAGCATCTTTAACTCCTCCCTCATTGGATCATCCTCAGCCGTCAGTGCCAGTGGTACTGCTCTTCTAACCAGATCAACAACCTGAACACATCACATTTTGGACAAGCAACAGAGGAAGAATCAGTAAAGCTCAAACCTTTGAAAACGATTGAATTGCGTATTACGTCAGGAGTTATGACTAATATCAGTGACGAAAATAAAAGTATCAAAATAAAGACGCTTGACTCAAAAGATATGCTACCATCCAGGCAATTACAGCGAGGATTCACAGCACAGTTTTGTGCTAGACAGGCAGATACTTACAAATGGATGGTAAATATGACCAAATTTATAAGGACTTCTAAGGACTTCTAAGGACTTCAGCATTCATTACCAAGCTGCTGGTAAATATGACCAATTTTTATTGACATTCATCACTAATAATTATTAGTACTAATGTTATTGCCCTAGTATATGAGTGAGCAAAAGAGAATGAGTACAAAAGATGTTCAGCCATCAAACGATGAGACAACTTATCAGTTTATACTGAAATAAAATCTCAGGTTATCTTTACTAGTATATTAATATGTGGCCCCTTGAAAAATGCCACACTTTGTCATGAAATATGGAGTTATTTAAATCTTGTGAATTAAGATGGCATTACTTTTGAGATTGCAAGTGTGCCAATATAAAGAACTACTCGTGTTAAGTATGAAAAAATGAAGAAAACGTTAAGAAGATGTATTGAAATATTTAGCATTCATAATGTCTGCTGCTCAGAAAACATTGCAGATATATAAGGTTTGAAGACTTTGAAGCTCAACATTGTACATGTAACAAAACCGGGGTCAGTTCTCCTACCTCAAATTACCAAGAAAGAAAAAAAGTGGAGAAAACACAAAAAGAAAATGACAAATCAACATCAGTGTTCTGTAACATGAGTTGAAATCCCAATGAAAACTTCAAATCTTAGGCATTAAACCGTCAAATAAGAAGACTGCTTCAGTAGAGATTCCACTTTTACCAGCAATGGAATTATGGCAAAAGGAGCCTAAAAAATTCCCGGATTCAATCTAACGGTGGAAAAAGCTAAGATGCAAGCTTAAACTATTAATCTCACAATCCATAAAACACCAATGGGGCGGTCATCAGATGGTGGTTAGTAGCAATTACAAACAGTTTAAAGGGCCCTCTAACTAAAAAGAAGGAAAAGTAAATACACCCCTATGGCGAAAGATTTGCACCTGTGAGACCCACAAACACAGGTTCCATTCCGACGCTGAGCATATACAAAGGGAAAATTGAAAAAGGAAAAGGGGACCAATCAAATAGTTTAAACCTTACCTTGTCGGGATGAAGATAGACCTTGTCCCGGAAAAGAAGAATAACCCCAGCTTCATCAAGAACCCGAGTAAAAGCTGTAGCTTCTGCATGATTCCTAGCAATACCAATGTTATGACAAGTTTGAAGAAGCTCCAAGTATGGAATAACTTCCTTCCCTTCTGCACCAAGCTTCGTCTTGAGGGTTTCTACATCCACCAATCTCATAAGCCTCTTAGCTTCTACAAAGGTTATAGAATCTAGATTTTGCGAGACACCATTGTTGTTGTTGTCGCCATTCCCAGATGAGTCACTCGCAGAAGGTGAAGAAACCGAGGCTGATGAAGATATACCCCTTTTGATGTCAATGAAAAAAGTTGATAAAGATGCCACCTTTCCTCCACTTCCATTACATTCCACTGTAAAATACCTCAAACCTAACAATGGAGGATGAAGGGGATGAAGGTTCTTCCCTTCAATACCATGGCCGATTTTGACAATCGCAGATACACTTTGCTTCAAAGAGCCAATACCACCGCTAGTACACCACCGTGACCATCGGCTCCACATTTCCGAGAAAGTACAAAGAAAAAAAATTAGAAATAAAGTCCGAAATTTTTTTTTGGTAAAACTCAATCTAAGCCACCGAGTACAAGTTTCACTATAAAAATCCTTTATTCATATAACCACGCCCCGTCTTCTTACTTCCCCTCTATTCACTTCTCTCCACTCATCATCAGTCACAAGGATTATACTGCTGAAGCAAAGAGCTTTCGGAAAAGAAAGCGAATAAGAAAACAGAAAACTAGGCAACAAGACGGAAGAACTAGTTTAATGGGAAAAGAAAGCGAAATTATTTGAGCTTGTAACATTATTCATTCAGGACTTTCAGTCAGCAAATTTATTTGCACTAGAAAATACGAAAGATGAAACGAACACGGTGGAGAAGCGCAAGTATAGACCCCAAGCAATTGCGCGGAACGCAACGAACGTTGAAGGACACGCGCCTGAAGGAAAATTGGAACTCGGCGAGTTGGCGGAGCTAACTTTCTGATTAACGGTCGTTAACGGTTCTAAGCGGAGTTTCGGGTAAGGGTCTCAAACGGCGTTACATTTCCGACCGATGCACTCGGCCACGACACGATAGTCTTGGTCGGTTCTGACTTCTGAGTTCTGACCTGTGTCCACGTCCCACGTTAAAAATTTTTAATGACACGCTTTCTTTTTCTTTTTCTTTTTTTTTCGCGCACAAACGACACGCTTTCATTGTTCAGGGGAAAATATATTTCTTCCCTATTTATTATTTTTAATTAATTTTAATTAACATAATTTGATTATTTAGAATTTACATATAGGAGTCCAGGTGTCCTTGACTATTTAAATAAATCTCACCCTCACAATTTTATCAGTCTAATCAGATCCAACCCAATTTTTTTCCATCTTCCGACGAATCTTTGTCAGATTGATTAGAAAGAATGGTTAAAGTATTAACACTTGTTTGGCATCGGGAACAAAGTTGGATTCCATGATTCATGAACCAATTTAAGTTTCATTTAAATTGTCGAAGAGTGTTATTTATACAAACTATATCAATATAGCCATATGATATAGTAGGACTAGAAAAAAGTTTGATTCCGATGCTCAAACTTTAAAATCGTTGCGATTCGTTGCTTTAATGAAAACGAGAAGTTAAATAATAATTTATTGTATATAAAACTCATAAGAGACTAAAATTATAGTAGGCTTATTCAATTTGATTTCTACAAGTTTGCACCTTTTACCCGTTAAATACATTATTTTGCATTGGTTATGCATATTCACAAAATCAAGATATATCAAACCGAGTTTGGGTACTCATTAATGTGGGGATATATGCACAATCCAAAGATAGTTTCGGTAGTCTATATTTAAAATTTTCAATTGACGATTTTTTGGATAAAAAGGCATCATTTTTTTAAACCAGCAATTAAAAATTCTTTATTTTAAATTTTAAACACATTAAAATTCTTATAAAAGATATAAATAAAAAAATATAAATATGAACGGCTAAACCATCCAAATCTTAATCTAGACCGTATAAATATGGGTGTCCATCACTCTTGAAGAGCACCCAAACTTGCCGAGGATAAATGCAAAGTGTTGATGGCAAGCTGCTCCAATTTGTCACGTTTGAATGAGGCTTGAGATTTAGATTCAGTGTTGACATATTTGTGTATATATTTAAATTGATTGAAACCTTAAAAAAATGATAAAGCCAAAATAAACGTCTCAGTTATTGTTTAAAAACCCTATTTCAGAAATATTTTTTAATAAATCGGAATAAAATTCTTTATAAATATTTTAGAGGAGTAAAGCCAAAGGAAAGGGCCGACGCTATAAAGGCGCACTTCCGTAAAATGAAACCCAATAACGTTGACACGTGAGGCCGACGCCAAAATTTGAAAGCGCACAGAAGATCTGAACCCTTTTCTTTCTTTTTTTTGGTCCGATCTGAATCCTTTTCTTTATTTGTGGGCGAGGTTTAAAAAATGGGAAACTGCGATTTATAGGAAGTAGAGGGGTTAACAATTAACATGAGGAAAACTCCAAGTCCAAAGTTCAACCATGAAATAAATGAAAAGCGTCAAGAAATTTATGCTATCATAGATATTTGTTTGGAATAACGATTAGAGCCTTCAAAAACAGCTTTTCAATTGTGATTTACGGTACACGAGGTAAATATATGAGAAGAGTGTTGTCTCGACTTACGTGCATAAATACTTATAAACTCTTCAAAAGCTTTCCTGCATTCCCACATACGCAACATATCTCAATCAACACACTTGACCAACCGACAATTATAGGCCATCCGATGAACCTGGCACTCAGCCAGACTAATAGCTTATCCAATATATCAATCAATATCACTATAAAATCTACAGAAAACTTCACTATTTATATGCAGCGTGTAATAAAGCTCATACCTTGAACCAGCTGATTAAGCATATACTTGAGTAAACAATCAATCAAAATTATATAGGAATCCATGACCCCTTCATTTGCTTTCGAATCTTCCTTTGCTTGCAGCCAAAAGTAATTTTCAATTTAATATGGACAATCCATATATGCAGTTTATCATTATCATCACATTTGAGCAGATAATGTAGATTGATGACTGTCAATTAATAAATAGCCATCTAAATACAGCAATAACTGATAGTAATGTACAAGTCCTGGAGTGATAAGCATGGAGGGCTTCACTTCTTGTGTTTGGCTTTTGAAAGAGTTTTGACCAAACCTTTGGCAATCTTCCAGAACCAGAATATATTCATGATTGCCAACATAGGAGGCACCACAAGGATGCCGTAAAAGCCGAGAGGAAAGATTGTCCTCACCTGGTAATATCAAAATTAAGAGTTTGATAATTGATTCAGGCACTGGATAAATCTGTGGCATCTTGAGGAATCAGAAAGCAAAAGCTAATTACCTCATCGAAATGGATCCACAAGTGGATAAAAAAGAAGATGAACAGAATAACCCTCGCTAACTGCAGCACAATCATTAGAGCATAGTAAGAATTGCATTGGAGCTACCCAGAAAATCAGTTCCATAATTCCATTGTGACCACTGGCAAAGATAATTATCCCACTATTATTTACGTCCATTATACAACAACACACATCATCCAACTAAGTGGGGTCAGAAAAATATACTTTCCTATACATTATCATATTCAAGACTGGATAATCAATCTCTTTTAGAAGCCTTCTACGCTCAAGAGAACCAACAAGTAGTTTGTGAACGATTTTCCAAATAAATGAGTAAAGAATGAAGGACAATGTCCATATATGGCTTTATAGTCATGCATTCAATATTCAGTTCTTAAGTTTTCTCAGAACCCTGGTGATAATTTTTGTTGCCATTTTGTCCTGAATTATAACTCATCCAGAACTTTTTTCGAAAAACAAGAGCATATTACAAAAAGAAGTACCAAAATGAAGCCACTTGCATGACCATAAGCAATTCATTCCCGTATGCAACTTATCCAACACAGTATTGCATGAGAAGAATTAAGACCAAAAGTATATTAGACAGTACCAACCACCCAAGGAACAATGCAATGCCATTCCCAATGTAGAGTATTGAGTTCTTAAGACCAGTATTATCCAAGTACCTGTGCATGTAATTACTGTAATAAGAGATAATACAAATATTGACTAGGGTACAAGAAAGAAATTGGATAACTGAACAGCACAATTACCATCTTAGATTTACACAAGGAGTAGTGCTTTCACTAAAAAGAACCATTAGTATGTAGAGCTGTGCTTGACCACTTAGTAGAGAGAGGATGATGGAAAACATGGACAGTCCATGGTGTAGAACCTAAATATAAATAAATAAAGTTGTTTTATCACTTCAAAATCGCATAATAGGATATCGATTTCATTTATCATAAAAGTAAAATGATGTGTCAAAAAACGTAGGTTCAGCCCTAATGCATCAATGATAGAAAGTAAGCTTTTATTCATCTACTTACATATTCCAAGCCTCCTAAAGCCGGAAAATGCCAAAGAATCATTGCAAGATCTGATAGAAAATAACCTATAGAAATCTGCAAACAAGGAAGAATACAAAAGCAAAAAGGAACAAATGAGCTAATGCCATAAAGAAAAAGCTGTATAAGTAGGGCGAATCATGACAATAGTGCAAATAACATAAAACTTCTTATTGAGATTAAGGAAGACAAGATATATCATAATTGAGAAAGAGACAGATTATGACAAAAAAAGAAAATACAGAATTAGCCTGCAATGCAGAAACAAAAAGAAAACTACAATAGAAATCCAAAACTTTCTCAGCAAATATATATTTCAAAATAAAACAGAGAACATATATAAATATAAATATATATATATATATATATATATATATATATATATATATATATATATATATATATCAAAGAAACACCAAAAATGGATGTTAGGCATTGGTTACCTCAAAAACAAAAAACTTTGGAGAAAACTAACTGGGTAAGCAGAGTGCAACATCCAAATGTTCACAGGACCAAAGGGAAAGTACAACTGACAGTTCGTTTGGCATTTTTTATTTGGTTCCTCAGATGCAGATTATATGACAAAACAATTGCCTATTCCTATTGGTCACAGTTCACAACTGAGCAGGGAACCATTCGTATGCAAAAAACTAGTTTCCTCTTTTTTCCTACCTATGCTATTGCCATATGCTGCGTGTGCCTGGATCTAGGGAGAACAGTAAAGATGTAAAGAATAATAAATTTGAAAAACTCAGAAATCGACTAATGTCAAACCATATGGACAAAAAACAACTTTGTTATTGTCATATGCGGCAAGTGCCCAGACTAGTGAGAAGAACATAAGAGGTATAAAGCACTATAAATACAACAACTTTAGAATCTAACTTGCATCAAATCATATGACAAAAAATAAACCAAATTGATATACTATACAAGGGACAAAAATGAGATCAACAACCAAATCCTCCTTGTATGTTCATCAACTTACCCCAAATACAGTATTTGACAAAGTAGATGATCTATTAATAACTGGCTTGTCATCCAAATCCTTATTAAAGATATCTGACACCATCAGGAGGTAGAAAGATGCAAATGATACAAATACAGCATGGACTGTTGAGAACCCCCTGCTTTTCAAAAGGTGTTAATGTTTATGTGAGTATTCAAATATGGATATTCAATGAAAACAGGAATCATCATGTAAAGGCATTTCACCTGTTGTTCCATTCAGTTTTTTGTGCACTGCTCAACTTGCCATATCCCTCAAATAACATAGAGCTCACAACAGCGGTTAATCTATAGACCTTCAAGAAGGTGGAAAGTGTCAAAGTTGCTGGAAGTTATAGAATTCTTGTATCACGGAAATCTATACTGCATTAATAAGAAATCGTTATTGCTATTTTAGTCCTAAGGCTTTCCAAAACTTCCCACATATTGACCCTATATCATATAGGAAGCATTTGTTGATGAATGAGAAATACTTTTGAAAATGCGAACCTATAGAAGTGATTACTGTTCAATGGTATTACTTTATGCTTTATCACCGTAAATTACACAACTAAGAAACCATATATAGCAACATTATCAAGAGTGTCATTTTCCCCTTTAATTGACAACAGCTATGAGCAACAAATAGTCTGTTCTCTCATATATCCTGTTGAATTCTTTACCTGACAGATCACTTATCTTCTTTTTTCAAGTTACTCAACGATTTATGAATTAGAAAGCATAATAAAAAGAAGGGGAAAACAACACAACCTTTTGTACAATAGAAATTGTCCACATCTCATGTTTTGAACACTGCAACATGGTCTAATGGCAATAGTTGGATAATCTTAGAAAGGAAAGTAAAGGAATACATCTAACTAAATTTGACCTATATGAAATTAAATTTGATAAGGATCGCGTAGATAGGTTTGATTGGGTAAAGTATTTCTGTTGACCATTTAGACATCACAAGAAAAGCCAGATGAGGCTCCCTCACCTCCTTTTTCTGCTGTAGTTTTACGTCATCCCTGTTTCTATTTCCTCGCCATTAAGGGGAAGAGAATTCTCATTTTAGCTAATCTAGACCTTGTTTCACAAAGCTTTAGAATTTACTCAAAAATCATCACTATATTAATCAGCAGTTGACCACACTTACAAGGACACAGGAGATGATACCGGTGAGCACAGATGCCAGCCAATGGATTTCTTTGTTTGGACTAGCATAGTCATATGAGGCTATTGAACCAAAGGGGAAGCCAAAAGAAAATCTCATCGCCATCCAGTCGCCTTGTTGAAATTGCTATATCAAAGTCTGCCGAAACATAAATACAACAATGTAGGTAAGAGTCCCATCAAAAGACTAAACAAAATTAATACTCGTGTATAACAAGTATAAAAGAAATAGATTGTTTACACGTGTTTCCGAGGTTTAACCCATTTTACATGATTTTCAGCACGGCATGCAAAATATGACTGCCACAATTCCTTTACCCAGTTGAACGAAATTCTTGGAAAACAAACCAACCTCATCAGAAAAATGAAGACAAGAAATAGGGCAAAGAGGAAGGAAATTCTCATTACAAAAACAATTCCAAGAACTTCAGGCCATCAAACACCAATATCCAAGATAATAGGCGAAACAGTAAAGTTTTCCTGCTATTTCGGTCGGTCAAAGAGTCAAACAGAGCGACAAAATCTGTCCAAAGAAGCAGCCAGGAAACAGAGGAACAGAAACACGCACAGAGAAGGTGAATGAGAATTGGGTAAGAACCCAGTTTTACTTACTTCCTTATTCAAATTTGAGAAAGAGTCTTCGGAAACGGCAGACGCGGACTGTTGGCTGAGCGTTCTGAATAAGCGGGTAGAGGAAATGATATATGCATAAAAATAAAATAAGAAAGAGACTACCAAAAATGTACAAATGGAATCTTTTGAGCTCACTTTATTTGTTCTCGAATATAAAAATTACTTCCTCCGCCGCTTAGGGTAAGATATTTTTTTGAAAAGTTTAAAAAGAATAAATACATTATTTAAATTTTAATTTAGATCATTAAATTTAACAAATTATATATGAAGTTTTACTTTATAATTAGGGATTTAAAATTTAAATCAAATTATTTCTATATCCCTTAATTATTAAATAGGCAAAATTGAAAAATATTTCCTTTTCCATTACAGTCTCTATCAGACCTTCCATGGATGATGTCAACCTCAAAATCTTGTGAAGATATTCAGGAACGATCAATTTTGGTATTTCCACTGCAATGATCAGGACATGCATTCTCCAAATTCTGATAAAACATGAAATACTTTTATTTCTTTATGAGAAATGTGATATGGATATATAACACACTTGGAAGAAGGTTTAGAAACCCCTTCACACTCCCATTTCCAGCATTTATCAAGATCATATTTCAGATTCAAAATTAGCCAAGAATTGTTGGACTTTAAGTTCACAGCCTGTAAATTTCCTTCTCTTTCTTTGCACAATGGGTTAGGGGTATTACAGTATAATACCCAACGTTCAAATGTTAGGGGTTGGTTACTAATTAATATTTGTTCAGTTTAGCAAGCTTATATGGAATTTTCCTATTTAAAACATCTGTATATAAGATTTTTTTAAATTAATTTGTCTAACTTATAAATTGATATATAATCTAATAATATACAATATATATTATGATTAAGTATGTAATAATTTATTTAGTTTCATTAATCACTTAAAAAAAATCAAATGGATCTAACCAGCCTAGCACAATTGGCACTTAACTCAGTTCCTTAAGCATCTAATTAGAGGTTCGATCCTTGAAAGTGTGTATGGAGAGGGTCTCATGACCAACATTAAAGTCTTTTTAAGAAGTTTACAGTTTGAGAGGGTTAGTCGTTGTCATCGATGATGGATATCCTAGGGCCTGGGCCTACAAAAAAAATAACTGGATCTTATATGAAAGACCTTAGAGAGTATTTAAAAAAGAAAGAAATTAATCACCCTTTTTATATTACATAAAAAGAAGGGAAAATTGGGGAGTCCCCATCGAAAATTTTATTGATTGGGATGATCAGATAAATTTTTAGACACAGAAAATATCCATGTTGTGCAAATTTTGTGCATAGAGTACCAATACCCTTATTTAAGTCCTTTTCATCGATAAAAAATTTTGAGACATTTTTTCTCATTTTTTTCAAATTAACTAAACGTTTCTTAATTGTAACAAAGTAGTTTAAAATGATAGGTATATAGTAAAGAGAATCACTTTAAAGTCTTAAAAAATGAACGTAATCACCAAAAATCTTAATATAATAAGTAAATCTATTGTCATTTTTTTTCACCAGAAACTTGTTACTGCATCCTAGTTCTATTTATTATATATGGGACTTTTTAACCATTACATTTCTTAAACTGATTACTTGTTAACCAATAATTGTTATAATACGTGTGAGAATAAAGGTAAAAAATATGAACTCAATGCTTAATTACTGCAAACAAAAATTTTAATTCAGATTTTATTTTGCAAATGAACCGAATTTTTAAGACTGTTTCTAAAGTTTGATATTTATTATTGACAAGTGATCTTAAACTGATTATTCTGCCAAAGAAAGGAAAACGGAGAATGACATGGTCTAAAAGCTTGATGTAATGACAATTTAAGTATATTTGGAATAGCGATGGAAACTTTTAATCGTGATTTACAGTATACGAGGTAGATTTTATGGTCTACAAGGTAAATATGTTGAGGAGTTTTGTCTCAATTTATGTGAATCGGACTTATGCATAAGTTTAACTTAAATATAAATTATTTGAAAAATGAGTTTCAAATATAAATTCAAATAATTATAAACAAAATCTCAGTTACAATCTATAGGTTAATTTTTTTGATAAAGTATAAGTTAATTTTTAACTTAAATGCTCTATCTGCAAATAAAGTTTCTGAATTTTCAATTATTTGAACAGACATTTAGTTTTTTTAAAAAAAATTGTCAAAACATAACTCTTCTAGCCATTGTTGTCTCTGTGAGTTTATTGTTTTTATGTTCCTTCTTATTAAATAGAGTCAAATTGTATGTAAACTTGTACCAATTATAAACTTTGTTAAATTCACGAGTTTACACATTAAATTTATCGTTTTCACGTCTCTGACTTACAAACTATGTTAGCTCACTCTTAAATTAATATTAACTTTTTTGTTTTGATGATATCAAACGGCTTTATATATGAATTTTATAGAAATTTCTTTATTACATATAACAAATTATGGATATTAATAAATTTAATTTTAACTATTTAAATTTTAAATATATTTAAATCAAATTTTTATCATTTTTTATATTTTAATTATTTAATTATATATTATTAATATCTATTTAATAATAAAAATAAACTCTTACAAATTTACAATTTAAATTTACGATACCAGGTCACAACATATACCTAAAACGAGTTTTGACAACCCTTGCCTATAGCATCCATCTTCTGAGACATAAATGTCATTTTCTCACATATAAAGGAAAAGGTGTGATTATCACCTTGTATCTAAAATTACGCATTTTGGTCAAATTTTAAGAAATACGCATTACATAAATTTTTTTGTTAAGAATATGTTTGGAATAACTTATAAAAATTTTATAAGTGTTTATAAATTGTAATTTATGGTTTACGATGTAACTTTTACTGTCTATGAGGTGCTTTTACGGTCTACGAGGTGCTTTCACAGTCTATGAGATAAATATATAGAGAAGATTTATCTCAATTTGCGTGAATCGAACTTATATAATAAACCCGATCATATAAGTGATAACAAATAAACTCAACTCTCTAATTTTTTCCGATAAAAAAGATAGGCATCGCCCCGCTAACTGTTTTTTCAAAAAAAAAAAACCTTGAACCCGCTGACTGATTTCATATACTGGTGAATATTGATATCCGAATCAGTGAAATCTCCGGCTTCCATACTCCGTAGAGAACACGATCAAAAATTAAAAATGCTAAGAGGACGACACAACGTATAGGGAAAATACAAAACTTAGTAAAAACTATATCATTTTTTTTTTTTTTGAAAAAATACCTGCGCCTCACAATCGAGGATTCCAGTTTTGGCAGTTTCGAAACCTCGAGATTGATTCATTTGTATCTTATTACACGGGCAGCAAGTTATGGCTTTGATAATTTTTTGTCGGGTTTAGTAAACAATATTTTAGCACGGTATAAACTATACTTTCATATATATTTATCTAATTTTATTAGATTAAAAAAATTAGTTAATATAATATATATTTTCTAAATCATCCTAATCATTTTCCTTAATTCATTCATTCTATCTTCTACTTGATTATTATTAAGGAAACATCAATATGGATAAATCAGAAAAATATTGATAAATATAAAAATTATGTCTTATATTTATGATTAAAATTAACTCCACACATATATTTTATGTGGAGGATTGAGGGAGTAGTATTTATTAGATTGGTTTAGAAATAAACATTCTTGTTAAAATCAACATCAATACAAGCTATAGAGATTTATTGAGTGTGTTTAGGATAATAGTGGAAAAAGTGGCTAATGTGTTTGGAATAGCTTAAAAGCAGCTTTTCAGTGAGGTGGGGTGACTCAGTCCGGCACCGCTAGGGACCCTAAGAGAGACGTCGTGCCGTTACATAAAAAGGCGCCTTTTATGTAACGGCACGACGTCTCCCTTGGGGTCCCTAGGCCCATGGCCGTCTCCCACCGGGGTCCCTAGCGGTATCAGACTGAGTCACCCCACTGAAAAGGTCTTTTCCCAGCCAGGAACTATCCCCTCCCCACGGGGATTTAAATACGTCTCCCCAAGGCTCGAAGGCTCAACCCGGGGTAAGTACAAGCCTTAAGAGTCACCTGATAGCCACTTGCGCCGCAGAATCATTAGCAGACTATGGGCATGTTTGTTTTAACGTTGGGGATTGTATAAGCTCTTTTAAAATTAAAAAAGCCCGATCATCACAAAATGAGTGTTTGTTTATGCGTTCAATCAATTGGGCTTATCTAATATTAAGTAGCTTTTTTCAAAAGCTATATGGACAAGCTTTTTGACTGGATTCGCATGATTGTGGGGTCCTCTGGGCTGCTTGGTACCCATCAAGATATTTCCACGGGAGGTCTTCACATTTGCCATTGTGCACGCTTTCACGGCCATGCTCTGCCACGTGAAGTTCAGCCACTTTAAATACTCCCTCTCATTATTAGCATATGGTTCTTGTTTTTTAATATAAAATATGTTTTTTTAATTTGATTAAATTAAAAAAATTAGTTAAGTTAGTTAATATGAGATATATTTTCTAAAACACTCTAGTCATCTTTCTTAATTCTCTCGTTTACTTTTTTTTCTTGATTACTATCAAGGAAGCATCAATTAGAGTAAATTAGAAAAAGATTAAAAACTATGTATTATTTTTAAGATGGGGTCAACTCCTTAAATATATTTTATATTGGGGATCAAGGCAGTATTCAATAACTTTTAATAAATTTTACAATTTTTTCTCTTAAATATCACAAAAAGTCACTTATGAAAAAGCCAAACCAAACACCCTTCATTTTTATAAAAAGCACTTATTCAATCGTCAATCCAAACACAAATCACTTACACAATCTGACTTTTACCTAAAGCCACTTTTCTATGAGCCACTTTTCAAATAAGCCACTTTTCCACCGCTTATCCAAACACACCCTATATGTCTTGAGATCATAAGACTTGTTGGACTAGTATGTCCTTAGGTTAGCAAATTGTTAAGAAACAAAGGCAATAAGACCCAAGGTACATGTTTGCATAGGGTAGAGTCCCTGGGCAGTAAAACCTAACAAGAACTTTGTGATGTATAGAGATTTATCCGACCCAGTGTCTCGCCATGGGGAGCTCCAATGCTATTTGTTAAAAAGAAAGACGGAAGCTTACGACTCTGTATTGATTACCAGGAATTGAACAAGGTGACTATCAAAAACAAATACCCGCTTCCTAGAATCGATGACTTGCTCGATCAACTGTCAGGAGCTTCTGTGTTCTTGAAGATTGACCTAAGATCAGGCTATCACCAACTCAGAGTGAAGACAGAAGATGTGTCGAAAACTGCTTTCAGAACATGATATGGCCATTACGAGTTTCTGGTAATGCCATTTGGGTTGACTAATGCACCTGCAGTATTCATGGACTACATGAATTGAATTTTTTGTCCATACTTGGATCAATTCATAGTAGTCTTTATCGATGACATTTTTGGTATCAGAGCTTGTTATTCAACCTCATGATCGGGGGTTCTCACAGTCTGATCTGTGGTGAAGGATTGGCTCTTACCCGACATGACCAGGGACTCAGTACGACTCTGGCCTTGGTTGCTACCGTCGAGAGGCGGGGCGTAAAACAAGCGGCTGAGGTATCATTTGTCGCCACAGGCCGTCTGGGACATGCCACAGAGACAAGTGGCTACCAGTGTGGTCATGGGAAAGACCCTATGCCTTACTCTCAGGGCGAGGGTTCGATCCACCAGGTGACTCTTAAGGCTTGTACTTACCCACAGGTTGAGCCTTCAAGCCCTAGGGAGGCGTATTAAAATCCCCGTGGGGAGGAGACAGTTCTTGGCTGGGAAAATACCTCTTTGGTGGGGTGACTTAGTCCGGCACCGCTAGGGACCCCGGTGGGAGACGGCCATGGGCCTAAGGACCCTAAGGGAGACGCCGTGTCGTTACAGAAATAATCCATATTCACACTTAATTCTAGTCAGGTTAAACAAAATAAAGTTGTTGAGAGCATAAACACATGAAGAATAAGCAATGTAATTAAACCTGGAATGGTTAGTGAACCGGTCAAGGTACTGGGTTAAGGTCAGTTGGTTAGATCAGAGTCAAACTAGAGCTAAACCGGTGATAAATTAAATATTTTAGGCTTATTAATATGAAATTCTAAAGAAAAATTTTAAAAAAATCAATTTAAAAATAATAATAAATCCCAAACCAGGGCAGGTTTCCTAGTCGGTTCGTCGGTCCAGTCTGGGTTTAATAACTCTGAGAATAAGTTAGAAAAAAACTAATTTTAACAAGTTATACGGAAGAGCTCATAAAAAATAGTTAAACATAAGTGATTTATGTTTGGATTGGTGGTTGCATAAATGTTTTTGTAAAAGTGAAAACTTGTTTGGTTTGACTTTTATATAAGCGGCTTTTGTGATATTTAAGAGATTTTTTAAAAAAAATTATGAAATTTGAAAAAATTAACTTTAAAAATTTGACAATGGTAAAATACATAATATTAAAATAAAAATACGAATAAATTAAAAATGATACAAACTTAAAGTTTTTGATAAAGTAAAATATAACAAAACTAATCAGATCAAATGTCCTGTACAATTTGGTCCCTGATGGTGTCACGAACATGATTCATTTGGGTTGAAGATGTCCGAGCATCATTTATTGATGATGGCTCTTAATCTTGACTATTATCTACATCAACTACATTCTCATTTTCTGCATCCCTAAAGTCTACATCAGTTTGGTAATTTCTTCTAATGAAATTATGTATAGGCATTGTTGCACAGACAATACGGACTTACATGTTGAAGCTGTACTTGCACATTATTTGTAATATTTTGAACCTATTTTTCCACACTCCAAAAGTCTTTGGGAAAATTTCAAAAAAATACCTTTTAAACTTCAAAATCCTGTTGACAAAGTCGTTAATGAGATTAACAAGAATGGTAATGCAATTGACAAAACATTTTATTGTTAAATCACCTATTTGGGATTTTGAAGTTTAAATGATATTTTTTTATAATTTTTCCAAAATCTTTTCTATAAATTAAATTATATAGAAAAAAGTGTGAACTTAAATTATATATTTGTATATTATATTTGCAATAAAGACACAAGAGCGAGAGATTTTCTGAGCTGGGTTGGATTTTAAAATGTATTTAATGGGGAAATAATAAAAAAATGAGCTTTAGAAGAAGTGATAAGCCACAACAGGTTGCTTCGAAAAATAAACTACTTTTGTGTATAAACCCAATCCCCAAATCGCTAAACCAAATTACCCCCCCGGGGAGAATGCTCAAAACCTTTATGATTAGTTTAGTCTCCTCACAACAACCCAAGGTCTCAAACGTTGAATTTAACTAAAACCACCTTTTTTTGGGGGGGGGGGGGGGGAGGGTTGTGATTGACCCTCAATGCAACCAAAATAAACAGTGCTTGTCAGGAGGAGAAAAACGCCATAGAACAGAGGAGAAATCCAAGTTGTTATTATTAGCATGGTTCTCAAGAAGAGTGTGTCTGAAACCTGTCATTAAAAACTTGCAAAGAAACAAACAAGATGGCCCTCAAAGCCATAGGACACATTAACAGCATATTTACAAAGCACCCAAACTTATTACAGATAATTATAACTCAGATCTTAAGTGCACCACAAGCACAAGGTTTCAACTTTTCATCATCATCATCATCATCATAGTCACCTAGTATCCTCCTTGTATAAAAGCGTTCAAGCGGTCAAGCTCTTGACGATGCTCGCTCACCACTGCACGAACCACATCCCCAATGGATACCATGCCCATCATCTCTTTCTCGTTAATCACAGGAATGTGTCTGATTCTATTATCTGGAAAAAGGTTACAAAATATGGTACATGATTCACTTCCCAGGTTCCAAGTTTATGATCTTTCCTAGTATTCCTGTTTAAGATAACACATCAACTACATACCTGTCATCAGTTGCATTGCTCGCAGAACTTTGGTATCAGGTGTGACCGTGATAAGCTTGTTCTGCAAAAACCATGTCAAAATTTTAAGGTTCATGGCTGCTGAGATTGACAGAATAGAAATTTATGCAGCAGAAGAATATATTGTCCTTAGATGGTAAGGACGTGAGCTTTTACCTCCTCAGTCATGATATCCCCAACCTTGGTGGATTTGGATGATCTGCCCTGCACAATGATCTTCCTGAGGTAATCTGGACAACAAGATGACAAAAGGTTTCAATAAAATGACCCAATAAGGCCTCTCCAAAGAGGTCGACAAACGGGTTCTGATACCAATTAATGGGTAACTAAGTGGGATGGGCAACCATACCAAAAAAACAAACTGTTGAGGTGGGAGAACTAATCCACTGAAATATCTCATTAAGCATCTCATTCTACCCAATGTGAGACTTGGCATCCCATACTACCAAGTCTCCATCAGTACCTAAATTATCCGTAGACAACATAACCAAATCCCATATCAAGTACCTCTTTCTGTTATAATTCCTGCAATCGTTTTTTCCGCTCCAGGTTTCACGACAACCAACGCTCCAACATTGTGTTGAGTCATCTGTTATAGACAATTGAGACAAATAAATTAATCCGGTTCAAACACCAACCATGTCACGATAGAAACAACTGCAATGTAACATCAGATACGCATACCGATTTAACAGCATCATAAACAGTGTCGCCAGTAGTGCACCAAAGCCAGGAGCCATCAGCACTTTTGCCTTTTGCTTTCAAGATGTCTGCAATCGTGGTGCTTTCGAAACCATGCTCCTCCATACGAGCAGGTGCAGTAGACTCAAGCCGTGAAAAGGCGACCGGCTGCAACAGGGGATTCACCATGCGAACTCGTTGCAGAACAGCATTTTTAATGACACTGCCATGTGACAAAAACGATCGCAGTCCTCCTTGCATTTTAACTGTCTAATAGAAAGAGATATTAGCCCTCATATAATTCACATATTTATGATTGAATCAGCCACAGCTCACTAATGAACTTATTCATGGATCTGGAAGCAGCTAGCTCCCACAAACAATTGTGCACGCACGCAGTATAAAAAACACCAAGTACATGTAGATCAGGCATTTAACAAAATAGTACAGAACTCAATACCCAACAGAAGGTGTAAAATCCAATGGGCAAAACTGAGTAAAATGTTCAGATTAAACTTTTTTTATCCCTTTGACAGAGGTGTGTCACGGATGGAACCAGAGGATAGGCACCGAAACTGGTTACTGTCTCGGATAGTCTCAGAAGTCAGAAGGCCTTCACGTGAACCAAACAAGTTTGGTTCAATGCCATTGAACTAAATCGGGTCCCCAGATATTTCATAACGTGGAAAGGTAGGTAGGTAGGTCATTAACACAAAAACGCCCACAAATCAGTATCAACTCAAAATTTAAGCAATAACCTTAAAGTAGACTCATGAAAGATCCTTCCCAGTTGATTCCCATCAACAAAACTAAAACATCTTATCCGGACCCATATACTTTATGGTCACCCAAAATCTCCAAAATACATTTCAAACCGATTCAGTCCAAAACCAAAACTGCTCAGATCTTTTAATTAGCTAATTATCAAAGTACCGGTATCCTAATGAAAGATTGCTATATGAAATCAGAGGAAACGATACAGAAAGAGTCGACGAAGAAAGAACAAGAACAAGCGAAAATTTCTACTAGCTTCATAGATAGCTGAAATATCAAGATTGAGAATGATAAAGAGCCAAAGGAGATAAAAAAGAATCATACCTGTGTGAGAGAGATTGCGGAGTTGAGAAAGGGGTCGGTGAGGCGGCGAGGTAAGGAAGGAGTGGAAATGGCTGAGACCCTAGAGAGTGATGAAGAAACAAGCTTGCACTTCCGTTATAGTAACACCTCAAAAGCTGACAAAAACCGTGACACTGACATTATTATCATCATACGTACTTCTTTATAAGATTATCCATTTCACTGTTATTTAAACATTATTATTATTTATTATTCTTCAAAAAATTTGGTAGGCCAACTTGTGTTGCCAGCATTATCCGCAACCTTTTAAGATATTGGAGGAATCTTATGGGAGAAAAGAACAGGAAACAGAGTAGGTCTTTGATAATTTTATATTAACTTTTACTTTCTAAAAAAAAAAATTTCTGGTGGGAAAATTTTTATTCTTTTTTCTTCCCTGTAAACGATCTGGTCCATGAATGTGGATAATTGATGGAGCCTGTCTGTTTGTTTTTTATGCGATTTTTCTTAATGAATTGATATTTTTTTACTACTATTTTAGATCATTCTTAATTCTTATTTTGCCAGGCGGACCCCTCCCGAAGCTTAAACAAATTAATCGTTAATTATTAGTTTGCTTCTTTACTTTTTAGGCCAGATTTCCTATATTCATATGCTCATAAAAAATGACATTTAAAGGAAAAATATGGGGATTGTTTGATTCTGTTTTCTGTTCTCACAGATAATTTTATAAAACAATTTTTAGAAACAAGTTTTAAAAATAAAAAAATATGTTTGGATATATTGTTTTGAAAAATCTGTTTTTGAAATGACATGAAGTAGTTGGTGGTGACGTGACAATGATCGCCATTGGTAGTATACAGTCAATAAAGGATAAATGACAGTTTCAAAAAATAAAAAAATAGAAAAACAAAAACGAGAAAACAACTAAAAACTGTTTTTGTTTTTTAGTTTTTAAAAATAACTTCTTATTATTTTGTTTTAAAAAAAAATTAAAAATAGTTTAACAAACATGTATTATTATTTTATTATTTTTAAAAACAAAAAAACAGTTTTTAAAAAAAAAATCAAATAAGCCCATGGTTTTTTTTGTTCTATTTCCCACCTTTTAGCCCCTCCTTCTGAGTTTGGGTTGAAGGTAAAATTACAATTTCAGTGCGGGTCAACCTGTTCCAATAGGTTTTTGACCTGAACCTGATTGAATTGTACAACTGGTTAAACTCTATAAAATAAGTGAGAATAGTTTTGCCCTTTGACTTCGATTTCGAAATACAAGATTAATTTTTCTTTAAATTTACAAAAAGTCACATAAGAGTTAGAAAAAAACTCAATTAAATTTAGCTGAAATATCAAAAATTAAATTTGAGTCTACACTTTAAACAAATTATTAATCAGGTCAAGAAGCTTGAACAATAATTTATGAATATGATTAAATGGTCAAAATGCCCCTTTATAGTTAAAAAGAAAAATTAAAGGCAAACAAATCCCTAATATTTCTATTTTGATTATCTTAACTAAATTTAATTGAGATTTTCCCTTGCTTTTGGTAAATTTAATTGAATTACTCTAAGAAGACGAATTG
The DNA here is from genome assembly GCA_037074505.1 of Albizia julibrissin. Classification (NCBI taxonomy): domain Eukaryota; kingdom Viridiplantae; phylum Streptophyta; class Magnoliopsida; order Fabales; family Fabaceae; genus Albizia; species Albizia julibrissin. Next base: position 10,482,928 of record CM073484.1, read on the forward strand.
CTGAGAATGATGTATCATAGTGGGCTTCCCTGAATCAAGTCACCAACTTGAATAAGGATGTGAGGATAATTTGATGATTTGCTTTTGGGAAACAAAAGGAGTGATTTCATGGGATGTTCATCATACTCTTTGGAGGATGGTCTGTAGGCTCGTGGCTTTCACCTTCGTTGGTCTATCTTTAGTTACTCTATCAATGTTCCCACAGTGGATCAAACCTGAGTCCTCAATAGCAAATCTGCAAATTATTTCTAGATGTAATGAAAGTTATATTATTTGCTATTTAAATGTTATTCTCTGTATTCCATAATATTTTTTAAAATTTTAAATTCTAAGTATGCATTGAACAAGTAGTATTATTTTAAAATTGTTTTTCTGAGCCGGGTGGGGCCACGGCCCATGGAGGAGATGTGTTGAACTATTGCGGTCAGTGGGACGCATGCCTTGTGCTTTGGGCCGTCGTTTCTGAATCCGAATTAATGGAGATTTTACAATATTAGTGTGTATCAGTCATACTCATAACTATACAAATAGGGTATTGGATCTCATGAAAGATTCAGTTTATCATAACGTCCCAAACCAAAGTCTGAAGCTCGTGGAGACAGTTATCCACATTTTGGTGTCTGTCAGTACTTCGGATCTGGCTGATTCCGATAAAGGCATACTTAGTGTATACTTTTACTTTGAAATACTACCACAAAATTACTTTTTATATGTAAAAGTTTCTTTTTTTTTTTTTTTGATAAAATGAGCAGATATAATATATCAGGAGATTACAAATATAGTTTAGAGCAGCAGAAGTTCAAAGAGCCAAAAAAGGAGCTGCTCGTGTTGACTGTAATTAAACAATCGAATTTTAACCGGATTTGAAGAAGGTAGAATATTAGCAGAAGTTTTCTAGATGTAAATACATTTGCACGAGCGAAAATTTTTATTTTTATTTTTTAACGAAAAAAACAAAGTCGTAAAGTATAAATCCATAAACAAAACAGGGAAGTTGTGAGTTCTATTTCGAATGGCTATAAACAGAGGTGAGTTTGTGTGATTGGTGTGTCGAATGTCACTCCCTCTACGAAGAGAGGTGTTAATTGTTAAGTTATTTAAATAAAATAAGAGATAATTACATTCAAGTCTTACCTAAAAAAAAATTGATGTCATGAAGTTGCCTATCACACTCCCAGACTTGTCAATTCTCATTCTGAAGTTGTTAATGAAACTATTTTTTTTATTTTTTCTTTTAGATGAGATCTAAATATAATTCTCCCATAAAATAATCATTTTAATTTATAACAAATAATAAGTCGATAATACATTGCTTTCTGTTTTAAAAAATTAATAAAATAACCATTTTAATTTATACCAGTAATGAACAACATATGTAATAAGCTAGTGACCCTTTAAGTCAAGTGACATCTAATTCCCTCTCTGGGGGAGTCATATGTTCAACTTGTGCTAAGTGTGTATGCATGAATTTATGTGTTATGTTGACCATGTGTGTTTTCATCTGACCCTTGTAAAAAAAAAACATTAATGTGTGCCTCCCATTAACCTTGCGTTGTCTCTGAATCCAATATTGGTTGGACCATCATATTACAAAGTTAAAATAAAAAAATGTGTTATTTAATGTCATTATTGGATTTGTTTTCAAAATCAACCACTCTTGACACTTTCTGGGTTTAAAGACAGAGAGGAAATAATTTATTTAATTATAAGTGCCTTTTCATCCTACTATTGATTGAATTATTAAATTCTCTTATGAAACCCGTCACTACAGTTTTTAATATCAATAAAAAAATTTGCTCAAGTGGTTGATTGGATGAAAATAACTAAAAAATGTTGTTTTAGAGTTTATTATGGCTTTTATCCCTTTATTCTTGGATGTAGTAATAGTTAATATTTTTTCATACGTATTTGCTATCATATTTTTGGTATGTTTGTTTTTATTTTGCTTATTTTATAAGTCTGATTTACGTAAATCGAGATAAACCTCATTTATATATTTATCTCGTATGTTGTAAAAGCTACCTCGTATTCCATAAATCACGATTCATAAGCACTTATGGAGGCTATCCAAACATGTTATTTATTTATCTCCTTCTTTGATATTACTTTTACCACGTGCTTTAACTTTTGTTATTAATGCGATTTAGCTTTTTTTATAAAAAAATTTATAAAATAACAATTTTATTTATTTTCTTGCCAAATAAAATAACTATTTTAATTTATTACAAGATCCTTAATTTTTTGGGAAAAAAGATAGATACGTTAAAAATATTTATAGCCTGTTTGGTTTGATTACTTGTGAGATGATTATATGTAATCTTGATATAATAGCGCGATTACAACGTTTGATTATGTTTATGTAATGTAAAGATGACTACATTTTATAATCTTGATTACATCAAATCATGATTACATTACTAGGACTAATAAATGAGGATGCAGACATCCTGTAATCCAGTGAAAATGACACTATTGTCATTATAATTTTTTAAATTGATCAAAGTGCCCACCTATAAATACAGTTAAATATTAAACAATTTTAATTACCATCATTAAATATTAAAAAAAATTAATAATATAGAAATTTAAGAAATATTCCCCATTCAAAAATTTAAAAAAAATTATATTCCACCATTAAAAAGATATTAAAATATCTCATTAAATAATATTTCAATAATTAAATATCAGAAAATTAACATGAATATAATATATACACTGTATAATATTTTCATCGTTAAATATTACAAAATTACTATAAATCAAGTGTGTACACTGCACATAATGAATAAAATTATCATGAACCCAATGTGTGCATTACTATATGTGTAAAAATGGGTGATTTTGTCACTTGTTATATTATTTCTATATATTCTTATGTTTGACGTAATCCAACCAAACGTTTTTATGTATATGCATCATATTTTTCTAATGACACACCAAACAAATTATGTAATCATTATTACATTACGTTTTATTACATTGCATTTCATTCCATTATATTACTTTTAATTCCGTAAACCTAACAAACACTTAAGGTTATGGGTGTATCTAGTAATTTGAAATATTTTTCCAGTACATTCAGTGTCTAAAGTATTTTGTGATGCAATTAGCATACTCCATCTTTTTTTTTTGACCTGGTCACACTCCATCATTTGAAAATACTTTTTATGCAAATTTTCACCTAACAATTTAATTAATTTAAAGTGAAAAAATACTTTAAAATGTTAGATATACTGAAAAATAATTTAAGATACTGAATGTTCTTAAAAAATACTTTTAGTTACTAGTATACCTATAAAAATACTCTAAAGTGATGTGTGCTTTAAAACAATGGATGCTGAAAAATTTCTTTAGGGATCACCTTAACCCAACATCTAATTCTCAAAGAAATATCAAATCATAAAATTGAAGTGATAAGTTGAAATTATCAAATTCTTACGTAATAATAGGAATTTCTTAAGTCAACAATTATGGAACAAATTTTTAATTTTATCTTCATCTATATATATGCGTGTTTGTTTTTCATTTTTTTTCCTCTTCCTTTTATTATAATTAACGGGATAAAAGTGTAACACCGTTATTTATCACTCTAAAAATAAATCTATAATAGTTTTTTTCCTATTCTTAGCTTATACAGAACAAGAGTGGTAAGAATTATACCGTATTATTTGATTATTTTCCATGTTCAATCGTTCATAACATTTAGCTTTATTTGACTCATCCCGACCTTGACACCACAAAGGCCAAAACTACTCCCCAGCTGCGCGCTACAAACTCCATTCCCCGCCGCTTCCTATCTTTATTCTTCACGTCGCCGAGCTGAAAGTTGAAATCCCAGACAGCGAATTGAATAAAATCCAGAATTTTGCTCACTTTCCGACCTCTCACTTCAACAACTTCTTCCACTTGCCCTGCACTTTTATTCTTCTGCTCTTTTCTGTTCCATAGATTGGAAAAGATGGAGAACCTTAATCTAACCCTAGTATCTTCTCCAAAACACGCGTTGCTGGGGCATTTTCCTGCAAGGAACTCCACCAAAGACGTCTTTTTTAGAAAGCCTTTTTCACTTGGAAGTGCAGTAACTGTGCCTCCTTACTCTAGATATTCCGTGTCTTCTCTTTCTCGTTCTAATGTTATCCGGGCTGCCGCTAAACCCCAGCAAAACCCAAAATCTGGTAAATCTTTTATTTTTTTTCCTGTTGGAATATTGTCTTGCTCTTGCTTTTAAGTTTTCAGGATTTGTGTAGTGTAATGGGCTGTGATATGTTCTTATGCAATGCTCTTTACCAAGGTCCAAGTAATAATTTGAGTGTTACAGTCTTATTGTTAAATTACATTAAATTGTATGTCCAGCTGAATGCCGGTTCTTCTGATTCTATAATGTATATTAAGAGTTATCAAAATATTATAATGCATTGCTCTTGATACGCTACATTTAGATTCTCAAAGGTTTCAAGTGTTTCATCAGGCATACAATCAAATTTGTGGTGAATTCTGCTATCTTGGCTGTGTGGGGTAGACTTAAGAATAAAAATATACCGTGACTATCGATTATATGTTTTGTAACCACTTGGCGTCTGTGAAAGAGAGTCGTTATGATCCACGTAGAAGGTGTAGCTGATCTTAAATATTTCAAGATGAAATGATGAATAGGTTGGGGAATCGTATTAGTACATGTAGAAATTGGCAAAGTCCTGATGAGCTGGGCTAATTGTATACTTTTGCAAACTGAAGGCAATAGTGTTTTGATTTGATGTGCATCCATGGTAATAATGCATTGACTTGATCTCAGCACACTTTCAAATTTGTCAAGCATATCCATGATGTATTTCTCCTCCCCCTCTAGTTTTCTGATTAACGAATGTGTGGCATATGCCACATTTATCTCAATGTTTTCTGTTAATCTCTTTTGACACATAATATAAGACCTGCTAAGAATACAGTGCAGGAGAAGTTGATAGTGGAGCGTTTCGCTAGCATTTCTTCATCAAAGAGTCAAGAAACATCATCTGTTGGAGTTAACCCACAATATTCAGTACCACCTCCATCCTCAACTATGTAATGAACTAATCTTTTGAACATTATATCTCTTGGCCATTCTGCATTACAGTGAGAGGAATGATTTTTTTTTTGAAAAATTCATAGGCACTTGGTAGACACATTTTAAGTCACTGTTATCCATTGCTTAAAATTTCTCTTTCTTTTTCCTTTGTTCTACGTATTTCTAGAGGGTCACCACTGTTCTGGATCGGTGTTGGTGTTGGGCTATCTGCACTTTTCTCATGGGTGAGGATTGTGATCACTACTCTGTGCAATACTTATCAGTTGTGCTTTTCTTTACTGGCTGTTTAACTAGTTAAGTATTTTGCAGGTATCTACAAGAGTAAAGGTGAGTGTCAATTTTTCGCAGTGCATGGGCACTAGCTGGTGTGTACTTTGAGTTTATGGTAATTCTGGGCATATGATGATTTACAATTATGTCTGTTCCAAAAATGAGTAATTAGCTGTAGAACTTAACTCTCCTGCCATGGGTTGGATAATCCCATTGCATAAATCATGATATCAAAGGTCGGCTAGGTTTACAGTTACAGCAAGATTTTCCTTAATTGTCAAAAATAAATTGGTTCAATTCTCAGTGCCTCTGATTTCAGTCAATAGCTTTCTTTTAGATCATGCTTCTGCTTTTAAAGTGAAATAAGTAAACCATAGTTGTGAGAATCAAACTCGGAAGGATATTTATGTTAGGCTCAGATAGGGTCTAACATGCTAATTAAGTAATCATCTATAGTCTGCAAAGGAGAAAGCTGACTGAGATATGCATGTCCACTGAATAACGCTGCATTATCAGGAATTGATTTCAAATCCCAGTTAGAGTAAGACTTCTGGGGCAGAAATTTTTTTAGTTTGCATGGAGAAACCACTCAGTGGTCTAGCCTGAGTAACATTTTCACTTTTTATTTGTTTGTTTATGCATTTTTCATGCTTTATTGTGAAGGTATTAGAAGTAAAATAGAGATAGAAGAAGAAGAAGAGAGAAGAACAGGAGAGAGGGAGATATTTTTTGGACTGAATAATTCTGGATTTTTATTGCTCATGAATCTGAAATTCACACAATACAGATCAGAACTGAAATTAGGACTGAGGGGATAAATTGATAGCCTTATGACACTAACTAACCATAGCCCAAGGTCTCTAATAACTAAGTAACTAACGGCTATGTCTCGGCCCATTAACAATGATTAATAGCTATAACAGTAACTAATTATTATTTCATAACATTTATCGCCCCATTTTTTTTCCTCCCTTGATTTGCATCCTCCTGAGTAAGTTGTTTTCTTTTGGATAAAATGCTTCATTGGAAGTTGGATGGTTTTCCTCCACTTATTCTCTTTGCTCAAATTTCTTTTCAAGGGGGATTCGTTTCTGATTCTTTTGTTTGTGTTGGAATTCTGTTTTAGTGAAGTCTTATTTTATAAAATACGCTATCTTTTGTTTATCATAAGCTTATATTTCTTAGGCCAAGTTTAGAAGTGCTGGAGATGAAGGGACAACATAGAAAGGGAGGGAATGGATCGGAGAGAACCTACATTTCCTTGTTTGGGTGATTGATGAGGGAAGGAAGGGCAAGGGAGATGGAAAAAGGTTACACTTAAAGCAGTTTGGGAGCAGAATTTAAAATAACTCATTTATTGATTACATCATGGGGGAGCTGTCCCCTTGCTATTCCCTCTCTTTCTCAAAATTCAGGACTATCAGATAAAGGAAAAACTATCCCCTTCCACCCCTTTGTTAATCTCTCATCCAAACACATTCTAAGAATGTGTTGCAGTTTTTGTCATTTTTTTTCTCTCCTATTTCATTTTTAGATGTTTCAATTAGAGAAGAAGTTGTGCTTGTTGCTTTTTATGTAATTTATTGCTAATTCATTATTAAGAGTTATTTTTCTTTCCATCATATTTGTTTTCTTCCTGTTAATTAGGGTAGATTGGAGTGTCGGGCTCAAGATATGGGAAATATTAGACACCCTATCAAATGTATGGCACAGCTATATGTAGTGAATTCAGTTGAGGTGGTTGGTAATGGATATGATGAAGTCTCTTTTCACTGCATGCCCTCTCTATTGGACATGGAATGGTTTAAGTAGTTTGAAGGCTAAATTTCTGCTCGTCTTGAATGTATATTGTGAATGCAAGGCATATTTTTTATGGATATTTAGGCACTATGGGATGTCTAAGTTTCACATTGAGTAATATGGGATGCTCATTGGGTGGGTTTAAGTGGGTTGATTCTAGCACCTTAATAGCTAGATTTTGAGAGAGTATTTTCCATCCCTTTTGTGTATCCATGAATTGGTGTTTGAGCTAGCTGTTGACAATTTTGGAAAGGGCTACCTATAGAGAGGTTTGATTGAAGATGGAGTCAAGTGAGTGTCGTAGACGTTGGCTCTCTAAATGAGGCTGATTGTCTAGAGCACTTAGGTAGTCCATGATGCTCGGGCCCCCCATAAAGTAGCCTAGAACGCTCAATGGGTCCTTTAAATAAGTTGGTAATTCCACTTCAATATATAGCTTTTGGGAGAGGGTTCTCAACCCCACTTGATTGTCTAGAGCACTCATCAATTTTTTAGGATATATTTCTTTGGATGGACTATATAAAGTGTCTGTTTGGTTGGGGTCATTCTATAGAGTATGTAAGGAAATATAATGGATTTGTTGAACCTGCTTAGAAATTTAGAATAAGAATTCATGGTGGCTTGAATGTTCAAGTAATCAGAGAACCAGGGATGTATGTAATTTTTGAAGTTGAAGCTTGACGAGTCTTCTTGTGGATCTTTCATATTCTTATTGATGACTGTGATCTACTTGCTCGAATTGTGTTCCCTATGGTGAAATTGCTCTTGAAATGTACTTTATGCTGAGATAAATGTGTAACCCAGTCTTTCTTTGTAAGAATTGATATTTAATATTGGTATGTGAGCTGCTATAAGTGAAAGTGCATTTAAATAATTGTCCTAGGAGATCTGGCAATTATCACACTGCCAATCTTCTGATCTTCTTTCAGAATTATGCAATGCAACAAGCTTTCTAGACCATGGTGATATTCACTTCACTTAGATTTAAATGATATTCACTGCCAATCTTCTGATCTTTCAGAATTATGCAATGCAACAAGCTTTCAAGACCATGATGAGCCAGATGAATACACAGAATAATCAGTTTAACAGTCCTTCCTTTTCTCCTGGATCTTATCCATTTCCTATGCCTTCGGGGTCAGGCCCTGCTGCACCTGCTGCTTCACCAGGTTCTCCTCAATCTCAAGCATCTACAGCATCAAGTGCATCTCAATCTGTGGTCACAGTAGATATACCTGCAACAAAAGTTGAGGCAGCTTCAGCCTCCAATATCCAGGATGAAACACAATCAAAGGAAGAACCCAAAAAAATTGGTAACTGCAAGAAAGTCTCCGCTTACTGCTCCAATTTCTTTTTCCGTCTGATTAGATATTGCTCTTGAACTTCTTAATGCAGTGAATACGTGCCCACTTGGAGATCCGCCTCTACTTAAATAATTGTCCTTGTTCTTTTAATCTTCCTGGTTCATAAATACACCTTGAATTTTCATGCATTATTTATTTATTTATTCTCTCGGGAGGAGCCAGGTTGGTACATGTAAAATCTAGGAAGTAATATTCAACATATTAGACACTCCTAACATCGATACTAGTCGGAGAGTCCCCTACCTAATTAAAGTCCTTAACCACTATCCACTAACTACTAATCCCCATGTAACAAAGGGGATAAATTTTCTGGTGAGTTCAATTGCTGAATTTAAATATTATAAAGTTTACAATAGATTTGATGCTTTAATGTTGGAACATACTTTAACAAACCTAAAACAGGCATTCTTTTGGTTATGCACTTTTAGATAAAATTAGCAAATTTTCCACAGATCATATTTGGCAAGGAAGCCGAGATTCGTCCAAGAGTAAAGACAAAGCTTAAAACCAACAAGACAGCTGAAGGAACAGGGTGTGTGAGACAGCCAATTTACTCACAAATGTCTTGGCATCAAAATTCGGTTTATATAGAAAGTCTGTTAGACTCAGCATGGATTTCCATCTCTCTATTACAACAGACGATAATAGTTACTTCCTTTCTTCATTTGTTTGGTTTTGGAGTTAGAACTTCAGCATATAAAATTTATTTTGTTTGAAATTGAAACTATACAATCACATGTGTGCCATCATTTTTTTCATTTATTTAACAAAAATTTAATATTTAATTAGATAGAATGTTTGTAGAATTTTTGGGACAAGATGTGGAGTCAAAACGCTTCCTGAGTTATCTTTCTTGGTAGTAGAGTTGATACTGCTTGATGATGTCAGTTTCCATATTTGTATACTTTTATTGCATAAGTATTGAAACTTTTCCTGTTCCTGATAAATTTTCTCTCACAGCTTTTGTAGATGTTTCTCCTGAGGAAACTCAACAGAAAAATCCATTTGAAAGCTTCAAAGATGATGGTGAACCAAGTTCCACCAAGGAAACTCGGGTTCCTGATGAAGTGAGTTTTTAAGATTTGAGGTTTTGCTAATCAAGTTACGAACTTAAAATGTGATAATTGATGTGCATTTATTTCAGGTTTCTCAAAATGGAGCTGCATCTAACCAGGGTCTCGGTGGGTCATCTGGTTCTCAGTCTACAGGCAAGTAAAGAGTCTGTTGGAACACATATATGTCTGCTCTTGCTTAAATTTTGAAGAAATCCATGGTCGCTGTCTATTTTGATGATAAATACTATGTTCTCTTGTTTGCCAAGTTGAACTAATGATAAATGAGTTATTGTAATTTCCTTTTAATACCAAATGATGCTCATACACAAGAAAGAAGTAACAGAACACGAAAAGTAAAGAAAGATCTGTAAGGTCAGCTAGAAGCCATTCCATCCTTTACACCTTGCAAACATAAATCCAATGAGCAAGTATAGTTTGTCAACCAATCTGCACCACCACTGACCTCCTATTTAGGTTTTCCAATCTGGTACACAGCACCAGTGAGCCTGCTCCAGCAGCACAGCCACCTCCACATCCATCCCAGTTGTGAATGTTTGGGTAAGCCCTAAACCGTTGTTTTAAAAGCTATTTTTCGTAAATCGAGATAAGATTCTTCTCACCTACTTACCTCGTAAATCGTAAAAGCTATTCTTCAAAAGCTAATCCAAACACACGATTAAGTGCAAATACCCAATTTAGCAGATGAGACCACAACCCTAGTGCTAATTGAGTAAAGAAACTGACCTTTACACAAGGCATGCATGCTGGGTTTTGCTCTACTTCATTGAGCTTTACCCAGTTAACAAATAAGCCAAACAGCCCAGCTACTAGAAGACTCATGAAGCTGATGCCTGATCCTTACATGAGGCATTTTTTGTGTCTCTAACACAATTTCATTGCGCTATACCCCCAAAAGTGAACAGGTTTATACAGACTAACAAGAAGTCCAACGTTCCTCTTCCCATCATAATGTTGATTTTGACATTGAAAATATTAAAAGTGAACTTGAATAGCTTCTACTGATAGGGTGAGTATGAATAAATATAATAATTAAATTAATTGAGGTAGCTTCAAATTAAATATGTTAGTTAAAAAATAACTTTGCCAAAAAGTAGATGACCTGGTCATCGTACTGGTTCAAAATCTTTGCATCTCTCAATGACCATAGCTGTAAATTACATGAAAAAAATGATAAGACAACCTCCTACAGAAACCACAAATGAGAAATCAAAAGGGGTTTCAAATAATTACGATCTGAAACTCCAAGCGGAAGACATGAAAAATCCTTTCCCACTGCATCTCAAGAGACAAAGATACATGTTTTAAATGACTTCACCTCTCTAATTGAATGATTTGCCACATAATTGGCCTTGTTTGTGCTCCAAATCCCTTCATATCTTATCAAAAGAAATCCTCCCATCTTCCCAGCCAGCTTATTCTGCAAAGATACAGCTTCTAACCACCTTGCATTATAAGAAATGGTGTGCATTTGATCCTGAGCTTGTACATGATGAAAATATATGATAACTTCTTGGCTCAAGTTCGATATTGTTATTCCTTTGTTTGAAACTATGCCAGTCAAATATGGATTAGTCTGAGTTCGGAAAAGTATTGTTTACTAATAACTTTGATGCTATGGGTTGAATCCAATTAAGATTTTGTTTGGCTGCAACCTCGGAACATATATTATCTGTGATTCTGTTCTTTCAACGTTCTTTAAATGAGCTGCGTTCTGGTTTAAACAAATGTTCTAATTTTGACATTGTTCATTTTTGGGTAGGAAAATCAGTCTTATCAGTGGAAGCCTTGGAGAAAATGATGGAAGACCCGGCAGTGCAGAAGATGGTTTATCCGTAATATTAATTCCTTTTGACTTAATGATTATGATGTTGGATTCATAGTAAATGTCTACTCTTGGCTGTCTATGTAGTGCTCCTTTACCTGCATATGCTTTAAAGTACACTTCTTAGTCATGATGCGTGGCAATGAGGGCCTTTGGACGAATCCTTTCAATTTTTTTTTTTTGGTTTATTTTATCATTTGCTTTCCTTTGGTGGCTTTCTTCACCTTATTATTTTGCTGGGATACTTACCTATCAACAAAATTTTTCCTATTACAAACAACAAAAAATTAGGAATTTTCCAAATTGCAGATTCAGCATGTGTGTTAGGATGAAATTATACGTTTTACTTTAATATGTCAGTTGCTGACTGTTGATCTTGGAATCTTCATTGTTTTTCTTTCAGGCCTTTTCCCTTTGTGTTTTTGTCCTTTTTATCATAATTCCTCCCCCCTTCCCTAGCTGAGCTTTCTTTACTGTACTTTTTGTAGCTTTCTTATATACTTTGTCGCTGATCATACTGGTAAAGTCTAAGACTTGTGTGTTTTTATTTTCTTGATGAAATATGTTACCAGTGCAGTTTACATGTATATAGGAACCTAGCAAAAATTATTCTGACACAGAACTAATGTCTGATCTCCCTTCTGAGTCTTGTTTTGGTGGATATCTTATCCTTTGTTTCTCCTTTTCATTCATTTTTTATTGCTTCCTTCTTCAAAAGACGGTTTAATTTAGTTTTCATCTCCCTTTAATATTTGGTAATATGTTGGAAGCTTTATTGCATGCCAATTTGGTCCCATGTTTTTTCTTAATGAAATAAATTAGATTGATTTCTAGCATATGCATTTGTAGATTCTCATTGTATTATGCATTATCATTGCTTGATGAAAATTTCAAATATTGTTTTAATGCTCTTTTAAATTAATAGATTTTTTCTTGCCATCCAAAACAATTAATTTTTATTTGGTACTGCTGCAGCTATTTACCTGAGGAGATGAGGAATCCTACTACCTTCAAATGTAATTTCCTACCTTTTCAGACTTCGGATTATATGTAGTAATCATAAGTGTTAGTACATTAAATGTTGTGTTGACAAGCAATTTTCATTGGTTAGCATCGTACTAGTAATCAGGCACATGTATAATTTTAATGCTGTATGTGTTTGCTATCGTTTTCTTCTTGTGCCTTTATTTTTAATCATATGGGGGTTGAGATTGCCAGTTGGGGAGTGAGGATATGAACCTCTGTCTCTCATCCTTGCTGGGAACTCAGGCTAATGCTGAGATAAAGCTTGAGAGGCCACGTTGTCTATTTTGTACAATAATGTCTTTATATTTCATATGATACCATCACCTCTCATCTTTCAGGGGGCACAGTATCTTTTTTCCTTTTCCTCTTTTTTTGGACGACGATGACTGTATAATAGAAACTTTTTATGTTTCTCGTTTAATTCACCTGACACCTTTAATTAATGAAAGCTAATAGTTGCATCATTGCTGCTTGAAATAGGGATGCTGCAGAATCCTCAGTACCGTCAACAACTTGAAGAAATGCTGTAAGTTCTCATGCATTGTTCAGTGTTATGCTGTTTCTGGGAATATTTTTTTCTCCAGTTACTTTATCAGGTCCCATGGGTCCTTTTATTTGGTGGAAAAATAACCCGAGGAAGTTCTTACATGCACTATTCACTTCCTCACATTTCAGTACTTGTATTCTAGTGGGCAGAATGATTGTCCACGGGTGGATAATGACTTCTTTTGTAAGTCATCGTTTTGTGGTAGCATACTCAAGATTTTCGTTTCCTTTCTATCCCAATTTAAATTGCTAAGGTGTTTTTCTTGAGTTTTCTGTGGGCCATCTTGCCCTGTTGCCAAACATCCACAATCAAGTTATTATTCTCATTGATCATTGCTACCTGCTTCTGATTTTAAGAGATTTCCTTCATAGACTTGATGGACATTCTATGCACCATAATTATAAGTAAAGTTTTTGCAAGCCATTTTGTTTATTAATTGCATGGTAGTTTCCAGTGGAGGGTCATTTTCCTTTTGTTTTGAATACTCGTGGTCCAGCATGGCTATCAATCTCTTATATATGTAATGGTCAAATGGATTGGGAAAGTAAGACAATTAAAAATTATTCCTAATGTTTCATGTTTCATTTGACAGTGCCAATTTTTATTTTTATTTTTATTCTGTATGTTGCAGTTCAATGAATATGGGGAAAACTATTTTGCAGGTAACTATAATTTCTCTCAATTTTTACTTTGGCACCAGTACCCTTTTCTCTTTTTATTAAATCCTTTAATTTTGCTTTGTTAGTACTGTAAGCCTCTACAACTTTGCTCTGTTAGCATCATTAGCCCCTGTACAGGAGCTAACAGTGCCAACAGAACAAAGTTGAAGGATTTAATCTAGAGAGAAACAGGTATGGGTACCAAATTAAAAATTGAGGGAAAGTATAAGTACCTGCCAAATAGTTCCCTAACCCTTTAACCTGCAAAATGGTTTTCCAATGAATATATGTAACCTTGTGGTGCAATCTTCCCCGGGGTCAAAGTTTTAAGTCCTGCTCTTATATTTCTTTGCAACTGGTTTCAGAAACAATATGAGTGGCAGCGGTGAATGGGACAGCCGAATGATGGACACCTTGAAAAATTTTGACCTGAACAGTCCTGAGGTTAAGCAACAATTTGGTAGGTTTTTTCTTTCTGTTTTTTTTTTTAATAAAATTTCTATTACTTCAAATTAATTTGAGCATTTTGTGTGAGAGCTGGGTGAATTAAGCTCGTTCCTTGCAGTAGTTCCATTCTTCCTCTTTGCTTCTCAACAGTTTTCTTTCATCAGATCAAATTGGGCTCACTCCTGAAGATGTCATTTCAAAGATAATGGCCAATCCTGATGTTGCAATGGCGTTTCAAAATCCTAAAGTTCAGGCGGCTATCATGGATGTAAGTACTACTATAATTATTTTATTTACTTTTATATATAAAAGACTGACTGTACCCCTTCTTTCACCCAAAAAAAGAAGACTGACTGTAATATTTTCTAATTGCAGTGTTCACAGAACCCGATGAATATTACTAAATATCAAAATGACAAGGAGGTATCATTATGCTGCTTTACATCTTTAGCTTTGATTTTTGTCATTCTTGAAAGCACATGCCTTTTGGTATCTAGACTTTAAATTTTTGTTCAATCTTTCCTTGTCCCAAGCCAGTAATTCCTCATGAACACCTTTCATGTTCATTGTTAAAATATCCGGCTCTATCGTCTAATAAAAGTGTTTAACTATAAACTTCAGGTCATGGATGTCTTCAATAAAATATCAGAACTCTTCCCTGGAGCAACCGGATCACCCTAATTCATCTGCTTGCTGCTGCTGCTGACGATGCTAGGTTGAAGTTATTGTTACCTTTAGAGTTGAGCAAGGGACTGCAAAACTTCCAGTGCTTATGGTTCTATAGTGGCTCCCTGTTTTTGACATGTCAGGATAAATATTTTAGTTGGTGAGAGTTAAATTATTTCAATAGGTGTTCCTTTGGTGAAATTGCTGAAATTGTGTATTTATGTTGGGAGCATCAGTGTGGATTTTGCTAGCTGTGATTAGTTCTTGGATAAAGCTATCAATAACAACAACACTTCAGCAGTGAGAAAAATGAATAAATGCCTTCTTTCTTTGTCCGTGTATTGGCTCATGAGTAAAGCATTTATTGAGTGAGAGCAAAGGCTCCATGAGGTTGAACTATGTTGTGCCCCCTTGCACCTTTCCTTTTCCAATTTCAAATTTTCATTGAATGAATTGTACGGTTTCAAAATATTGCCTCTGGCTTTTACTATGGCAGCTGGATGAGGTTTTGCTTCAAAGCGAAGGAACTCTTAAACTTCCTCTGTTCCTTATTTATGTTTAGTTAGAAAATATTTATTACGGATTTCAAACTGACTGAATGTTTGAGATTGTGTTCTGGACCTTTCTTTAGATTATTCTAGTCAGTTCAGCAGAATTCTAATATCCTCAATAGTTCTTCTATCTCTGCACCCTGTGGTTACCCGTGAGAAAGTGAGCGTTATCAACTCTAACAGGCGATCAAATAAACCTATGTAATACCGTATGATGATGCTAAATTCCTTTTGAAATCCGACAAAGGTCCATATGAAGATAGCAGTTGCTGAATCCACTAACAAAGATGAATAGCATATGTAAAAAACCCACTGCTTCTTAGGTGTTCCTCCCCGTCTTAATATAATACAGAGTTGATCTTTTTAGAGATATTAAAAACATTAAAGAATTTTAAAGTATTTATATTTGTTATTTTTTTTCTAAACTATTTTATCTAACTTATAAATTGATATATCATCTAAGTGTCTGTTTGAGTTCGCGTTGGAAAAACACGTTCCCGTAAATTGAGATAAAACTGCTCTCACACTTATCTCGTAAACCGTAAATCATGTTGAAAAAACAGTTTCTACTGCTAATCTAAATAGACATTAAATATATATAATATATAATATGATTAAATAATCTCTTAAAAAAAATTAACACTATTTTATATTTAGGATAACGGGTACTATTTATGCTATGTCTTCAGTCCAAATTAAAAAAAATAATAATATCACGGTAAATTTTCTCGAGAATCTGGCTGAGAGTTCAGCATTTTGTTCCATCCATACAAACAAGGTCACTCTGCAAATTTGACTGTACTGACAGAATAGGTGCATATTAGGTTATGGTGTAAATAAAATATAAATATAGTCGCTAGATAAATAGCTGATGCATGTAAAATTTCTTCATTTAATACACACACAAATAAAGAAGAATTTCATTTTTGAAAGATGTTAAAATTGAAGGTGGTGGTGTCAGAAACCAAACAAACCCTTCCGACTCCAACGGATCCGTGTTATAGAAAGAGAATATGGCAATTTGAATTCTTCTCTCTCGTTAAATCTGAGAAAGTTACCATTTCCCTTTAATAAAATGTTTCTTGGGCAACGTTTCCATTCAAATCTGAGAACACTCCCAATCCCTTTTTACTTCGTAGTTCGTAGTACTGCTCAATTCTCTTTCATTCCCTTATCTTTCTCTCGCTCCATTGGTTAAGATCAAACCAGAAATTCCATGGGAACGTGTTTGAGTAAGAAGAAAAGGTGTTCTTCCTCTTCCTCTGTTTCTGCAACTAAGTCAGTTACTAGCTCCACTTCACATCTTCACCCCCAACCTGTCACTGTCTTCAAATCCGAATGGGAATCTGAGCGAGAAGTGAGCCTAAAGGAGGAGAACAAGCAAGAAGCTGAAGCCCAAGTGAAAAAAGAGGTCTTTATCATCAAGCACAGGAAGAGCTATTCTGATGGTGGTGGTAGTAGAGAGAAATTTTCCAAACACGCATTTTCTGATGAGGTTGCTTCAATTACTATGACCAATGTTGCAGCAGAAGCAAAAGAAGTTGATGAGATTCTCTTAGAGTGTGGAAGACTGAGCAGAAATTCTTCAGGGAAAGCTGTTTCCTCCGGTGAACGTGGGAGAAGGAGAAAACACTCTGCTTCAAAGAAAAACCGTGATTTTGACCACTGTGAGAATGATTCTACCACCAATGCCATTAGCAATAGTGGTTTATTATGTGATGACGATGATGGATTGGCCGGAGAGAACCAGCACCAACTCCGGCAGCACCGGCACCGTCGGAGATCTCCGGTGCCTTCTTCATCAGAGAGAAGGAGAAGAACTCCCAGCAGAGAAAGAGACCAACAACAACGTTCAAGCAGTAGAGAGAGAAGAGTTAGCAGATCTCCAAACAAACGACAGTCAGACACTACAACCTGCAACCTCACAAACAACAACACTACAACTAGGCCTGGAAAAATGTTGTCTGTCCCTCCTACTGTTTCATCCTTGGCTATGGATAAGAGTAACAATGGTGGTGGAGGCATTATGAAGGTCTCAGTGAAGAGAAATGTTGGTGCAGCTTCACCTCGTACTCTATCTCCTGCAAGAGCAAATGGGAATGCAGCAAATGGTAAGATACCATTGAGCAGTGAGAATCAGCAGCAGCAACCTTCACTGAGTCGAAATTCTTCAAGGAAAGCAGAAAAATCTCCTCATAGAAGAAACCCACTCAGTGAGATTGATGTTAATTCTCTTGCTAATACTACACAATCAGCCAACAACAATAGCAGCAGGTTCCAAAGTAGATCCAAAAGGGAAATTGAACCGCAGGCTAATCAGGTAATTTGACTTGATTGCGTTTTCATTTCCCAGCAGCGAAGGATTGACATTTCTGTTTGAATAAATGAACTGAAGTTTTGGTCTCCCTCAAGATTAAGGTCTCTTGTTACAGTCCTTCACAAAATTACTACTACTATGATAAAAGTAGGAACTTTCAGTTTGATCCTATTAAGTTGATTATTTGATTGGTTTTGATGATCTGTTGCCAATGCCCACTGCAGAAAACAAAAGTTGATACGAACAACATCGAAAGCAGAACAAGCAGAATGAAGATGAATGAGCAACAAGAGGAGGAAGAGATCAAAAAACAGTCTTCAATGAAGGTAACAGTGATACCAGTACCACCTTCAGGGCTGGACAACCTTAAACCCCAAACATTAACAAGAAGCAGATCATCTAGGAGATCACGAGACCTAGACTACCTCCTCAACAATGAAACCGTTGGGATTCCATCACAATCTTACACCTCGCTACTGCTTGAAGACATCCAAAACTTCCATCAAAAGAACAGCAACAACAATAATAATCCACCTTCCATTCCTCTTCCAGCTTGTGTCGCCAAAGCTTGCGCCATCCTTGAAGCTGTAGCTGATCTCAACGCCAGTACAAGGTTGAATCTTTCTGCCAATCACTGTGAGCAGAGAGTGCCAGATTCTAGTATCAAGGAACACCCTTTTGTAGAATCCGAGGTAAATGTCACTGATGATGTCATGGAGCCTAGCTTACACAAGTACGTGACAGTAAACAGAGATGGTTCACTCCTAGGTGGTGGGGTATTCGATATTTCGATATGAAGGACCAAGGATCTTCTGAAAAAAGTACTAGCTTCCTTGTGAGTGGACAAAGGCATATGGGGTTTTCTTCTTCTTCACTGAAACCAGATTCTGGTGACTCAACTGATTTTTGTAAAACTCAAGTAAAAGAAGAGAATGTGATTTTCAGAGGATAGGAGGAGGGAGGTTTGGTGACATTAAAGATGTTCACGCAATCGTAACAGTGGCTGGATCCACGTAAATACCTGTGTTACATGATTCATTCACCAACATTATACTTGCTACCTTCCAGACTTAAATGTGTTGGGCATTTCATTTTCCTTTGTTTAAAGTTGCTTAATTGCAACTATTTTAATCTGCCAATTGACCATCCTAATTGTTCGTTGTCTTGTGTTTATTGTTGGCGTTAGCATCGTACACCGTACAAATTGTTAGGGGCAACACCTGTTGAAACACAATAAACAAATAGTTCGAGTCACGTCCAAGGACGCTATCCTTAGGAGATATTCCGCAACCCCCTAGTAGATTAGGAAGCGGCACTCCTCAGGATAAAACGAACTCTTCCTGCAGAAAGCAGGGCGACAGAACTGCATAAAGATATTAGTATAACTCAGAAGAAGAGAGAGGAGAGGAGCTCAGGGACCTCTGTGTCACCAAACCTCGGTACTCACACTTTGGCCCTTCAGAACTTACTCTGGACATTGCCTTTTATAGGCAGATATTATGTGACCGTTGAGCTGCAATGATGACCATTAATGACGGTTTAATGACAATTAAAACAACAGTTACAAAACCAGTATTAATGACAATTTAATGTAATAAAACCTTTTAAATGTCATTAAAACCATTCAATTAAAAATCTAACGGTCATCTCCAACAGTCAGTTCACATCCTCCTCTTATCAGTCTTTTACTAACTCAAGCTCATAGTTAATTGTATACTAGGGTATTCCCAATCTTGAGTTGTATGATACTTCTTTCTTTGACACACTCACACAATATTTCCAACAATCCCCCACATGTGTCAAAGGAAGCTCGTAGCCTCATTAGCTGAGTTACACACATGGATATAATCATTGTATCTAGTGGTCCTTTGGACTATGAACTAGACCTAGACTAATAATACTTAGTACATAGAGATGCCAGTGGTCCTATGGACTATGAACCAACATCTCTTGGGCGTATACTAGAGGCATTAAGAGTCAGATTATACCCCCACATTTTCTGCTGTTACCGCGTTTTTGCACATTAAAACGGCCATGCGCGTGTCCTGGTATTTAATGAATGCTCTAGAGATTTTGCCACGATCTCATAGGAGCGGCCCCACTCCTCATTCGTATAGGTGATTTCATGAAATGTACCTGCAATGAGCACACTATCCCATAGGATTATGAAATCATTAAGAGCTTTTGCTCAACCTCACCAAAATGCATTCTAGCGCTTTCTCTTGCCATAGGAATGAACTGGTAATTTATTTTAGTGCTAGCAGAACTAACAAACGACTTGTTCTTACCCATTGAACTTCCTTCATGGGATCACCAATCACAGAGGTTGGGTTGCCATCGTTGTTAATTTCCTATTGGCTTTAGTCTCATTCCCCTCGGCTAATTTAATTCTTCCCAGGGTTTGTTTACGGATCCGCAGGTCAACTTTTGACCTCAAAAAATCGATTGAGATAACTCCACAAATTTTAAGCATGCTTATTCATATAGTATCTCAAACGATATTCACTTATACCACTATTCTCTCAACAATGGCTATTGCTATTTAGCAATTACAACTCGTCGACATAAAATGTCGGTTTTACACCCACAATTTTCGCTAAGAGATTTTCAACAACTTAGCCTCCAATCTCAGCCAATTCTAGAGTAACATACTCTGTCTCACATAATAATATATTTAGGCTACTAGTGGATTTTCACATACAAAACTGAAATTCAGTTGAACATCCGTGTATCTCAATACAACGGGAATCTACTGTATATGATACCAACATTTATGGTACCCCTCAAATATTTAAATCTCCTCATGAGACTGCATATTTATATATGCTCAATCTTCACATAGCACGAGCTATATCACATGGATTAACATCCTTTAGTGCAACAAATTCTCAACAATTTGTGCATACCCAAATTGAGCAGCAAAATCAGTTCTTAAATTATTCTAAAAACTGTTAGAATCATAAGGAATATTCACAACGGTTTTTCAAAAAACCAAACTTCAAAAACATCTCTCAATATTGTATATAATCACTATTCCTTTTATGATTTCAAAACCCAAAATCACAATTGCTTCACACATGCTTCATATTAAATTTTGAAGCCACATTAAAACACATATGATATCTGCATTAGAAATTCAATATCCTCAGGAGTCATGCATATTTATACTACTATAAATATACACTCACAAATTATGAAATTTAAACACATTTATCTCTACACTAGATAAATGATTAAATTTTCACAATATACAAAGAATTCACAAAATTTGCTCTCTGCAACAAATAACAAAACATCCATATAATTAATTATAAAAAAAAATTCACATAATTTGCTCTCTGGAGAAAATAAAAAAAACCTCCACATAATTAATTTAAACCACAACTTGGTTTTATTAAATGAGGCAAGAAACAATTTGCAAAGGCAAGAAACAATTTGCAACAATTTGTAACTTTAAAAATTTGTAAGGTACCCCATATATTAGTCACCTCCACACTTTCAAATATCTTAAAAATATTTCCACACCTTATAAATAATAATTCTAATTTAATTAGAATCTCACTATATAGTCCCCTTCTATTCTAATTACATTAGAATTTCTCAGAGAACTTCCACCAAAAGGGGAAATAAGTTCCAAAAACCTACAAATGTCATATTAAACATTGTTCCACATCTCCAACAAATATGTTGCCATGGTTTTCCAAATACTACATTTATTTGAAAAACTCACAATTTCATACTCAATATAATTTTATTTTCCATGAGTTCTGCTTAGAACTCACCAAACTTAAAAAAAAATATTTGCAGCGTGTAGTCTTTCACTTAAACAATATATAATTTCCAACAAATCATGTTGCTAGCCTCATTTATTTCCAACAATTTTATTCTATAATTTTATGTAAATGTCAGAGAGAGAAGCTACCACATAAAGGGCACATGAAATATAACGTATATACATAACTCATAAAGCTCAATTACATGCCATCAATGTAATGCAGACTATAGTCATAAACCCAAAAACCATCGGTAAGCCAAAATAGTGGAAATAAACTATTATTATGACAATGCAAATTTGTGTTAACACCATAGCAAGGAAAACATTTGCACAATGGTGTCATACCTCAACGGCATTCGAAGTGGGAAAAACAGTCAATAAGAATTGTATTGTCATCCTCAGTGAGTAATAAGCTCCTAAAACTTTGCAATCAGCTTTGACTTAATAATTTAGTTTTCACAAATTCAATTTTCATCAAACCCTCGTTGAATGATTTTTTTTTTTTTTAAAAAAACCAATCACGCCACCTATACATATGTATAACTGCTGAGGGATTGGTGCGTGCACTCCCAGAAAATTACCATTGATCGAATCATAACAAGGACGTTATCAAAATATTAAGTATTAACTCACTAATAAAAAAAAATTAAACATCCAAAACTTAATTCACCAACGGTAGGAAATGTTTTTTGAAACATAAACTCAATAAATTGACACATTAATCGCACATAGCTGATTGAATTCTTATCATTTGATGTGCCAAATTATAAGTAATTATTTCTTTGATGGACATTATAGCTAATCAATCAATACTGCCATTAAACTTGGAAAACCCACTAATGCTTTGCCTTTAACTTGCATATAGAAACTCAGCGAAGAAATTCATGTGCATAAGACGACTAAACACCACAAGTTTGTTTAAAAAAAACACACCACATGTTTTATTCGACAACTCATACCCAAAAAAAAAAAAACCACAAACTGCATAAATCTTTTTTTAAATATGTCCATTAATACCCTTGGTTAAGTTCTTGAAATATGCGTTCCTGTTTAGTGACCATCACATGTTCACCACGACTCAAATCGGCATACTTACAGTTATATTCTTCTCTAAGGCCACAAGCACTATGTGATCATGCACCAAGACTATGATGGTGTAGAAGAGGCGCAATAGCACACCTTCCCCTTAAACTCTAATTCACTCAAAGGTTAATGCTTATAAATGCATAATAGCAATATTATGACAACGTATTTCTCCAATGTATTAAAATACCTGCTCCTGCTAACATTCTTTGTAAAGCATGATTCTAGTATTTTCACAAAAATATTATGCACTACTCATAGGAAGTTGTTTCTTCCTTTTCTGAAAGATAATCCTCATATAAATTATTTCAGAGATTACTCATCGCATGAGATAAATCAATAGTAATAATTCACACCGCTTTCTAAAACTTATATTCACATCAACCATCAACCATCACGTTAATCATAAACATCAAATGAAAATTGTAAATCATCACCTTAAGTCAATGATGCTGTATGGTAATTTATCCAAGATCATCACATGAGTAACATTTGACCAAGATAAATATGCTTCTTACCATAGATGATTTCCACTACTTTGAATTCTAAAAATAGAGGGTAGTATCTCCTAAGATTGTTGGCGTTAGCATCGTACACCGTACAAATTGTTAGGGGCAACACCTGTTGAAACACAATAAACAAATAGTTCGAGTCACGTCCAAGGACGCTATCCTTAGGAGATATTCCGCAACCCCCTAGTAGATTAGGAAGCGGCACTCCTCAGGATAAAACGAACTCTTCCTGCAGAAAGCAGGACGACAGAACTGCATAAAGATATTAGTATAACTCAGAAGAAGATAGAGGAGAGGAGCTCAGGGACCTCTGTGTCACCAAACCTCGGTACTCACACTTTGGCCCTTCAGAACTTACTCTGGACATTGCCTTTTATAGGCAGATATTATGTGACCGTTGAGCTGCAATGATGACCATTAATGACGGTTTAATGACAATTAAAACAACAGTTACAAAACCAGTATTAATGACAATTTAATGTAATAAAACCTTTTAAATGTCATTAAAACCATTCAATTAAAAATCTAACGGTCATCTCCAACAGTCAGTTCACATCCTCCTCTTATCAGTCTTTTACTAACTCAAGCTCATAGTTAATTGTATACTAGGGTATTCCCAATCTTGAGTTGTATGAGACTTCTTTCTTTGACACACTCACACAATATTTCCAACATTTATTAACTTGGATGATTATTGTTAGAAATACAAGATGTATTGGTTGGTTAGTGAGTGAACCTGGTTTATATAAAAGTTCATAGTTACGGCCTGTTCGGGAAGGCGTTGAGGGGTGGTAAAACGTAAGGTGGAGGAGCATACGCACAGTGAGAACAATTTTAGCATATTTCATGATGTTTGGGTTCGTGTTTTTCTTTAAGCACTTCAAAGCCCAATCGTACGATTACCTTAAAGCAATTTTTTGTTGCTTTTCTTTTGCGTCAGTACCGTGGAGAGAGAAAGAAATGAAAAGTGATCCCCACTCTCATGCTTTGTATGCATTTCGCATGACCTTCTTTCCTTACTTTTTTTTAAGGTGGGGTAGTTTGGAACCGGTGATTGAATTGGTTGAGATATTGGATCAATGGTTGGTGGGTTAGATTAGAAATCAGTGAGAAATTAAATATTTTAAATTTATTAATATAAAATTATAAAAAAAAATTTAAAAAAATTGATTTTTTTAAAATAAATAAATAAAAAAGTACCGAACCGCACCGGTCGCCTGGACCAGCCTAGTTCAGTGGCCGGGTGGCTGGTTCTCTCACCGGTCCAGTCCGGATTCCAAAACATGGCTTTTTTGTTTTTGCCAACATGCAAGTGTGATTATTTTTTATTAAATGTGACTTTTTAATTAGATTTTTTTCTATCTTTATCCTTTAATGATTTTTTGTTAACTATAGCTTTTATTAATTTTTATTTACTTTTCAATACCCAAAGTTATTCATTGTAATACTCTTTTTCGATAAAAAATTGAAAAAATTACAATATTAAAAATTATTATTATTATGCTCATTAAATATATCTAACTAATTTTTTTAATATAAACTTACTTTTTAAATTATCATCAAACAAGTTTTAATTTATCATAATTTTAATTTTTATTTTCAATTATTACAATATATACAAATAATATATATGTTTCTGTGTGTGTGTAATATTCAATAAGATTCATGCTTTTTTCCATTATTTTCTATCTCAACTTGTTTTTTAAATAATAATCCAAATAAATTTAAGTTTGAAAAGAAACCATTTTTACTACCACCAATCTAAACAGAAATTACATTTACAATATGATTTTTATCTTATCTTAAGTTTGTAAAAATCAGATTAAAAAAAAACAAATCACTTTACCACCTCTAATCTTTCTAATCTTTATGGGCCCTTAATAGGTTAATTGTGTTAGGATAGGAAAATTCTGACCATGTTAAAGGTGAGGATAACTGTTAGATATTGGAAACCTTAGAAGAGATAATTAGAGCTGCTTAAGAAAAAAAAAAAAAGATAAAAAGAGACAATCCAGAACCATAATATGAAGTTCTAAACCCAGAGAATAGGTTTCAATCTGACAAGACAGGAAAAGGAAAGAGAAAAAGCCAGTGGCTTCCAAATTATTCTTCCCATTGGTGATTACCAAATCCATGATCAAGAAAGAATACCTATCCCTACCTTGCAAAAATCTGTAAACGTGGCTTTGGTACCATGAAAAAAATCTTAGGACTCAGACTTTTCTAAATAACATGCTTTATTGATAATGAAAGAATAATACAATCTAACCCATATAAGCCCATACTTGTCCTTTTATATACAGGTCTATGACCATAAGAGTAACATCACAACTATAACAAAATAATATCACCTATTACTTATCTATATATTTTAGAATATAGATATTTGGTTCGAAAGAATAGATTTTTATTGGGTCTTTTCTTTACATCGTATATGATCATAAAGAGCAGTTTTGAAGTGGCTGGCGTCCCTATTCTTCCAAACATTTCGGAATGATTTTTAACATATCCAACCGTGTTATCAAAATCTTTGGCATTCTCAATGGGCTTAGGGAGCTCATTCTCCGTCATTGTTTCTTGGGTAGGAACGCCTATCAGAGAAGATTAATAAGAAGAGTGTTATGAAGAAATCTTTGTATTGTTAGAAGTATAAGGTTTATTGGTTAGTTAGTTGAGTGACCCTAATGACCTAACCTATATAAAAGATTGTAGCAAGGTGTATTGGTTGATTAATTAGGTGACCTAAGTCTATATAAAAAGTTATAGTTATTATGTTGAGTGTGTTCGGAAAATAAAATTCTCACTGTATTAAGAGAAAAGATAACCTGGATCTCTTCCTAAAAAGAAAAGTCTCTCTCAAATCTCTAGGTGGGTCATTTACTTCAAACCAGGTTATATCAGTGATAACTCAAATAGGTTATAATTTATATATGAGAATGTTGTTTTTCTATCAATAACACACTATTCTTCATCTTTCTCGATGATATCTTTTTAATTGCTTTTGTTAACAATTGTTATATCCAGCAATGGCCTTCTTAGCGATTTCAATATACCCCAATGCTTCTCAGATGGATCCAACAGATGTCATATGGCCTTAAAAAAAAAAAAAAAAACCTCGTGATGTTTCCATTCAGTTGCCTTTTACTTTTTTTCTTGGTGCATCAGTTGCCGTTTTTGGTAACAACATCGGTTGCCTTTTCTTTGCTAGATGCGTGGTTGATGTTAACATATTGGGCTGTATTATATGTTGGATATTGGGCCCAGGCCTTGGCCCATTATGTAGCTCTGTTTAGATAGTTGAACACAAATTCAAATAATAACGGAGGCAAAGGTCCTTTACGCTTCGGACTTGGGGATAACCTTGATCTCATATCCTTGTTAATTAGCTTCAACTTGGAAGTAACCCTTCATACTATAATACCAGCTTGAATACTATTAATAACATCTAAATCTTAATCACCTTTAATAAAAAAATATTTTCGAATTCGGTTATCAAATTCTACCCTTTCAAAAAGTATAATAATTATCAGAACGAGTTTCTTATCATACACGTTTGCCATAGATAAAGATGTGGTATTTTTATTTTATTTTTAATTGATCTCTGCTATACAACATACCTGCTGTCTAATGTGAATTAATTCTTGGTAATTAGGTTAAAAAGGAAATAGATATAAAAATTATCTCCTTTATTTTTTTACTAATCGTTTCTCTCATGTTAATAAAAACATGTAAATTAAATTTGTTGTGTCCGGTTGAACTAGGGGGGGGGAGATTTGAAACTTGAACCTTTTTCTGGGGCAGCCAGGTTTGGTGGACTGTTGAAACAGGTGAACTATATATTAGTTTTTTAGAACATAGAAGCATTCAAGTTTAAACAAACAACGTGTATGCCTCAGGAAACGTGATTGAACGTTGTTGTTCGAGGGGTCAAAGCCTATTCCACTTGTGCCTTTGTCTATGGCCACTTGAACATTAAACATGTAATTAAACTTAATTCCTCCCCCACAATAAATAAAACTAAACCAGAGAGTTTCTCTAATAAGTAATATAATAACACGAAGGTGATCGATTTAAGCCGCCCTGAGATCAGTGATGTTGTCAGCAAAGAAGTCAAGATTTAAGCCAAGACGCGTACGTTGTTTGTTGTGTGCAGATTGTGTTTTCTATTATCTCTGCTTCATAATTTGTTTATGACCTGGTCTTCTATTCTCACCTCAACACATGGAAACTTCTATAGCCTTTTCAAAGACGTACGCCTTTACAGCAGAAAGTTATTAGCAACTTCTTATGTGGATTTACCTTTCCCTTTCCAATTTTCAAAACAAATTATTCTTAATGTGAAAAGCTAATTTATTCATACGGGAATTTCGTCAGCTAAAATCCTAGAGTAAAGGTTACACATGAGTTGATTGTACTCTTGCAACCTAGTTAACCTTATTCTATCAAGAATTATTATATACAAACTCACAAGTAAATACTGTAAAAAAGAAAATTTTTATTTATAATATCATCTGAAAATAACTGAATAAAACTTAGAATTTAAATAAAGAAACTTCCTAATTCTAATATGACTTAAAACATTAAAAAAATATTCTCATAAATTATAAAGATATTAAATAATTTCTTTGAAATCTCTGTTAAATAATATGCGTATTTTTGCTCCTTAATTTTTCCTCAATGCTTTGAAAGCTTCGACGATAGTGTGTTCAGATTTAAGAGACAATGATATTTGCATGTGTCAGAGTTTTTAACTATTTTATATATTTTGAAGTATTTGAATATATTAACAAAAGGTCTAGAAACAATATAAAATATGGCTTTAGATCGATCAGCTGCAGCAATAATAGACCTTGAAGGAAAAGCAAGGAAAAAAAATTCATTGGCCAAAATTATACTCCTACAAGTTTAGAATTCATGAAGCATACAGTAGCAATTTCTGGACGCCATTTATTGCTGAATTTTTGGGGCACGTGACTGAGAAAATCTCTAGCTCTAATATAAAACCATACTTAGCTATTAACCTTCAGGCCATACAAAAAGTCAATAATAGGAAGCGCCTTATGACTTATTATTTCGTTATATCCAAACCTTTCTCGCAAACCTAACCTATGTCATCACACACACACATATATATATACGTGTTCAAGGGACAACATAGAAGAAACCGAAACCAGCGCACAGTTCCTGAAACAAACATGGCTGATCATGATCAACAGAGAATTCACCCAGTCCAAGATGTGGAGGCATCACCAAACACACCCTCAGCACCACTGTTCCCAAAGAACGAGTCAAAGTCCGACCAGGGCGTACCGGCGGCGCAACCCCAGCCGGTTCCGAAGAAAAGAAGATCAAGAAGCTGTTGCTGCAAGTTTCTGTGCTGGACCATAAGCCTTCTTCTGATACTAATAGTAGCAATAGGCATAACCATAGGAATTCTCTTCCTTGTGTTCAGGCCAAAGCTTCCCAAATATTCAATCGACGAACTTAGAGTAGCTCAGTTCAGTCTTTCACAAGACAACAATCTCTCTGCAACTTTCAATGTGACACTCACAGCAAGAAACCCAAACAAGAGGATAGGAATATACTATGAAGGAGGAAGCCATGTGAGTGCTTGGTACATGGACACAAAGTTATGTGAAGGGTCTTTGCCAAAGTTTTATCAGGGCCACAGGAACATAACAGTGCTTTATTTGCCTCTTTCTGGGCAAATACAGAATGCAACTGGGTTGCAGAGTGTGATTCAGGATCAGATGCAGAAGACTGGGAATATTCCTCTGAATCTTAGGGCAAAGCAACCTGTGAGGGTGAAGCTTGGGAAGTTGAAACTGTTCAAAGTCAAGTTCAGAGTTAGGTGCAGGCTTGTGGTGGATCGATTGGAAAGTAATAATGAGATTAAGATTGTAAGTAGCAGCTGTAAGTTCAGGCTTAGGCTGTGAACTCATTCTTAGTAGAATATTGTGGCTTTTGCTGGTTATACTTCTATTTTTTATTCTTTTTTTTTTCCTATTCGATTTTACATGTTTCAATAAGAGATGGAGGATTTAGATGTGGGTTTTTCCTCTTCATCCGTTTACGGAGAGTTACCATTCTTGTTCTTAGATTATAATTTCCCAATGATCGCTCTTACAGTATAATGATTATTCAAAAAGTTATACCTATTTTTATATTTTTTATGATTAATTTTTCTAAAAAATATGGCAACTGCACGAATTTTATGGATGAATAAATAATTTTCTATATATAGTTATGATGTTCTTATTCAAAAACTATACGTTTGTTATATTTTGATAATGAAAAAATACTCTGCACATTCAAAAATATTGCAGAAAGATAAAGGAGGATAAAGTTGATGAGCATGATTATAATTTATAAGATTTGTATCCCATTCAGGCAAGTTAAATTGCGTCCCTTTCGATCTAGATATATAAATACAAAGGATATCTAACTTATAATGAAGAATTGCACGCAACTTGAGATTCATTCATTTGAAGAAGACAATTAATTTAAGAAGACTGGGAATCAGGAAAAAAACGTGTTTCAAATTTATAGTATCACTTTTGTAAACATTTTTTAAGTCATGAGATATACTTTAGACTTGACCGAAACCTAACTTGTTCAAACTTGTTTCTTTAAAAAATTACTTTTAAGGAGCTTCTTTCCGATAAAGAGGCGTAAACAAGTTCTTGGCCTTTTTTGTTTTGTTTGACCGACCCCATAGTTGCCCTTGAAGCATTTAGTTTAACATGCTAATTTCACTTTTTATTCATTCATAAATAGTTCGTTTGGATTAGCTTATGAAAGTTTCATAAGTGCTTATTAATCGTGATTCATGGAATACGAAGTAACTTTTACGGTTTACGAAGTTGTTTTTACAGTATACGAGGTAAATATGTGGAGGAGATTTATCTCAATTTACGTAAATCAGGCTTATAAAATAAACCCGATTACAAATAGAGTTTACAAACATGCTAAAAGTATAAATGCATAATTGAGTCTGACGATAGAAGGTTAAAACGATTAGCTTGCTAAATTAAGATGTCCACTTAAAACCACAAGGAATCCACATTCCAGCAGACAAAAATATTCTTGCAAAATGTTGTGACAATCCAAGCCAAGCCAAGCAAAACAATGTCATTTTTTTTCATCCAAAAGAACTAGATGATCCAACTATAATTTTGGGAAGAAAAGCTAATTTTTCATTGCGCTCTTTTCTTTTCGACCTGATTCTCATTACGCTTTAGGGAACTTCATTTTGCAAATTTCCGGACATCATTATATTGCAGCTTAATTCAAGATTTACAACAAAACCCAACACAGTAGATCCCACATCATCTTAGGTCTGTTCATCACATCAATGAGCACTGTTGTGCTCATTGCTGAGGCAAGTTCAAATTTATTTTATTTGATCAAAGCATAATTGCTTTTGAGGTTTTAAGCACAATTCGTCTCTCAAGTACGGTTCTAAATTAAAATTAGAAGATCATCTTTATGTTAGATTCTACATCTATTAAGATTACAAAAACAAAATAACATTAAATTTGGACTATTCAAATTAATTTTATTGGTGAGTACCCAGACTTGAAACACAGTACTTGCTCATGGTATTATAGCTAGAGGGTCTTTTTTTATGAATATTAAAGGGGCTTTTTCGGCAAACATCTATTAATAAAATCATAACTACTCAATATTCAAGAAACAAAACAAACTTGCAATCATATCTTAAATTAAGGTCCAGTAATAACAAATAAGCCACAAGAGGTGTGAAACAAAACCAACTCAAAAGCAAAACTTTTATCCATGTGCCTCTCTTTGCTTCCTCAACGGTTAGCCTTGGCAACTCTCTCAATCTCGTCCTTCTTCTTAATGGCATAGCTATAAGAAAAGCCAAGAAAAAGAATCAGCATACAAATAACAGAATGATATACAGAACGAAAAGCTTAGAGTGCTACAAAAACACAACAATTGATTTCCATCAAGGAGTTGAAAATATAGTTTTTGACTTTTGAATACCTGTTTGATGATCCCTTTGCAGCGTTGATAAGTTCATCAGCCAAACACTCTGCAATTGTCTTAATGTTCCTAAATGCAGACTCACGAGCACCTGTAGTAAGGAGATAGATAGCCTGATTCACACGACGTAGGGGAGAAATATCCACTGCCTGACGTCTGACAACACCGGCAGACCCAATTCGTGTAGCATCTTCTCTTGGCCCACTGGTGTAAAAAGAAAACGTAGAGCATGGAATTATATGTATGCCAAAAATAAGTAAAAAGGGAGTGGTCAGTTTTATCTGTTTCCTATTATTATACCTGTTGATCACAGCATCAACAATAACTTGGATTGGATTTTGATCAGTGAGCAAGTGGATGATTTCCATGGCATGCTTAATGATCCTCACTGCCATCAGCTTTTTCCCATTGTTTCGCCCATGCATCATAAGAGAGTTGGTAAGCCTCTCCACAATAGGGCATTGAGCTTTCCTGAAACGCTTAACTGAATATCTCCCAGCGGTGTGAGGCACATAGGTTGCATGCTTGGCAGGAGCCACACCAATGTAATCTGCCAAGGATATGTCATTCACCTACAATGGTAGTGACTATATAATTAGTAACCTTTAGAAGCATTGATGAATAATACAAATCAGTAGATATTGTCATGTCCAGGACAGAAACCACATGCCTTCACTCTTCACATGAATAATTAAGTGCTTGTTTGAGGTCTCTCAAAAATATTTATTCATGTAAATCGAGCCAAACTTCCTTTCATATACTTATTTATATAGTAAATAATGATTGAAAAATTGCTTTTCAAAACTCTAATCGCTATTCCAAACAAGCACTAAATTGTTGTAAACCCAATAACTATATCAAATTAAAGGGGGGAAAATCCAAGGCACAAAATATTGGAAGGTATAGCATGTAAAGTAAGCAAATGGTAAGGTCATCATTATGTACTGTGAGGATACAAGAATCCGAGAAGTGAGCTACTGGACAACAGAGTATATGGATCGTTTAACAAAGCTGAGTCTGTAAACGACAAGAAATATATAACCTCTTGGTGGCAAAAAGAAGCAACCAAAAAAGACAATAAAATCAAATTAAAAAGCTGAATGTACGCCTGAATCTTCCAGCATCAAATAGATGTAATTTTCCGCCATTGTATTTTGGAAAATTCTCTATATCAGTAGATATCAGTTGAAAGAAAAATTTCCAATTACCCTGCGTCAAAACAGTGACGCAATCACATGTAACTAAAACCATGGCAGTGATAGTAAATCGGGATAAGGGGATTGATCAAGAAAACTATACTCAAGTCTTTTTTATGCTTACAAGTAATGGCAAAAGGATGAAAAACACGTACTTTACAGGGTTAGAAATGAGATATGGTTGCAAGCAAGTTAGATTAAATTTTTGCATTAATTCTCCACACATTATCTGAGCTGTAGTGAGAAAATAAAAAAATGACTCCCTTTGTAATACATCGATGAAATCTGGCATCAACGCTGTCTACGACAGTACCTTTAATCAGTTTGCATCAGTTACTACTAACAATTTGCGTAAATTTAAGATTGAATATGCACATGAATGGCAAGGAAATGGGATTGAAAGGACTGAAAGGAAAACCTGAACATCGTCGAAGCTCCAACGGTTGAAGAGCTTGACATCATTGACAGGTTCAATTAAGTCATGGGTTGGAGGTTCCACGGCCGCCATAGCAACTTACCTTAATCACCTACAACAGAAACGCGAGCCGAGCTAGTTGCCACAGGGAAGGTGCCAAACGAGAGATTCCCAATATACAAAACCCTAAATTTCCTACCTCACCTCTTTCGTTTGGACCTGGATCAAGCCCGTATTGCATCCACTTACCCGATGACAAAAATTTGATTTTTATGGGCTTCATGTGTATTGTGTTTTTTTAAAGTTATTTCTGTTTTTTTTTTTTTCAATTCCAATCCCTCTGACAATACCTTAGAAATAGTTGTGTATAAAAAATCAATTATAATTTGTATGATTTTTAACTTTTACTTACTGATTTATTTATTTTCGTACATTTTTATTGGTAAATCACACTTGATGTTAGCAAAAACTTATATTCGTACCACTTATTTTACTTAAAAAACAGAGACTTTTGATGGTAAAAACAAAAAAAAGAAACAAAAGAAAAGAAACAGAGACTTTTATTCGCACAACTTAGATTTTTTTACCTTGTACACTTTAATTCGGAGATGTGCACAGTTTAAGTCAGACTGGGTTTTGACATCAACCTGAAATCTAGTTTGAAGAGGATTTTGGGCTGTAGAAGACAACTCATGATTCAATTTGAGTCAGCACCAACTCAAAGTCAGGTTGGACCAAACCGGGTTTGACATATTGTCTGAACTGGTCCAGACATTCTATTACATGAATCTAATTATTTTTATTTCTTTAGAAGGCAAACTATAAACCCATTAAATACGATTAAGATCATAATATCACGGGTAGAAAAATGATTTTTTAGACCGGGTAAAAATGATTTTTTAGACCGGTTTTTGATGAGGTCTTGATACAGCCGGTCTTAAAAATATGATACTTTTTAGACCGGTTATGCAACCGGTCTAAAAAACACTTTTTAGACCGGTTGTTCCAACAACCGGTCTAAAAAATATGAGTTTTTAGACCGGTTATTTAAATAACCGGTCTTAAAAATACTTTTAAGACCGGTTATTTGGAGAACCGGTCTAAAAAATGTGACTTTTAAGACCGGTTATTTAAATAACCGGTCTAAAAAGTGTCTTTTTTAAATTTTTTAGTCCATTAATTACGTTATTATACTTAATTTGTACATATTCTGAAAGCATGTTTTTAAGGCCATACTTATAATTACTTGTCACGAATATATCCTGGTGAAGTCATACATGAAGAACCCAATGAACATATCTTAGGAATCCTGCAACACCCAAAGCAAATACATAATGAGTTGCGAATGGCTCAATAATATGAAATAATATCAGAAAATGAGTTAGAAAAGAAAGTAATTAGATCATAAGTTGGAAGATAACTTTGTATTTAAGAAATTTTTTCGGAGAATAAATATTTAGAAACAGGGAAAATGACAGAAGCAAATACTAACCTTGGCCCCTACTAATGAAGAATCCAATTTGTAAACTCTCTCAAATGTCGCAATCGTAAGCCTGCAGTAAATATGAGTATAAAATTTTGTAATAGAAATCGATCTAAAGTATATGACGGTAGCTAATATGAAGTATGTATAAAACTAATTAAGTAAAACACTTACCTTAAACCAATTGGAGGGAAGAAAAGTTGAGCCTTACGGTAATGGATTCCATCGTACCTCTGCGTTTGACGGCGGAGATGGTTAAGGATGGAGGAGCGATGTGGGAAGGAGGAGTTGCCGCGACATAGGGGGGGTTTACAAAAAGCTTGATAAATATCAGATTTCAAATTTGAAATTAGGCGCCAGCTAAAGCCGCGAGAAAGGATTTTAAATATTATGGCGGACTTTTAAGACCGGTTATTTAACAAAACCGGTCTTAAAAAGTTCACCTTTTAGACCGGTTATAACTAATAACCGGTCTTAAAAATAAAAACTATTTAATTTTTTTAATTCCGCGTCTTTTAGACCGGTTATTATTAACAACCGGTTTAAAAAGTTTTATCTTTTAGACCGGTTATAACTAATAACTGGTCTTAAAAGTAAAAAAAATTTAATTTTTTTAATTCCGCATCTTTTAGACCGTTGTTAATAACAACCGGTCTAAAAAATTTTATCTTTTAGACCGGTTATTAGTGACAACCGGTCTAAAAGATGCGGAATTAAAAAAAATTACATATTTTTTACTTTTAAGACCGGTTATTAGTTATAACCGGTCTAAATAATATCTTTTAGACCGGTTATTTTAAGAACCGGTCTAAAAAATTCTTTATAATTACGAAACTGCCACCGGTCATTTTTTTTAGACCTTATCCGCAATAACCGGTCTAAATGATGCGGTCTAAAAAGGTTAATTTGTACTAGTGTATCTATAATAATATAAAACTCATCATATAACATGAGAACTCAATCATAAATCAATAAAAATCTTCAACAACACTAAAAGGCAAAAAATATATGTTGGTGCAAAAAGACTTAAAAAATAACAAACTGGAGTTGGACTGGACTAGACCAAGTTATATGAGGACTCATCCAACCCGATGAGATTAGCTAGGTTTGACTGGTTCTTTCTTGATTCAGGGCACTTTTTTTGAATCGAACCTGGTCGCTCAAGTCTGACCAAGGTTACTAGACCATGCATGCTTTTACACAAAGGTTCTGAAACCCAGACCGGTCACTGAACCAGTCGGGGTATTGGATCCAAGGTCAGTAAGTAAGATCGAAGTCAAACCGGGCTAACTCGGGGTTAGACCAGTGAAGAAGTGACAATTTTATAATTATTTATATGAAATTCTGAATAAAATATAAACAAACGGTTAAATCAGTCAAAATTCAACCGAACCGAAGTTAACTACTGAACCGGATCGGTCAGACCACTGGTTGGCCAATTTCCAGTTCAAACCGACTAATCTGGTCCCATTTTCAAAACTCTATTTTACACATCCAGCCTTACTTTAATTTAACTAGCCCAAACGATCCAAAAAATGATCCAGGGATTGAATCATCTAATGTAGTGCCCAAAGAGATGACCCTAAATAATGGATCGCCATTGACTTCTCTGCTCTGTTCTTCCTCTTCACTATCCATTATGTATCCAAGTATCCATTTTCCCCCTTAGATTCACTATCCATTATGTATCCAAGTATATCTATTTTCCCCTTAGATTAAAATTTGAGCAGACCGAATTTAATGTTTTATAAAATTACTTATAAAGTGTTAAATTATTAAAATAAATTAATTAATTAAGGGACAACTGCTTAAGCTTATGGTTTTAAAAATTGATATATTTTTTCTTAGATTTTTTAAAATTTTGAAACTAGAGGAAATCAAAACTGAATTGTTAATTACTCAGTTTATTCAAAACTAATTTTTTTACACAAATAAATTACAGACAAAAATCAATAAAGATATAAAATTTACATCATCAAGCCATCTACGACTACTCTAACCCGATTTAGTTATGGTGAAATTTAAAATGCATAAATCAGAATGACATTAACGTGTTTTTGGTCAAATAATAATGCCATTCCCATGTTAAGAACCATACATTTCATGATTATTGCACACGAAACATGCAACAAAGCAAATTCCAGCACCGATCAAACTTAACAATATCAGTTACATGTATTTGAGCAACCACCGGCTGCCGCTAACTCTCACGATGGCCCGCCATCGGTGACGCCAATGTCTTAACCGGATCATTGAACCCCGACGACAAATTCATAACTAGTCTTTCCACCGGAACTTTGACGACATCTTGGCGATATCCGATATCAGAAGCTAACCTGCTTGCACAATACATGCCACAGCCGACCAAAGCAAAACCACCAAAACCGGCCGTCAAGAATCGAAGCGGCGAAGAAACCACCGCACCAGCCGCCGCCATACAGGATGCCGCTTGCCCGCTGCGGCCAACGCCAATGCCCGTGAACACAAGCAATCCTGTCTTACAGTAAATGGCGAAGTCCTCACAATTATTCTTGAATATATTATAATTTCCGAAGCCATTGTCGAGGAGTAACAAGGTACGGTGAAGCACCTGCTCCGGAGGATCTGATTGGGCCAGAGTGCAGGTGCCTCCTCGGGCTTTGGCGAGAAAAAACGCCGGGGAAACGCCGTATTCGAAGAGGTATAGATCTCCGCCGGAGAGAAAGCAGTTCAGGCAGGATGAAATGACGCCATGAGATCTGCTTTGGCCGCCGCATCTAGGGCAAGCAGTGCGAACACTGGAATTAGGGGGCATTGACGTCAGGAGGAGACGGTCGATAACAGTTCCGGTACCGATTTCTTGACCGGCTCCTCTGGTGAAGTGGATCACCATTCCGTCGCCGATGTAGATTCCTGGTATCTTGAAGGAAAGGAAAGCATTGTATTGCAGTTTCAGTACCGCATATGATGAACAGGGAAAAAGCATAAATCTCACAGGATAATCAATAATCAGGTTAGAATTCTTCTTTATGATTAATTTTCCCGTTCTTAAATTCTCTTTAGCTATTGCACTTTTTGAACACAGAGAAATATGAATTGGTATATAGAAGAGGGAAGGGGATGACCGTGATGTGCGTAGATGTAAGCCTGCCTCCAGGAGTAAACGTGATCGCCGGGCTTCAGTTGTTGCCAGTGGATCTTGTTCGACAGCACTCCCATTTCTTGTTCAGCAGTATGAATGAATGGTCTTCGATTTTTCTCGAGGAATAGAAATTGTTTGAAGACCAGAGGAAGCTAATGATGAAGATCAATTAACTGCAGGGGAATCTCGGAACCCTTGAGAGGTGAAAGGAAGGGACAGGAACACGCAACGTAATCTCTGCCTTCGCCTCCACGGATGTGTGCAATTGAGAGAATCTCATTTGCACGAAGAAAGTTTAATGTACCGAAAATTTTTTAAAATTAGAGAAGTGATTTTTATACATTATTTATAGACATTCCAGAGCCACCACTACCACTACGAGTCTATTTATACACATGAATGTATACCAAGTGACACTTTGCAATATTCATGCATTGATTATGAGAGGTAGAGAGTGTATGAATATTTATATAATTAATATTTATAAAAAAATCTGTTTAAGCATAACTTAGAAATTTTATTGTTCACAATTTTAAATTTTGAAATTATTTCAGAGGTTCAAGTAATTAAGAATTTTAAATAGGGAATTGAATTTCAATATTTCAAATTAGTCTTGTTGCCTATAATAACAATTGAGTATAAAAGTATAGTAATTGATAGCCCGTTTTAGTCGAAAATTATTAATTTGAAATTTTGAAGTCCAAGTGATTTTTTTTATCTTTTTCACTTTTAAATATGAAATTGTAATACTCCCTCCTATTTTAAATCTAATATTTATTTACCTAATTTGATTAGATTGAGAAAGTTAGTTAATTTGAAATGTATTTTCTAAAACACCTAAGTTATCTTCCTTAATTCCTTCCTTTCCTCTCATTCTTGATTGTTGTCATGAGAGTATCAATAGAGGTAAATTAGAAAAAAGATTGATAAATATAAAAAATAAATCTTATATTTAGAATAAAGATTAACTCCACAAATATATCTTATATTAAAAAACGAAAAGAGTATACAATTTGCCCACTCTCGGTCTCTAGTTGACTATCATCCATGAAATAACTTTTCACAGTTAATTTTTTTTTTTCATTTTGAACTTTCAAAATAATTATAAAGTCGAAGACCTTTCATCATAGATAGGTTCCAACTTATTATTAAGCACTATAATCTTCCATAGAATATATATTCAGATTAATATGTACATCTTTCGCAGTTCATTTAAATAAATACTCTTTCTCATTTTTTTATAAGAAATATTTTCTCTTTTGATTATGGTCCTTTTTATAAGTAACAAATTTTCTTGGTCTAAAAATAAAAATTCGTCTTTTCACTTTTATCCTCATTGAATACATGTTTTTATAATAATTACCATCACACATGCATGACGAACGAGGAAATTCCTCCATTTAGCATTTGTTTACAATAAATCTATATCTTTTATAATACTTATAGTAATATCATTAAAAACTGTTCCATGAGCAATCTTTTTGAAAAAAATAGTTATATTTATATTAACTTGTTAGTATATTTCATTTATTTTGACATCAATAAATATTAATATCTATATTTATCACTCTCTTTTATAATTCAAGATTAATATACATGATTCAAGGAGTTATTATTATAATAATTTAGTCCATAAATCAATAAGTTATAATAATCATAATTCAAACTAAATCTGTAAGAAGCTTAATTTATAAGAAATATAGTTGGCCCAATAATTATAGTAATGCTTATATGACATCGTCAATGTATTCCATTTTGTGTTCTCTGTTATTCATTGTTAGTGATCTCAATTATTCATCTCCAATATCATGGTATGTTGCCCTTATGAACTCGTTAGGGATATTGATTACTGCAGAGATACATAGGCTATCATTGCTCGGATTATTAGGAAGTGGACCAGGATTAAAAAGATGTCACCTTTTGATATAAGGAAAGTCAACTTGATTTTGGCCAATAAAGAGGTCTGTGATTCACACCTATTTGATTAATGAGTTTTGGGTTTCATGTACTCTCTGTGTTATGCAATCGTATTCTTCATACAAGGTCATAAGATTGAGGGTGTAGTTACGTAGAAGATGTACCTTTATAGATTCATTCAAGACATGGTAGAGGGGGAGGTCTACTGGTTAGAGAACTTTGAGGTTACGCCTAATGAAGATGACCTCAAATTATGCGACCAGATTTTGCATGGTATGACATACTTCGTTGAATCTGGTGTTCTGGTAGCTCCAAATTCATTTAGCTTTGTACCCATAAAAAAACATTTCTTCCTACGCACCATTAAACAAGGGATTGATTGGTTTGTTCCGATTAGATGCGCTTGATTAAAATCATTTTATGTTTAGATAACCACATCTATTAATTTTCAAACTAATAAACTAAACTCATAGAAAGAAAAATATTTTGACCAATTATTTTTTGAGTGGAATCAACATTTTAATTTAGAATCACTTAGAAATTTTGATAACTCTAAATTATAATAACTCGTTCATCCTTGATATATGGAAATTAAAACTTTTGTCTATTGGAATTTTTGGTCAAATACACATTTAAATATATATTTTCCCCTAAGATACACGTTTAAGTTTAAATCCCTAATTTAGCTTAGGCGTTCTGATTGAGAAATATAAAACATATCATTGACAATATTAGATTGTTCGTTCATTTAATCTAACGTACTCTTGCAAATTACGCCAAAAAAAAAAAACGACATTCAAAGATGATTAGATGGATGTTACTTCGAAAAATCAATAATTACCTTTTGAATCCCTTATACACAATGATTGAATTTTTAAATTGTTTGTTGAATTAATCAAAAAGATAAATACTTCCAAATTAGGCCGAAAAACGGAGATTCTGAATTGAATAACAGAAGGGATATTAATTATGAGATGAGAGGATTTTATAAGTACAACTGTTAATTGTAAAACTAAACTAAACTCACAAAGATAAAAAAAGTTATAGACAATTATTTTTGGAGAGAAATCAACATATTAATTTATAATCCCTTAAAAATCTTGACAACTCTGAATTATAGTAACTCCTTCATCCTTGATATGTGGGAATTAAAATTTTTTACTATAGGAATTTACAGTCAAATACACATTTAAATGTATTTTTTTTCGTAAGTTACTCATTTAAGTTTAAATCCGTTATGTAGTTTTGGCGTTATGATTGAGAAATAATAAAAAGGATCCTATTGATAATATTAGATTGTTGGGTCATTTAATCTAACGGATTCTTTCATACAAATCGTGCAAAAAAATAAAGACATGTAAAGATGATTAGGTGGAATTTTATTAAGTAAAATCAATATTTACCTTTTGAATCCCTTATAAACCGTGACATCTCTAAATTATAATAACTACGTGATCCTTGATTTGTGGAGATTACACCTCTTCTTCATTATATTTTATTGAAAAAATGCACATTTGAATATATTTTTTTGGGTGAAATACACATTTATCATTTAATGTTAAATCCCTTATTTAATTACCTTTGACAATTTGATTTACAAATAATATGTATGGGGAGAAGTTAAAAAAGAACTTATTGACAATATTAAATTGTTGGTAATTTAATCAAACATATTCTTTCTTGCAAATTAAGCTAAAACACAAATTCTTTTCTCTCACTTAATGTTGTTTTGCCATTCCTAAATCTTTATAGTGCTATTTCACAGTTGTGGTATTTAATTGACAAACAATATATTTGTGCCTTTCACAATAAAAATATACCGGTTATTTAAAATAAACAATTATAGAATAATTATATGATTTAGTATGATTACAAATAAATATTTTTTATTATACATATAATAATAAAAAAAGCCCACTCATAAAGACTAAGTTACCCAATAAATATTACATATCTCATAAAATAATGCTTTAAATCCATAAACTATTCTTATGTGCTTGCAAAAGCTTCGGAAGCACTTCCCCTTGCACGTGTAATAATACTTGTTATACTTATTTCACATTTTTTTTTCTAAATTACTCTTATTTCCACTCATTATCTTTCCACATTGAATTTCCACTCATTATCTTTTCTAAGCCCTCCTTATGAATGAGGATATAATTGGAATTTTATTTTGCATATATTACATCCTTATTGGCTATTGCTTTTAACTAGACTTAACTATTATTTTGATCGCCATGAAAGTGGTATTTATTACTTATAGAAAGGAGGGAGGGAGTAGTACTCAACTGAGCCATAAAATAAAACTCATATAAATGAAATATAAATAAAAAAATTTATCATTGGTACTCTTTCGATTGGCTCATTTCGACCTTTCTTTTTCATTGGGAAAACACATGTCAATGAGCTAACAACTTGAGACATTAAATGGAAACCATAAGCACGCTTTCCCCCAGACGTGGATGCAGAGTATCGAGACTACAAACATTAATTTAACACAACAGATTGCTTTCAAATTGGAACTCACCAGTCACCAATACACCAATTATCATGTGTATAAACGAAGGTACCCAGGCGAAATATTTGTCAAATATTTCATGTGACTGTACAGCAATTGCACCAACACTTGCTCCTAACTTGGACAAGCCCAAGCAGAAATACTCAAGCCCCAAAGCCGATTGAATACAACTGGGAATTGAACCATAACCTGAACTTGACTCAACATTCAAGAATCAGTTGCCTCAACTTTTCATCGCATTCCCCACGTACTTTGTGATCTTAGTCTGCAATATCAAATCAAAGCCTAGCCTCATGTCCTCATCCCAAAGTGATCTTAGTCTGTAATATCCTAACAAAGCTCAGCCTCACCCCAACGTGATCCTAGTCTGTAATATCAAAACAGAGCTTAGCCTCATCCCAAGGTCCGTTGATCTCAAACTTGTACTCCTGGAGCCTTATAAGCCAGTAAGGGCAGACCACATTGACAAACACTAACAGACTAAGCAGCACCACGAAAAGTAACCGATCCAGTGTGTACACAAAACTCAAGGTCAAAGCAATCAACATTATGGAAACCCACAAGTGTAAGCGGAAGGAATACTTTTTAATACAGTAAGTAACCAGGGGAGCAAAAAGGAAAACTAGCAATGAGAAGAGCATGATAGCAAACACATGTAGTCTTGACGGAAGACGGGAGGCAACAAAAACGGAGGCTACAACAGAAGCATTTACAGAGATACAACTGGATAATGCTGGATTCTTTGGAGCAACCGGGGTTTTTACCGTGGATCCTGAATAATCATGCAGAAATAAATGAAGCAGTAGTAGTGACACAGTTACTGCCCAAATAGAATCCGAACTAATGGATCTTGTTAGAGTCTGGTATATAGGAGCCAAAACATATAATCCAGTTATAAAAAAGGAAATATTGAGGAAGTAATGGAGTAGAAGATTGAAGGAAAGGCTTTCTTGAGTAAATATGAGAATGAGAAAACCTGAAACAAGAAGACTTGCATCAAGAAACAGCAGACAATATTCATCCAGAGTTGATGTCAGTGTGAGAGTCCAGACCAAGACAACGAGAGCAACAATGCACAGATATTCTGAAATGGAAACAGAGTCTAGCATCACCCTTATCATGTCCCTCTTTACAACACTGGCATTTGTGACCATGCCTTCAAGAAATGATTCATCAGTATAGTTGTCACCGTACCCAGGCTGCATACCACCATATGCCACTTTTCTCCATCTGGGGCGAGGTGGAGAAGACTTGTCACAACTTCTAAGATCCATGCAAATTGTTTATGTTATTTCAGATTATCTAGTTATCCTTCATTACGCCCCTCCCCAAAAAAATTGCTCCATATATGTGCTCCATATATGTGCTTCATTTGGCTCAATCAATCAGTGACAAGTGATCTTATACATCAGTCTCAATCTCTTGCTTTCCAAGCATCTCATCTCAAGATGAAACAGCATCTACAAACATCAAGAACGAATCATCAGAAGGGGGAGTCTAATGGCAATAGAAAAATCTGAGGCTATCAACAACAACAACAAGACTTGTCCCTCTGAGGCTAATTACATGAATCCCACGATATGCTCTATAAATATCAAACTCACTACAAGTATTATGGCAACTAAAGATAATTCAAACTATCAAAAATACATTTGAGGAGTACAGAACCAAAGAAATTAAATTTAAAAAAGGTGATTATATACTAGGAAATGCGGCAATCTTAGACCACTGCTCTTCATCCATTGAAGTAACGAAAACCAGTACAAATACGAGGAATGGCACAATCGCAGGCTGACCTATGTTACACTCAGAGGGAACGGAACAACCCCCCCCCCAAAAAAAAAACAACACAAAACCAAAGAAAAAAAAAACACCGAAATCTTTGAAATATGCAGGCTTGACGTCATACCCCTCTTGTTCCAGATGTTCTAAATAACATGCCTTAGTAAGCCAATTTGTCACACCCAGAAATACTAAAACGTGACCGGCACGAAGCAAATGGTGATTTCACTTCGTAACCCATTTTCATTTACTATTTTTTTATTCTTAATTAGAAAGATCCATTTCGTTCATATAATATAAAGTGAAATTATAATATTTTGCAGTATAAATCTTTTTCAACATTGGACTTCCCAAAACTATTTTCAACAATCAATCAACCAATTTTTCTTAATATATAAATTATGGTGAAAACTCTTTTTTTTTTCTCCCTAAAACCTTGTTTCATCAGAGGAACCAATGCAAAACAAATAATAAGTGCAACCCGAAGCTCACGAATAACAGGCGCTTTGTGTCTGTTCCTCTTATAAAAATGTTCATAATCTTGTAAGAAATCATTTCTTTCCATTTATGAAAAATTTCCATTGTAAAATATATAAATAAATTTTATAATCATTCAAAAACCAAATTTTCAATTTTCTCTCAAAAGCATTCTATGATTAATATGTTATTGAAAGAAATCAATTTGGATTTCAATTAAATTGATCCGTTATTAACTTCATTAGAGCTCTATTTGCCTCTCAAGAGCATTTTGATCCACAAAATAGGAACAAATTTAAAACTTATATACCAATCCTGACATTTCACAAGTCCGTAATTAATTTCATTCTGTTCTTCACTTTATGAGACAATTGCTTTAAGCCCTTTTTTTTTTTTTTTTTTTTTTGCTATTTCTTATATAAATTAGAGTTTGAATGTCTAACAAACTAGAATAAAATATGATAAACATAGCTAGCTTCCAGCTGTAGCAAATATCATATCTTTCTTACAACAATTATATCAAGTATACATAAAGTGCACCAATCTTTCTATCATACAACAAGTCAAACCTTCTGGTTCTTTCCTTCAAGCGTACAAAAGCAAGAATCAAGCTCCACCAAATCATCAAAACAATTAATACAACGTTAACACAAGTAAAACACGAAATCCAAACTCATTACAGCTTCAAAAGCAAAAGCAATAGATAGCATCAATAATAACCTTGT
Organism: Albizia julibrissin; assembly: GCA_037074505.1. NCBI lineage: Eukaryota > Viridiplantae > Streptophyta > Magnoliopsida > Fabales > Fabaceae > Albizia > Albizia julibrissin. The sequence continues at coordinate 10,527,549 of CM073484.1, forward strand.
CAAGCATTTTTACAAACACATGGTAGGCATTAAAAATAATTAAATTCACACACATGATTCATAATTTCTTAAAGTACTATTTAAGCCACTATATTACGTAGTAAGACCAAGTCACAAACAACCATCGTACCCCATAAACTTCAAGCATGTATCTTAAAATCACAAATAAACACCACCCAATTCACTTTATGCTTCTATCAGATTTAGTATGAACTTTCATAAAGAAAACATTCTCAAATACCCCTTATTCTTCAATGTCTAAGCTTAATAAAACCCTGACATTATCCTCTTATTTTACATGTCCAGCTGCGGGAAAATAAGAGAATTTTAATTCCCTACTCCATGCATCACAGCAACCCGAAAGAGAATAATGACTAAGGCTCTTGAACAAATTAGCCCAAGCACCAGAGGAACGCAGAGAGACAACCTTTAATCCACCACATGCACAAGCAGAGGTAGGAGAAAGAAATTTGGTAGACACATACAACACAGCGAGGTGCAAAACAAATAAAGGAGAGAAGGTATTCAAGCATACATACATGATTTGAGCATATGAGAACAGGTCTGAAGTTTTTCAAACCCACCACACATAGAGCAAAGTCGTTCCAAGCAGAGGGGGGAGAAGAAGATTACAACAATTACAACACCTCCAGCAGCGACCTGAATCTTGCGCGTGTGCACCGGCGACGGCGGAGGCGATGAAGAAGAACGACAAAGGCTTTGAATTTTGAATCTCCGATGCCACTTTCTTTTTCCCTTTTCCAGAACTTTCGTCCCCTTCCTCTCCCCAAAATCCCTCCACCCCAAATGAAGGTACGGACAGGGCTAAAAGATCTGATGGGAATTTTTACCTCAGCCTACTTTGACCCAAGACTATCCTCCCTACTCTACGGATCCAGCTTAAGAAACCCAAACTCCAGAATCTGACAAGGGTAAGGAGGAAAAATAAGAAAGAAAAAATTACACTCAGGTCCGATAAAAAAAAATAAAAAAATATCCTCTAAAATCTTAAAATTAACAAAAACAATCTGATTTTATAATACATTCCAATCATAGATTTATCAATTAACGTTTTAGACTTACCAATAGACACTACTAAAATTATTAATGAATGTCCTTAGATTTATCAATGACGCGTTCGTAGATTTGTCAATAAAATTAAAATTTATTATAAAAAAATCCAACTTTTTTTTCGATTTTAAGATTTTAATCAACTATTTTTTAAATTTTTTTCTAATCCGGATACACAATGTAATTTTCCAAAAAAAATACTCCTTTGACACAGCCAAGCCAGGATTCAATCTTAGACGGTTGGGCCTCAAAACACAACAATTTTAGTGCCGCTAAGCGATCAACTTACATTAGTAGAAGTTTACAACAGACTATTAAAATATTTGTTATAAATCGTTTGAAGCAGAAGCTTATTCACTCTCACAATTGTATATCTTGTTCAGATGAGGAGAGTTACAATATATAGGTTTAGAGATAGAGTAATTAGGGGAGAGGAAAAAAAGAAGAATTACAATCAATAGAAAATAAGAAACTTTCCTAAAATTGAAAGACTCAATCAAGATCCTAAAATCAAGAGATATGATCAAGAGCTTCTGAATTCACAGACCAATGAGCAGCAGGAAGTGATTTAAACCCAACTTATAGATAGCCAGATACAAATCGAGCCAAGTCATTTACCAGATCATGCATCACAAATACCTTGAGAATTTTCTAAATTGATGATAGTATAAAGTGATTAATAAATAGAATGCCAATACTCAACAAATCCAGTACTACACAACAAAACAATCTCAAGCATACAAGTTGCCAGTAATCAAAATGAAAACAACGCAGGTAAACGATGAGGCGGGGACATATCCAAATATAGATTCAAAACGAGATTCGACAGATCAATATCCGGATTTTGGGACAACACAAATGCCCAAGGCTCGTACCATCTTCAATTCCTGCCGGAGAACAACCACGCAGGGCTGACAACGGTGAACGGCATCGAATGGAAAGCTCGAGAAAGTGTGGGATGCTTGTCGTTGATGAAGAAAAACAGATCCTCGACTCCGTTCTAGACGAGATCGTGTTTTGTTAGGGTTATAATTCATTTTAGGTTTAAGGGCAATTTTGCCCGTGAGTTTTATTTGGCTTTAAATGTGGGTTAATTTTTCACTAACTGTTATTCTACTTAAGTTTAATCGTTAGTTGATCAAATTGAAGGTAAATTTGCTCCTACATGAAAACTTCTAAAGTAAATTTGATCCTAAATTGAAACTTTCAGGTGGAGTCGGGAAAACGGGCCGAGTCTGTCAGGCTGGCTTATTTAGGCCTTGAATTTGTAAGGGCCAGATTTAAGATTTTTGTCTCAAAAGTGAAAGCGAATCTAAAAAAACCGACCTTGTAGGGCCGATGGCCTAAAATTGCCCTGGAAGTAAAGCTCGAAAAAATGGTCGACCTGATCCTACAAGGCCGAAGCTATTTTAATAATTTTTACAATTTTTTTTATTTTTAAAGCAATTGTGAGGAGAGAAGGAGAGGCGTCGCACCTGGATCCGGTGACTCTCGAGACTACTGTGTCTGTGAGTGTGAGAATGTGAGGGAGTGAGGCTGTGAACTGAGTGCAGAGATGGAGAGACGGTCTGTGGGCAAGGACGCGAGATGCCGAGGTGAGTGAGTGAGAGTCTCTAATGGCCAATTGCCTAACCTAACCGGCTAACTTAATTGCCAATTGGAATGGCCGACAACCGACTAGGACAAGGACACTGGTTACTAGGTAATTAGGTATTAAAAAATATATATACAGGATATAAAATTTTTTTAGGTCAAACTGGATCTGACTAAGGGGTCTGAGCCATTGGCTCGATGTCCAGTCCGGCTCGATCAGATTAGTTTGGCCTGGTCTGTTTAAAGTGTCTTGGACGATTTTCTTTCTGACCGGGTCTGGTCGATCTACCCATACCACCAGACTTTTTGGACATTCCTAATGCGTACAGTTTACATCTTAACTTTAATAATATTTATGTTTTAAATTAGGACTTCTATTATTGTAATTTAAAAAAAACTAAAAATTATTAAAATAGCTTCGGCCATTAGGGACGGGCCAACCTTTTTTGTCAGCTCTACTTCTAGGGCAATTTTAGGCCCTAATCCCTACAAGGTCGGCCTATTTAGGCACTCAACCCTATAGGGCCGGTCTTTTTAGACCCGCTTTCACTTTTGAGACAAAAATTTTAAGCTCAGCCCTTACAAATTTAGGGCCTAAATATGTCGCTGCTGACAAGCTCAGCCCGTTTTCCTGGCTCCACCTGAAAGTTTTAACTTAGGACCAAATTTGTCCTAGAAGTTTTCACTTTGGAGCAAATTTGCCCCTCAATTTAGTCAACCAACGGTCAAACTTAACTGGGATAACGATCGGGGCAAAATTGCTTATATATAAAACTTCCAGGGCAAAATTGCCCCAAATAAAACTTCTGAGACGAAATTTCCCCTGAGCCAATACTTTCGGGGCAAAAATGCCCTTTAACCCTTCATTTTATTTATTTATTATTTTTTTCCAACCATGTTATTATTTTATTTGTTAAGAGCATTATTGTATATTTATCTTATACAAGTAATTTATTACGGTTGGAGCATTTTTTTTATTACTCATCCAACTCTCCCATAATTTTTATAAAGAATCAATCTAAATCTTTTGTTTTACCAAATATTTTTTTTTAATAAGTTTCCGATTTTAGTGATTAGAGTATTAGACTACTTTGAACTTTGAAGTTATATAGATTTAAAATTGTTTTTTCGATTTCATCATTAAAAAATTGTTTTTTTGGGAAAAAACCCAAAAATATGAAAATAAAGGGGAAATAGTACCACTAGCAAGTGATAGAAAAAAAAAATAGAAAATTATACTGAGGGTTCAAATAAGACAAAATACAACCGAAAGGTTTAAAATCATCAATGTACATAGAAGTTTCATGGAAGATATAAGTAATATCCTCTAATTATAAAAAGACGGAAATATATCTTTAGGGTGGATTGTTGGAGGGAGGAGAGGTTTTTTTTTTTTTTATATACTAAGGATTTATTTCCTTCCCTTATTTTTAACAAATCAAATAAGATAACATATCGTCTCCTCCCCTTAAACAAAACACATCCTTAATGAACTAGAGAAAAAGGTGTATAATTAATATACAATTGCCTCTAATAACAAGTTTGGATTAGTTTATATATGATTTATAAATGATTTTTACGTACATCGAAATAAAATTTCTATTAAATACTTACATATATCGTAAATCAGTCTTATAACGTAAATTATGATTAAAAAACTGTTTTTTAAGACTTCATTCACTATTCTAAATTAAACAAACGCTAAATCGAGTTCTAAATTTTTTTCGAGGGATCTCCATTTTATGCCGAGAAGATGAGCAAGCGAAATAGTAAAGCTGAACTAACCCCGGGCATTCGAGATAACAATTACAATAGCCAATTTGATGTTTCTGCCATGAATGACGGCTTTGACCATAAGCACAAGGCACACACATGAGGCCAAGGATGAAGAGAAAGTACAAGCAAAAATTTACAGAAGTTGTGGAGAGAAATCCTACTTGATAGAATCGAGATCGGAGCAGACTTGAAGCCACTGAGCAGGGTCACCAAACACGTGTTGAGCAGGGAACAAAGCGGTGAGGAGGGAGGGAAGCCTGGTGCTGTGCTTGAGCAACCAATGTCGCTTAAGAATGCCAGGCACAAAGGACGAAGGGGAGGTGGTGGTGTTGGGTTTGGCGTCAAGCTTCTTCGAGAAGAGAGAGATTTTAGATAAATCAGGTAAGGCGATGGTGTTGATGGGTGGATTCGCAAAGAGGATGACCCCGACCATGTTCGTGCGAGAACACTATTGCCTAAGAAGTGGGAAGCGTAGAAGATGACTCCGACTTCGATCCGGAGTCGGAGTCGGATGCATTTTCCGATGAGGAAGAGGAGGAGTCGATGGAAGGTCAAAATGATGGGCAGGAACAACAGGAGGAGGAAATAAACGAAAGGATGGGAAGGTCAAGCCGGAAGAGAAAGAGGAAGGCAGTGACGGCGCAGGTGATGCAGCAATTGAGCGGGGTGGTGACGGTGGTGATGCAGGACAAAGGGAAGAGCATGTGGGAGAAGAAGAAGCTATGTTTTGCTAAGGTATTTCTTTTCACAATTAGATTTTATTGCAGTAGTATCCTAGGGACTTACTTCTAAATAAATAATTGAAGATTTTATGAGGCGTTTTTTTTAAAAAAAAAAATTGGAGATTTCAAAAGATATTTGGGCTATATTTGTCTTGCTTGTTATTACAGTGCAATTTAAAAAAAAAAAGAAAAGAAAAAGTTTAAACCTTTTGAACTACCCACCTAGATTGTATAACCATGCAATTACAGAATGGATTACAGATAATTTGCTTTTGATATAATTTTTTAAGCAATTTTTTTTGGTAAGTTTCGACAAAATTCTTTTCATATATTTATTTTATAAATCCTAAAAACACTTCTAAAAATCTGAAACAAGCACAAAGGCAAGCATATCTTGGACTTGGATCATTGTCTTCAGGGTGACTTGGAGTTAATTTAGAAGAATGGAGGCGTGTAGCAGAGAAGTCGTTGGCAGAATGTGGTTTATGGCTAAAGATTTAGCTAAGGCGAAGGGATTAGATGCTCATTTTATGAAGGCTAGGACTCCCAGAAGTGTCAATGTGGAGTGCCGACGAATTTCTCCAAATAAGGGATGGGTTAAATTGAACTCATACGGTGCATGGCAGAGGCAATCCTTGGATTTTATGGTGTTGCAGAAGCGCGGTGTTGGAGGGTGGTGAGAGGGCTAGAGATAGCTTGGCAGCAAGGTGGAAGTGGAGGAGTTGTACATGTGTGAGTTGGATGCTACTGTTGACTTGAGTTCTTTTTGGGCTAGAGGCTTCTTACTATAAGAGAAACAATATTATTTAAGTCCTAATTAAAAATAATAATATATTGACAAATCTTATAATTCGTTAATAGTAGTTTTTTTATTTATTAATGATAGCTCTTCACTTATTAATAGGAAATTTTTTTATATTATTTCTTTTGATTGGAACCTAAATAATATTCTCTCCAGAAAAAACTAGCCTTAGATGAGTTGTACAGGGTGAAATTTAATTCTAATTCAATTTAACCAACAAGGTTTGGGTCAATTAGAAGGTCTCTTACAATGTAGTGAACTAAGGTTCAAATTTTAAGTGATAGAAGTGCCCATATTTAATGGTCGATAGTGTTTGAAATAGAATTAACTCTAATATTGAAACGACCATTTCTCACAACAAGTATTATCCAATACAATTATACAAAATCAGTAATTTTTTTAATACATTTTCAGAGCTGAGTACACAGAATTCGCCCACAAACCTTTTCATAACATATCGGAGTTTAGGGCACAAACTCGTCCACAAACTCACTATAGAGAAATTTATTATTATGATCTCACACCACAATTAACCCATAAATCACAAAATGAATTCCAACACACTTGTGGTTGTGGACCTACCAACATATCAGAGTATGCAACATAAAATCTCAGGCCTAACAAGGGTTAAGCATTTATTCCAAGACATATATCCAAATAGTAAATGTGGCATTATAAAAATATGAGGGCCCTATGATGGAAATATAGAAATTAACACAACATCAATACCAAAAGAGGCGTACAAGATTCTCAACGTCTATGCCTTTGGTTGCTTCCCTTGGCCTCTAGCCAGATTAGAGGTCTCACCTGAAAAATTATTTATAATGATGGGGTGAGACATAAAGTCTCAGTAACCAAAATCAATTTACAAAATATACAGGGAATGATTGTAAGTCAAAGAAACAGGTTTAACTGATATAATAATAATAATAATAATAATAATAATAATAATAATAATAATAATAATAATAATAATCTCATAATCCAAAATTTAACATAATATAATCAATGAATAAAATCATCCCCACTCATCCATCATGCTCCTCCTTATCTCCTCTGGACTGGTACAACCTATCAGTGCTAGTATACCATGCCAAATGTTAGCTAGTTACATCAAGAATATTGCCTCCTCTCATGCTACCACTAATATACTGTAACATGGAGGTGTCCGCCCAAAACACTCAACTTCAAATCTGGGCTAGGATTGAGAGAGTCAATAGGCACACAATTCATCATATCTCTTCCACACAACCCAACATATCCCGTAATATAAACATAATAAATTAATACAGCTTTCGTAAACAATTACAAGAATTCTAAATTCTTATACAACATTCCATCTCAAACAACATATCCATCACAACAGTAACAATTTAATAATAATTTCCACTTATATATGTAAATTGGAAAATACACTGCTTCACTGAAATAAATTCATATTCAGACATAAATATAATCTTGCAAAACACATACAAGTAATATAGATCAAAGTAAGGTTTATAAAACACCTTACAGCCCAAAGCAAGCATACAAAATAAATTAACCCTGGTTACCTCAACTCCAAGCTTAACCTTAATTTGAACAGAAAACCCGTGCTATCACCGATCACAATAAAACTCTACATTATTAATGAAAATACAAATTAACGAAACGTATTAATAAAATAAATAATTTACATAATTTAACTCCCAAAAACCCAATTTTCTCTACAATTCTTATCCTCAATTATTCCAATTTCCTTAAAAATCCTTAATTATAGATCATTCCTCATAAACATAAAGCACTCTTAAAATCCTTAAATAACATTTAACATACCTATAATTACAAAACACTTTCTTCTCTTAAAATCCTTAATTATTGATCCTCAAATAACCAAAAATATTCCTATCAAGACCTCACCCTTTCTTCTCTTCACAAAACACTTCACCTGCGTGAAGTGTTTATGGGAGGGGGTATTTATAATACCCCCTCTCCTCCTATTCTCGTTGCTATCAGGCGCCAAAGCAATATAATAATAATTTTTTTTTTGGATAAAGGGGTCATTCCCCTTATCTCTTCATGTTGGTAGGACTTTGAATTTTTTTTATTTTATATTATTATATTATTTTATAATATAATATTATTTATATTATATTATATTATTATTTTAATAAATAATTATTTTATTAATTAAATTTTAATTTCTAATTTTTTTAAAAAAAATTCTATTAAATTTATACTTATCTCCAAAGTATAATTATATCCTAAAATAAAAATAAGGATGTTACAAATATGAGATAGGGTAAAGGGGCAAAAATACCACCTATAATCTTTTATAAGAAGAGCTGCTGGATATAAATAAATTTTGAGTGTAAAAACACACATAATATTTTTAAAGGGAGAAAAAACACCATGCTCGTTAACTGTGCAAAACGTCTGTTAATTTTTCTTCTATGAAGCCCACTAGCATCTACATGTCAAGTATGCCCCTCATCTCAATCTACCCCAATCCTCCCCCAAAAAAATCCTCCTTCTTTTACCTCCTACAACGTCCTCCCCCTCCAGTCACTGCCACAGTCACTAGCTAGCATTGGCCACTCGCCGTTGCTAAATGCAAATGGGTCCTCACTTGGCAGCATTGGCCACTCCCCATTTCTAAACACAAATGGGTCCTCCATCATCGTCTCCATTGTCTTCATCATTTGCTGCACCGTCTCCGCTGTAGGAAAGCGATCCCACAACCCTGCTTTTAATCATGATTCTGCTTTAGCTTTTCCCTTTCAACATTCTATTAACCCTAAACTAGAGAATTATCTAGAAATCAAATACACAGGCAATCTTCAGACACAATAAAATAGAATGTTTTAGTATCACGCCCTCTTAATATGATAATAAACTAAGTATGTTAGACCTAGCTATAAACCACGAAACTTAGTCCTAGATTTTCTTAAAGAAATACACAACATAAAACAATTTCTATTACTTTTTCTATTATCTCTTAAAGAAATACACATCCACGTCTATTTCTTCTGTTACTTTTTCTATTATTCTCTTATGAGTCAGCAGGCCGAAACCTAAAGAAAATGAAATGGTACTGGGATACAAGGAAAAATATAGTGTTTTTTTTACAAATAAAGTCTGTATCATTACCATATCAGTAAAAGAATAAGGGAATACATCTTAGCCCACACTAGATTTCTCTAAGGACCTTGAGGAACTAACTCTATCAATCTGCAAAATTCTTCTAAGAGAGCTTGGTGGATTAATGTACCGTCCTCCATAAGACAAGCTCTTTAAAGCTTCTTTGGCTAACCAATCAGCAGCCAAATTACATGTACGAGGAGAAAAAATGAGGCTAAGATATCTATTCTTTTCTAGAGCAAAATAAATTTCTTCTACCAAAATTCGAGCTCTCCAATCTGGATAGATGGACTTCCTATGGACAACCTCTACCAACAGCTTGCAGTCGGATTCAACAATGATTGTTCCCAAATCCTTCTCAGGCATACTTTTTATAGCTTCCAATAGTACCAAAGCTTCAGCATGGAAAGGTGAATGAGCAGCTAAATTCTTGGAACACATATTAATAGTCTCACCTGCATTATTGCGCAACACAAAACCAATACCACCAGTGTTATTAGTCACTGCAAAAGCACCATCCACATTAAGTTTTAAACTTCCCCTTAATGGTAACTCCCATCCTGGGGCTGAATTTGCAGGTCCTGAGGCCTCATGCTTAACTTCATACCAACCCTTTATTGTTCATAGTTCATGCACAACTTTGTTGGCTAAGCTACGTACCCATGAAATATCAGGAACCTTATTCTCATATAATTCACTACACATGTTGTTCCAAATAAACCATAGCAAATAAGCCGTTAAAGCCTGATAAAATTCATCATTTTGCAGATTATTACAGATCAATAACAGCAAATCTATAAATGAATTAACATTACTATCAGCAACAGTAATTCCCAAAGGACTAGCATACCATACTCTTTTAGTCTACTCACATGTTAAGAGCATATGTTCTATCGTTTCAGCTGCCAAACAGCATCTCAAACAAGAAGGGGAGGGAGTGCATTTTCTTTTGCATAGGGCTTCCAATGTAGGCAATGCATTACTACAAGTCCTCTAAAGAAAATGTCTTATTTTTTGGTTGGACCTTAAGAGACCAAATAATTTTCCATATTTCATAAGAAAATTGCTTGGAGGTACTAGGACTGTCAGGAGGCCTAATCTTATACATATTCTGAAGCCATTTATATCCCAATTTGATCAAATACATACCATTATGACTACCCAACCAATTAACCTTATCTCTAATTCTTATACCAGGAATTCCAATGTTACCAATGGCTTGTTTCAAATAGTCTGCAATTGCTACAGAATCTAGCTCCCAATGGCCTTGTCTTATCACATATTCAACTCTCATACTCCCTAAAGGTTCATGTATAAATTCACTAGGGATTCTAGACTGAGGAATAATAGGAATCCAAGCATCAATCCAAAATTCAATTCTTGAACCATCCCCAACTTGCCAAAAAATATTAGACTCTAAGACACACCTTCTTGCCAGCAAACTACTCCAAGCCCAAGATGCTCAACCTCCTTTCTTAGCAGTCATAAATGTACAATGTAGGAAGTAGATACCCTTAAGTACTTGAACCCATAATGAGTTAGGCTCATTCAACATTCTCCAATATTGTTTTCCTAGTAATGCTAGATTAAATTTTTGAAAATCCTTAAAGCTCATTCTTCCCTCCCTTTTACCCTTCGTCATAACATCATATGCCTTCCAATGTATATTTCTCCCTTCCTCAGTTTCCCCCCACCAAAAATATGAAATAACCCTATCTAATTCTTGGCATGTCTTCTTAGGGTATTGGAAACAAGCCATTGAATAGGTTAGAACAGCATTTGCAATAGCCTTAATTAAAGTCTCCTTTCCTGCTTATGAGAGAAATTGTTTGTTCCAACCCCTCACTTTTTTTCTCACCCTATCCCTTACAAAAGCCAAAGCTTGCACTTTGGACTTGCTCCATAAGATAGGGAGTCCTAAGTACTGCACAGGATAATCAGCCCTAGGAAGTCATAAACATTCACAAATATTATTTTTAACTTCATCTGATGTTTTACTTGACACAAACATACAAGACTTATCGATATTAATACTTTGGCCTAAAGAATGACAATATTCTTCCGACAAACTCTTAATAACAAGATAATTTCTCCTACTAGCATTAAGAAAAAGGATCGAGTCATCAGCAAAAAAACAATGAGTCAACATAAGACAAGTTCTTGTGATTTTAATCCCCTGCAAATCACCCCTATCAGCATACACACAAATCATTCTAGAAAGTAAATCTGCTACCAAAATGAACAAATAAAGAGAAAGGGGATCATCTTACCTAAGGCCTCTTTGAGGCATAAAAGAATCAATTGTTCTGCCCTCCAATTTCACAGAAAAAGATACAGAAGATACACATTTCATAATTTTAGCAACCCATTTAGCTTCAAAATTCAGTTTTAATAATAAGGCTTCAAGAAAATCTCATTCCACACGGTCATAGGCCTTATTCATAACAATTTTCATAAAAGCATCTCCTCTTCCACTCTTCAAGTAATGACAAGCCTCATGCACAATAAAAATGTTGTCTTAGATTAACCTTCCAGGAACAAATGCTTTCTGTTGTTTAGAGACAATTTTAGGTATAAGGCTTGTCATTCTATTAGCAATAATTTTAGAAATGATCTTATAGCAAAAGTTACATAGGCTAATAGGCCGAAAGTGACCCACAGTTTCATACGCTTCCAGTTTAGGAATTAAAACCAAATTAGTTTGATTTAGCTGCTTTAAATCTAGATCTTTAAAAAAGGATTGCTTCACTATTCAACAAAGAAGGGCCTATACTATCCCATAAATGTTGATAAAACAAACCAGGGAATCTATTAGGCCCCGGGGCCTTAAGATTCCCTAATTCAAATGCTGCAATTCTTACTTCTTCATCAGTAATTGGTAAAAGTATAAGTGAGTTATCCTTATCTGTGACTAGTAGCTCAATATAGTTCAAAACATTGTGAAAATGCCTATCCCCAGTAAATGTAAATAGTTCTTTATAAAAATAAGAAAAATAGTCCCCTATCTCATTTTGATCGTCAGTCCAAGTATCATCAGACTTACGCAAATGCACTATCTTGTTTTTAACCCTATGTTGCAAAGTAGTAGTATGAAAGAATTTGGAGTTAGCATCCCCCCATTTAAGTCAATTAACCCTAGCCCTTTGAAACCAATATTTCTCCTCCCAAACCCAACACTCCTCCATCTGACTCACAATGCCTTCCATCCTTTAGACATTTTTCTCATCCTAAACCCCTTCATAATATACTTTAAATTCACTAAGCAATATGATTAGTTCCTTATGATTATTCGAGAACATTTTCTTATTCCATTTAACCAGAATGCCCCTTTATTTATCTAACATGGAAATAAAAGAAATAATTATTCCTTGATTCTTACCCCCCTCACTGCCCCAATTTCTAGCTATTACATCATTATATTCATCATGATCTACCCAAAACATTTCAAATTTAAAATCCTTTTTTCCCCTAACACCACTAAACACAGGGTAAATCAACAAAGGAGAGTGATCAGAGCTAATGGGTTCAAGATCACACACATATGCAATTAGGCAAACCTCCTACACGCTCTATTACAAATTGCACAATCCAGCCTTTCTTTAATATTGGCTTCATTCATATGCCTATTTGACCAAGTAAAGCTCATCCCCTTAAATCTCATATCAAGCAAGTTACATTCATTTAAAAACTCTTGGAACTCCTCAAAAGAAGACTGTGATCTGACTCGGCCTCCTTCCTTCTCAAAATTATAAAGCAATTCATTGAAATCCCTAAATCACAGCCAAGGTATGCTCTTCCCAGGATCAAATTGTCGTAATTTTCCCCACCAATCCCTTCTATCTTGCTCTGGCGGCCTATATACCATAGTAATATACCCCTTGACAGGATCTAAGCCTCCCAAAACTTTGACATATATAAAATTCTTCTTTAAGCTCATAATTTCTAGAAGCACCCCTTCCTTCCACCACAGTACCAAACCCCCACTCAATCCAATTGGAGCTACATAATGAAAGTGTTGAAAATGAAGTCTTCTCCTCAAACGATCTACTTTACTAAAATTAGCTCTAGTTTCAGAGAGGAAAACTAAAGAGGGTCTATATTTACTACACAGAAATCAAAGATTCCTGCCTGTCAGGGGTGACCCCAAAACCTAACAGTTCCACCCAAAGGAAGTCATGGCTCCAGGGTGGTCGTTACCGGATGACTACCAGAGCCCACATTAGTAGAAAAAAACAAAATCCTCAGGTAAAGCAGCTAATATATCAAACCTGGTTCCAAAAGAAATTTCAACAATTGGTACATTAATAAGAGAGTCTCTTCCAACTTTTCCTCTACTACCATTACGCTTCAGCCTTCCTACCTTCTTTTTAACATCCTTTGTAGCTACTGTAAAATCATCCCCCTTCAGAACTACACACTCCTTCTGTCTTTTAGTTTCAGGGAGTGCCCACTCTTCTGCCACTAAGGAAAAATATAGAGTTACTTTGGAATAACGATTGGAATTTTTAAAATCAGCTTTTCAATTATGATTTACAGTATACGAGGTAAGTATGTGACTCGTGAGAGGATTATTGTCTCGAATTACGTGTATAAGCACTTTTAGAATCCTTAATCTTAATCCCAAATATGCTTATAGCCTTTTGTTTGAATTAAAAAGTATGATATTGTCTTTTCCTAACCAAAAGATAAAAGAAAAGAAAAGAAAGTAGAAGCATAAAACTAAGGGTTTGTTTGGGAAGGTGGTGGGGGCTAAAAAAGTACGATAGGAAAGGTAAAAGCATGGTGGGAGTAAAATGAGATGTTTGCGTTGGCATTTTTTTTAGATGGCCTTTTAGGTCAAAAGCTACTTTTAAGAAGAAGCCACTAAGACTTGCTTTTCACAGTGTAGATAGGCTTCTATCATCGTCAATTTAAACATAAACCATATTTACAATATGATTTTTATCTTATCTTAAGTTTGTAAAAGTCGTATTGGAAAAAAAATCATTTCTACTATCGTTAATTTAAACGGGCCCAAAAGTAGCTCCTTCTGAATTATTGTCAGTGTATGACAAAACTCATGAATACACAAATAACTCACTAATTAAAGCACATGAATTTTCCTACATCAATAGCGGAAGACTATAAGAATTACTTCTCGTCATTGCTAAGCTTTGATCAGACAGAGAACTCACAAATCCTGATGAAAGAGAAATAAAGATAAAAGATAATTGTTAGGTTTCTTTCTGACTGGCTTTGAGGCACAGCGATGACAACTGGGTTAAGAGCCATTACCGGTCAAGGAACCTCAGATGAGCAGACTAGGTTTTCTTACGCTCCTCTCATTTGGTCATAAATTAAATTGTGTGTCTTTCACCATCAGAAAAATCACATTAATAGCTAATAACCCTAATCTTGAATTGGACCTAAATTTGACTTACGGGTCACACTCAAAATATTTTAATTAATTACCTAATTAATAATGACTAATAATAATTATAATATATTAAAATATCTAACATTCTCCCACTTGGTCCGTAACTATATGTCAGTTTCCCCGTCCATATTAAGGCTATGCTATAAGAATCATGGTGATAAGTCCCCTTAGTCGAGTATTATCTTTCATGTATTACGTAGCAGCATCCTTACTTAATGGGTTAAAACTTAATGAATAAACCTTAAATGTTTATTCGGTTCCTACTTGAACGTTTTTCAATCTCGATAACTATGTATCAATATGAGACAACAAACTTTAACTTGAATTTCATTATTTGACAATACCTCATCTAGATTACTCAATGTAATCCAACTCACATATAAGGTATTTGATCCTTTAATGTCTCTAAATGCATGCAATTCATTCAAAGATCAATACTTTATGTGTTTATGACATATTGACTTTATGGTCATAGAACACCCTTAATGGGTTTAAATTAATTTAAAACCACATGATGAAATTCTTTAACCGACAATCTTATAACTTGCCTCAAAGAATGACTAAGTTAAGCAATTCATGGTGGAACTAAGAAATCAGTAACTACTTAGCAATCTTGTATTCTTCCATGTTGCGTTTTGTTCATTAAACATAAAGATGCATCATAATATTAACTATTTAATAGTTAACACATCATACGAAACTAAACAAAGCTAATCATTCTCCTATATGTAGAGCATGAGGCTTAATGTACATTTTGTAATGTACTTCATGATGACTTGCATCTTTTCAATTATTATTCAAGTAAGAGTATGTCTAATAATCCTCCTAAAGTTGTTTTCCAATGGTATTACATGTTTTTGTGCATATTCAAGCAAGCTTGCACCTGAGAAATTAAATTAGAAGGAATACAATGATATATATTAGAGATATAAAGGCCAATCTAATTGTATTTTCATAATAGCAACTACCATCTATCCATAAATGTTTAAGTACTTGTGATCGTAAGTTACTTATGACATTCTCAAGTATTTTGAGAACAATCTCCTTATGTATTTTAAAAGAATACTACATTTATCCTAATCATATGACAAACTTGAACAATGATGATTTTGTTATGTGCAACACCTTATGTCAAAATTCATAAGCAATAAGTGAATTGTCATTTTGTTCAATATAGATAATTCAACTCCCACTAATCTAGTGAAACAAACAAGACTATGATACTTTCAACTTTATCATGTATGTAAATGCATCATAAACATTTATCACTAATATAAGACATGCTTATGAGGACGATTTCTCAGTTTTGCTAACTAAATTCTCCTTATAGTTTATGTGATCCTTTCTTTTAATTCACATACATCTCTCCCTGTTACTATAATGGAAAGATACCAATAGAATTTAGGGTCACTCTCATTGTTTATACTCTAGTCAGATTACTTGAAATACATTATGTATAGTTGGTAGCAATTGCCAAATTTGAATTGTCATTTGTCTTAACTCAATCTGTTGACATATTGAAGTTGTTCAATAAGGGCACCATCTATTAATTTGAAATATCCCTTGTTTGTTTCAGAATTATTTTTCCTAATAGTTGATTGAGTCCTTAATGTTAATGCTTCTTATTTCATGCTTAACCAATTGAGAATTTCAGAACTTCATTATGTTTCACATGTATCTCAACTAGAAGAGTATAATGTAAAATCAATGTTCTATCATGACTAGAAGTTACAATCTGTTATGTGTGATCATATTGAATGAGTTTGATCACTTCCACTAATCATGTCAATTCTTGATAATTTGGCATTTTAAAATTACTACGCAACTTATAAACTAACATGAACAACTTAATAGAATTCCCAAGATCTCTCTGCATCTTCACCAAAATGTGAAGTCTTAGTCCTTGGGTTGTTTTCCTTCCACACTCTTTCGTTTATAAGACAATTCTAAATAAACTAAGCTTCCAACTTTTAGATTTTAAAAGGGTTTAAACACAATTTTGTTAAAAACTCATCTAAAATATATATAATTGTCTTGAGTGCATTTCTTAAGAGGAACACATATAAGCTAAGTTACTGTCCTCAGTCATATACTCATCATGTCATCTATCTCTTTTAATTAACGTCACTATATTAATCTATTTACCAGATTAGTTACCCATTTTTTCCTTATATACTCTAAGTATCAAATGACACTACCTAATTATAAAGCAAATAGTGTTCAAGTATTGTGAAGAGTCAACTATAAACAGGATGAACTATTTCATCTGTTAGAATAAAACCAATGGCAACTACTGCCTCAAATCAAGCCTCTAATTATAGACAGATTAAACTTTATATGTCTATTACTTTATGGCCTTTGGGTTGATAGCTTGATAGCTCTCATTTAAAATCTCATGCTTTTCCAAAAGAAAGCAAAACTTATATATACACATTTCCAATGAATACTTGATGTCTGTATATGTATTCATGAAAAAGAGTAATGACTCATGAGATAATAAATTGAGGATCTGTCTCATCTAGATTAATGAAGACATTTTACCCTATTAGAAGAATCACTTCATAGTCAACAAAACAATGCAATAACATTTATGAAAATTTCTAAGTTTGTCCTTCAGCTTATCAACAACTATTGACCTTGTTCCATTCTTTATGTACTTATAATAACCAGCTCTTAATTGATATTACTTTATTGAAACAATGGTATTATCTCATTTCTTAAGCTAGTATTATAAATACTAGAACTTTTCTTAATGTTTAGTTTATTCTAATGGTAGCAGTTCTCTTTATAGGCTCAATTGTCTCTAATAAATTATATCAAACTAAATAATTAAACAAATAACGATCAGGCTGTAAAGTCAAAATAAAGTTAAATCATTCTTACGAAGTTTACTATAAGAGGCAAGCAACAATTGCATATAGGCATATGTTTATCAAAGTAAATTATATAGTTATAAATTCGTATCACTAATATCTACCTATGAACAAAGACATTAGCATATCATGAATTTATCTCAAATTGATGAAACTAGAATGCAGTTATATCCCCTAATGCCTGTAGGCCACTTAGAAAATATAACGCTTTCCATTTCACCTTAATTAAAACTATGATTATAATTATCTACCTATGGGTAAAAATTAATTATAACCATACATTTAATTACAATTGATGCCTTAAATCTTTATGTGATGTATTTTGTTCATTAGAACAAAATAAAGTGTATGTATCTTGTGAGGATGTTATGGCTACTCCTCGATTCTACATACTCATTACAAAGACATCACATCATTGTGTATACTAATTGTACTTATGATTATAATGTGATATGATAAAACCATATGTGATTAAATATGCACATAATATGTGCATAAGGATGTTGTAGTTATTCCTTAAACAAAATATGTATGCTAATCACTAATATCAAATATGTATAATTTGAATACCATACACACACACACACATAATGTCAATCGGAATCCTAATTAATTAATTTAATCAACTTTTGAAGATTAATATTATAAAATCAATATGATATTATTTATACATGTTGTAAGAGGGCGTTGTAGCTACCACTCTAGTATGCAAGTTAATCATAAATATCAATAATGTTCACTTAAATTATGTATATGCACAGCTTCATGGAAGACTTAACCAATTAATTTAATCAACATAAGTGACTAAATACAATCCTCCCATTTTGATTAAATTAATATTACCCATTTAATAGAGTTGATATGTTAAAACACATAAGTGATTATTTATACATGCAATAGAGGATGATGTGGCTATTCCCTAAGATGCATGTTAATCAAAAATACCAACCTTGTGCATTTAAATTCCAAATATGCATGAATCCTTAATGAGAATATATTTAATAGATTACTTTAATCAATAAAATGTGACTAAATAATCAAAAAAAATAAATTCTTCCACTATTTTATACATTCAAAATAAATCCAATATATGCACATCTTGATGGAGGGACTAATCAATTAATTTGATCAAAAAAGTCCCTAAATAATTAATTAGAAACCCTCCCACTGTTTTATGTGTACAAAAAATTGTTTAAAGCATTAATTTTGGCACTTTTAAACTTAAGTTAAGCTTTTCAAAATTTGAATAGTTAGATAATTGCCTAAAGTTAACTTTTACAAATGTTTAGACAATTAGATAACTCATAAAATAATTTTGCAAATTTTTCAATATGCGAAAATTGCCAAAATTAATCCTTTTCATTAATTTTAACAACTTAATGTGATATAATCAAAATTATACACAAAACAGGAGTTAATTTAGTTGACAATGAGCAAACTGTTTATTCAATCCAAAATTATTTCTGGAAATTAAAACTTAGATAGCCCATTAAAATTCAAAATGAAACAGGGCCCACAAGATAATTTCCAGAAAAGAAACTAGGTAATGAAGGCCTATAATGTTTCTAAGCGTCACTGTCGAAATATATAAAAGGTCTTGACCCAGAAAAGTGATATAAAAAATCCAAAATAAATCAAAAAGGGTCTCGACCCACATCATAATAAATTCCAGTCTGGTTCAGTCCAATTGATTCACCATCCAACTAAAGCAATGTCTAAAAAAAATTGAAAAACCCAAGTCCAATTAATGGTTGCATCCTAGATGCTTAATTAATTAAATAAATAGGAGCAAGCCCAAAATGACTGTCTCGGCCTAGGACGAACAAAATATATATAAGAAAATAAAAATGGACAAAAGTCCAACACTTCGTTCGGCCCATTAATTTGAATAAAATAAAAAAATACAAACACCATAGGCCCAAGAACCACATCGGCCCACACTGCAAGGTAAGTGAAACGCAAAGTTTTGCTAAGGACAAGACGTCGCCGTTTCTCGCGGGGGGAGGAAGCCTTTTTGGATCACACAAAACGATGTCATTCGGTGTTTCTTTCTCATCTGAGTCGGATCCCTACATCTCGACATCGACCCGGATGCAAACCCGACTAGGTTCGCCACTTGCCGCGATTCCATACGTTAATCCCAGGCGATCTGAGAGCTTAATGATGGCGATTTCGATGGCAATGATCTCAAAGAACAAGAATAAAAACGATCTGGAACTCTCATCGGCATAATCTCTCAAAATCAACACAGAATCAAAACAAATAATTTGTGTTTCAAATCAAATCAGAGAACACGATTTCTAGGTTATTCGACTCCCCAATGAAGAACCGACAGTGACGATGTAGGCAGGCGTAAACAAAACTAAATCCAATCAAGCTTTGTAAATTGATTACAAAAGCAAAACGAATGATCATGAATTTGAAACAGATTGAATCAAAAATTGGAGGTTCTGATGGCGACTCACACAGTGAAGCAATAACAAAAAAAAAAATAACTGAGCAATAATTTCACAAGAAACCACAAAATTAGAAAAGAGCAGTCACAAATTCAAAATATATATGCAATCTTTAGGCTCTTCAAAAATTTCCAATAAAGAGAATGACGGTGCCATTGAAGAACAAGATTGTTCTTCTCTCGTCCATTAGCCCGAACACCCAAATCGAAAATCAAGCACAAAAATTCCCAAAATGAAACAATTTATTAATAATAAATTGGAAACATAGATGAATTAACTTTCAGCAATATAATTCATCTACTTAAAGAATTCGATCTTCAATCCAAGCTATAGAACCTCGTGTAAAATTATTACGGTAAATTCAATTCAATTTTATGCTTAGATCTTCCCCGGTTAAAAAGTAGAAGGCAGAAGATCAGAGAACTACCACATGTAAGATAAAACTCATGAATAGACAAATAAATCACTAATTAGAGTACATGAATTTTCCTACATCAATAGCAGAAGACTTATAATAATTACCTATCGTCATTGCTAAGCTTTGATCAGACAAAAAACTCACAAATCCTGACGAAAGAGAAATGAAGACAGAAGATAATTGTCAGATCTCTTTCTGATTAGCTGTGAGGCAGAGCGATGACAACTAGATTAAAAGTTGTCACTAGTTAGGGAACCTCAGATAAACAGACTAGGTTTTCTTACACTCGTCTCATTTGGCTGTAAACTAAATTATGTGTCTTTCACCATCGGAAAAATCACATTAATAACCTTAATCTTAAATTGAGCCTAAATCTAACTTATAGGTCACACTCAGAATATTTTAATTAATTATCTAATTAATAATAACTAATAATAATTATAATATATTAAAATATTTAACCATCAGAAGTTGCTTTTGGGCTAAAACCCCGTTAGAAAAATCACCAACCCAAGCAGCATCCCATACTTCGGCCGTGCTTTTTTTCAGCTTTAAGGCGCGTTTTGCCCTCCCCACTGCTTTCAAAAACAGGCTTAAATGAATGGTGCTGACGGGCGAATCTCACAAGCGGATCTCGTGTCAAATCCAATCGTCATGAAACTCGCCACGCTGGATTCATGGATTGGAGAAAGAAGTTAAGATTCTTGCATTAACTTCGTCGTTGACCCACAAACCCCGCTTCCTCCCCATCTCTTCTTCTCTGTTTTTTCCCCTTCGTCGCTCATGGCGTCTTCAACAACGGCTTTGCGCCTCATCGCCGTCCTCTTAGGGTTTCTCGCCCTATCCATCTCCTCCACGGCTAGACCTTGCAGAACCTTCTTCGTCTCCTCCTACTCCGTCTCCGTTAGGCGCCATTCCCCCACCACAACACTCGCCGCCTTCAAAGAGATCAGATCCCTCGCCGTCGTCGGAAATAACGATGATAACTACGATAATCCCTCTCTTGCGGTGGAGATCTTCTTCGATGGCGCCCTCTCAGGCCAGCCCCTTGAAAAGGACGAGCATGCGACTGAAATCGAGCTTCAAATGTCGCAGATACGAGCCCCCTTGGGATTCTCGTCCCGTAATTTCAGCTCGTTCCGTGAGCGCACTGTCGACATTGCGAGCGTTGTTCTGGCGCTACTCTTCGGCGTCGCTGGTGGGGCTCTCACTGCTACCGGTTTGTACTTAATATGGTCTGTATTATCTGACCGCTATGATAATCGTGATTCTTACGATGATTATTCCGATGATGACGAAGAAATCGATAACCCTAAGAAATCGGGGTACGTGAAGATTCAGGCGTTTGAATCTGCGCCTGCACTAGCCAAGGAATCGGCATGATTTGAGGATATAGCAGTCATTTGCGCTTGGTTGTTGTAGTTTTTGAATCTAAAAGTGGATTCTTGATAAACCTAGTTAAATTGAAAACAGGCAAACTTTTCGCCTGCATCGATGTTTTTAATTGCATTTTTTTTTCGTTTGTATTTTCTGCTCCCAGTTTCTCCAACTTGTCGTTTGTAAACTGAAAACACTCTCCAACTTTTCGCCTGAATCTAGTCAGTTGTATTTTCTGCTCCCAGTTTCTATGAGAGTCGTTGATATTATCTCCTCACTAACATAATTCTGAGAGGACGGTTATTCCTTCGTCGTCATATCCACTTTTGGCTGCTTCGATTCGTTTGTGTTTATGAGGTTTTCAAATCATGGTTTGTGTAAATCGAGATAAAATTTCTCTCACATATTTATTTCGTAAATCATAAAAAGTATTCTTAAAAGTTAATTTCAAACACACACGAAATCCCATGGCGCCATTCCCGGCTAATCTGAGTGTCGCTTAAGGTTTGGTTTAAACCGGTTTATGTATAAGCCTAGTTCACGTAAATCGAGATAAAACCCGTAAAACTACCTCGTATTCCGTAAATCACGATTGAAAAACACTTATAGAGGCTATCCAAACATACGATATCAGTACCTTGTGTCACATACTTTTAGTTGGAGAGTGTAGTGATGATAGTTGAAGTGGAAAGGAACCTACCTACCACCTGATCGAGAAATACTTGCGTTGTTATTAGCATATTTGGATAATCTCTATAAGTGTTTATGAATTGTGATTTACAGAATACGAATTAGCTTTTACGGTCTACTAACTTTACGATCTACGTCATAAATATGTGGAGGAGATTTATCTCAATTTATGTAAATTAGACTTATACATAAAACCGATTCAAACAAACAAACCTATCCACTTTTAGATTTTATGTCTCTTTTATTTATACTTGTGATTAAGATTTGCTTGTGAACTTGTTTAAGTTGGTCGTAGAGCTCTATTTTAGTCAACGTTAAAGGCACTATTTATTGCTGTCATTTGCATCATTTTCTCTAGATTGGGTTTAATATTTATAAAGAAAAAGGTCGGGCGTGTAATTAAGGCCCTAATTTCTCATGAGTTTATCTACCTTCAGCTAATCTGCTTTATTTTAACATTATCCTGTGGACGGTCTCCTGAGTTATTAGAATATTTTATGTTATCTATAGATATAAACAGAGGGAGGAGGAGATAAAATTCATGCATTTAACTGGTTTTTTAGGGGGTGCCAAATGTAATTTTAGACCGGTAGTTCCTGAATCAGGTCACTTGAGTAGATTTGCGCTTGCACATATTAGGTTAAGGCTTGACATTCCGGTTTGATTGCAGACCTTAAGTATTACATCCTTAATATAAAATATTGTTTATTTTTTTTTTAGAGATACAGAAAGTTAAATAAATTAGTTAATATTATTTAATTGTATATCAATTTATAAATTAGATAATTTAATTAACTATAAAAAAAATAAATATCAATACTTTAAATTATTTTATTTAACTTTTTTATTCTCTTTAAAAAAATCAACTATGTCTTATATTTTTTTTATATTAAGCGTATATAGTTCCTGAAGGTCATGTTATAACACGATGAAATCTAAACATACTTGGTCTTGTGTTGGGTCCAAAACATAAAAAGCTAAAAGAGTTCACTTTACTTTTAAATCTAAAATATCAATCCATTGAATCCTCTGAAGTCATAATTTTTTCTAAAAATTAGAGGAAAAAATTAAAAAGAATATTTTATAAAAATCAACACGCTATAGAAAGGAATAATACTCTCTGCCAATTGAGTTTTGTCGCCCTTGACTTGCAAAATCCATTGAGAATGCAGCTCAAACTAGGGGGGGGGGGAAAGTTTAAGCCCCAGGGAAATTGTAACAAAAATTCATAGCACACACAGCATTACAATTCGAGAATTTTGACAGTAGGAGAATTGAAAAGCGAATCTCACAGTTAAGAGAACAGATATCCATCTTTTGAAGGTGAATAACATTACATGTAGTATTTAAGATAGACTGCTACAGAAACATTTAACACTACGGACCTCGTGCAAAACATGACACAATTACTCAGATTCCAAATGGGGCAAAGAGATGTAATGTATATATACTCCTATCATGGTAAAAGCACGTTAAAGAGACTTTCAGATTCCATCAAACGGGAAAGTAGTAATTTCAAGTTTCAACAAGAGTATAAACCTAGACATCGCATCATAATACAAAGATAAGGCTTATCTAGCTTTGTCTACTGTACATGAGTTCATGCAAGACGTTTGATCAGATGCTACAATAAGCAGTAAAACACTATCTAGCTTACCGTGCACATGTTCAAGGCACAAAAGTCCATCCTAACTTTTTACTTCACCACAGTATTTTTTCATCACCGAATCCTCAAAGGATGAATGAAGACATAGATTATGGATCAGAACATGCACAATAATCCCTAAACATGCAAGGTTGACAAGTTGTGTTCAAACAGAAAGTAGTAAATATCTAAGATTCCTCACGGCCCCACTGGAACCTGAAACAAATACATTCAGATATATGATGAATCAGTATTCAAGCGAGCCCATTGATGGAAAGCCAGAAAGGTCCTGAGATTCTGCAGTGCTGCTGTTCATCCTTTGTCCCCCGTTCGGACCCAGCGACGATTCCACTGATTGCTCGCCCATCTTCATAATATCCTCAGGTGAGAGTATCTTGATGTACCAAACATTATTGACGAATGATCTGCCCCCATCATGCAAGAATTCCACACCAAAACAAAGTCAAAGATCAAGATGGAATAATAGATAATGCAATGAGAAATAAAGCTGTAACTTTAGATATAAATTACACTGCCTTCCCATGAAAAATGTTCAAATAGTACAATCCTCTCCTTTGTTGGAGAAGTCCCGTTTATACAACTATAAAATATAGCAAATATTAAGTATATATATTTGACCAAATATAAAGTCAGCCACTTTTGTTAAAAAATTTTACTTTTTTAGCTTCTAACAAAAAATTTATAGTATTGAAAAAAAAAGTATTAAAATATCCTGACTTTATATTTGACCAAAGTCAGGATATTTTTCTAATATTTTAACTTCAAGGAATCAAGAGGCTATGAGAATGGTTTTTATGATAAAGAATGTGTGATTTAAACATCTTTCAGGAAAAATGAGAATAATTTAACCCTGAACTCTTATCTGATGTGGATGTACTTACTCCCAGGGATCGTCTCCAAGGAGAAGAACATCATTCTCCCTGTCGACGAATACAAGCTGCCAGCCTGATCTAAGAGGGTCTTCTAACTTCCCCTCAATTCCAAACATCTGGGCCAACTCCTCCCTCAGCTCATGATAGCTGCTGAACCGAGAGATATCAAGTGAGCGCCCAACCGAACCTGATTTGTAGACCTGCAGAGGCAGAACATGACAAAAATTGGTAGTACAAGGACACAAATCTGAATCAAACATCATTTTATGTAATGAATCAAACCTTGACAAATGTCGGAGTTTGGTTTTGCGGGTCAACTTGCCCTGAACTCTGAATCAACTCCGCAGAATCTTGCACACAATTATACAGAGGAGCCTGAAATCCAGAGTCCCCTAATGGCATGGTTGATGCATCAGTACTAACCGAGGACGTTGAAAAACCAGGAACAGTGGTGGGGAGCAGAAGTCCAGACGAATCAATATTGACTCCAAAGAGAGTAGGATTGTGGGCATCTGAAGTACAATGTGATGGCACCGTTGCAGAATCTTTCTCAGTATACTGTGAGTGCGATATTGAGTTGCCAAAAGCAGCACTCACCTGCACGGGCGGATACTTCGGACTCCATGATTGTTGGGTCAATTGTTCAGTCAGCACGGACTGACTGCTTCTTGGTAAGTTGAAAATATTGCTACTCCCTTCAGGACCAAGTGAACCGAGCATGTTCTGCGCAGGGGAAACCGAAGAGAACTTTATGCTCGAATCAAAGAAATCAGGTTTCGAATATGATGGTGAAGCAGCATGGGAGTGTTGCCTCTGTGGGAGCTGATCACCCTGGATAAAAAATGCATCATGATAATTATTCTGTTGTTGCTGCTGCTGTGGCTGCGGTGCTTGGTCTTCTTGATTGTTATGTGGTTTCTGAAGGAGGGCCTGAGACAAGTTCTCTGCCAACATTTGAGTTTGTGGCTGAAGGATGTTGGAACTCATCGATTGCTGAATTGCTTGATGCTGCTGCTGAAGCTGCAGAGAATTCGGGTTTCCTGATTGCTGAAGATAATGGAAGGGTTGTTGCAGATGCATCATTTGTTGACGCAAGAGATCTCCACTCCCTAGGTTCTGCAAATTAGCTGCCAACATGGTTTGATACTGTGGATTATGGTCATTTCCTAGCAAAGTTGGATCTAGCCTCTGCTGCATCCATGGCAACAAACTGCTGCTTTGAAAATTGAGGGAGCTGAGACCTTGATCTCCCGGTCCACCTCTCAGCCACATCAGACCTGAGTCGTCTCTTCCATCTACAAAAAGGTCAGAGTTCACAGGTAAAGGCAAGGAGACAAAAGAGCAGCTGGATAACTTGTTTTTCATGTGTAATCATTTGTTAGCGAACACATTCTTCAGGAAAATTTTGTTAAGCCCATTTGACACTTGAATGAACTTGAACACATTTTTCAAGACGAGGAAATTTTAAGAATTGAGTATAACAAGTACCATGCAAAGATGAAGAGCCAGGATGCCATGGTCGCTTCAATCTGAGGGGGAAGAGTGATGGATACATTGGGAATGTAGTCAAAGGCTCAATTTCCCATAATGATACCCGGGGCTGCCTATCACCAGCTGTTGATTCATCCCAACCAACCTATGCACAAAGCATGAAAGGGCAGACATCACAGACTCATCAATATAAAGGACATTGCAAGATACTTCATAATCTACTATACACCAAATCCACCACAAATCCAGTCACATTGCAAGACACTTCATAATTTTATGAAGGGAACGGCGATGGAAGACAGAATCCATGAAACAAGATTACAAATAGCTTAAAAGAGGTACATTCACCAAACATGGATACAAATTTGCCAAGGCAACCTTGTCTTTCCACAAAATCCACAGAACAGGCATATTGCAAAGGAGAAGAGTCATATTTCACAAACACACAAGATCTTACTTGTAATGCTACCTCGTCTTAAGAACATGTTGAGATGTAATTTTAATTACCTTGACAGATCGCCAATGAGAATTTGGCCAACGAACAGGATCCAGATCGCTTATGCCAGTTATTGTTCCCATGTACCTACAAGAAGGTAATAAGTGTGAGGTAGCATAGCTGTGTTCCAAAACTACCATATCTAATTTTGTTTCAAATCAAGCGGCCAAGCAAACTAGCCTATCTATTAACTTGTGTTTGCTACATGGCTTTCAAATACAGAAGCCTATTTATCAAGAAAAAAGCATCCGCATAATAGGCGCAGATGCCCAGAACCCTATTCTAGGCAGGATATTGATATCTCATTAATCTCAACATGAGAAATAAAATGACTAATCTAAAAGTGCCAAGAAAATAGGAATGGAGGCAAAAAGAAAAAAAAAATACCAATAAATGTAGGAGGGAATAAATATAGATGGCTAGCGATACCTGCGTACACTTGATTCCTCGGTCTCAAAAAGCATCCTGAATCGCATGCCAACTGAAACACGTGTATGGTACACAGCCTTGACATATTTTGAAAGTGGTATGACAAACTCAGAAGGACTAGCCCTGCCCATGATTCAGGTGTCAAAAGAAGTGTTATGATTTCACACACACGTGTTACAGGTGGAAATAAGTCAACACTCACAACCTTGGATTATAGAACACAGTAAAACAGCTATTAGTTGCAGCAGCATGAGCAGCAGCTGCAAGAAGTCCAATGTGCATACTATCAGTTGAAAGAACTGATGATGGCATCACGGTTTGAGGCCGACTGGCACGACGTATTCCTAAAAGTAGCTGATTCTTTTCATTCCTAACAATGAGAATCAATTAAAAACGAATCAATAAACCAGCAACTTAAAGCATACATGGGAAAGAAAAAGGAACATAAATAGAAAAGAGAAATATATATACCATATAAATAGCACAGAATCTCCAGCCACAAGTCTCTTGGCACTAACAAATACACTCCAGCCTGTTGTAAGAAGGTGTCGTTTTGGCTGTCCTGCAATGATATAAAAAGAAACACGCATATCAGGTTGACTAAGAGATATAAACAAGCCAATACAAGGTCATATCAACATGTAAGCATATGTGTTGATTCAAGAAATTTCAGTGACCTTTCAGTTAAAATTGAAATACAGATGGAACAAAAAAGGTTGCAGAGAAACCGCAACACCAAATTGAAGAAATGGGGGGAACAATTTAAAAGAAATAAAGTTTTACTCCACAAAGGAAAACTACATCAAGTTCAAAACTATTTCAAAACTATTCCTTCTTTCAAGTACATAATAAAACAGTACAGATCACATGCTACCAAACATTGGTAGAGGATTAATATATATTTTCAAGAAAAAGGCGCTCCAATCATACAAGACCAGTTTATGATAGTGGACTTAGCTGACTAACATGTTTGCATAAGTGTAGCTAATGAAGTACGAAACTGGTATTGCTACAGATTATCATACAAAGCTAGACATAACGTACCATGGCAATCAGTTGTGCTTGCCAAACAGAACAGACTGGCATATAATCTGGCACTTGTCTGTCTGCTATGGTATGTACGAGGGACAAAATTAAGAAAACAATTCTTAGGGAACTGAGAGATTCTCTATATGTGAGACCAGACAAGAACATAATTCTCTAAAGGACTATGTTATGAAAATGCTTTATTGGTAAAGAACCAAAATATATTTTTGTCATTACATAAGCTAATTTCACATATAAATACAGTAGATTGTCATAAAGAAAATATTGATAACGCTGGTATTTGCGAAGAACCAAACCAAGAAAAGAAATACACATTTAAAAAATCAAATTGAGAAGACAATTCTATAATGGAACAACGTGAAGAATAAACATTAAAGAACCAAAAGTGCAAGAAATAAACACAAGTCACAAAAATATTTGATACAACTCCAGAATATACTTATCTTCTCCAATATGGGTTTACAAGTTCACAATAGTTTCAATTGTTTTAAGTTGTAATTATCTATTAGAACTTAAGATGGCATTCAAATTACGATCAGAGAGACAGTTCTTAACAGATTCTGAAGCACGTAAAATGAGTCAATGTTGACACGCATGTCATGAAAGATTCTAGGAACAGTTATAACTACTAAGCCCCCTACAGCTTATTCATGAAAAACTGGATAGGCTTTTCATAATTGGCTCAGATATTGACAACGATGATTTGTCAGGGGAGGTGAAATCATTCAGTAACCTGGAACATCCAAACACAAGAGCTATAAAAATAGCCGACATTACAATCAAAAGATAACGAAAACAAGTAATTATCTTCAGTACATTGAAAACTTATAAAGAACAAGATATCAGTATAATGCAAGTAGAGAATCAGAACCTTACCGCGAAAAATATGTCTGAACTTCCACTCAACATCATGGAGGTCCCTAGCAATTAGTTCTTGTGCCGGTGGTTGCTGTGAGAAATCCTGTACAGCCAAATAGAATTAGAAGTGCATCTACATCCAAAGATTGTCAAACAGAAAAGCAAGGTATTGACACTACCAGTGGAGGGAAAACTTTCTCAGCCGCACGGCGAGGAACAGAAAACCCTCCATGTGTGCTGGTGTCACTCGCCGTTAATGTCTTGCAAAAATAATTTGAGGGCTGTTTGCTCGGAATGCCCAATTCCAAGGGAAGCAATGTTTCCTTCTGCTCTTGCTACACACAAATTTAATAATACCCAAGTTCAACCCCAAAAATGAAGGAAGACACATTCAATATGATAAAATCAAATCAAGCTAACAACACAGTACCGGAGTCAATGGCTGCAGTGTCATTTGAGCATATACTTCATCTGTTTCAACATCAGCCTGAAAAACAAGGGATACTCTGGTTAATTTTGGAATTATAGTTCACTCTTATGTTTCAAAGACAACTCAAGTGCTCAACTATAATATTTTACAAGGGAAATGTAATAATACCCACATGCATTGTGATATTATGAAGTTGGCAAATTAACTGGGGCGGCAAGCTCGGGTAATTGGGTATGTGGCCATCAAGTTCTCTGTTAGTTGTGGCTGCAACCTACAAATCATTAGTCATGACAAGTTCAGTTCAATTTCCATTCCTATAAAGTGTCCACTTGCAGTTACCACGAACAACTACTGAGCCAAAATAAGAAAGAAAGATTCTGTATCTTAGCTAGTATTGCAACTAAGATAACACTAAAAAGATCTAGAGTAGAGTAGGGAGTACTAAAAAGGTACCTGCTCGCTATGACCCTGTGGGAAGTAAACCACACGAGTCCCTGCATTTGGTAGGGACACGAGAGGACCCGCGCATGCATGCCATAGCTCGGAATTCAGACATTTCTTCTCCCCTCCTCCTCCTCCAACCATCATTCAGCACAACAAATTATCATAAACGGGAAAGAAAATAGGTACTAGGATGCTCGAGAGACACAAAAAGGGTTGAAAGGGACACATTATTTTTGTGCATGGAGACACAATTGAGAGTTTCTAATGGGAGGCTTGATATATATATATATATAATAAAAAAAGCAAAAGAAAGAAATAGAGTGGATACCTTCTTGTCCCTGCTGACCCAACCCTGATGTTGAAAGCTTCATATCAAGCTCCACTTTTCTTTTTCCTTTCTTTTAAAGATACAGAATCTTGGTAATCTTGTAATCAGATAAACAATACATGAAACCCTAGCTCAGAGGTGCCTAGTTGAATTTGTTTCAAGCCATTGCATTCCCCTCCATCTTCCTCCAACTTACCAATGCACTCCATACCCCTCATGTGATAGAAACCTTGCAAATCAAACGAACCCAAAATCCAGAAGCCCTTCAAAGTACAGCATCTCAAAATTCAGAGCTGGCCACAGCTGGAAGATTAAAGAACCCCAAATTAAGCTAAAAGATAAGACGGATATCGACAAGCAGAGCTATTTCTCAGCAATTTCAGGCAAACCCATGACCCAGAATCAAAACCCAGTTCGAGCTAACCATAAAGCAGGGCACGTTATCCGAGATCGCCATGAAATGAGCAGTACCAGAGCAGTAGAAAGGAAGCAAGAATGAAGAAACACAAGTGACTGTTGAGCTAAAGGCACTCTTCGTGGCCTATCACTATCGATTGAGAGAGACCCAGTGAGGATTTTTGGCTTTGAAACGCACAGTGTTAAGAGAGAGAGATGGACGAAGCAAATAAAGTAAGGACCTTTGCCTCTTATAAGGGGGTACCGACCAAAGCTGGACCTGTGTGCAGTAGAGAGAGAAAGAGAAGGAGCGTCTCTGTAATTAGCCATGGCAAATAACCAATCTTAGCCATTGGATGATCCGTACTGGGAAATCTGGATGGTACATTCTACACTGATGTGACAGCAGGCATGTGCCACCATCCTTTAGTGGTCATTGTCAGAGTACGGAGTATTGAGTGAAAAATATTACCATAAAAAAATAATAATTATAATTATAAGTATTAAAATATCTCTGTAATAGAAAGCGAGGGATGGAAGGAGAGAAGTAGAGAGAGAGCGCGTGCTCCGCAAATGGATGACGAGAGACTCTGTTTGAGGTGTCATAAGTAAGGAGGAAAAGTTAAAAGCAAATAGTTACTCATTGATGGGAATGAATGAATCCACCTCCCCCATTTGCATCGAAACATTAAAAAAAAAAAAAATTTGAAGAGATTGCTTTTTTTTTTTTAAGAATGCTAACAAAATACCATTTGAATCTCAAAATCCCATTAACAAGTTTGGTAATGGGATTCATAAGAATGATAATGCAATTAACAAATCATTTTATTGTTAAATCATCTATTTAAGATTTTAAAATTTAAATAGTATTTTTTTAAAATTCTCCCTTTTTTTTTTTTACTGATCATTCCCATCTCATCAACTCATAGTAACCATAAAAAATCTATCTATTAAAGATTTAAACTTTAATCTCAATCATTGTCATTATGTCACTGTTATTTTAAGCAGCTGTTATAGTCAATATCCCATTTCCTTTGAGGATTAAAGTTTCACTTTAATTAACCATATATTGAATTCGGCTTCTTATTTTTTCTCACGTAAAATTAAAGGAACATAAAAATTTGAAATTTTGATGCTGTGGTCGTTTCTGATTGATATTGAATGTGTTGAAGTTAAAAACAGTTCCGTATTAAATTTGTTCTGCCCAAGAGATTTATTATTATTCAGTGATATACATATATGGTATAAAGTGAAAGTTGTTAAAGTTTTCCAAACGGTGAAATGTTGGTGCAGATGAGAACCATATAGTACCCTGTTGGATTATAATAATTCTGCAACCTTAAAAAGAGCATCAGGTTTTCAACATGACAAACTGAATGATGATAAAAGCAATTATGAATATGAAAACACAAGAAAGCCTATTGATTAAAACATTAGGGTTTGTAGTAACAGGGAGTAGTAATTGGCTTAGACAGAAGAATAAAAAGAAAAGAATAAACAGAGTGGGGGATCATGAAAAGTTTTTATTTATAAATTTTATTAGACAGAAAAATATGATATGCATTTATACACAAATAATATTGTTACTTTGCAAAATTTTAAAACAGAAAAGGATTAGGTCTTCTCATAAGCTTCTTTCTTCTTCTTTTTTCTCATAATCATATCTCCACCATTAGATTAAAAGTAGATAGTTTATATTTAATATTTTTTAAATTAAAATTCTTCTATTTCCATATCAAAATTTAATAATTTAAATTTAATTAATTATTTTTTGGTAATATTATAATAATATTTTATAAAATATTATACATGAACTGTCCATTTTTTCATCCAGAGATAGAAATGGGATTTTGAGAGGAAAAGGAAGAAGAAAGATTATAAGAGGACCTAGATCTACTATCTAACAAAAAGCACCAGTACTCGAATTCAAATTTTCCTATTGATGAAATCTTTAAACAGCAATTTTTTTATTGATATTATAATAAAGAAGCATGAGTGAGGGGGTAAAAAAAAGTCAAAATAAAAGATTGAGGATCACATGCATGTTGGTTCTGTTGATTACTTATCCCAAACACATCTTCCACCTGTGTCATTAAAGCCAAGCAGATAATAATTGAGTAATGCTTAATGCAGATAATTAAGGAAGCAAAAAAATATTTGTTTGTCTTGAACCTCTTTTCAAGTGTGCACATAAACAGAAGCCAAATAGTTAAATTTTGCAATTGCTACAATTTGTTAAACTAGACAAGACTGTCGTGTCTGTGCGAGACATTAATATACATGTTATCCTAGATTAAATCATTAATTAATTTTTCAGGTCACGGTTTGACTTTTTGTGATGTTTGGGGAATTTATGTTTGCTTTGCTTATAAACACACCAATTATCATTTTTTGGGCTGTTGTGAAATGTCTGTCTGTCTAAACTCTAAATTATGGCTGCGATTTGGACTATCTACCGTACTTAGAGACGTGCAGTGAAGCAATTGTTTGGTCCTTAGAGGATGACTCAGGAAACAAAGAAAGAGTGAATGTTAATTCTGAATTGAAATCTAAAATTAGGGCTATTAATACGTGCCAATTATTTGGTCCAATAACCCTTATTTTTTAACCGTTTTTATAATATTTTTCCACAAAAAAATATGAGAAAATCATCAGGAGGGTTAAAAAATAATTTAATCACTAAAAAATTAACTAATAAGTTGTGTTGACATCTTGTCATTTAGTGCACTATAACTTATTTTTATATACTGCTCACCAGTTTTGATACATTTTCGTGATTATATATTTTTTAGATCTTAACGTGATTTTTCAAACAAAAAAAAATCACCCACTTAATGTAAAAACCCTTTCGTCTAATAGTAAAACAATATTCTTTGAGAAAGATGCCTACATTAAGTATCTTAAATAAGATCGTCTTCAATAGAAAAATAAAAATACTTAGAAAATAAAAAAAGATACAACATTTATAGCCTTTTTCCAAAATTACCTTTTTACAAATTCATTGTACAACTCCTCCCTCTTTTAGTGTTTTCATTAATGTGGCCAGGAATACACTCTGCCATACATAGAATTATGAGGATTCTGAATCCCGAATTCATTTTAGGGGTAAGAACACCATTAATTTTTAGTGTGAAAAGAGAGAATTCAATGAATGATATATACTATAATTAATTTTGGAAGAAAATTTAGTGCAACAGGTGAAGGGCTTTTTAAAATTTGGGTTTTAGCTTATAAAGGTCTGCATAAAATTTAAGATGAATCATATCATGAGGATCTGCTTAAATTTTTTACTATACATAATGCTTTTTGATAAATGGTATATATGATAACATCTTATTTGTTTCAAATGATAAAAATCGAAATAAAACTGTATTTCCAGCCATCAACAATGCAAGGAGATATTTGAAACATAAAAAGGAAAAAAAGTAATGCAACAAATGAGTCCCACATCTTTTATATTACATGAGAAGAAATTATTGGAAATTATAAAGTTTTTATTTTATATTGATTGATGGTACAATGAATTTATTCTAGATGCATGTGAAACAATTAAAACATGTTTGGATTAATTTATAAAAGATTTATAAGTGTTTATACACGTTGAGATAATTATTTATCATATATTTATTTTATATATTATAAATTAAAATTAAAAAATTATTTTTAAAAACTTAAATTAAACGTGGGGCCGTATATAAAAAAAGTGGGCGTAACTCGTTGTAAGTACCAATAGCCATCTTCTCGTGTGTGTAGGCTTGCGTGGGTTTGTACCATTATTTTCTTGCTTTTCTTTTCTTTTTTATTTTTTATATTGATTTTGTACAATTATTTTCATATACGAGCTTTTGCATTATACGCACATATATGGATATCAGGGATGTATTTGATTGAGCTTTTCTTTCCCTTTAAGCCCAATTGAATATTAATAAGCTCAATTGAAATTTAATTGAGTGTTTGGAAAAAGCTTAATAATCAAGCTTTTAAAAGAAAATAAGTGACTTTTCCTTTAAGCTCCCCTCATTAGCTTTTACGCAGCTTTTTCAAATGTTACCGTTAAAAAAATAATTATGTTTCTTACCAACCAAATATTCCACCTAATATTCCTTCACTCTCGTTCTCTCCCCCCCCTCTGTTCGATTTCTCATTCAGTTCTGAAGCTTGATTCCTCTCTCAATCTGAGATTCTCGGTCTCTCTCTCCCCCCTCCTTCACTCTCGATCTCTCTCAATCTCATATTCTCGGTCTTTGTCTCCCCTCCATTTGATATTCCTCATAAGCTTTGTGTGCGATTCCAGCTCCGTCCTCCATCAACTCGCCATTGTTCTCACTCAAAGTGTTGGATCTCTCTTCCCTCCGTCGGCGGCAAGGCAAGGTTCAACCTAAAGAGCGTGTGATATCTACCTTGGATTTGTCTTCATCTTTGAGGTTAGATCTGTACGAGGGTGTGTGATTAGTTCAAGCTTTGGTTCTGAGCTTCATCTACCTTGGATCTGTCTTCATCTTTGGTTCTGAGCTTCGGTCGTCGTCTTCCACTGTGATTAGTTCAAGCTTTTCCGGCGGTGGCCTGTCGAACGGAGTTTGCGGCAACAACTAGTCTTCAACCTTCTCTCTCGCCGTCGATCTACTCTCCAACAGTGTGGTTTGCAAAGTGGTAAGCTATAAAAGTTCTCTGTCTTCATCTATTTTCCAATCTATGAACTCATCTGATCTGTGCTTTGCTCTGTGTCCGTCGATATGCTTCTTTTCCTTCTGCAGTGTGTATGTTGTGAGAAAGTGGTTTTTTGATCTGTTTATCAAGCACAAGACCGTTTTTAAGATGTTGTCTTGCAAAGAATTTAGCCTCTGAAAAAACACGTTGAAATATAAAGTATTGGCCATTATTCCCTGTTATTCCAGGCACTGAAGCAAGAGATATTCTATTGCGCTATTATTCCCTGTTATTCAATATCACACCATTCTATCATTAAAAAGAGATTCTATTGCGCCAAAAGCCTAATTGACTTGAACTTGTAATTTTGTAACCTTGTATATATATGTCTAATATATTTCAATTTCCACTCAAGAGAGAGAGATGGTAACACAGATGAAGAAAATGATCATGTGCTAGTAGGGGTAGGAGCCTTGTCTTGGTGAAAGGATTCCCTGATGAAATTCACAACGACAGAGGCTAGCTCATCTTGATACTTTAAGAATGAATGATTAGCTCCTTTTATGATATGTAACTTGTGGTTGGGTATAATCTTGGCAAACTCATATGCACTTCCAACACCCACAATTTTATCAGAAGAACCATGAACTGTAAGCACCCTGTAATATATATATCAAAGTGATATGACACTGTATTTTAGAAAATATTGGCAAACTCACGAGACAAGGAAAATGAAAGTCATCAGAATTTCCTTTATTGCTCATCTGCATCCATTCTCAATCTGAAGACATGCTTCATGCATATTCGTATTTAACCGATCCATCAAGCTTTCCTCGGTCACACGATAAAGAAGATTTCCTGCAAAAGTAGATGTTCTCAAATGGTCAAAGAATAATGAAATTGATGCATGCAAGAACCATTCCTATTTGAGTTTATTTTTTTTGTTCTATTGTTTCGTTCTTTATTTCGTTCTTTATATATATATGTATTTTATGTTGATAATTTAGGGAAATTTTTGGTAGAGTAGGTGTAAAACTTTGTTATAGGAAAAATGGACAGCAAAGCAAATTGGGATGAAGAGACAACTGAGATTTTCGTTAATGCATGCGTTGATCAAATTTACTGCAAAGAACGAAATGGGTTGGCATTTACAAAAACAGGGTGGAACAACATAGTCTCAACATTCAATGAAAAAACGGGAAAATCATATGATAGGAAACAGTTGAAGAATAGGTTAGACATATTAAAGAAGGATTTCAAGATCTGGGTTTCTTTACTAAAAGAGACTGGTGTAGGCTATGACCCCGCATCTAATAAGATGTCAGCAACCGATGATTGGTGGACTGAGAAAATACAGGTTTAAAGTGATTTTTTTTGTATTAACATAGGTTACTTGACTATGGTATTGATTTTTTAATTAAAGTCTTGACTTGGTTTACCTGACAGGTGAACGCGAGATACAAGAAGTTTAGGCGTTCGGGCCTTAGGTTTGAATGAGAGCTTAGAATTATATTTAAGGATGTTATGGCCACCGGGGATGATATTTTCTCACCCTGCATGACTCAACCTCCCGCGAATCAGGAAGAAGGGAACAATGTGTATAGACCCGGAGTAAATGAAGAAGGGTCTGGTGACAGCAAGGACGAGAATTTTGGTGTAGACCCTGCAGTTAGTACAGGAGTAACCGATGAAATGGCCAGCATCGGATTAGTCACATCAACGCCATCAAACACAAGTCCTTCTGCATCTGCTTTCCTACAGAAACGAAAGAGAGGTGAAGGCTCTAGTAAGAGCAAAAAGCAAAAAGCACCGGCTGTAAAGCAAACAGCTGATGCTATTAGTGCCATTGCGAATGTGACTGTGGATAGAGCAGTTGCCTTGACAGAGACTGATGAGACTAGCATCAGAGAGGTTATGAAATATCTGAAGTCCTTTGATGAATTCAAGCGTGACATACCATTTAGAGTCCGGTGTGTGAAGGCTCTAGAGAGCAAGGCACGTCGGGAATTTTTTGTGACATTGAAAGGAGAACCTGAGTACTTGTTCTAGTGGTTGCGTTATATTATAGAGGAGCAGTAGCTCCAACTGTAGTTCATATGGGGATGCCTGACTTAAGACAATTTTAGTTTTTTTAAAAATATTTAGGCTTATATGACTTGTCGTTTAGAACGATTTATGTGGTTTATATTTGTATGGTAATGTTATCTTTCTTACTCCTGTTGCTCACACCTAAGTTTAACTACAATCACAG
The DNA here is from genome assembly GCA_037074505.1 of Albizia julibrissin. Lineage (NCBI taxonomy): Eukaryota > Viridiplantae > Streptophyta > Magnoliopsida > Fabales > Fabaceae > Albizia > Albizia julibrissin. The sequence goes on from CM073484.1 coordinate 10,565,218, forward strand.
GTACATCAATGGCAAATCGTAACAATCAAAACATGTTACAAGGGATGGAGGAAGATGAAGAGCATGATAATGCTAATATTCTTGACGCCCAGTTTGAAATGAATGCACAATTATGCGCATTGCTTAGTCAATATTTACTACCCTATCTATGTAGACAACCGTATAGAATGAGTACGCGAACAGGTCACCACTGGGTGCAAGAAATTTTAGCAAGTGAAGGTTCAAAGTGTCATGAGATTTTTAGAATGGAAAAACATATATTCTACAGTTTATGCAATAAGTTGGGTGAGCATGGGTTAAGAAATTATATGAATGTAGGAGTCGAGGAAATGGTTGCGATGTTTTTGCTCACTATCGGACATGGAGTAGGGAATAGGCTAGCACAACAAATATTTCAACACTCTGGCGAAACCATTAGTAGGCTGCTACATACTGTTTTGGATGCTTGCCTTAATCTTGCAACTGAAATTATCAGGCCAATCGATCCTAAATTCATTGAATGTCATCCAAAAATAAAGAACGATGACCGATATTTCCCATTTTCCGAGAATGCTATTGGAGCTATAGATGGTACTCACATCAAGTGTGTGATAAGTAGACCGGGTCGGGAAAAGTTCATTGGGAGAAAGGGATATCCCACGCAAAATGTCATGGCTGGTTGTGATTGGGATATGTGTTTTACATTTGTGTTAGCGGGATGGGAAGGTTCAGCACATGATGCTCGCGTGTTTCACTCTGCTGTGTCAAATCCAGCCATGAATTTCCCACATCCACCACAAGGTATGTTTTGGTATACTTCAGTTACGTTATTTCACTTTTAAAATAATCTAACGTTTGCAATTATTTTAACTCATGTTAGGTAAATATTATTTGGTTGATTCTGGCTACCCATCATCACTTGGATTTCTTGGTCCGTACAGAGGTGAACGTTACCACCTCCTGGAATTCAGGAATCAACGGGGTTTTCGGAATCCTAATGAGGCCTTCAATTTTTATCATTCAAGCTTGAGATGCACAATAGAAAGGACGTTTGGAGTGTGGAAAAATAGGTTCCAGATCTTACAAAACACGCCAAAGTACAGCTTCCACACTCAAGTACGCATGGTCTGTGCAATAATGGCTGTACATAATTTTATTAAAAGAAATTCTCAAACTGATGAGCACTTTAGGGATGCAGCAAATGAGGCCACAATTTTGGTGGATGATAGCCAAGATCAAGAGCCATCATCAACAAATGATTCTCGGACATCTGCAACCCAAATAAATCATGTTCGTGACACCATCAGGAATCTAATTGTTGCGAACATTTGATATGATTTGTTCTATTATATTTGACTATATCAGAAACTTTAACTTTTTATTATTTCTAATTTATTTACATTTTCATTGCAATTTAATTATCTAAATTATTTCTAATACATTTTTCCACTTTTAATATATTTTACATTTTTTTTATTTTAAATATCTCAAAAGTCACTTATGGAAAAGCCAAACCAAACACATTTATTTTAATAAAAGCACTTATCTAATCGCTAATCCAAACATAAACAACTTACACCAATTTGACTTTTACCCAATCGGACTTATCCATAAGTCACTTTTCAAATAAGTCACTTATTCCACCGTCAATCCAAACACACCCAAAGTTTGGGTCTATGTTAGGCATTGATTAGATAATTAAAGAAAGATGAAATGTTGGGTGTGTCAAATTAGTAGGATTTAATTTTTTGTTTGTTCATAAATATAAAATAAAATTGTTTTTTTGGACATATTAAGAAAGTTAATAAAATTATTTAATCATATGATATATTGTATATTATTAGATTATGTATCATTTTATAAATTAGGTAAAATAGTTTTTAAAAAAATAATAAATATAAATATTTTAATTAACTTCCTTAATATCTCAAAAAAAAATTCATTTTATTTTATATTTAGGATTGGAGGAAGTATATAAAAAGGGTTAAGGAACAATTTTACCTCGGAAGTTTTCACTGCAGGGCAATTTTGCCCTAGAAATGTTTCAGGGAGCAATTTTGTCTTGGCTGTTATCCCAGTTAATTTACTAAATATGTTGATATGATAATCCACATGTTATCTATGTCATTTTTGTTAAAGTGTAAATTAACCCCAAAAAATTTAAATCTAAATCTGAAAAAAAAAGAAGTAGATGCCACATGAGCTTTTGAAATAAATTTGCATCATAACAAAAATGACATAAATAATATATGAAATATTAGCTGATATTTGATCAACTAACTGTTAGAATTAACTGGAATAATGGTGAGTATAAAATTACTCTCTTTTTTATTATTCTAAAACAAAATTACTCAAAAAAAACTTTAAGGATAAAATTAGCATGAAAACCACTGGAAAAAACGGGTTGGACTGGTCGGTTCAACCGGTCCGACTGGTGATCCGGTCTGGGTGATGAAATAAATCGGTAAATCGGTCAAAACCAGTGGTTCAACCGGTCCACCCGGTTTTCTTTTTTTTAAATACATTTTTTATTCCTCTAACTACTATTTTGCATTATTTTTTAAGGAAAAATGAAAGTTTGAATACCAAGATGAAGAGAAAAGTAGGCAAAGAAAGAAAAAATCTAAAAAAAATATTTTGAGAGGATATAATAATTAATTAATTATAGGAAAAGAGATATCATTACATAAATATAGGCATCATAATTAATTATAATAGATTTTAAGCATTTTTTGTCTAAAGATCTTTATTTTTATCTATAGAAATTTAAAAATATATTAATATATATATTACCACTAATAAATTATAATATTTTAATATAATCGATTTGACTATTAATCTGACTTTGATTAAAATATTAACCTTTAAATCAGTACTATAATCAGTTCATTAGCCGGTTGAGTTTTTTATTCGTTCAAAACTTACAAAAACAACAAAATGGTCGCTTAACCGGTTAAACCATATAAGAAAGATGAATAATTGAGATGAATAATAGGAATGGAGAAGAAGAAAGTGGGGGGGAGACAGGGTGTATGGAAAAAGCAGCATGATGATGTAGATATGTACGTACGTTACGTAGAATTAATGTGATTTGACACAGAGAGATCAAGAGATAATTAATGGAGGCAGGAATTGATGACGTCTCATCACTCAGGTGATAGTGAGTGCCTCTTTCACATCCATTGTGACGTTGTGGGAAATAACAATGATCGCTTGTATGTATACGCATGTATGTCAGCCCCTCAAACAGTCACTATTTGGTTGGGTTTATAAAAATGTGATTTACATAATAAATTGAGATAAAAAATTTTTATATATTTATATTATATATCATATTATATATCATAATTAAAAAATATTTTTTAAAAATTTTAATTATTATTTTAAACTCGCACTTATTTACCTAACATGTTTATGCTTGACTCATTCATAATGAATCAGCAATTAATGCAATGTGCCATTAATTTTATTATATATGTTTATCCTTATTTATTACTATATTTTCTTCTACATGTAAGACATTTCACTATATACCATATCATGTATTTAAAATAGGGGGAAATATTTTATGAGGCACAAAAAATACATTCTGTTGATAATATAATTATTATTATTTTTTTCAGAATAGAGAGTGCAAGGAATAAACTTTTTCTAACCAAGTTGTCATATCCATGAAAGCTAGCATTTTGACAGTCAACGAGGGAGAGAGAGAGAGAGAGAGGGGTCCCCAACTACCCACGTCAGTTCGTGTTGGTAAAATGGGTAAGAATTAAGAACACCCTAAATTTAATTACAAAAACATGTGGGATTTTGGAATCGATCCGATGCATAATTCAAGGGTGGGAGTAGGTGAGAATCCTATCTCGCGACCTGCCGCTCGCCCTGGTCTGTTTTATTAAGAAAAAGTTAAGGTAAATTAAAAAGTCTGAGTGTATAAATTGGTTTGACCTATTTATATATTAAATAAATATATAATTATATTTATATCATATAAATAATACAATATTTATTTTTTTATTTTTATAGTTTAATTTTAAGTTATAATTAATTAATTCCAGCACTACCCTTACTATTTTTGAGAAATTTTCTTTGAAACATTCTCTTAACAATTTATGGTTACATTCTTACTATTCTCGGCAAAAAACAGTGTTTCATTTTAGATGATTATATTATTGGCTTTGAATGTTGTGAAATCTTTTTAATAGTAGCTGTAGAAGTAATAATAGTAATATTAATAAGATTTTATTTTAATTATATGTAAGCTAAGAGTTTATTTGAAGGGTACAATTTCTAAATATTATGCTTTGAACTCTATCAAAAGCCTACGTTTATATAAGTTTTAATAGGATCAAAGTACGTAAAGCTTACTTATGACCATCAAGACATATAATATGAGGTCTTTTTAAAAACTTAGAATCTGTTTGAAAACTTTTTCATGAGCTAAAAAAGCTCATTTAACTCCATAAGTTATTTTATTGTAGTAAATAAGTGTTTGGAAAATCATTAGTTAACAATGGCCTTTTAATAAAAAAGATTTTTTTTTCTTTCAGCTCATTTTTTTAGCTTTTGAGCTTCTATCAATGGCCTTTTGAACTTTTTCATTGAATTTTTTATTTTTAAAAAAATATTTATATTTTTTAACATCAATTATAACAATATATATGTAGTATCCAACAAGGTTTATACCTTTTTCAGTCATTTCCTATCTAAACGAGTTTTTCAAATGTTAATTCAAACATGTTTAAGGTTAAAAAAAAGTCACTTCTCCTACCGTCAATCCAAACACAAATCACATTTTCAATCTAATTTTTTTTTAATTGGGCTTATGTAAAAGCCTCATTAAAAAAATCACTTATCCACCGAGTTCCCAAATAGGCCCTTACATTGTAAATAGGCATTTAAAAAGGCTTTAGGCTTAACCACCCATGAAAGCCCATGCCTGAGCCTAAAAAAACATACATTCAGGCTCAAGCTTGTTTAATCAAAGTCTGGCTTCACCTATTTCCATGCCTAAGGTACATTAATACATACGAGATCCCTCGTATAGTTTGGTATTAACTTTATATATGAAATCTTGTAATACTCGCTAAAAAACTTGTTTAACAAAATACGGATCGGATAATCACATTATTAAAATAATCCATGCGTAATTGCATTAACATTTATTTAGTTAATACAAGTAAAAGTAATTTATTAAAAAAAACAATTACAAATTATTCTCTGATATAAACAATCTCCTTTCACTCCAAAAAGTTGAAACACTTCAGTTCAATAATAACCTTTGATTAAAATTATGTATTTCATTTTTAAGTTATTCAAATTTATTGGGATATTCTTTCTATTTAATTCCCAATTTTATTATTCGGTTTTAAAGATAAGATAATAAAGTAAATTAAATTTAAAAATAAACATTAAATCATGAATTAAATTTGATTGAATTTGAAAATAGCCATCAAATAATTAATCATACGTCGTAAATTATAATCATTTAATAGACATTTGAAGGCTATAAGATTCACCTATATTCATATACATGATTGACAAAAAAATACACAAAAACTTCATCTTCGTTGATTGTGAGGATTTCTAGTTATGTTTGGGATCACATTTGGAGCTTCAAACATGCATCCCAACAGTCAAAAGCAACTTCTGGACTTTTTGTAATTTTTGGGTCAGTTTTTTTTCAATTAGGCTTTTGAAAACAAATCTACTTTAATCGACAAGTCAAAATTTCATATTTGTTGCTTTTCCACCATAGAGAGATAATAAGTTTTTATTATGAAGAAAGAATAAATGAAATACCTCGTGAACAAAAAATAATAGGTCCCACCTTTTTTAAAAGTTAGTTCAAATATAAATCACATTATATAATTCAACTTTTGTCTTATCTTACGTTTGTAAAAGCCATGTTGAAAAAAATTACTTTTACCACTGCTAATCTAAACACGCTCTTTAATCATTTTTTTATCGCCTATGAATTTTTTAATGTCCATTTATCAGGTTATGATGAGTGCAATAGAATATATTAGTGATTATATTAATTTGAGTAAACTTGGGCTCAACTTTTAATTTCATATTTGATTAACCGCTAATAACACAACATCATCTAATTTAATATCCTAGCTAATAATATTTCAATTACTACTTTTCATATTCAAATATGAAATATTTTTTAATGCTTAAATTCATGTGTGTGGTTTCATCTTAATAAACGGAACATGAAATTATATGGAATTGTAATTGTAATGACTAAATAAATAAATAAGAATTGTTTGCCTTGGTTTTTTCGTTATATTTAAATTTAAACTCTATATGTCACTTATACAGTCATACAAAACATTCTGACAAAAAATTGTTCTATTTTTAAAAAAAATCGTTCTATTAAAATGAACGATTATAACCAAGAAAATGGGAATGGGACCTCCATATATAATTGATGTAAAAATATATAAGGATGTAGTTGGCAATTTGCATGAAATTGAAGTTACTAGGATATTGATACCCAAACAATCAAAATTCCGATATTATTAATCGGATATTTAAAATTATACCAAAACAACTTCGGAGGCCATAATATTAAATTAGCCTTCGAAATTCATTTATGATAACAATGAAGGAATGAAATATGCATTTGGGATCTAAGAAAAATCAATGTGTAATGTCAAGGGATATTATTTGTAACTGATCAAAGTTTAGAGGGATTATGTCTAACTGATTAAAGTTTATGTAGATTATATAAAATTAGTAATTTATATATGATCTCACGTCTCATTTGTTAATCTAACATAACAATTTTTGTTAGAAATATAATGGTCATTTAACGATAGAATTAACAGTAAAAAAAATAAAAAGTCAGCGTCAAGGGATTAAATTTAAATTTTAAAATATCAGAAAGATTATATGTAATAAACTCAAAATTTAAAGGACTTTGTACAATCTAGCCATAATTCAATTGGTTACAAATCAAATCAGCCCATTACATCATAGCGACTCAATGAAAATTTGACATCTTCATAATAACAGTTCATTTGGTATTTTAAATATAATCAGTGAAAAAAAATTTTGTAACCAGTTATGAATGTGAATGAATCATCATCCTTGAGTTATAATGATTCAGATTTGAAATTATTATAGTTTCCTGATGTATTTTCTAATAAAACTTTAAAAACTATAAGAGAGGTTGAATTTGACCCTTTTAGGTGATAAGACAATGAATATGAATATGAGTTCGACATTGTTATCAATATATCAATATTTGGTGTATCAATATTTGGTGTGGTTGTTCTTAACTTTTTAAAATAAATTTTTTAAAATTCTACACTTAAAAGTCATATAACTTATAATATGAATGGCTTAGTGGGAGTTTTATATGATTAATGTCAATATTCTACAAAGACTTCATATTATATCATTATGTAGATTGACTCTTTTGTTGTAACTCTTATAATAAAAATTAAGGATTTATGGCCTATAAATAGTAGGCATGTATTAAAAATTGTAAGTTTAAAATGAAATAAGAATCACTCTCTCCTTATTCTTTATTTATCTCTTATATCTATTCATCTCCTTCATATAAATATCTCTTGTATTTTCCTTATTTTTACATCAGACGTTAAATTTAATATAGTTGTTGCCTTTTGAGTTTTTCTTTGGGAAAATAGTTGTGAGGTCCCAAGGGACCCAATTAATAGCAAAGAAGTCCCAAGGGACTTTTTTGTTATTAATTCCCTATGTAAAAAGACAATCTTGCCCCCAAAAAATAAAATAAGAAAAACACACAGGAAAGAGAAAACACAGAAAGAGAAAATGGAGAAAGAGTAGATGAACAGAAAGAGAAATGAATTTTTCTCGCCTCTCTTCACGCATCAAGCTGGGGTCTACCGAAATTTTTGTACGTTCTTGAGTTTCAATGGCCATTGTTGGGCCTTCTTCTTCTTCTTCTCATTCATCAAAACAATCTTGATTGTAAAGAATTGAAGTCAGACAGACCTAAGAAGGGTTGAAGACTCCTTACTAGAGACTTCGTTGAGCACTGTGATCGATGTGGGTGACTAATTTACTATTTTGTTGACTTATACAGTGTGTTTTTTGGGGTTAAGTTTGGATTTTTGTTTTTTTAAAATTTATGTGATTCACTATAGTCAAGATTGGGAATATTCGAGGTTTATGGGTTTTTTGTATCGCTTTTGCTAAGGCTTACATCTTCTCTATTTTAAAAGTTTGGAGTAGAAATGGTTGTTATAGCATAAGTTTACATTTTGCTTGTCTTGTATTGCGTATCACTTTTACTAGACGAGTGGAAAAATTGACTTTGTGGCTTTGTCATAAATGTGTGGGGTCTCATCTATTTTAGTAGAAGTCCAGAATTTAAACATGAACCAAGTATGGCTACGAAAGATAACAATTGCATCACCAATAATAACAACTACGAAAGATAATATTAACAATAGTAATTTTATATCGACTCACGATTTTCTTATCACAAAAACCACCATCATATTCATTCAATCCCACCTAAAACTGATCAATTCCTCTGTTATATATCCCAAAACCAGATCAATCCCTCAGTTATCTTTCTGAAACACAGCACATGTTATGTAATAACAACAACAACATCTAAATTTACAACTCCTACAGCACATATTAACAAGAATATTTTTATTATCATTTCAACGTTTTCTGATAAATCAACCCCACCACATTCAACTATTTCAATTACAAACAACTCAAACCCTCTGTAACCAACTACAAAAACAAAGCACATTAACATCCTCATTACCCAACCATATTAAAAACCCCAACTTCAATGATCAAGTTAATATTTTTAGCAAAATGTTAGTATTACTAATATATCTCCTACCACATAGTTCACTATTCACCAAAAGCTCCAACCTTTGATTAACCAATACAAAATGAAAAAACAGAATTTATTCTTTTCAAAAATCGCTCAATCGCATAAGATACAACTTCAACATGCTAAACAATAATCATTTTATACCCAAGGTTTCAATCTAGTTCCCCATTAGCATGGTGTTTCAAAAATCACTATTAGACAGTTAAACAAATTCTAATTGCTAAACAAATTCTCATTCAACAATGCATCTTTAGTTTAAAATATTTACAACTATAATAGCCATACTTGGTTCATGTTTAAATTCTGGACTTCTGCTAAAATAGATGAGACCCCACGCATTCATGACAAAGCCACAAAATCAATTTTTCCACTCGTCTAGTAAAAGTGATACGCAATACAAGACAAGCAAAATGCAAACTTATGCTATAACAACCATTTCTATTGCAAAATTTCAAAATAGAGAAGCTGTAAGCCTTAGCAAAAGCGATACCAAAACCCATAAACCTCGAATATTCCTAATCTTGTACATAGTGAATCACATAAAATTTTAAAAAACAAAAGTCCAAACTTAACCCCAAAAAACACACTGTATGAGTCAACAAAATAGTAAATTAGTCACCCACATCGATCACAGAGCTCAAAGAAGTCTCCAGTAAGGAGTCTCCAACCCTTCTTAGGCTTGTCTGACTTCAATTCTTTACAATTAGGATTGTTTTGATGAAGAAGAAGAAGAAGACCCAACAATGGCCATTGAAACTCAAGAACGTACAAAAATTTCGGTAGACCCCAGCTTGATGTGTGAAGAGAGGCGAGAAAAATTCATTTCTCTTTCTGTTCATCTACTCTTTCTCCATTTTCTCTTTCTGTGTTTTCTCTTTCCTGTGTGTTTTTCTTATTTTATTCTTTGGGGGCAAGATTGTCTTTTTACATAGGGAATTAATAACAAAAAAGTCCCTTGAGACTTTTCTGCAGGAGCAATTTGACTTGGGACTTCTTTGCTATTAATTGGGTCCCTTGGGACCTCACAACCATTTTCCCTTTTTCTTTCCCCTGCAAGTTTAGTATTCTGATTTTGTTGTGTTATAAGGATGTTAATTTCCCCCTTCATATCAAAATACTATTTTGGACATCTTTTCTACAATGATAATCAAATTAATTCTCTTTAATTTTTAGCATCAATGCCACATATTTATTACCCTATTATAATATTTTGATAACCATACTCCCTAATATTATATGTTTTTACATATACCATTATCAAAATTAACACTTTTAATTACAATACTTACTCGTAGAACGCGCAGGGAGATATAACTTGTTTCAATGAAATCATGATCAAATTTAATGTTGATTTGAATTAGCTTATTTCAAGTAATCTTATGTTGTAAAACACTCATGTTAAAGTACTCCCATACACACAAAGCCTTTGTTTTCATGCAAAGTATCCAAAACACATATTTCTGATTTTTATAGATTAATGAGGCAAAATCATAGTTTAAGAGAGGCAACATTGATATCTTTGTTTACAGTCACTTTTGAAGAAGCTACCAGCAATCATCCAAACACACTTAAAAGCTACTAGCAGAAATAGTCATTCAAACACTCTTTTCTTTCGGGGGGGGAAACGTTTTGTGCGTTTTTACGAAGCAAATTTCTTTATTCGTAGTCTATCGCCTATCTCCTACCTTGCAAACTCAATTCTCCATAACTAATAAACAAGTACTTGATAGGGATACTATAAGGGTCCTAGGACATCAACAAGACTTTGGGGGATAAATCTAAGGTAAGTAAAATATGTCCCGAGCAAGACTTCCTTTGAAGGGAAAGCATTTTAAGGTTTGATTGAATTAGCATTTAAAAAATATATTTATGTAAATTGACATAAAATCTTTCTTATATACTTATTTGTTATATAATAAATGATATTGAAAAAATAACTTATATTACTAATCGCTTTTAAAATTATTTTCATTTAAACAAAGTATATTCAAATTGAAAAAATATTTAATTAACAAAAGGGGATGTGTCACGGGAGCTAGAATCTGCGTAAACGGTAGGTAAGCGAAACAATGATGGCAATGGGCAGGGGCAAACAAATAATTGTCATCTTAAATTTGATAGTAATTTTTAATTTTCTAGGAGGGAGGAGAGAAGGAGAGCAAGTGATGATTAAGGTTATCAAATACACAAATTTAAATAAATTTGTGATAGTAAGTCTGTATCATAAATTTAAATATGAACTTATTTTTGTTATTAAATAGACATTAATAGTATATAATTAAATAATTAAAATATAAAATAATGATAACAATTTGATTTAAATATATTTTAAATCTAAATAATTGAAATTAAATATTTATAATTTATCATATTTAATAAAATTTTTTATATAAAATAACTAAAAATGATAAATTAAAAAAATTAATACGAATTTAAATATGAGTTAATATAATTTTATAAATAAAAAATATAAAAATAATAAATTTAATATATAAACTCATGAGTTTAAACCATCTTACAATGAGAATGAATTTATAATAACTCCCTCGATTTTATAGGATAAAAATGTAGAATGGATAAATTTGAATAGTTGACGTTGTGGGTGGAGAAAAGTGATAGGGCCCACGAATAATAATGCAGAAAAGGGAGGGTCCCACAGGCCATAGCTTTATATCCAATCAGCGGATGTTAGGAAAATTCAACTCCCTTGTATAATCCAACACCCCCATGACCTCCACCATCCCCTACTTCTTTCATTCATTCCCTCTTCAGGAATCCAATTAATTACGATTTTTGCATCCTCAATCCTTGTTTGTCTCCTTTCTATTTTTTGCGTCATCACATTGATGAAACGACCCAACAAATCACGTTTTTAGATATGATATTTCGAATCAATTCAAACAACCAAATTTTTGGAATTGAAACTAATAAGAGAAACATGCTTGAGGAAGAAGAGGATCCTAATTTTTTTGATTGATTAGGGCCACCCACTCCAGCAATATTCATTCAACCTAGTTTTCTCCGATCTGATTCCCTCCCCCTAAACTCTCTGTCGTTTTATTGCTTTTCCCACTCCTCCATTGTCGTTTTTGTCGGAACCCCCCACCCACCAAAACGGTGAAGTGTTAGGTATATCATTACATGTGGCACTCCAGTTGTCGCCCACCCTCCTCTCCCCCTTTTCGCCATTCTTCCCCGTCTGATGATGTCATTATTTTCTCAAATCTCATTCCAATTTTCCTCATTCACTTGTTCATATGTGGTTAAATTTTAGTGTTGTTTAGTCCAATAATGAATAACTTTTTTTTTTCTTGAGTAATTGTTTTCTACCCACAAAATTCCTATCTTTCAGTAGATGTGGGTTGACTTAGTGGGTGTTTGGAATAGCGATTAGAACATTTAAAAATGATTTTCAATCATAATTTACGATATACAAGGTGAGTATATGAGAGGAGTTTTATTTCGATTTACGTAAATCATATTTATAAAATAAGCTACAGCTATCCTAAACACCCCATAAATGTTACACATGACAAGATGTGTGTGTGGTGTATATATGTGCGCCAACATATGTTGAATGATTTATAAGATATGTTTAGTTTAACTTATTTTAAATAATTTTATTTTATACAGAATAAATATGTGAGATGAATATTATATCACAAAATATAATATTGAATTTTAGAAGTGATCCTTGACACACACATACTTGTTGTCTTTAAGATTTTGAGTTAAAATATAGTGTTGGGCTTATATGTGTGTGCTCTTATTTTGATTAGATTCTCTCTTTCTTGGAAGCTCTTTAACCCAACATCCTCACTTATATAGGGAGAATTTAGTTGTTTACCTTTTATTTTAAAGTTAATTAAGTTTGGTTTTATTATTATTATTATTATTATTTAAGGCTTCAAAACTAGAGGTTGACCAAGGATGGTGTGGTTGACATGATACAATAATATGAGTGAAACAAGGGTGATGATAGTGCTTTCTAGTTGTTACATAAAGAGGACTCAATTATTTCTGCCTGCCTGGTTGGTTGCTTCACTCTCCTCAATGACAACTTTCTGCCTCATTCATTCACTCATTCAAATCTTCATCCCTCTAAAGTGCCTCTTCCTCAGTTTTATTTCTTCATCCCTCCTTCTTTCCCTTTTTAACCGTAAAGTTATTGTATATAATCTTGTGGTATAAAAACTCTCCTAGTAGAAGACCGTGAATTCAATCCCACATAAAACATGAATTTGTTAGTGTCTGTACTTTTAATTTAAAAAATAACATTGCATGCGATATTTTCATTTCAATTTTCCTCAAGTTTTCTAAATTTCTGTGTTAACATAAATTAATGGTTGGCTTCGTTACTTCAATTCCCCAACAGTAGGCGTTGCTGCTTTATTTGTTTGATTTGAATGTCACTAGTTACTACCTTTGTTCTTTAATGTAATTTATTCTACAAACAAAATCTTATATTGAAGAATAAAGGTGTATTTACAGGGCCTACTTTTGTTCCAAGTAAAGTAATCATTTTGATCTTTTTTATAAGTAATTTTTTTTTCTCATTGCACAAAATGAACTGGTAGTTAAGATTAGTTAAAAACAATAAATACGTAAAAAATGTCATGTCTTTTCTAAATATGCCTCTATTTATATACGAGAGAGGATTAGTAGAAAATATGAAAAAGAATAGGTAATAAATTATTAATGAAAGAGAATTAGTGGTGAGTATGAGATAATTAATATAAAGTTATGTATTTAATAGGAGTAGAAAAGGAAAAGATAGTTTAAATTTTGAGACATAAAAATAAAGTTGCTTATATTAAGGACTAATCCTTAGAGAGATAAAGTTGCTTATAAAAAGGACCGATGGATTAGTAAACAACACTATATTATTTACTTAGCCTTCTCCATGTTAAATATACACAGATTATTAGATATATGAAATCTGAATGATTTATATGTTTTTACCAGTGTTTTGGAACCTAGACCGGACCGGCCGGTCAGGCCCGAGAACCGGCCACCAAATCGGGCCGATCCGGTGACTGACCCGGTTTGGTACTTTTTTAAAAAAATCAATTTTTTTAAAAATTTTTTTCTTAAAATTTCATGTTAATAAGCCTAAAATATTCAATTTCTCATCGATTTAACTCCGATCTAACTCACTGACCATTGACTTAATACCCCGACCGATTTAATAACCGATCCAAATTTCACTTGGTTTTTACTACTGGAGCCTGTCTTGATGATAAATAATCTCTTTCGGCCTAAAATCCCATGGCTGATCTCTCTCTTTTTTTTTTTTTTGGTTACAATGAATGATCTATTTTGGTTAAATTATGGAAATGCAATTATAATTACGAGCATTATAGACTATAAAATTTAAAAGGTGATGGGCCGATGGCCCAACAAAACAAAACAAAAAGATCAACTTTATAAGGTGACGAATTTAAAAAATCCGGCAATTTTCTCAAAGATGATGCTGATGCCCACGGCTCCATTTTGTCTTGTCTGTTACTGAGAATCAATCATATCTTAGCCTTCCCTCAGAATCTCAACTTCAACAACACATATTTCCAGAAAATTCAACCTATCACATCATTAGACAGGAATATGGAACAAACAAGCGATCATTCCAAAGACAGGGAACATCTCAGAAACATACACGAACATCCAGCATCGCTATGAGCTGAGATATGAGCTCAGGGTGGCCCAACCACGAAGCTACGGTGACCAGATTCCCGTCGGTGAAGCAACGGTCAGTGGGGTCAGGTTCCACCCATGCTCCTCCCGACAGAACGACGTTCAGCTTGGCCGTCGGGTGAGCCGTGCACTTCCTTCCCTGTGTCAATCAAACGAAAATGTCAAATCACCAGACACAAATTTAGCAGAAATTAACGCAGTGTCACCTTGAGAGCATTAGCAGCGGCTAAGATTTTCTGTCCTTGGGAGAGAGAAGCGACAGGCTTATTATTTTGCATGAAATGGTTGACGAGGGCAAGAACAGAGTGATTCAAAGACAAATAGGCAGGGGCTCGACCACCTGGGATGACAAGAGCATCATAGGACGAAACATTCACGTCATCGAAGTTGGCATTTAACACGAAGTCATATCCTGTCTTGCCGCTGAAAGCGTGGCCTCCTTCCACGTCGCGAATCCTGGTTGCGCAGCTTTCGCCGGCTTTCTTTCCCGGGCATGCCGCATCCACTTTACATCCCAATGCCTCAAAAGACTGAAACGGAACCGTCACCTCATAATCTTCCATGTAATCCTACAAAGTCCACATTTTAAGAGACCATGTCCATATGGTTTAGTACTCACAATAGCAATGAAAAGTGATGCATAACCCAGGCACTTACAATTTAACTCATGAAACATGACCTCAATTTAATTTTTTCGCCATTTTTATACCTTAAAAAATGTATTTAAAAATTTAATAAGTGAATAAAATAAAAAACGACCATTAATTATAACTAAAAAAATAAGCATGAAATATTTTACAAATAAGTTATACTAATTAGAAAACATATTTAAAAATTTAATAAGTGAAAAAAATTAAAAATAAGTATTAAATATTTTTCAAGTGATTTATATTTTCCACAAGACTCTACTATGGACTTAGAAGTAGCAGTATAATGGGATTGGCTATGGTCCTTTACTCTTACCGTTCTTTTTCCTTCCTCTTCCCTCCACTACTCATTATTTCAGTACTTAGATTAAAATTTGAGCGATTTAGAGTTAAGGTTTACAAAAATATTTAATAAAATATCAAATTACTAAAAAATAATTAAATAAATTAAAAAAAATACTAAATTTTAGTTATGATAATGTAAACCTGTAATAAAAAATATTTAAAAATAATAATTTTATGAAATATGAAATCTAAATCACTCAGATTTTAATCTAAAAGCTACATAAGCAGAGGAGGGAAAGATGATGGAAAGAAAACGGTAACAACAAGAGAATCATAGTCAATCCTAGTATTATAGACTTACTCCACAGAGGAACAAGATCTTTTTGTGGGAGCCACTGATGGTGCCTCCTAAAGCTTTCACAAAATGGCGTATGAACTGGGAATGGCCTTTGAAGGTAACGGCGGTGATGAGATTGCCATCGGCGACGGCTATAGTAGAGGCAATGCTTTCTGGTTCAATCCAATGTGCACCGGCGGCCACGAGGACCGGTCCGATTGTGGGAATGGCAGTGACCTTGCGACCTTTAATGGCTCCGGCAGCCGCCAGAAGCAACGGTCCGTGACAGAGCGCAGCGATTGGTTTTCCTGAATCGGCAAATTCTGAAACCAGTTCAACCACGCTTGGAATAAGAGCGAGATGCTCCGGTGACCTCCCACCGGGTATTACTAATCCCTCGTAGTTTGTCACTTTGATTTCATCGAATGTTGCGTTGAGTGTGAAATCGTGACCACGTGACTCTGGACAACTCCGAATCTAGTTTCAACATCACGGAAAAAAACAACTGAGATGATGCTAAGAATCTAACCATGCTCATAAAAAATTCTATTTGAAAGTAATTAAAAAAAAAAACTTTGTTGGGACAAAACGTAATATGTACAGTTTTCAGGGGTACTTCACTAAGATAAACAGATGGGAAGGTCAAAGAGACCTGATGAACGGAGGTGGGGCAGATATCGCCGGATTTCTTTCCGGGGCAAACGGCGTCGACCGAGACGCCGAATGCTTGCAAAGCTTGGAATGGGACCATCACCTACAATCCAAATACGAAACAAAATGGTACTTAACACTAATAATGAAACGAGATATGGAAACATAAACACACGCACACACACACCTCGGCATCTTCGACATAGTCACCGCATAGCAAAAGAACCCTCTTCTTCTGAGACATGTCTTGTGTTTGGAAATCTGATGCAGGAGAAGAACACAACTGGATTTTAAGGAGGATGAAAGTGGTTGGGGTAGGTGGTTATTATTTTTGGATTGAGACGAAGCTCGATTGGTCAAGTCAAAGCAGGGAAATCGTCATGCATGAGCGATTGTTTCACGTCAGTTTATGCATATCTTATTACGAGTTTTTTAAATTTCTAAAGCGTTTGTTGGGCTTGCATTGTTCAATGACCTAGATTTTAAAATCAAATAAATGAAACTTTGGACTTTAGATTGTTTTAATATATTTATATAAGTTAAAGATTGTATGTATTTATCTTTTACATCATAAATTACGATAAAAAAAATAATTTATACCACTAACCCAACCCAAACAGATACTAGGATCATTTTGAAGAAAATTGATCAAAAAGCTAATTTCTGGAACATGTCTTCATTCACTGGAAGGTGTCTTTGTGCACACTTTAATCACTGAAGCAGGGACATGGAAGAGAGGCAACGTGGCCCTGCGTTTTCTATCTTAATAACAGGCCCAGCTCAAAATGTATTTCCTCGCGAGAGTGGATTAAAATTAATTAAGATATGTATAAAAAAGATATAATACAGGACATTATCTTAAAAATTTGATTAATTCAAATTGTACATAACTTCTGGCAAAAACAAAAGGAAAGAAATTGTAAAGAACTTGTAAATTCATTTATGAACATCTATAAACTTTTGTATAAGCTCTAATCATGTAAAGTTTTTATAAATTTTCATTTGGACACTAGTTATCTTACTAGTGTTACATGTTAAAATTAAGATTTATAGCTTTTTATAAGGGCACTTGTTGTTTTATTATTGTTAATTAACTAAGAAGAGAGTTGTTTCTTATACGTGACCAGCTAATGTCGTCGTTTAATTGTTCGATAAATGGAAGAGATTATTATTTTTATAGGACTCGGTACGTAGAAAGCAGACAAAGGTATCCACTTGAATCGTTGTGTTGAAATAAGAAAAAAATGTGGCTTTTTTCTTTTTTTGGTAGGGAGTTAACTCCTCCAACTTAATGAGTGTTAATAGTTTTATAATATTTGGTGTCTGATGAAAATCAGAAGGATGATCAGTGATGAACCACAAAAATTTAGAATGCATATTTTGGGCGAAAATTCTACACATTATTGCGTAGGATGTGGGAGAAGAAGCATAACATCCAGCAATTAATTTAAATATATTATCTTCATATTTGATTCAATTATATTTCACTGTGACATCCTGTAAATGTTTTACTCTTTCTTATTAATTTTATAAGAGACAGATACCAGTTTACATGATCAATGAATATGGTTAAAATTAGATAGAATCAATAATCAACAAATATTTCATAAACATATTTTTTTCAAGATGCTCTTATTTAATAATCGATCGGACTTGTTATAATTAATCTCACTACTAAATACTCATTTTTAATAAGAGCAAAAAAATTATAGACGCTGTAGACAATAAATTATTATTTATTACAAATAGGAATATGAGAATCCGCCTAAATTTCTCTGGAGGAGATAGTGATACATATAACCATAAATGGGATAATGTTGCCTGATATGACACATTCCTGATAATTGCAACCCTAAACAGTAAACATAGCATTGCATTAAAACATCATCAAACCTTAAATAAACTACCCATCCTTGTCAAATCTTATGCTATTAGGCTTTTCTCCAATACAGCGAATGCCCCTGCCCCTGCCCCTGCCCCTGCCCCTGCCCCAGAAAGAACCTCTGCATCCAAATTACATCAACATTAGTTCTTCAAAGTTTCAAACAATCAATAAGACCGCAAAATATGGATCAACAGTTCTGTTTCAATCTCATCATTGATTAATACTATGTTATACGATTCATGTCAAGTTCTGGCTGAGTTCAAAATGCACATACCTAGAAGAGGTAGAAGCAGCAGCAGCAGACAATGATTTGTTGTTCCCTATGGTCAGTTTCTTAAATATTGACTCTGGGTCATCCAGCAGTTCTAGTTCAAGCAAGGTGTCTTCAATGGCTTGAGCCAAGTCTTCATCATCAGCAGCATTATGGAAGCACTCTCTGTTCTTAGCGTCAACCACAAGTTTTCTCCAAATAGAATCACTTTTCATTAGAGTTGTTGCATTCCCCAGTATCCACAAACAATGCCTGCAGCAAAATTAATCAACCCAACTTCAAATCAACTATATGTATGTATGTATGTATGTATGTGATTCATGTTCTTTAGTTACATACCTAGCACGAGTCAGTGCCACATTTGCTCTTTTTAAATCACTGAGAAAACCTACTTTTCCGTTCCCATTTGACCTCACTGTGGAGATTATTATTATGTCTTCTTCACCACCTTGGAAGCCATCAACAGAACGAACACTAACACTGAAGTTTGGATCAGAAACTGAACTATAATTCTTAACTTTCTCCTGAATCTCATAAACCTGAGCATTATATGGAGATATCACTCCCACACTGACTTTTTCCCTTGTGTTGAGAAACTCTGCAGCAAAAAGAAATACAGTACCATGAATATAAAGTCTTCTTATTTATGGGAACCTTCAACACACGTGAGAATAAGAAAGGGTAAAGAGGGACCTTTATGAAGGTTTTGGATGATTTGTGAGATAACAGAGGCCTCAACTGTGTTCTTGAAACTAAAGCCTTGTCGACCAGATTGCTCTTTTCCCTTGGCTATGTTGATAAAAGAATAGGGCCCATACATTTTCCCTTCAAGAAAACGCTTATTATAGCTTTTGAATCTGACATTTGGGGCATCAGAAAGTTTCCCATCATAGAATTCTCTATTTGGAAATAAGCAGATTGATGGATGCATTCTGTACTGGACATTGAGCAAATGCTTCTCATATCCTAACAACAATAGCCTCTCAAACAAGCTTCTCCCGAATTCAGCCTCTTTAGAAATCTAAAACAAGTTTCATCATTTTGAACAAGAATAATCAGTAAAGTGTTTCCACAATCAAAATCATTAAAGAATGTGAAGGAAGTTCTCAAGTACCTCGCTTTTAACCAACGCCGGGAGCTGCCTCTCATCGCCTATTAGAATAGCATGCTTTAGGCCTGGAACTTGCATAGGAACGGCAGATTCACATTCTTTGAGCTGAGCTGCCTCATCAATCACTAGAAGTTGCAGAGGTTTCATTCCTTCAGTGTACAATCTTGTAGAACTTGATGCTGTGCAGAAAACCAGGCATGCATTGGACAAGCAAAAATTTTCCAACACATATTTTTCTATACTCTTTGGAAGAGAAATTGATTCACAAAGTGACCTTAGTATGTTAAGACACTCTTGTCTTGCAGAGCTTGAGCTTCCAAAGATATTATCAACGCTTTCTCCAACTTTATTGTCAGCTAGGTCATTCCTGGTATTGGTTCGGCACATGAATCTTCCCATAGACTTTAGCAAATCCAAAGCTATTAACATGCTCTTCGCCTCCTCAAGTGAAATTAATGATGTTGGTAAGTGTGTGTACAAGGTTTTCATGCAGAACTGGAGCTTCTCCTTAATGGAACTGAATCTCCTCTTCACAAATTGCTCTAATGTAATCACCTTTTTTATTTTATCAAGCTTATATGAAATGTATTGTTCTTCAATATCAGTATGGTAGCCTTTCACATATTGCTCTAATGTAAGAGGACCATCATCTTCATCATCCTTCATAAGATTGTGCAAGAGACACAACTCCTCTATATTGCTGATTTTTCCCTTAGCAAATTCTTCTAGTGACATAAGATCAGCAAATTCTTCTAGTGACATAAGATCAGCAAATTCTTCTAGTGACATAAGATCATCTTCCTTCTTCTCCTTGTCATTTTCACCAATCATAAATAAATGATATTGTGCTCGAGGGTCTTCAAGCAACATGGTCATTGATTCCAAGCAATATTTCCATCCTGTTAGTGGAGCGAAACACCTCAAAAGCTTCTTGACACGATTATCGAGGAAGACATCGTGAAGGCCCTGATAACCTTCGACCTTCATACGAGAGCTGTTGCCAAATAGTACTATGTCACCAAACCCATAGGTGTCATACTCGAGGGAATCTTTCGCTATACTCTGCAACCGATCTGCTACTTCCAACACTGCTGTGTTGGTTGGAGCACATGTCAGTGTTCTGGTTTTTAGTTTGAGCAGAGAATATAACAAGGAAGCAACTGTCTTCGTTTTGCCAGTTCCTGGTGGGCCCCATATGAGTTTCAAAGTGTTCTTATGAGAACACTCCCTCAAAGCTACACAGCTTGCAACTGCATCTTTCTGGGACTCATTTAGATTCTGAGATCTGATTATGCTTTGTGTAGTAGAATGCACATTGAGATTTTCCCCAGAACAGCAAATATTACAGTCTCCTCCGTTCTGTAATATACAGAGCAAGCATTTATTAGCATTTAGCTTTACTTAATATACTTATGTTTGTACGATACATAAACTAAGATTGCCACAAAAAAATACAGATAGCTAGGTAAATAGCATTACAACTAGTAAGCCTAGTAGGCCCATGACCCACACGTCCTAAGATCAAAACTCGGCTCTTATACCAAATTGGCAATAGTAGAGAGACTTCTTATTCCACACCCTGACTTTGTAGACATGGGAGGTATTAATACTAATTCACACTCTTGCTTATTCTGCTAAACTGATTAAAAAGTAATCCTAAATACTGTACTACCCATATTGCCCTGTAGCAAATGGTAATAAGATGAAAATGTGAAAAAAGAATCAGGGGTTCTCACAGTTGAATCAGCACGTAGCACTTTCTGAATGAGGTTCATGTTAGATCCCTCAAGCTCCCAGTTCAAGGCTTTCCAGACACGAACATAGGTAGTCATGTTCAAGAGGAAGACAGCATAAAGCTTTTGATTCTGCGTGATCCTCGTACCTGGTTCCATATCCATAAACTGCGATGACAGTAAATGAACCTTACCAGCACTGTCACCTTTTGTCCCATGAACATAGGCAATGTGGTAGTATTTTGTGGGCCTGTTCAAGTCGTCGATGCTCTTTGGCCTAATGTCTGTCAGGGCAATGAGGTCTCCTGCCTGCGGTTCGTACGGTGCAATGCCTTTCACTTCATCAGTAGGTTTCCTCACTCTAATATGATACTCCCTAGAAGATTTGAAGAGCTTGGTCGTTATTTCTGTTTCTACAGTTATGATTTCACAGATAGGAGCACCAGACACTCCTTTCAGACTTGAACAAAGATCGCTGTGTATTTCCTGTATCAGTGAAGGAATAAATGATTTCTTGTATTCTGTCACCGATGAGAATGTCTCTGGAATCTTCCTCACCTGAGACAGAGAACAAAAAACATTTTATTTATAAAATGACAACGTTAATCAGTTCTTAATACATAGATTAAATTGGCCAAAAAACACACAAAGAAAGAAAGAAACCTTGTGTTTGCAAGGATCATTGTTGAGAACATCCTTTAGAGACCAGGAAAATACTATTCCCACCAAGCTTGTTAGTTCTTCACTGTGAGTCTTGTTCTCCATTTGGACCTGTGGTTTCTTTCTTAGCTCAGAGGAAATCAATGAACAGAGAAGACAACACACAACATGGCGACTCAAAGCTTCGCTTTGCTTTTTGTAGTGGTAAATTCCAAAACACAAATACAGATATAAAGAATTTACCTCTGGAGAAACTAATGATCAGTTTTGCAGAAAAGAGGATTCTCAGAATCTTTCAAGGCCACAATCAATCAAAGATCAAAGATTGATAGTAAAAGCGACGAGTCAGTTAATGGTAATTAGATAGTTTGCTTGCAAAGGTGACCTCTCCAGGTTTTTAAGGTTTTTTTTTATTTTTTACTTTGGAAGAAAAGATGGAATTCTAATATTGAATATGGTGTAAGGAGATGTTGACTTAGAGTCAATTGCAAGTCAATTTAACGAAAGAATCAGGAAAAAAAGGGGGAGTGGAAGACCAAAGGGGTATAGATCGGAAACTTCCGTTTCAATTTAGACACATACTGATATTTCTTATGTTTCAGATGTATAGTTTAAATGAGTATTTATTTGTATTTTCTTGGTATGACCATGTGTGTGTATGAGTCATATTAAATACTCGCTCCGATCCACAATGGTAAAATTGAAAAATAATTTTAATTTAAAACATATTTAATAAATTAATTATTTTTTTTCTTACAAATTAATTAAAGTGACCTATGTTGCAATAGGAAAGGAATACGTCGCAAGGGATTACAGCATAAATTATATTTGTGTATATAATTTTATAAAAAAAAAACTCAAACAAAAGGACATAATAACTGTTGGAAAGTAAAAGGGAATATGATTTGAGTTAGAATGGTGCAATCATGTTCTGAACAACTTTTTGACGCAATGCTTGTGAATTCCTGTGGCTGGCTGGCTGGCTTTGAGAATGTGCAAAAGCATTGCGTATTTTCTAACGACACCATTCGTTTTCGAGGAATGACTTTAACCTATTCTCCCAGAATTTTGGTTTCTTCAATTTCAAGAATTATTGCATTTGTTCTTTGCCCCCTATCTTTGAGGATTATGATTCTCTCATTTACTTCTCCCACCCATTTCCATCCTTTAAGGTAAAAACAACTGAGGGAAGGTTTTTTTTTTTTTAAAAAAAAAGGGTCCATCACTGAAATATTTTTCAATAGCATTTAATATCTCAAATTAATTTTTAATACACTTAACACTATAAAATATATTTTTTAGTGACATCTAGTATCTAGCACACATCACTCAAATGTTTTGTTAGTAGAACAAGGTATCATGAGTGCTAAAAAAATATATTAAAAATTATTTTAGGATATTGAATAGTATTAAGAAAATACTTTAGGGTGATGAGTGCAAGATACTGAGTGCCACCAAAAAATTTCTTTAGAGTGTTAAATGTACTAAATTAATTTGGGATACTGAATACTACTGAAAAATTATTTCTTGGTGATGGAAAACTTTTTTTCTTTAAAAAAAAGCTTTATTAGCTTGTTTTTACCCCAAAACTACGTAGTTTTAAGGCAAATGATAGGAAAAGATGGGAAGGATAAAGGAGAGATTCTTAACCCTTTGGATGGGAGCGGATGAGAATGGTAAATGATAGAATCCTAATCTTATTTTTGATCTAAGCCGATCTATATGAGTTATCTTTAATTATTTTACATAAATCAATAAAGTTTTTTTTTTCCATTTGCTATAACCCATTTCAAGGCTGGGAGGGCAAAAAAATTTGTTTTTCCTTATAAGTGAGCTTCTTAAGATTTAAACTTGTGTTTTTCTTCTTAAATGAATGAAATCGCTTACCACTTCAATAAAAAACTTATTGATAAAAATCAATAAAGTCATTTAAAATGATTTATTATTCTTAAACTTGATCACAATAACAACCAAAGAGCATTAAATGACAAGATCTAATATAAAAAATAATAACACTTCACTTTTTACTGAGACTTCTCCAGGAGACTTATTCCTTGGTGGGTAATTTGAATTGTGCCCTTGTTGAGCCAGGAGACTTATTCCCCCAATCTTTTAAGACATATCATAATTTAATAAGTACAAGGGTAAAATTTAACCAATCTTACTTATTTTTATCAATCTATCTCAAACATAATTACTTATATCAAATCATTGTTGTGTAGAAAATTTTTATAAGATATATTTTAAATTTCCTAGTAGTCTACATTAATTTTTCTTCCTTTCCACAAATACCCCAATTAATTACTCTGAAAGCAAAAAATAGATTGACCATGTAGAAAGAGATTACCTCATAAATTTAAGGGTTACACCAGTAAAAGCATACAGATCGTTGACAAATAACAAGGTTAATGTCATCATTGAAATTAACTAAATTCTTTAATTTTTATGAAGTGGTTGAAAAGGTTCTATGTATAGGACCGGAAGGAGTAATTATTTTATAAATTTTACAAAATGATTTATCAATACAAATATGAGGATTTCTGGGGAAAAAAAATAAATATGAAGGGTACTACTATGGTAAAAGATGATCCACCTGGCTCATGCTCAACACTAGAATTGGGCTTAATAAATTCTAGGGATGGAAATAGATAATGCCCTTTTAGGAGCCTGCATCCCAATCTGATTAATAAAGAATACAGGTTATAGGACTATTTAGAGGCTTGCTTGCTTAAACATATTAGACTTTTTTTCTTCTTGCAAACCTAACCTATCTCCTATACATATGCACATAATATATATATACACATGTGTTTAATTTGAGACTTTACTATGCACACATATATAAAATATTTTATTCTATCTAAAAAATTGAGTTTTCTTTTGATTATATGGAGGCTTTAAATAGGCTTTGAGCATACATAAAACCTATAATATATAAATATGTAGACCTTTTTCCTTTTTTTTTTGGACCTGGAAATACTTCATTACATTGCTAAGAGTCTATAGAGTCCAAATAACATAAACAACCAAAAACATAAGTACATCACCAGACAACAAAATAAGATAAGCTAAAGTAGATAAGTGAGGACTAGAGGTTAGTAATCAGCCCCAATTATTGCTACTGCTAGGGAAGGGTCTTAACCAGCTCATTCATGATCAAAGTCACCATAGAGCTCTCCAGAAGAGGATGGCATTGAAGAAAAACAACTAGAACTAATAGCATCACGAGTAAGCAAATCATTAAGAGAAGGTGTTGGTGAAGATACCCACCCCAGAGGGCATACCTTCCTTCAAACAGAGACTGCTAAAAAACCAGTAGCAAGATTCCCCTCCCGTTTAGAGAAGGAAAAAAGTAAACCAAACTGAGATGACACTAGCTCTTGTGTTTCCATAAGGATATGCCATCCACACCAATCACTTCTAGAGTGTGATTTTGAGCAGGTAAAGAGGTCTTCATTGTTCGTTTCAATGATTGCTGATGTGATGTCAAGATCCCTGCATAAAATGATTGGCTTCCTTACTGCAAGTAGCTCAGTGATAAAAGAAGACTCCACCTTGACACTTTCTCTAAAAGCCCATAAGAATGACCCTGAACTATCTCGGCATATCACTCCTATTGCTGCAGAGCTATCTTTGGACTGATAAGAACCATCACAGTTTAATTTGAGCCAACCAATTGGAGGTCCTCGCCAACCTTCAGAACAAGAAGAGGTTATGTTTCCTTCGGCTAATAGACTCAAAGAGATAGCAGCCCTGTATTCTTGGACCCCCACACGATCTTTAGATAGAACATTATAGGGATCAAGAGATTTGTGATTAAAAATCACTTCATTTTGTTATTTCCATATAAACCACAGTAATGAAAGTAACAGAGAGATATCTCTATCCTGTAAAGCATCTTGTTGGCAAAGCAATTTAGAAAACCAATCCTCAAAAGAATTGATACTGAGCTGATCAATACGCAAAGATAACTAACAACCAAACTAAATGCATTTTACCTAAGGGCAAAAAAATAATACATGTTCCAATGATTCCTGTTGGGAGAAGCAAATTGGGCATAGTGGGTTAATTGAGCAGTGTCACTTAAATAAGACATCTTTAGTCAGAATTGCCTTAGAACAACAAAGCCAGATAAATTGCACTATGCGAGGCAGTGACTTGATTTTCCATAATTTAGTCCAAAACTCTTTTGGAAAAACGAAAGATGTCCATAGACGAGATAGTTAGTCTTGTGAGTCACCAAATTTGTCTTATATCCCTTCTTAGCAGTGAAGATGCCATTTCTAGCGTAAGTCCAAACCAGTTTATCTGGGAAAGAGAGGTATTCCAGTTTCAAATTACCAATGCTAGATAATACATCATTCAGAACTAGATTCATAAGGCTAGATCAATTCCAAGTTCCATCTACTATTAAGTGATCCACAATCACATTAGATTCAATATCACAATTAAGGAATTGTTTAAGGGACTTACCTTATAACCCAGCAATCCATGCATCTTTCCATATAGTAATGGATTTGCCATCCCCAAGAAGCCAATGACAGACATTTTGGATAGCTGACCATCTAGCAATAATACTTGACCAAGTCCAGGAGGCTTTACAACCTTTTTCGGCAAACCATGAAAGTAAAGTTTGGGAAGTACACCCCCTTTAACACTCGAAACCCGAGTGCATTTTCTTCTTGAGTTAGTCGCTATGCTGTCTTGGCTAGGAGGGAGTCATTGAGGGCCTCAAAGTCATGGAAACCTATGCCACCATTATCTTTGGGCAGCTTCATGTGATCACATGCTTTCCAATGTATGCTGCTGCTGGTACCTTTGTTGTGCCACCAAAATTTAGAGATTAGGCTGTCAAGATCTTTGCATGTCTTCTTTGGGAATTTGAAACAGGTCATGGGGTAAATTGGAATTGCATTAACTACTGCCTTGATCATCACCTCTCGCCCTGCTAAGGAAAGAAGATTCTACCTTCACCCTTGTACTTTTTTACCAACTCTCTCCTTCAAATAAGCCAGAGCCTGTTGTTTTGATTTGCCTTACATATTAGGAATCCCCAAATATTACCCTAGATCCTCAAAAATAGGAATGCCTAGAATCTGACTCACTTGTACTTAAACCACATTTGGAGTGTTTCGAGAGAAGATAAGGCGTGATTTACTCAAATTCGCTTGTTGTCCAGAAACAACACAATACAATAAATATGTGGACCTTAAAGCCTACCAAAAGCTTACATTTATGTAGGTTTTAATAGGCTCAAAGCCTATGTATGGTCTTGAATGATTACAACATAAGGCCTTTTAAAGATCTACATTATTAGTAGGTCTTTAAAAAAGCTTCAGACCTGAATCTAAAAAAAAAAATCTGAATTCTAAGCTTAGGCTTAAAGCTCCTGTTGCGGTCTATAGGCTCATGCTTATTTAGTTAGAACCTAGCATATTTCTATCTCAAGACTCGTGCTTTCATGTTGGTTAATTTGGTTTATATTTCCCATTAAATGCATAGTTTTAGGGTTAAGAACATTGATAATAAATGGCAAATGCCATCAACTTATTCATTTAATTGGTACAGGGCATTAGAATCCTTTTGTTTGAAGCAATCTTGTTTAAAATAATATAATATACTAAATGTAGGCACCCATCGTAATAGAATTTTGTTTTACTATGTTGAGAAGTATTAGCTCTTTTTACTAAACACAATTTTCCTTCGTCCCACCTACACTAATTAATTAGGCGTTGGGCTTACCAAAGTCCTTTTCAATGTTTAACGTTTTTAGGCCCAATAACATTCTTAATAGCTTTTATATCATCAATCAATATCAATAATATAAAATTTGCAGAGACTCGCCATCTCACTTGGCTATTTAGATTTTTGCTAGCAAATCAAAATGTTAACACTGCTTTTAGGATGTATATGTCTTCTCCGACTCTCTTAATGCCATTCAGACTTTACTATGTGATAGTGGAGTGAGTCATCCTTTAGGCGACAAATTGAAGAAGCAAGACAGCATATATGAAAATTCGCATGTAAAATTAGCTTATGCTCTAAGAGGAGATCCTTGCATGTGCGGATCAATTGGTAAGAGATGCTCATAAGGAAACTACTCCAATTATTTTGCGTAGTGGTTTTTTGGATAGTGTAATTTTGAATATTCAAGCTTAGGCTTGTCATTTTAACGCAAAAAAAAAAAAAATTCATTTTTTTAAATAATCTGAACCATGGGTAATTTTTTATCGCCACGTTTTTTTCGCCCTCAATTATTTATTGCTACTTGCTGGCTCTTACGCAAAGGTCGCGAACTTTTCCAATTTTGCAACATTTTATTTTATTTTTCCGGTTAGTCCAATCATCTAATGTTTTTAACTACACTTATTTATTTCTTCAGCTACTAATTATTTTGACTGTCAAATTCTCTCGATTCTTCCCCGGACTTCTACAGTCTCATTTTGTTGAGTATTAAAAAACTTCATTTTTATATATATATTTTTAAAAGTATCTAATATTGTGGTCTTTTCCATCTAGTGCAATTTTTCTGGTCATAATTCCCCCACTATTTTTTGAAGATGATGATCTTATTTTGTTCGCTAATAACAAAATGGTAAAGCTAAAAAATGCCTATATGGTGGTAAGTCCATTTTGAGTAAAAATTTATATGTATTTTTATACCTTTATTCTTTAAAAAAAATCTTTTGTTTCCATACACCAAATTATCCAATTCAACCTTCCCTGGTTTCCTTAGAGGTTAGAGCACAAGCCCCGAAAGTAAAAGTTTTATTAATCCCTTAAAAAAAAATCAATCAGTTTTTAAAATAAGGACAACAGGAGGAAATACTGGCTTATACATAACTATGACTGCGAGATGCCTGCGTGATTCTACATAGAGGTGGTAATATGGGTTGGGATCATGGGCCGAGCCTGCCCAACCCGTAAGTATAGGCGGTTTGGGTTCTGAAAAATTGAGATCATTTGGGAGCGGTTCTTTTGGGCCCAAACCCATATAGTCTCAACCCATGACGGGTTGGACCACCGAGTTGGTGGGTTGGCCCATATTTTTTTTTAATGTTGTTTAGTGTCTATTGGACAATGGAGATTGGGTGAAGGGCCAAAGGCAAATAAGACTCAATCCAATTTGCGTAACCTTTTGGGTCATTCATTATTGTCCATTCCATTTATGCTTTTTGGGGTTGTGACTTGCTGTCAGTTACCTAGTTTGAGTCTTTGAGAGTTAAGACATGATATTTATAATTTAATATACTCATTCTCCCTTGGATTTATGTTTTTTTAATTTAGTATACTAAAATATTGATAGCTTTTTTATTTATGTTTTTTT
Organism: Albizia julibrissin; assembly: GCA_037074505.1. Classification (NCBI taxonomy): domain Eukaryota; kingdom Viridiplantae; phylum Streptophyta; class Magnoliopsida; order Fabales; family Fabaceae; genus Albizia; species Albizia julibrissin. The sequence goes on from CM073484.1 coordinate 10,594,652, forward strand.
TATGTGTGGACTTGTGATTAATGTTTAATTTTTAATTTCTTTATGGTTTATGCTTGTAGAAAAAAATAATTTTTAGTATATTATATTTAAAAAAAATTTTAAAAAAATAATATGGGTTAGGTGGGCCAACCCAATGGTTATGGGTTGGGTTGGCTAAATGTCAATCCATATTAATGCTGTTCTTTTGGGCCCAACCCATATGGTCTCAACCCACGGCGGGTTAGCCCAAACCCAGTAGGCTGGACCATATTACCACCTCTAATTCTACATGCTGCTTACTTATCATATATTTACAACATTTGATATATTTGCTGCTTACTTATCATATATTTACAATTACAATATTTGATATATTTACAAAATAAGGTATCTAAACTAGACACACACACACGTAAGAAGATAGAGGCACTCCTATTATTCTCCCACCATTTTCTTCATACACTGATTCGCTCTGTTTCTGGAATCTCTCATTCCACCAAAAAAAAAATGTTTAACATATTGATGTTGTTTCCCAGAGAATATGGCTATGTAGTTATCGTCCTCGTTCTCTACTGCTTTCTCAATTTCTACATGGCAGCTCAAGTGGGCAAAGCTCGCAGGAGGTACGTATATCGGCCCGTTCTTCTATATATTCATATCCTTTATTGGTTTCTCTGTTAATTTGCTTACAAGGTGTTTGTCGAAATTCCTCGCAGGTACCTTTCTGCTTCAGATCAGAATCTGAAAACAAAGATGCCAATAAGTTCTTCCACTACGTTCAGGTCTCATTTCTATCGCAACCCACCAGAGATTTTGTTTTGTTCGGTTTTGTTATTATTTGAACTTTTCTTTTTTGTAGGGAGGGTACCAAAACTCGCTGGAAATGATGCCTATGTTCTTCCTGCTAATGACTGTGGGTGGGCTGAAGCATCCCTACATTTGTGCTGCCTTTGGAGTTGTATACACCGTTTCTCGATATATCTATTTTACTGCATTCTTCGATGCAATTTTTCTCCTCAAGTAACCACTCAGTATTATTGGGTATTTGAGAGTTTTTCAAAGAGCAATTTTTTTCTAGAGTCAATGTTAGTTTTCTAATTGTTAGGGCAAATTTGATTCCTTTTTAATATTTTAGAATGAAATTGCTTTTCAAAAAACTTTTAAATATTTAAGCCTCCTGAATGGTTATTTTCAGGACAACATTACACTTTAATCTTTTTGTTTTTGGCTCAACAATCGCCTCGCTGGTTCATCTAATTAAACCTCCTTCTAAATTAATCTATGGGTATTGTTACAAGAAAGATGCGGTGGGACTTTTTGTTCTAATGATGTGCAATATATCGGTAGGGTATAGCCTCCTTAAGCAGCCTTCTATCCACTGATTGTCATCTTAGATTTTTTTTTCATTTTTTTTTATGTTTTTGGGACGACCCTCTCATTAATTTCTGTATTCGACTTTGTTATGTAATTATACAACGTCGAGTTACGATATAATTTAATTCCAATGGTCTGTGAATAAGATAGAGGGTGTGATCTTATAGTGCTCTCTGTATCTAATGGAACTAGTTGGAGATTTGAAGGTTTGATTGCTTAGTTTAATTTAATTTAATCCCCATCCAGTTTTATAGTGGATGATGGTTTGTATATTCGGATCACTGTATAATCTAAGCTGTCGATTCTCATTTCTCATGGAATTTAAAATAAAGATTGACTTTCTTAGCTGAATTGGTACTAATAGCACCAAAATGGCTATGACATTGAAATCACTAATGCTTATCTTTATTAAAGGCATAACGCATGCTGTGTAAATCGAATTTAAAATGAAAAATCGTAAGAGGCTATATATGTGTTGTTGTAGTTTATAAATTCAAGTGGTTCTTCCTTATTAAAGGGTTCAACTCTCCATTTTAAACTTGTTTTCATAACAAATGTGGTTTTTAAGTTCGAGTTTTTTCCCTCCAATAGACTTGTGTTTATAACATTACAATTGTTTGAATCTAATCTACAAAAGTGAGCTATTTAAAAGCAGCTTATATCGTATCACAAAAAAACAAGTAGGTTATATAGTACTAGAGTGGGTGTAACATCCTCATTTTTATTTTTAGGATATAATTATAATTATCATTTTTATTAAGTAATTTTTAGTACTAAAAATAATTAAATAAAAAAAATTAAAAAAAATAATAATTAAAAAAAAAAAATATTATTTTATAATATAATATTATAAAATAATATAATATAATATAATATAATATTATTATATAATATATTATATTATATTATTAAAATAATAATATATATATATAAAACGTGGGGGCGGCGCCCCCCACTTTTGAAAAGAGAATTGTGGCACCTTACGGTGCCACACATATAATATAAAAATAAAAAAAAAATAATTAAAAAAAAGGGGTAGGTAAGAAGGGGTATTATAAGTACCCCTTCCTCACACACACTTCACGCAATTTCTGCGTGAAGTGTTGTGTAATAGGGTGACGGGCAAGGCTCTGATAGGAGTATTTTCATTTCTTCGGGGATCAATAAGGTACTCAAAATCTCTTCTAATCATAAAACTTCTTTTATGAAATATTTTCTAAATAATTTTCTCTTTCTTATGATATTAATTTTATACTAATTAGAGAATATTTTAGGATTAGAATTTTGGACAAGTTTGAGTTTTGTCAGTATATGACTATAAGAATATAGATGATAATTAATAGTTAATTTTAATCGGTTTATTTTTGTTATTTAGTTGATATAATATTTTATAATGAATTTTCTATATATATCAACTTATAAATAATGTTATTTTGGACTTTTAAACCGATTAAATTTAGATTAAATAATTTATTTGGGTTAATGGAGATATTATTGAAATTTTAGTTGGTATAGTTTAAAATCTGAAGGACTAAACTGTCATTTATGAAATTCGTAGGATTAAACTGTCATTTATGAAATTCTGAGGACTAAGCTGTCATTTAGGAAATTCGGAGGACTAAATTGTCATTTATGAAATTTGGAGGACTAAACTGTCATTTATGAAATTCGAAGGACTAAACTGTCATTTTATAATTTAAACCCTAAATTATTATTTTTCAGTTTTTATAGGATATTATTATTAGAATTTGTAAATAAGTTATAATTTTGACTTTTTAGAAAATTATTAACGGGTAGTAAATTGATTGTGATAGATTGATTTTGGCGTGTGTTTGAGCTCTTGGATTTGGAACAGTGTGATAATAATTAGCTTTGGCGAGAGGTAACCACTTTCCACTTATTATGTGTGTTGGTGTGTGTTTGTGAGTATTTGTAAAATGATTATGGGATTGAAAATTATATATGGATATCATAGATTATTTCAATGAGTAATATTGAGGAGTATTTTGTTATACACTTGCTTTGTGGAACCATGTGATTTAAATTATAAGATGTATTTGTATATTTTGAATATCATCATATGTGTATGGAAATCTTGAGAAAATTCCTATTGAGCTATTTATTGATACATATTGGGTTGTTTGGTTTGGGTTGAGATGGAGAAAGTTATTTTTACCACGTGGTATAGCCTCCATTGGTGCACGATGGTTGGCTTTTTATTGTCCCACCAGTTCAATGAGGGACTGTCCCACTAGTTCAATGAGGGACTGCGACACCCCACCAGTTCAATGAGGGGAAAGACCCATGGTCTGGAAACATGCTCTGTGGATTTTGGCCAATCCTCATCATGTGACCGGAGAGCTCTTTGAGTAGCCAGTAACATGGATATTAACTTAGCCCATGGGTCTAGTCGGCGGAAATAAGGCGGTTCGGATGGATTGATGGGAGGCATTTGGGAATTGTGATATGAGATTTGAGATATAATATTATAATTTCTGACATGAGATTTGTGTACAAAACAATGATATTATATTTTAATATTTTATTATATAAACTGTTCCACTTGGCACCTCATGAATACATGTCAGCATGTGTAATGAGTTGGAAAGCTGGTTACTGAGGCTTTTGTCTCACCCCGTTGATTTAACATTTTTCAGGTGATAGTTTCCGTGCTGGAATGTCGGGAGGAGCTCCTGAGGCATAGATATATCTCTATGGCCTCTTGTGGTTTATTATGTGTTGAATTGATATATATTGCCACTCATAGGGCCTACATCCTATAAACTCTGATTTGTCTGCATACTTTGGATTACTGTATCATGGATTGAATATTATATTATTTAATAGTTTGTGCAATTTTATCTCTATTATGATTAGTATTTGAGAGATAATATTTAATATTATGGAAATAAGGAGAGGATCTTACAATTTGGTATCAGAGCTTTGGTCCTGCAATCTATGATGCATTGCATATAGTGGCAATATACTCTTTCACACATAACCTCCCTATGTTTTTGTGTTGTTTTGGGTTTTATCCTTAATTGTTGATGGGTTTAATCCTTAGGTGGGGAGAAAATGGTAAACACGAGAAAGACAGTTTCTAATGCTAATCCACTTCCAAATGCTGCTGAGCCACAATTGTCTCAAGAGAATGAGACTATGTTGGATCGATTCAAAAATGCAATACTGACAGCTATGGATGCAAAGTTTCAGCAGTTCGAGGAAGATCTTCGAAAGAAGTTAAGAGAGGAAGGAAGTACATCCAAGTCGAAGGATCATAAGATTCCTGAACCCAGTATTGAGGCATCAAAGAGACATGAACAAGTTGGCTCAACTAATCATGAGAGCCCTGTAAAATGTACTGGAGGAGAGGGATCATCACAACCAACTCCAGAAGAACTAGCTATCAATAAGATATGGAAAGATATCCATGATCACGATCCTGAAAAATTTTATGGAGATTTAAATCCTTTAAAGGCTGAAGCCTGGATCGAGGGTTTGGAAACCATCTTTCGAGCTGTTGTTTGTAACGAGTATCAGAAGGCTAGAGTGGCCATTATTCTGCTGAGGGATCGTGCTCAGAGATGGTGGCAAAGCACAGGTGGTTTAGATGACTCAAAGACAACCTGGACAGAGTTCAAGACTAAGTTCTTCGATCATTTTTTCCCTCCAGCATTAAGATATGAGAAGGAGACAGCATTCTATGCTCTTCGACAGGATGACATGCACGAGGATGAATTTATTGCAACTTTCATCGATCTGTCTAGATATGTGACCTACCTACAACAGAAAGATGACCCAGAATGGAAATCTCGTCAATTGATGATCAGGGCTAGACCAGAGCTAAAGCCTCTTGTGCCAATGCATGATATCAAGAATTTTGAGGAAACTTGCACCAACTTGAGGATAGCTGCACGCATGAAACGTGAAATTGAGGCTGCTAAACACCGAGACAATCAAGGCAGGTTTTCTACTTTTAGTAGACCTGTAACTAGGCCATCTGGGTTCCATCCTGGGAATGCAGGAAACTTCGGTAGGAAGAATCAAGGGCAAAGGAGTGGACCTCGGCAGAGTAATTTTCAGAGGAAACCAGGTCAGAGGAACCATGCTGGAGTAAGCCAACAATCTCGCCGTGAACCTGCAATGTCTGCTCCTAGCGTGAACGGTCCTTGCCCAAAATGTGGGAGGGCTCATGCTGGCCAATGCTGGCAGTGTTATCAATGTCATAAGTTTGGCCATACCGCACGATACTGTCCAGAGTGGCAGCAGCAACAGACCAACCAAAGTGGTCGTCCCACTATTCCTGGCAGGGTGTATGCCATTACTCAAGAGGAGGCTGGAACATCTCCTAATGTTATCAGAGGTACTATTTCTCTTCAGGGTCATGACATTATTGCATTGTTTGACTCGGGTGCTACACATTCATTCATATCTTTTGATTGTGCTAAGAAGTATAATTTCCCTATATCTGTTCTACCATATGATATGAGAATTTCTACCCCTGCTGGAGTTGTGGTGATGACTGCACATGCTTGTGTGGGTAATACTCTTCAGTTTGAAAACCGAGAGTCTATTGTGGATTTAGTGTGTTTGCCGCTAAAAGGGATAGATGTTATTATTGGTATGGATTGGCTAGTGGATAATGACGCCGTACTTCATTGTAAGAAGAAGGTGGTCACTTACGCCATAAATACCATATCCGTAGAAACCCCTACAATCCCTATGCTATTATCGACAGCTAAAGTAGATAAGTGTATTAGAAAGGGTTGTCAAGCCTATGTAGTTTTCTTTTCTGTTAGTGTCGATAAAGAAGTAGGGATTGATCATATCGATGTAGTAAGAGAATATCCTGAGGTGTTTCCAGATGAGATATCAGGGCTGCCTCCAGAACGGGAGGTTGAGTTCTCTATTGATTTAGTACCAGGTACGACGCCAATTTCTAAGGCTCCTTATCGGATGTCGCCATCAGAATTGGCAGAGTTGAAGAAACAACTAGAAGAGCTGCTCGAGAAAGGTTTCATTAGACCAAGTGTCTCTCCCTGGGGTTCGCCAGTATTGTTCGTCAAGAAGAAGGATGGAAGTATGCGGTTGTGCATCGACTACAGACAGTTGAATAAGGTTACCATTAAGAATAAATATCCGTTGCCTAGGATTGATGATTTACTAGATCAGCTCAAGGGAGCCACAATGTTCTCTAAGATTGATTTGAGATCAGGTTATCATCAGCTTAGAGTTAGAGCTGAGGACATCCTTAAGACTGCTTTTCGAACTCGTTATGGGCACTATGAATTTTTGGTTATGCCTTTCGGGTTGACCAATGCTCCGGCTGTTTTTATGGATTATATGAACCGGATTTTTATGCCATATTTGGATCAATTTATTGTAGTCTTCATTGATGACATTCTCATTTATTCTAAGAATGAGGAGGAGCATCGAGAACATCTTCATATTGCATTACGTATACTAAAAGACCATCAGTTGTATGCTAAGTTAAGTAAGTGTGAGTTTTGGCTCAGGGAAGTGAATTTCCTTGGCCATGTGGTGTCTGCTGAAGGGGTAGCTGTTGATCCGAGTAAAGTGGATGCCGTGTTGAAATGGGAACCTCCAAAGTCGGTGACTGAAGTGAGAAGTTTTCTAGGATTGGCTGGTTACTACAGGAGATTCATTAAAGGATTTTCTCAAATTGCCATGTCTTTGACCAAATTGACCAAGAAAGATCAACCGTTTATATGGTCTGACAAGTGTGAAGCGGCTTTTCAAGAGTTAAAAGCAAAATTGACTACCGCTCCTGTGCTTACCCTTCCTGATCCTTGTCGTCCATACATTTTGTATACGGACGCTTCCCTTAAGGGTTTGGGTTGTGTGTTAATGCAAGAAGATAAGGTAGTCGCATATGCTTCAAGACAGTTAAGGCCTCATGAGCAGAATTATCCTACTCATGACCTAGAATTGGCAGCTGTGGTATTTGCCTTGAAGATTTGGAGGCATTATTTGTATGGATCTCAGTTTGAAGTATTTTGTGATCATAAGAGTCTAAAGTATTTGGTAGATCAGAAGGAGCTAAATAACAGGCAGCGCCGGTGGATGGAATTTTTGAAGGATTATGACTTTGAGTTAAAGTATCATCCCGGCAAGGCTAATGTTGTTGCAGACGCTTTGAGTCGAAAGTCGATACACTTGTTCCGCATGAGCTTAGAAGAGCAAAGTTGGCTAAATGGATTAAGAGACATCCATGCAGTTCCAGATCAAAGAAGAGCTACTTTAAATGCAGTTCTTGGTGAATATGGGTTTTATCAGAACCTAAGAGATGCCCAGATGAAAGATGATCAGTTAAGTAGAATTCGAGAGGAATTAGAACATGGCGAAGTTCCAGATTACGACATTGGGAATGCGGAAATTTTGAGATACAAGAAAAGAATTTGTGTTCCCAAAAATGACGAGATCAAGAAAACCATTTTGGAAGAAGCTCATCGGAGCAGATACGCCATGCATCCAGGAATCACCAAGATGTATAATGATTTGAAGCAACAGTATTGGTGGCCGAAGATGAAGAGAGACGTGACTGACTTTGTTTTGAAGTGTTTGACGTGTCAGAAGGTCAAGATCGAGCATCAAAAACCACCAGGATTACTTCAAAATTTGGATATCCCTAAATGGAAATGGGATAGCATTTCTATGGACTTCATCATGGGTTTACCACTAATCCGAGCCAGTTATGATGCTATTTGGGTGATTGTAGACCGATTAACCAAGTCAGCACACTTTTTACCGATTAAAGCGGACTATTCTTTAGAGAAATTAGCCGAGGTATATATTAAAGAGATTGTTCGTATGCATGGAGTGCCAGAAAGTATCATATCAGATCGTGATCCAAGGTTCACTTCGAACTTTTGGAAGTCCTTACAGGAGGCCATGGGTACGAAGTTAAAGTATAGTACCGCTTATCATCCTCAGACAGACGGTCAAACAGAGAGGACTATTCAGACACTTGAGGACATGTTGAGAGCCTGCGCTATCGAGCTCCCAGGTAGTTGGGACAAGCACTTACCATTGGCAGAATTTGCATACAATAATAGCTACCACTCCAGTATTCAGATGGCACCTTTTGAAGCTTTATATGGACGAAAGTGCAGATCGCCGTTGTGTTGGACGGAATTAAGTGAAAGAACCATTATTGGACCAGATTTAGTAGATCAAACATCACGAAAGATTGAAATGATACGACAGAAATTATTGACCGCTCAGAGCCGACAAAAGAGTTATGCGGATCGTCGAAGGAGATCATTGGAATTTAGTGTGGGAGATCATGTTTTCTTAAAAGTTTCACCTGTTACGGGTATTGGAAGGTCAATTAAGGCGAAGAAGTTGACTCCCCGGTTCATTGGGCCATATGAGATTTTGGAGCGGTTTGGGCCGGTTGCCTATCGAATTGCCTTACCTCCGCACTTGTCTAATGTGCATGACGTGTTCCATGTGTCACAGTTGAAGAAATATCATCCAGATCCGTCCCACGTCATTGAACCTGAAGAAGTTGAATTGAGAGAAAACTTAACTTATATAGCAGAACCAGAGAAAATTTTGGATGTCCAAGACAAACAACTGAGGAGAAAGACCATACGACTGGTAAAAGTTTTCTGGAAGGGTATGACACCTGGAGATGTGACTTGGGAGACAGAGGAAAGAATGCGTCGAGATTTTCCTAATTTATTTGCTTAAGTTGTGATTTTCGTTGTCTTGATTGAATTATTGTATTTTGATTGTATTTGTATTTCCCACTTGAATCGAATTTTGGGGACAAAATTCTATTTAGGTGGGGAGAATTGTAACATCCTCATTTTTATTTTTAGGATATAATTATAATTATCATTTTTATTAAGTAATTTTTAGTACTAAAAATAATTAAATAAAAAAATTAAAAAAAATAATAATTAAAAAAAAAAAATATTATTTTATAATATAATATTATAAAATAATATAATATAATATAATATAATATTATTATATAATATATTATATTATATTATTAAAATAATAATATATATATATAAAACGTGGGGGCGGCGCCCCCCACTTTTGAAAAGAGAATTGTGGCACCTTACGGTGCCACACATATAATATAAAAATAAAAAAAAAATAATTAAAAAAAAGGGGTAGGTAAGAAGGGGTATTATAAGTACCCCTTCCTCACACACACTTCACGCAATTTCTGCGTGAAGTGTTGTGTAATAGGGTGACGGGCAAGGCTCTGATAGGAGTATTTTCATTTCTTCGGGGATCAATAAGGTACTCAAAATCTCTTCTAATCATAAAACTTCTTTTATGAAATATTTTCTAAATAATTTTCTCTTTCTTATGATATTAATTTTATACTAATTAGAGAATATTTTAGGATTAGAATTTTGGACAAGTTTGAGTTTTGTCAGTATATGACTATAAGAATATAGATGATAATTAATAGTTAATTTTAATCGGTTTATTTTTGTTATTTAGTTGATATAATATTTTATAATGAATTTTCTATATATATCAACTTATAAATAATGTTATTTTGGACTTTTAAACCGATTAAATTTAGATTAAATAATTTATTTGGGTTAATGGAGATATTATTGAAATTTTAGTTGGTATAGTTTAAAATCTGAAGGACTAAACTGTCATTTATGAAATTCGTAGGATTAAACTGTCATTTATGAAATTCTGAGGACTAAGCTGTCATTTAGGAAATTCGGAGGACTAAATTGTCATTTATGAAATTTGGAGGACTAAACTGTCATTTATGAAATTCGAAGGACTAAACTGTCATTTTATAATTTAAACCCTAAATTATTATTTTTCAGTTTTTATAGGATATTATTATTAGAATTTGTAAATAAGTTATAATTTTGACTTTTTAGAAAATTATTAACGGGTAGTAAATTGATTGTGATAGATTGATTTTGGCGTGTGTTTGAGCTCTTGGATTTGGAACAGTGTGATAATAATTAGCTTTGGCGAGAGGTAACCACTTTCCACTTATTATGTGTGTTGGTGTGTGTTTGTGAGTATTTGTAAAATGATTATGGGATTGAAAATTATATATGGATATCATAGATTATTTCAATGAGTAATATTGAGGAGTATTTTGTTATACACTTGCTTTGTGGAACCATGTGATTTAAATTATAAGATGTATTTGTATATTTTGAATATCATCATATGTGTATGGAAATCTTGAGAAAATTCCTATTGAGCTATTTATTGATACATATTGGGTTGTTTGGTTTGGGTTGAGATGGAGAAAGTTATTTTTACCACGTGGTATAGCCTCCATTGGTGCACGATGGTTGGCTTTTTATTGTCCCACCAGTTCAATGAGGGACTGTCCCACTAGTTCAATGAGGGACTGCGACACCCCACCAGTTCAATGAGGGGAAAGACCCATGGTCTGGAAACATGCTCTGTGGATTTTGGCCAATCCTCATCATGTGACCGGAGAGCTCTTTGAGTAGCCAGTAACATGGATATTAACTTAGCCCATGGGTCTAGTCGGCGGAAATAAGGCGGTTCGGATGGATTGATGGGAGGCATTTGGGAATTGTGATATGAGATTTGAGATATAATATTATAATTTCTGACATGAGATTTGTGTACAAAACAATGATATTATATTTTAATATTTTATTATATAAACTGTTCCACTTGGCACCTCATGAATACATGTCAGCATGTGTAATGAGTTGGAAAGCTGGTTACTGAGGCTTTTGTCTCACCCCGTTGATTTAACATTTTTCAGGTGATAGTTTCCGTGCTGGAATGTCGGGAGGAGCTCCTGAGGCATAGATATATCTCTATGGCCTCTTGTGGTTTATTATGTGTTGAATTGATATATATTGCCACTCATAGGGCCTACATCCTATAAACTCTGATTTGTCTGCATACTTTGGATTACTGTATCATGGATTGAATATTATATTATTTAATAGTTTGTGCAATTTTATCTCTATTATGATTAGTATTTGAGAGATAATATTTAATATTATGGAAATAAGGAGAGGATCTTACAGTGGGAACATGTGGCGGTTACAATAACAAGTCTTGTTACACTAAAATGAAATTCTTCAGAGCCCCGAGTAGGGTTTACTACGCAAGCTAAGGGCTGTGTCAAGTATGGAATGTCGGGATGTCGGTAGATTTGGTGGTGGTGGTGGTCATCGTTGTTGGGGGCGGCAGCAGAGTTGGTTGCCGTCGAAGCATCAAACTAGCTAAAGAGCTTGTAGGAGGAAATGAGGGAAAGCAGCCCATCGAAGTATATATGCAATTTCAAGTATTACACATAACTCACTAGTGATCACTTGTTACTTAGTAACTAATCACTTGACTTTCTTTCTAACACATCGGATTTATTTTTGTTACATGAATCTAAATAAAATAAAAAAAACTATATTACAAGTTATATATAAATTGAAATAGCATTTATGAGTAAACTTTGTTTCGGGTGATATACCATGATTAGCCTTTATAGCTTGTTGGATTTTGATTTTATTTTTTATAATTTTAAATAGTTAGTTTTAATCCATACATTTAAACTTATAAGTAACAATTTAAAATTAGATAAATCAAAATAAAAAATTTGATAATACGGTAAAGACCAATAATAATATGAAAAATTACATGCCATTTTAGTTTGTATTCACATTAATTATAATGGGGCAAAGTTACAAAATTAATAATAAACTTTTGGTGAATGCGCAACTTGTAATATCTATTTGGGTGCGAAAATATGCCTGAACTCTTCTAAAATGTGAAAAAAATCACAACTCCTTTAATTCTTCAACGTCTTTCTGTGCGGTTCCCACTTCACCTTCAACCTCATTTTTCTCTGCAACCTTGTCTCTCCTTGTGTTACCTCATCATCATCAGTAGAACTGAAGCTGCAGGGAACGCTCTGCAATTCATCAACAGCCAAATTCACAACCCCAATTTCAATTCTTCTCCAATAAAACCCTGTTAATTCAAATCCCAAACAAGGCCCATATGAGCGCTGTGGCCAGCCATGGAGGCTACCTTGTTGGACTAGATGACTTGTACCGGCCACTCCACTGGCTTTACTTCGCCTTCTTCTCCTACACCCTTGCCTATAAAAAGAGCTGGTTTCAGGTCCTTCATTTTTCCTCATTGTAATTTTATCCTTTATACGGTTCATCAGTGTTGATTGTTTCTTGCTTCGTTGATTTGAAAGATTTGAAATGAATCGTGTTTTCTCGGTTTTTAATGCTAGTTGTATCTCTCTGCTAATTTTGTTTCTTTCTTTTTTCCCTTTCCTTCACCCCTGTTGAGGAGAATTGAAATTGAGGTTGTGAATTTCGTCGTTGATGAATTGCATAACGTTTCCTACATTACCACCGTCACCAAAAGGCAATTGCATTTGAAGCCACGGAGGGCAACGGGAAGACATAGACGGTGGTTCTGGAATCTTACATAGTAGATGTACCGGAAGGAAACATGGAGGAGGACATGTGTCTGTTTACCGATACCATCATGAAGCTCAGTTTGCAGAAGCCGGCGTCCGTCACAGATGGGATAAACCCTCACGTTTTCGCCGCTGCGGGGAGAGGTTGGTTGAGGAGGAAAAAGCAAGAAGGCAAAGGATGAAGAAAGCAAAGGGTAAGTCAAATTATAAGGATGTTCCTGTAAATTGTAAAAGAATTAAATACGGATTAAGGTATAAAAATATTTCGGAGAATGCCTAAAAAATACCAGTTAAACTTTAAAATCCTGTTAACAAGTTCGGTAATGGGATTAACAAGAATGGTAATGCAATTAACAAATCATTTTATTGTTAAATCACCTATTTAGAATTTTAAAGTTTAAATAGTATTTTTTTGAAATTCTCCCAAAATATTTTTGGGTTTTTATCAAATGTGTATCTAATATAATATGTTTTTTTAAGATAAAAAATACCCATAAATTAAAAAAATGAGGATAAAATTGTTAATGCCGTTATGTGACGTTGACTCTTAATAATACTGGGTTTGACCGAAAAGTGTGATGTGAATGCTGATGTAGGTTTGTTGATATCTTAGTCCGCAATGGGTGGAAAAATAAAAATAAAATAATAAATATTAATTTTTTAATTTAAAAAAGAGTCAAGTTGTAAATTTATCAACTAACTATTTTTTATGGGCATCCAACACAATTAATTATTTTTGGATGTAAAAATAAATAAATATAAATAATTTATATAAGAGTATATATATCAATGCCGTTAAAAAAAACTTAACTTCTATTATTTTTTCCATTATAGGTTCCACCAATCTTTTCATTCTCTATGATTTTAATATATTTTTAAAAGGATTAAGTTGCAAATTTGGCAATAAACTATTTTTCTATGGGCACCCAACATAATTATTTTTCATAAGAGTATTTACAAGACAAATATAGACATTTACATAAGAGCGTTTGCATTAATGCATTTACTTTATTTTTTTATAAGAGCATTTAAAAGACAAATAAAGGGATTTAAAATAATACAGTGAGCTAAAAAAATTTTATTGCACCACATTGAGTCAAAATAAAATTAATTTTAAATCATTTTATTTATCTTGTAAATATCTTTATTTATCTTGAAATGCCTATATTTGTCTTGTAAATGCTCTTATGAAAAAAATAAAAGTAAAGGCATTAATTAAATGCTCTTATGTAAATGCCCATATTGATTTTGTAAATGTTCTATTGAGAAAAAAAATAAAGTAAGGTCATTAATGTAAATGCTATATTTGTCTTATAAATACTCTTATGAAAAATAATTATGTTTGGTGCCCATTGAAAAATAGTTCATTGCTAAATTTGCATCTTAACCTTTATAAAAATATATTAAAATAATAGAAAGTGATAAGATTGGTGGAACCCACAGTGCAAAAAGTAACGGAAGTTAACTTGGGTTAATGGCGTTACTATATCTGCACCCGAATAAATTAATTATGTCTACTTTTACATAAGAAAATAGTTAGGTGACCGTAAAGAAATAGTTAATTACTATATTTACACCTTAACCCCTTAAAAAATATTAAAAAAATCTTAACCCTCCTCCATCTGCAAATTCATGATTGTCACTTATCCTCTTTCCTACACCATCGTCGTTTTGCGCCTCCCTCCCCTTAAGCCTCAGCCCCAAGCTCACCATCCTCCCCTCAGACCTCCTTCACAGTATTGGAAAAATGGCCCGGCTCAAAAGGTCTAAACGGGCCAGCTCGTTTAGGCCCAAGTCTAAAAAAGGTGTCTATTTTAGTGGCCTAGCCCGTTTAGTAAAAGCTTGTGGGCCGGCCCACATGCTTCGAGCCTGTTTAACACTTTTTTGCTTCCTACATGTTTGAAGATTAAAATACCTAATTTAAAATATAAATATTATCAAAACTAAGTTAAAACATCAAACATTATCCATATTTAACAAAACACAAACACTAAAACCATAGTCCAAACCAAAACTAATGTCACTCTACACACAACCACCACTCCACCAGTCAACAACAATCAAATAAATAAGCAGGTAAATATATATCATCAAATCAAACCATTCAGGAAGAGATTAAATCAAGCACAATATAGCATCCATTATCACTCATCCATTATCAATCATCATTGACAGGGATATAAATTCAACAACTAAATTCAAGCACAGTATAGCAGACTTCAGGAAACAGGAAAACATAAATTAAATCAAGCACAATATAGCATCCATTATCACTTATCTATTATCAATCATTACTAACAAAGACATAAATTCACCAACTGAATTCAAGCACATTATAGCTTACTTCAGGAAACAGGAAAACGTAAATTCAAGCACAATCTAGCATCCATTATCAATCATCACTGACAAAGACAACATTTTGGAATCATCTTTTACCTAAGTAGAAAGACTCAGTGGCTAGATGGTGACGTCAACGGCCGACGATGAGAGATCCAGATGCCATGATCAACGAGAGAGGCCACGGTGAGAGTGCGACTGCAGACTGTAAGAGAGGTCATAGTCATCTCACATTTGGTCCAGACTCAAGAAGGTCGGCCAATACTGACAATCACCCTTAAGGAGTGAGGTCGTGCTGTTGTGGTCGTTGGACGGTAGTCCTCTGTTCTGGTCAAGAGTTGAGACTTTGAGACCTCCGCCGTCTGGTCGATGGATGATGGACGGTGGACAGCGAAGGTCTAAGTGTGAGGTATGAGGTCTGTTGTTTGTGTTGAGGTGGTGAGGAAGAGCCGAAGAGGCCGAGGGTCGAGGGATTGAGGTGTAAGGTATGAGTGTAAGAGGTTGAGAGGTGAGAGTCTGAGAGTGTATGAACCTCTAAATGTAAGGGTTATGTTATGTTAGAAGGTTACTTAGTTACCCTTATTTAATTATTAAGAAAAAAAATTAAACGGGCCTTAACCATTTTAGATCGACTCCTTTTGGAGGCTCTAAATCATAAACCCCGCCTGTGACGGGCCCGGGTCTAAATGGGTTGGCCCGACGAACTCGGCTCAATTTCCCGGCTCTACTCCTTCCAAGCCACGTCTTATCGTCGCATCCCTCGCTGCACCTTATCTCCTTCCTTTCTTTCGATCAACATTGTTCTTAAGTCGGTGGTGAATATGTTCAGCTCACCCATTTGGAGCTTGGGATTTTTGTGCTCTCTAGGTAGGAAATCCATAATCCATAATCGCTAAGAGGAAGACTGATGGAGTAGAAAACCCTCCACTATAGGCCTCCTGCCATCTTCATAAGCTTGTGCTTCTCTTTTACTCTATTCTCTCTTTCATACTTCTCATCACCTACCATTTGTTTGATTGTGGGTAAGTTCCTTAGTTTTCTTTCCTATATAGAGAGTGTGTACGGTGTTAACCTATTTTGAAGTGAGAGAATATGGGTTTTGTTTGTTTTCCTTTTTTTAGCGAAAGTTTTTGTAAGAACTTTGGGTTTGCAATTCAAAAGAAAACTATCTAACTTGTTTTCGATTTTTATCAGTGTTTGTAAGTTGCAGAGAAAACCAAAGGAAGTTGAATCAAAGCTTAATGAGAATCCTCTTTTTGCTTTCAGTTTTGATTAGTATTTGTAGGTTCTCTGGTTATATGGGTTTGGGTTATTTCCCAGGTTTTGAAACCCAAACCGGACCGGTTGGTCCAGCTTGGGAACTTGCCAACCGGGCGGTGAACTGGGTTGGTCAAGTAAATTTTAAAAAAAAATCAATTTTTTATTTTTCTTTAGAATTTAATATTAATAAGCCTAAAATATTCAATTTCTCACGGATTTAGCTTCGGTTTGACTCCGATCTGACCCACTGACCCTTGACTCAATACCCCGACCATTTCAATGACAGGTCCGGGTTTCAATACCTTGGTTATTTCATTATCTTTTTTCTCTTTTTTTTTCCTCATAATCTCATTTCCACCCTCAGATTTAAAAAAAATATATGATCCAGATTTAATATTTTATAAAACTATTATTTTAAGCATAAATAAATAAAATTAAATTGTTTAAACATGATTTATACAATTCATAACTATAATATAAACAAAATTGATAAAAAATTTATTTAAAAAAATATTATAATCATAACATTAAAAAATATTAAATATCAATTATTCATTTCTTAATCTAAAGGAAAAAAAGATTATGACCTGAAATTATTGGTTTGGTTTTGACCTGCTGATTGTTACGACCCAAGGTTAGGAGTTTGTGAGATGCTCATGCAAGGTTCCAGAATGATCTAGAGAATTTCAGAGCATTCAAGACAACTCCGGAGTACTCAAGAAGAGACTGGAGCATACTAATATCTCTGGAATAATGTAGAGAACACTAGATAATTATAGAACATTCTAGGGATATCTCTCTCTTATATATTCTAGATTTCTCCTTGTAAATATCTAGATATTATTTGTAGATATTTTTATAGAATATTCTAGAGAGTGAATGTAAACCGTTAGATCAAATTTATCTCCACCATCCATTAAGGAGGTGGGAAAGTTATGGAATAAGGGGGATGCCTATTAATACCCTATCCCCCCTCATTTGTAACAATCAAGCAAATTAGCTAAGTTCTCAAGTTCTCTCATTCAATAGTTCTCTCACTTGTATTATTGTGTTTCATCTTCTTCTTTACCTACAACTTGAAGGTTCGGTTGACTTAGCATAAGATCAAGAAGTTGATCGCGTTAAGGCGCCCATACAAAAAAAGGGAGTTTCGAGTCGGTGATATGGTTTAAATTGAGGTGCAAAATCAATGGGATAGTATTATCCTCATTCGACTGACTTGGACATCCTAGTGGGTCCTACCGAAATAAAGTAACAGCCGTTTGGTTTAGGCAACGGCACTTTACCCTTATTTTTAAAAGCTTACACGCATTTTTGCATCATAAAAAATATATAGTACTGAGCGCATTTTTTATAAAATCTTATAAGTATTTTTTTTAAGATTGATATAACTTTTTGTCTTTGAAATTTGATCCGATTTTGGTTTTGATTGCTTAAATTTGAAATCGGTGGTTTTAGTCCTTAAAGTTTAGCCCGATTTTAGTTTTGGTCTCTCAAGTTTGAAATCGGTGATTTTGGTCTCTCAAGTTTACTCCGTTTATAACTATTGGTCTCTCAAATGTGAAAAGGACTTAATATATTATCCTAAACTTGAAGGACCAACAGTTATAAGCGGAGTAAACTTGAAAAATCAACAGTTATAAACGGTATAAACTTGAGGGACCAAAATCACCTTCAAATTTAAAGGACCAAAACTAAAATCAAGCCAAACTTCAAAAACCAAAACCATTGATTTCAAATTTAAAAGACCAAAATTAAAATTGGATTAAATTTCAAAAACCAAAAGTTATATTAACATTTTTTTTTATCTTAACCCATTAAATTATTATACTTTTCCATTGTTATTTATTATTATATTTTCCAACCTCCACCTATTTTTTTTAAGCCGCGGAAGCGTCTAGATCTAGAAACACAGCCTCTCGAATAAGCGAACCGAGCGGCCCAGTCGAGTCTGTGTGCGGTGTGGATATACATAAGAAGGTGTAGCCATTCGTTTTATTCTCCCACCATTTTCTTCCTTGTGCAATTCGCTCTGCAATCTTCCATCGTTCACTCGACCGAAAAATGGCTAACGTAGTGGAGTTGCTTCCTAAAGAATATGGCTACGTAGTTATCGTCCTCGTTTTCTACTGCTTTCTCAATTTCTACATGGCCTTTCAAGTGGGCAAAGCTCGAAAGAAGTATGTGTCTGCCCATTCTATTCATCCTTTTTAGTTTCTCAATTTTCATATGGTGATTTTCCTACAAGGTGTTTGTCGAAATTCCTCGCAGGCATAAAGTGTTTTATCCCACCCTTTATGCTTCAGAATCTGAAAACAAAGATGCTAAGCTCTTCAACTGTGTTCAGGTCTCATTTCTATCGCATTCCAGAGATTTTGTTTTGACGGGTTTTTGCTATTCATTGATTTTTCATGGATTCTTCTTCTTCTTCTTGTTTTTTTTTTCTGGTCACTGACTGTAGAGAGGGCACCAAAATTCCCTGGAAATGATGCCTATGTTTTTCGTGCTAATGGCTCTCGGTGGCCTAAAACATCCCTGTATTTGTGCTGCGCTTGGAGTTGTATACACCGTTTCTCGATATTTCTATTTTACTGGCTATTCCACCGGCGAGCCCGAGAACCGGCTCAAGATCGGGTTTGCTCCCCATTATCTTTTCAATTCTGATTTTTGTTTTTGGCTCAAAAATCGCATCTCAGATCTTATCTATAGTTTTAATTACAGTTGCTTGGTTCGTCTAATTAAACCTCTTTCTAAATTATTGTATGGGTATTCTTACAGGAAATATGCGATGCTGGCACTTTTCGCTCTAATGTTTTGCAATTTATCAGCTGGGTACGCCCTCCTTAAGCAGTAATGTTAGCCCCTGACTGTGATCTTAGACTTTGAACTTGGGTTTCTTTCCCATGTTCTTGACTTTGTTATGTTATCATTCAATATCAAGTTGTGATATAATTTAATTCCAATGGTCTGTGAATAAGATAGAGGGTCTGATCCTTTTGCTCACTGTATCTAGTGGAACTAGTTGGAGATCTGTATGTTTGATTGTTTAGTTTAATTTAATTTAATCCACATCTGGTTTTATGGTGGATTAGGATTTGTATGTTTGACTGTTTAGTGCCTGTTCTTCTTGAGCGGATCACTGTATAATCTGGCCCGACTCTTCTATAAGAAGCTCTAAACGGTCGATTCTCATTTCTCATGGAATTGAAATTGAGATTGACTGTCTCTCAACCTATGTAGTGGCTAACATGCGTTTGTTCTATCAGCTGAAATAATACCAACAGTGCCAGAATGGTCATGACTTTAAAATCATGAAAGTTTGAGTTCGTTGAAGCCATAACGTATGCAGTGTAAGTTGTACATAAAATGAAAAATCAGAAGGGGCTGTGTGTAATGATCCTCGTAAATGAAATGTGGGTTATAAACTCAAAGGGGTTCCATATGTTAATGTCTAGGGTTTGAAATGTCCATTTAGACTTGTTTTCATAATAAATGTGGTTTAAGTGTGGACTCTGATCCAGTAAGGTTAGTATTTTGTAACCGAGCTATCCATTTAGGCTATTGCTCTTGACAATATGATTGTTTAAACGGAATGTGTCAATGTAAAAAGATGCTTGTTGCCTTGTCGGTGGTTGGATAATGTTCAAATATGACACAATATTATCAAACACTAAAAGAGTTACAATTTTTTGGCCGACAAGACAAAAATGTGTTCTTGGGAGCTAGAAAGCAGTGTTCATAATATTTTTTTTTTTTAAATCAAAAACTGTATCCATTGCTTCACAAGAGTATTACATCTACACGCCCTCATCAGCCACCGCCTCCTGAAAAGGAGGTGGCAATTAGCGTTTTCAGGAGGCGGTGATTTGTGTTCACCTTACTCATGGCAAGTAACAGAGGCAAGGTATTTTAAATTTTTTTTTTTTTTTAATGGAGCATATGCAATCTGTTTAAAAGTAGCTTTTATAGTACTAAAGTGGGAATATCGGTTGCTTACAATCACAAGTCTTATTTCACTGAAATGAAATTTTTTTAGAGACTCAAGTGTAGGTTACTCCCTCCTGCCATTAAGGTAAGTGTTAATTAGAGAGTTGATTTTAATTTTAAATATATAACTTCGTTCTATATTTAATTCTAATAATATTTTCTCAACAAGAATCAAATAAGAAAGAAATAGAAATAATTAAAAAAACATAATTAGGGTGTTTTAAAAAAATATATTATTTTGATGTCTTATTGACATAAATTTTTGCTTGTTTGAAGCTATTTAAGAAGCTATTTAAGTGGTGGAGTATCATATAATCACAATAGTGATGTCTAATTGATAGACTGTGTATTTTTCAAGCAATTTGTTGGTTGTTGTAATTTGAAAAAAAACCAAAAAACAGAGAAAGAGAAAAAATATGATATATTATCTAATTTAATTAATTTTATTTATCTAATAGTTTGTTTTAACAAAATTATTTATCTAAAAGTTAGATAAATAGATTTTAGACTAAGAAGTGGTCGGTGTACTATACAAGAGCTGCGTCAAGCACGAAATGCAGGGATGTCAATGGCTTTGGTGGTGGTGGCAGTAGGGTTGGTCGCCGACTCGCTGGAGCATCAAACTTGCCGAACAGCTTGTAGGAGGAGCCGAGGGACAGCTGAACATAGCAAACCATATAGAAGCATAAATGCAGATGACTTTGGAGGAGGATGGATTGATCGAAAAACCACGTTACTCATTTAAATTAGGGGAAGAAACTATTTTTCTAATGTTACACGAGTTAAATATATATGAATGTGTTTTTAAAACGCTGACTCACACTAAAGCGACGAACGCTGTTCTTTCCCATTTCTATTTCTCGGGTCAAAATTTTCTGGCTATTATTTTTTCCCCAACCTCCAACTATTACTGATTATTGAAGATGGTGGTCTTATTTTGTGCCCTAATAACAAAAAGTCAAAGAAGTATAATTCTTCATGGACCAAATGATCCAAGTCAACCGTTACTTGGAAGAAAAGCCGCGGAAGCGCCCAGAAACACAGCCTTTCGAATAATCGAACCGAGCGACGCCGTTAAGTCTCTGTGTGTGTGTATACATAAGAAGGTATAACCGTTCCTTGTGTAATTCGTTTTGGAATCTTCCGTTGTTCATTCGACCGAAAAATGGCTGACGTAGTGGAATTGCTTCCGAAAGAATATGGCTATGTGGTTATCGTCCTCGTTCTCTACTGCTTTCTCAATTTGTACATGGCTGTTCAAGTGGGCAAAGCTCGCAACAAGTACGTATCTGCCCCTTCTTTCCCTATTAGTTTCTCAATTTTTACATGGTAGTGATTTTGTTTACAAGGTGTTTGTTGAAATTCTTCGCAGGTATAAAGTGTTTTATCCCACCATGTATGCTTCAGAATCCGAAAACAAAGATGCTAAGCTCTTCAACTGCATTCAGGTCTAATTTCTATCGCATTCCAGAGATTTTTTTTGGGGGGTTTGCTATTCTTTGATTTTTCATGGATTCTTCTTTTTTTGTGTCACTGACTGTAGAGAGGGCACCAAAATTCCCTTGAATTGATGCCTATGTTCTTCCTGCTAATGACTCTCGGTGGGCTGAAGCATCCCTACATTTGTTCTGCCATTGGAGTTGTATACATCATCAGTCGATATTTCTATTTTGCCGGCTATTCCACCGGCGAGCCACAGAATCGGCTCAAGATCGGGTTTGCTCCCTCTTATCTTTTCAATTCTGTTTTTTTATTTTTTTGCCCTTTTTGGCTCAAAAATCACTTCTCAGATGAAATCTATAGTTAATTACAATTGTTTGGTTCGTCTAATAAAACCTCTTTGTATATTAATGGATGTCTATTCTTACAGGACATATTCGATGGTAGCTTTTTATCCTCTATTTATTTGCGCAATATCGTTTGGGTTCAGCCTCCTTCTGCAGCCTGCTAGCCCCTGATTGTGATATTAGATTTCGTACTTCGTTTCTTTACCATGTTGTTGTACTCTTTCCTTTCTGTTTTCGACTTTGTTATGTAATCATACAATGTCTAGTGATGTTTTAATTTAATTCCAATGGACAGTGAATAAGATATAGGGTCTGATCTTAGTGGTCTCTGTATCTCTATCAGAATTAGGTGGAATCTCAGTCCAGTGAGGATTGAATATGGATCATTGTACTTTGTGATATTGAACAACTGGAAACATACATGTTGCGCTTAAATTCCTCATCTCTAATCACTATCTGGTTTAATATTGGATGAAGGTTTGTATGATTGATTGTTTAGTGCCTATTTTTCTTGAACGGATCACAGTCAGATTGACTGTCTTCAACTTATGTGGTGGCTAACTTGCGTTTTTTAGAGGAATAAAACCAAAATGGTCCTGCCTTTAACATCATGAAAGCTTATGTTCATTGGAGGAATAATGTATGCTGTGTTAATCTAACTTGCAATGAAAAATCAGAAGGGGCTATGATTGTTCAATTCGAGTCTGTGCCAATGTAAAAAGATGCTAGCCACCTTGTTTGGGGGTTGGATAATGTTCAAATATGACACAGTAATATCAAACACTACATGAAAATCACCATTTTGTGGTCGTTCAGACAAACTTGTGATCTTGAGAACTAGAAGACAGTAGTGTTCATCTTATTTGTGGCAAGTAACAGAAGCAAGTTATTTTCTCTCTTTCTTATTTTCTTGGACCAGAAGCATGGTATTTAAGAGGAGGTTATATTGTACTAAAGTGGGAATATCTGTTCATTACAAACACAAGTCTTATCATACTAAAGTTCAGCTGGACGAAACATTCAGAGTCTCAAGTAGCGGTCACCACACAAGTGCTGTGTCAAGCATGGAATGCAGGGATGTCAATGGCTTTGGTGGCGGCGGCGGCGGCGGCAGTAGGGTTGGTGGCCGGAGCATCAAACTTGCTGAAGAGCTTGTAGGAGGAGATGAGGGAAAGCAGCACATAGCAGACCATAGCTAGGAAGGTGATGACGACTGATGCCGTGGCCTTGTGACAAAACTGGCCAAAATACCCACAAGCTGAGCTCCACATTGTGGAGGCATTCCCCTTCTCCGCCAAGTACAGAGCCTCCGTTGACACCGACCCAGCACCCAGAATTATGTATGTAAGCACCTACACCAACACATGCAATTTCACTTTTTTTATACACCTTCTTGATAACTTTATCCCTTTCTGAGAAGTATAAATGTTGATGAATGTGTGTGACAAAATACAGTATTCAAACGCAATTTCAAGTCTTGAACATATTAGATGTGATCAGTTGGTAATACTCTTCTTTAGTTCCTTCACATGTTGTAATTCAGGTGTAAACTGAAAGATGTTGATATCAAAGTAAGAAGAGAGCCAAAGAGAGAGATGAAATTACCTGGTCAAGCAAAAAGAAAGTCCAGGCTTTGGACATGGAGGAAGGGCGAGGCATAGCAACGATGGCTGCTGAAAGGAGTGAGTAACCTGCACATATACCATTTGCATGCACCAAATACCTACGCCATGCCAAAGTAAGAAGCTTGTTTCATCATCATAGTATATTTCTCATCTAGATTTCAATAAATTTAAGTGATAGCCCAACTCCCCAAAAAGAAAAAAAATTGTGAGATTCTAAGTGTAATGATGCCAGAGGCCTTTGTATTATTTCCACGTTAAGTCCTGAATTTTAGAATTATTGTCTCCAAAGATGAAGCAAATTGAAATCCTATAATACAACGGTTGCAATTTCTTATGATTGGTAGACTAGAGAAGTCAAAACCTAATAAACGATGTGAATCTGCATAATTACTAAGGCTCTATATGTTGAATACCACTACTAATGTTTTATCATGCAGACATTTTGAATGATTGGAATGACATGTAAGATCTGAAATAGAAGATTATGAAGGAAGATGAAATTAAAACAGAAAAGACTGAAGAGAGCCATAGTCAATAGTCGTTGACTTGGGGTAGAGGAGAAGAAGGAACCTGAAGGCGGCAAGGTCAGTGTAAGCAAGAGAGCCATAGTCGTTGGCTTGGGAGTTGTTAAGCATGAGGACAAGTGCTGCAACAGAGAGGCCGATGGGAAGGAGACGAAGGAAGGTCTCGGAAGTACGAAGGGCAGAGGAGCTTCCATGTTCGTCCTCAGCTCTAACAGGCACAGGGGCTTCAACTACACTACTTTTCTCCATGGCTAAGCAGTGATGGCTTGAGGAAAAACAAGAAGATCACTTAGAAGAAGATGATGATAAGTGGAGGAGGAGGAGTGGGGCAAGGAGGTACATAAAAGAGAGGTTGAATTGAAGGCTAAAGCGGTTCGTGGAGGTAGTTGAGAGTGCATTGAATGCCATTAAGGCCGAAGAAGCCACGCATTCCCAAGGCAGATAGATAGGCCTCGCCTCCTGTTGGAGTTTTTAACTAAAATGTGGGTGTGTCAGAGGGAACAAGTCCCACACATTTCCAAGCCACGCATTCGATTAATACTGTTGACTTAAGGTAATTTTACTCTGTTAATATCGTTAGCCCTTATATAAGAGCTAATAGTAGTATATAGTAGAATTAAAATATTTAATTGACGAAAAAACACTGTAAAAAATTAAAAATTGAAAAAAAAAATAAATATTTGTAAATACATCTTTCCAATAATTTAATTTTATTCTCAGCATCCCAAAGTCATGTTGGCCAGGACATGCACTGCTTCGTAAGAGATGGGCCTGAACAACCAACTCATGTCAAAGTCGGGCTGTTCAAGTTTGCAGTGGTAGATATGATTTTTTTTAATTTGATTTTTTTAAAAGTTAGATAGAATAAAAGTTATATTATAAATATGATTTATATTTGGATTAAAGGTGATAAAAGTAGATTTTTTTTAGAAAAGTCAGACTTTTAAACTTTTTCTCAAAAACTGCTTTAAAAAAAAAGTTACTAAAACGTCAACCCAAAAACACCTCAATTTTCAAAAAGTTAAAAGTGACCGTTTGGAGGTACTAAAATTAACTGACCCATTTAAAAAGAGACCATTTCAATGGTGACAAACTCAAACTTTTCAGGTGGAATTTAGCCAGCATGATCTATTTTCACTCTTCACGTATTTACTTATTCCCCATTTATTCCATTTCGTTAATACTAGTTGCCAAAGACACGGAGATTAAGAAACTTGTCCTTGTCTAAGTTTTTTTTTTTTCTTGGAATACGCCCCTAAGTAAATGGGGTACTTCTGAAAAGATTTACTGATACATCATTTTTTTAAAAAAAAAATTTATCTCTAACCTAGCCCTTTGGAGACACACCCAACGTAGTGCCCACTTTGAAGCGGAGACCACAACCTCCCATTTAATGGAGGTGTGGTCTGCCAATTGAGATACAGGCCCTTAATTATTAATTACCTATATATTTGTATTAATTTTTAAAAAATAATTTTTATAATTTATAAAATAAGTATATGAGAAAAATTTTATTTCAACTTACGAAAAATAACTTTTAAAATCACAATTTTAATATTTGTCAAACACTCACGACATGTAATTCTAATTATACTATAGCGAAATATAAAAAGAGAGGAAAACACATTACTCCCCTCCAGTCTACAATGTAGGGAACTCTTAAAAGAAAGATATATAGTTTAGAATATAAGTCACCTCTAATTTAATTAATACTCTTTTTTTTTGTCCTTATAATTAATACTTACTTTTCAACTTTACCCACTCATTATATCACATCTCTATCTAAAATAACATTTCCAACACAATTAAATGCATTTTTTTAATAAGGGTAGAAGTGAGGAAAAAATATATTTTAGGACATGTTAAATGATTTACCTATTATTTCTTATTTTCCGTAAGATAATTAAAGTATTGTGATTGGAGGGAGTATATTATATTTAGGAACGACCATTTTTCAAGTGACTTACTTTTTCTCAATTTTTTAATTTAGCACCTATATTTTTTATTAATTTAATCCTTAATCATGCTCTATTAGCACAATTAGTTCCTATAAAGAGGGTAACGACGATATCAGAGGAAAAAAGCTACGTGCGTTATCGGTTTTGGTATAGCAAAATTAAAGAAAAAAAAAGTTACATGCTCTATTTGTAATCGGGCTTATTTTATAAGCTCAATTTACATAAATCGAGATAAATCTCCTCCACATATTTACTTCGTAGACCGTAAAAGCAACTTCGTAAACCGTAAAAGTTACTTCGTATTCCGTAAATCACGATTTATAAGCACTTATGGAGCTTCCATAAGCTAATCCAAACGAGCTAATGGGTTATCGGTTTTGGTATAGCAAAATTAAAGGATTTAATAAAACCATACATAGGTATCAAGCTAAAAATTAAGAAAAGGTATGGATACGTTCAAAATAGTTTTTCCTTGTATTTATAGACTGAGGAGTGAACTCTAATAAACTATATATCTCGCTTCTTTTTTACGTGTTCCCATAAAGGCTGAGAAATATAATTTAATAGGTTTATATGTTAGAATTATTTTATAATTTCTAAAAACGTTTTTAATTTATTTCAGTGATTGATATCATATTTAACTCTTAAAAGTTCAAGGATAACCATTAGAAAGGTAGTAATGTAGTAATTAACAAGTCAAATTTGGTCCCCGTATATTCGAACAAACAACACCAACTTATTCTAAAATTCTCAAATGCTACCTACGTGTATAACCACAGCCTATCTTTTATTTATTTTTATTTATTTGGTAGACCTGTCTTGTGGTCTAGTTGGAGTTGAGCTGGTAACATGAACTTAACTCAAGGGGCCGCAGGTTGAGATCCAACTAAAAATGTTGGTTGCACAGGCCCGCACTCTATGGCCTGCCGGTTAGCTCATAAATTTATTTTTTTATATAATGATTTCATAAAATTTATAAGTTGTCCACTCCCATCTTGATAACTCTCAATGTAAAGATAAAACTCTTAGCCTCTTCTCTTATTCTTTAAACAAAATCATTATATTTTGGTTGCTTGATAATGATTTTATGTTTTTTGTTTATAAACTTTAACATATTTGATAACTTTATCTTTAAAATTGTGGATTATATTTTTAAATTTTTATAAAATGAATGATTGATGTTAAAAAAGTTGATTTAATGACTCATATATATGTATCTCATACTTTTAGTTGTCTTTAAAAAATAAGAAATTTTTTTTAAAAAAAATGTGGACCACAAGCTAATTTGTAACCCACACACTATGGGTTATGAGTGGCATTTAGCCAGCCCATACAGTGTAGCCTGCAGGTTAGGACAGGCCAACCAGCAACCCACGGGTTGGCCCCCATTTCCGCTCGTTGAAGTGCTAACTAGGGAGCTTATTGGTGACGTGGCTAACGACCATATTAGGTGGATGACATTTGTGACTGAGATTATTAATTGCGTTGGAGGTGGATCAAGCCCAAATTGCGACGGCCCAACTTCAAGTATTTTGGATTCTCAAAATAGAAAAGCCCCAAGTTAGCAGCTTGTGGGATACGTGCAATTATACAACGAGTATTTTTGTTTTTCCCCCTTCTAGTCACAGTTGTCTGGTTGTGTTTTCTGTTAATGTTAGCTACAGTTATTTTGTGCTGCATGTGCATGGTTTCTACTGTTGATAGACTATGAAATATAAATAAAGAGGTAAGAGTACTAAGTTGTGGTGTTATTAGTCAGGGAGGAATATTATGTCTATTTTGATGAAATTTAAGGGTAGAAAATGAAAGAAGAAACTAAATGTGAGGTTAAGAAAAGCATTATGGGAATTTTGAAACGAGGGAGGGATTTGCATTACCACAGAAGGAGGAGGCATCAAATCGGGTAGAAGAAGGCATCATTATGATTATTAAGGCCTCAACAATTAGCCATGGAGACATCATTATTAATAAGTTTTGTACATTTATTATTTTTTGAAATAGCTAGACAAGCACTAACAATATGAGGTTACAAGTAAAATCCTTCTTGTGACCTCCAGCTCGTAGGAAAATATTAATGTCACTAGATTATAAAGTTATTGGTCATTTTATATTTTAACCACGTCTAATAGATTCATATTAGAAAATGAAATGCATTATCTATATAAATAATATAAATTTATTGTATATCTTATATTAAATACCAATGGGTAAAAAAAGTATTTATTTGGAGTTTCTTACTATACATATGCTCATATACGTCGATACAAATTTTTTTTCATACTCATATATCATAAAATGCGATAAAGTATGTATTTGGAATGGTGCAAAAGTGGTTTTTTCTGGGTAAAAGTGACTTTTCTAGCTCTTTCTGTGTTAACTCTTTCTTGTATTACGAGCTAACTTTTTTACCAACTTATGTCTGTAACGAAACACCTTATTGATGATGTCATTGGATGTATGCCATGTAGGTTTAACAATGTTGATTGGGCTAGTAGGTGGATCAGGCTCTGAATGAGATGACCCACCTTCAAGTATTAGTATAAGGCCCAAATTAGAGGATTGTGGCTTGTGGGATAGAAGATACGTTCAATTGTACAAAAAGTAATTTTTGTTTTCGGCTTCTCATCGCAGTTGTCCGTTTGTGTGTCCTGTTAACGTTAGCTACAGTTATTATCTTGTGCTGCATGTGCATGGCTTGTACTATTTGATAGACTATTGAAGTGAGGTAATAGTATCTAACAAGTTGTTAGTCGTTAAAAGTAGCCCTACTCCTATTAAAAAAAAACACACAAGTTTAAGTTTAGGCTAACACATTTTTTGAAAGAGACAAAAATCTTTTGTATTATAAACCTCAAAATGATCAATCTTAAGTTCAAAGTGGATTAGATACTTTCATCAAATAAAAAGAAGAGGTGATAGTATCAAGTGGTTGCCTTAGTGAGAGGAAAATTATGATTATTTTGATGAAATTTAAGGGTTAAAAACGAGAGAAGAAACTAAATGTGTGGTTATGAAACGCATTATGGGAATTTTGAAACGAGGGAGGGATTTGCATTACCACAAGAAGACATCATTATGATTATCAAGGCTTCAACGATTAGGCATGGAGCCATAATGGCGACCACCCAACAGCAAGAGGGAGTTCTACCAACAGATCAATAATCTCATGTTAACTCATTAAGTCCTTACAAATTTTATCAATGTATGATAATAAATATTGGGAAAATTAAAAAGCAGGGAAGAAGACAAATAAGTACCATACCCATCTCATTTTAAAAACTCAAATCACAACCCCACCCGCCACTAATACCAGGTCAGTCTACCGCTACCAAACGGTCAATGAAATCCAATGTAATTACTTGAGAGATTATGTCAACGGGTCATATTAAAGTTAAATCAGAGATAATTCTGGATTAAACCGATCAGAAATTAAAGATTTTAAAATTATTAATATAAAATTTAAAAAAAAATTTAAAAATTGATTTACAAAAATTTAAAAAAATAGATTGAACCATTCTACTAACCGGTTGGCCGGTTTCTATCTTAGGTCTGATTACATAGATAAAATCTCAAAAAATAGGAAATAAATCTCCATTTAAAAAATTAATTGAATAATAAGAATTAAAAGACCTCACAACTTTACTTTTCCCGGGGTCTCATTTCACAATTAATTTTTAAATAGAGGTTTATTCCCAATTTTCCTTAAAATCCTAGAAATATGAAAAGAAAAGAAGAAATAAGGGAAAAAAATTCATTTAATCCGACTAAAATGATCCAAATTGGCCCATCAAAATTAACAAGTCCCTAATAAATTCCTGAGATTTCTAAATGTCGTGTGTTTTATCAAGTCGCCCTAATTTTTTTTTTTTTTTAAGAAAACCTATCAGCAGCTCACTTGTTCATGAGGACTCGCGAATAACTTTCTTTGATCCCTCGTATAAGAGTAGGCCTTGAATTTACTTTGGTTCCTAATATGAGACTTTAATTCCCTCTACCTCTTAAATAGCTTCTGCTTCAAAGTGTCTCTATTGGCAACACATATTAAGGGAGTTTTTGTCAGATATAATTCTAATACATGTGATTAAAAAATATATTTTAGAAAAATTAACATTTATTTATTAAAAAAAGTAACTTAAAAAACTAATTTTGAATATTGATAAATCAGCAACCAAACCCTTAAATATTTAACGAAGTAGAAGTAGTCGGTAACAAATGCCAATATTATTAATGGATGACAATAATAAATATTAAGGAGATACGTAAATCAGGATGCTCATATGGGAAGAGTGTATTATTTTTTTTGTTTGCCAGCAGGGTAGGGGAAGAGTTGGAGGAGACCGAGGATAAACAGGAAGAAGACCAATGGGAGGAGATACGTTGTTAGTAGGCTCAGATTTGTAAATCACTTCCTCCGCTCGCTAATATAAAAGCAGTTAATAGGATGCTCGTTTGAAATAGGTTGTGACTCTTTAAAAATAATTTTTAATCATGATTTATAGTATATAAAGTAAGTATGTGAGATAAGTGTTATCTTGACTTACATACATAAACACTTATAAACCTTTTATAAGTGATACCAAATATATTTACTTTCAGACACTCCCTCCCTTACTCAGTCGTCCATATGGTCATTTTTTAAGAAAAAAGTTATATTTTTAGCCTATTTATTTGTAGCTAATTTTAATATTTTTATAATAACATGATTTGATTGAAAGGATTTTATATACAAAGATGATGAGGGTATAAAACGACCATTTATTGTTTTTTTTCCTAATCACATGTATTCTTTTGTTAGAAATAATTACATTGGAGGCACCTCTCCTAATATGGATAAGAACCTTGTTTTGTAATACTACGACGAACTAACTCCTTCTATTTAGATTTAAGGCCTGTTTGGGTTGATGATGGAAAAATTTGTTTACATAAATTGAAACAAAACTCCTTTCATAAATTTACTTTGTATACCGTAAATCATGTTAAAAAATAATCTATACCGCTAATTCAAACAGACAATTAATCTCCGTTGGTGCCCATTTTATTTCTCAAATTTGTAACTTTCATCTCAAAAATGGTAAGGAGTGTTCATGAAAAGGTGATTTTGATGCACATTTTTAAAGATAATATATTATAAATAATTAGTTAGACTAGTCTTTCTAATAACAACAAAATGGTTATCAAACTCTAATATTTAAAGGGTGAAGAAGGGAGTACAAAATTTAATGAAGTGGCAGTGGTCGTTACAGATTGAATGAATGGATGAGAATAAAAAACAAGGAGGAAATAGTAACAGACAGAATATTGGAAGAGAGAAGTGAGATTCGAAAGATAAGAGAAAGTGAGATGAGTAAAAAGCACTTGAAAAAAAATTGGATCGGACCGGCCGGTCTGACCGTTGACCGGCCGGTGATCCGGTCCGGTTCATGGCATAAACCGGTGGTTCGACCGGTTTGACCGGTTTTTTTAAATATAAAATACATTTTTTTATTCCTCTACCTACTATTGGGCATTATTTTTTAGGAAAAAATGAAAGTTTGAAGACCAAGATGAAAAGAAAAGTAAGTAAAAAAAGAACAAATCTAAAAAAAATGATTTTGAGAGGATATAATCACTGAAAAAAAAACCGGACCGGCCGGTGATCCGGTCCGGTTCATGGCATAAACCGGTGAACCGGTGGTTCGACTGGTTTGACCGGTTTGCCCTTTTTTTTATTTATAAAATACATTTTTTTATTCCTCTACCTACTATTGGGCATTATTTTCTAGGGAAAAATGAAAGTTTGAAGACCAAGATGAAGAGAAAAGTAAGTAAAAAATGAACAAATTAAAAAAAATGATTTTGAGAGGATATAATAATTAATTAATTATAGAAAAGGAGATGTCATTATATAAATATAGGCACCATAACTAATATTAATATATTTTAAGCATTTTTTGTCTAAAGATCTTTATTTTAATCTATGGAAATTTAAAAATATATTAATATATATATCACCTTTAATAAATTATAATATTTTAATATGACCGGTTTGACCACCGGTTCGACTACCGGTCTGACCCCGGTTGAACCATTAACCCTTAAACCAATATTTTGACCGGTTCATTGCCCGGTCCGGTTTTTTGTTCCTTGGATATAATAATTAATTAATTATAGGAAATGAGATGTCATTATATAAATATAGGCACCATAACTAATATTAATATATTTTAAGCATTTTTTACCTAAAGATCTTTATTTTAATCTATGGAAATTTAAAAATATATTAATATATATATTACCTTTAATAAATTATAATATTTTAATATGACCGGTTTGACCACCGGTTCGACTACCGGTCCAACCCCGGTTGAACCATTAACCCTTAAACCAATGCTGTGACCGGTTCATTGCCCGGTCTGATTTTTTGTTCCTTGGTAAAAAGATACCTTTTTGTAATTAAAGTTTAGCACGGTTTTGATGTAGTTAAGTTTGAAATTTATGATTTTAATTTTTAAAGTTTGACCATTTTAGTTTTAATTATTTAAGTTTAAAATTGATGATTTTGATCTTTTAAATTTACTCTATTTATAATTATTAACCCCTTAAATTTTAAAAAAATTTGATATATTACCTTAAGTTTAAAGAACTAATAATTATAAATAAAATAAATTTAAGAGAGATAAATTATCGAAGATTAAAATTAAAATCGAGTCAAACTTTAAAAATAAAAAATTATATTATTTTTAATGAGAATTGAGAAAGGAGAGAGTGAAATAAATAATAAATAATAATAATAATAAAAAGATTGAAAAAAGAGAAAAGAGGTAAGGGAAGGGAAGGAGGAACAGGAGAGGGAACCAATGGGGAGTAGAAACGTTGGTAGTAGGCTCAGAAGGTGGGAAAGGATGCCACATGCTACCACTGAGCTTGATAAGATGTGGAGATGACATGTGTGGCGCAGACCCCAACATCTTTTTCCCTTCCACCTCTCTCTCTCTCGCCTTCTTCTTCCTTACACCTTCTCTCTCTAGCCCCCCTACGCCCCCCACTCTTGTCCTAGGTTTACTACCCCCACCACAACTCCCACTCCCCTTTCTCCTCATTATTGTGTGTGTTTAATTATTGGGTGATTAAAAGGTATTTATCCACATAAAAATTAAAATAACATTTTTTATATATATTTATTTTATATATTATAAATCATCGTTGAAGTGTTTGGTTCAGCTTTCATTTTTTTATAAGAGGCTGTTTGGAATAGCTTATGAAAATTTTATAAGTGCTTATGAATTGTAATTTACGGTCTACGAGGTAACTTTTACGGTCTACGAGGTAGCTTTTACGGTCTACGAGGTGCTTTTACGGTCTACAAAGTGCTTTCACGGTCTACGAGATAAATATGTGGAGGAAATTTATCTCGATTTACGTGAATCGGGCTTATATGATAAGCCCGATTCAAAAAAGCTATCACAAACAGCCCTAAGTGTGATTCACATAAATTGAGATATAACTCTTTTACATATTTACCTCGTAGACCGTAAAAACTACTTCGTAAACCGTAAAAACTATCTCATATATTATAAATCACGATTAAAAAATATAATTAGAGGTTCAATCATTATTCCAAATATACTAAAATTTATCAAATATAGAAGGAAGTAGGAAGAATGCAAAAATAATGTTCAACATTTTAAAATTGGATGTAATTACTCAATCGTTTGGCTCGTTGTTTTTTGATAATGTTGTTCTCGTTGATTCTGGTGAGTGGAGACACATAATTGGTGGTGTAGTAAGAGGAGTAGGAGGGAGCATCCTATTACACGAGTCATATTGTACAAGGTACGTATATAGGTGAGGGGAGTAGGGGTCACTAATCATGTATGTCTATCTGTCTGAGCCCAGACAACGCCTTGTTTCGAGTTTCAACCCAACCCTCAAAAGAAGATGCATACGTACGTTCTTGTTCTTGTTATTATTATTATTATTATTATTATTATTATTATTGATTATTGTTTGTTCTTTTGATCTCTCCCTCAGTGGGCGCCGTTCCTATCCTCCACGCGCTCCCCGCCTTTTTCCATTTTTCATTCCCCTCCCCTCCCACCTCCGAAAGTTTTTTCTCCACTATCTGTTTTTTTTTTTTCAAGCATACAATAATTTCATTATATGCAAGGGAAAACAACTTTCAATAATATATTTTTTTATCACAACATATATTATATTTAAAGTAATTTTTTTAAAAGTCCATTTCTCTATTCCTATTTGTTAGTGGGATTTTTTTTTTGAATTAGATGACAAGTTAAACAACTTGATTAAAATTACCCATGATGACCTTTGTTAGTGGGATTTTAACATATATAACTTTATCCTACAACCTATAAACTTTTCAATTTTATCGTATTTTAATATAAAATCTACTTGAAATGTATACAGTCTTTCGTAATAATAAATAAAGAGTAAAATTAGACAATTATATAAAAAAATTAATGATATAACTTAAGAATTAAAAATAAGGTTTAATTTTAACAACGAAATTCTTCTGTATAAGTATTAACAAGATTAAGTTTTGAATGGTAAAAAAAAAAAAAACCAAACACAATTATTTGATAAACGGAACAATTTTTACCCTCCCATAAAATTGATCCACGTTGACGGTTAAAGGGCCTGTTTGGGAATTCGGTGGAGAAGTGGCTTTTTTTTAATGGGGCTTTTACAAAAACCCAATTGAAAAAAGACAGATTGAAAATGTGATTTATGTTTAGATTGGCGGTGGGAAAAATGACTTTTTTTTTAAAAGCTGTGTGTGAGAGCTTTTGAAAAAAAAACTCTTTTGCATGTAAAAGTCCATTACTTTTCAATGATTTTCCAAATACTAATTTTTAAGGTAAATGGGCTTTTACATGCTAAATGGGCTTTTTTGGTTGACAAATGAGATTCCAAACAGGCTCAAAAATGTTGGAGGGAGTGACTCAATTGAACTTTGCTCAGAATTTTTTTTTTAGCTTTGTTTGGTTGGCCTTATGTTTATGTATAAGTCTGATTTACTTAAATTGAGATAAAAATTTTTCACATATTTACTTCGTAGATCATAAAAGCTACCTCGTATACTGTAAAAGTTACCTTATATTCCGTAAATCATATTTTATTTTATTGCCATCATGAAAGTTTAAAAAGTGGTAATATTACTTTTGATCATTAACGAAATTAATTTTAAATGTCAACTCTTTAATTTAATGCAGAATTACTAAAAAACACCTTGCAAGCAAATTAATTGCTCATTGCTACCATTGCACATGGTGGGTGGTATGTTGCACACGGGCGGATG
Source organism: Albizia julibrissin (assembly GCA_037074505.1). NCBI lineage: Eukaryota > Viridiplantae > Streptophyta > Magnoliopsida > Fabales > Fabaceae > Albizia > Albizia julibrissin. The sequence continues at coordinate 10,630,230 of CM073484.1, forward strand.
ATATTTTGCACATAAGGGATGATGTTTGCACTTTCGTATGGATGCTTTTTGTACATGTGAATGCTGATTGCACATAATGGATGCTTGCTTGCACATTGGTACCATTTAGCAATTAATTTACTTAAAATGTATTTTTTAACAATTTTCCCTTAATTTAATTGAAATAACACATGAAACTCTTACATAACATTAAGTATGACCCATAGAACAAAAGGATAATATGGTGATGTAATGACTAATGAGTATTAGATAAGGGTGTCATATGTATTATTTTGGTTAAACTAAAGAATTGACGGTTAAAATCAATTTTTTTAATGGTTAAAAGCAACATTATTATATTTTTAAAATTTTAAAGCAACATTTAGACAAAAAAAAATTTATAGAGTAATATTGAATTTTTTTTAATATTTTAAAGATAAATTTACATTTTAACCCATATTAAGCGGGATAGCAGAATATTCTTCTAGAACTAATTAATTCGAAACACACCCAAATTCAATTTCTGTGTGGAAGACACGCGCCAAGGGAGATTTGAGGGGGCATCACCTTGAGCACTGCCGTAAGTCTACCAGGTTTTAGGAGGAGATCGATGGATGACCAGCAATTCAAACTCTGGATTGGCCCGAATCTTACTGTTTCTCTTTAATGGGAAATATCAGCCCCATTAAAAATAAAAAACTTCAAAAATAAAAATGTTATCCGGCTCATCTTATCCGTGACTTTAAGGGGCTATTTGGTAGGAGAGGTTTAGAGGGGAAAAAAGGGGAAGATAAATTTTTATAACTTAGATTTAAAAAAATTAAAAAAAATAAGATTTGAATTTTTTATTTAATTTTTCTTATATTTTTATTTTATATTTTATTTTTATTAAAATTTTATAACCCAATTTCTTTAATTTTTTTAAAAATAACTTATAAAAATTTTCTCTACCTTCATTTCCCTCCTACAAAAGAACCTAAATTTTCTTATTTTATTCCATTTGCACAGGGATATATGTCTGTTCTGTGCTCATACACTTGCAAAGTCGATTAGCTCCTCTATATGTACACATATCCCCCAGAGTGTATTTCCCCATAGATAAGTTAAACATCCTCGCCATGGTCGGAGGCTCAAGCGAATCGTCCTTTTACTCCGACTCTGATTCCTACGACGAAGTTACATCGTCATTATCTGCTCCCTCCCTCACCGCCAACCCTCCTGCTAACGGTGGCGGCGCTGTCCTTGACATGTCTGCACTGATGCTTCAGCTCCCTGTCAGGTAACTTCTTACTTCTTTCTCTGGCTTACGTTTGTGTTTCTCCGCTTCTGTATGAAAATAAACATACCTAATGAAAGTTTGTGTCTTTTTTTTCTTCCAGGAGGGGTCTCTCTGAGTTTTACCAGGGCAAGTCCCAATCTTTTTCTTCCCTGGCTATGGCTGCTCGTGTTGGGTCTCTGGCAAAGCCGGAGAACCCTTATAACAGGATGGTGAAGATGAATGCTTGGAGAAGAAGGCATCATAGAGCAGCAAGGGGCAATAGACGAACTTCCAATAGTTCCAGGGCTTCGTCCATCAGAGTGAGGAGGTCAAGCCCTAGCACGGGCCCACCACGTCCAGTGCCTCCTCCTGAAGGACCCACCATCTCCTCCATTACTAATCCTACCGAACTCTTTGTTTGTGAAATCTAGCGCATGTATGTGCGCACAAGTTGCTTGCTTTCTTTCTGTCTCGTGTGTAGCTCTAACCAGCTAGTTTAGTTTCTCTGTATTCTTGGGATTGCACATGTTTGTTGGTCAGACTCATCATGTCTGAGTGATGCACCCAACAGTGTTTTGAGGTTATGTTGACCTAAAATGTTGTAGTAATTAATGTAATAAGCGTTTCGAGATTATCTATCTCAAATGCTTCTCCAACGTATTGAAAATGTGTTGTTTAGTCTTTGTATCCTACTTTATCGGAAATGTAATGTTTGAATCTTTAACTTAATTCCAGTTAAAAAGTAATGTTGCAATTTCCGGTATCTACATGTTTGAAAGTGATCTGGTGCTTATGTTTGGTTTAGCTTTTTATAAGTTTGTGTTTTTTGTAATGTAAATCGAAATAAAATTTAGCTCATGTACTTATGTACTTACTTTGTATACGGTTATTGTATACGAAAAACTGTTTTAAAGATTTTAATCAGTATTTCATACTAATGATAAATAAATCAACTGTACTTTAGTCCTTTTGTCTCATTAGGAGTACTAGGAGATTTCCTTGCCAGCGATTGTAAGGTTGGCTCATGTTCCCTTGGGCTGCTGGGAGTTCCACACTAGTTTAAGCTAAAGGTTGGTAATAACGAACTGGTAACAAGTTGGGCGACAATTCGGATATATATTGCTCTTATAAAAGTTGGGGGTTGTCTATTTTAGATAAAATATCGTTTGATTATATTTTTTGACATGCGCAACAGACTCAGACACAAGCTCCTAAAGGGAAAAAAGTGCATCAGATTCTAAACATCATTGTTACAGATGATTAAAAAGCTTGATATATAATATTATTTTATGAATGTAATGTTTTGTTAGCAGTATCTGTCTGTGGCTTTTGGTTGGATGGTGATTATTATTATTATTATTATATCAGAGTTGGGTTTGTTGAGTTGTCCATTCTTAACCTATCGAGAAGGTTCCGTCGGTATCTTTCTAGTAACTATCACACAAGATGATAAACTGTGAAGAAGGGTTAGTCTGGGTATCCAACAAATAGAACCGCCAAAACTCCCAAAAAAAAAAAAAAAAAAACTCAACGCTTTCTTTTCTTTTCTTTCTCCCCGGCTCTTTTTAAGGAATCCCAGACTACAGTTTCTGGTCTACTAATTAGAGGGGATGGTTAGAATGAAATCAATCCAAATTCATGAATGGTATATTAAATTATTAACGCGTGATTTTTATATCTAATATTTTCTTTTTTTTTATTTTGAATAATTACATATATGGTTGTCAAACTAACCCCTTTACTCTTTAGATTAACTGTTTTAACGTTTTTAACTTACAAACTTATGTCAACTTATTTTTAAACTTGTGTTAACTATAAATTCGGATGAACTGGCTAGTTCACCTATCGATTTTGTTGTTTTTATGTTTATATTTTACAAAATCATACCAACTTGCTCTTATAAACTTATGGTAATATTTCAATTTGATTATATTCAACGGTTTTGCATATAAGCTTCATATAAGTATTTTTGTTAAGCATAATAAATTATTAAAGTTAATTGATTTAATTATAGTCTTTTTATTATTATTTAATTATATACTTTATCACCTAATTGTTAATTAAAAAGAAAATTCTTACAAATTTATTATTCAAATTCACAATCTTAGTTTAGGTTCTTGTAATGAGTTTGTTTAAACCCGTAAATTTTACATCTTTTATATGGATATGTATTATTACATTTTATTCATAATTCGTCTTTCCTTTTCATATACAGTCCAAAAAGGAGCATCACTCTACTAACATATAAAATATATTCCTTCTCACTCCGCAGGAAGCATTATTAGGCCAATAAATTTGTAATCTAGTAAAAGTCGCGAGTTCGATTTCTCACTGGCAAATCTTGTCCTTATCTGCCACTCTAAAAGAAAAAAGACGCATCTTTAGGATTAAATGCTTTAATGAGAGCAATATGAGGAGCTGTTCTCCCAAAAACATGAATGTTTTCGGGCCCAAGAACGACAGTTTTTTTCCTAAGTAATTTGTACTCTCAATGTATGAGTATTCTTTTTTTTTTTTCTCTCTCTCTTTTAATGAGACGAGGGTTCTATTTCTTTTTCCTTTTTTTTTGTTTGTTTGGAGATGGCGAGGGTTGAGAAACTAGTATTTTGTAAATATCAGTAATTCTGGCCCAATTAGAACGAGAAGGAGGCTAGACTGTGTAAAGAGGCCTTATTTATTCACCAAAAAAGAAAAAGTTGTAAAGAGGCTTAGAATATGGTTCTGAAAAGAATAAGAGACTGACAAAATTGTTTATGTCATTTCCGTGTCACAGTATATTTGACTAGGATTTGTATTCTGGACACCCAGAAAAATATCCCTCATCAACAAGGCCCATTCCTTCTAAAGGAGAACAACATCACGTGTTCCCCGTTGTTGCGTCACTTGCATCCTATATTCTTTCCCCTCCTTACTCCATCAGTTATCACTATAATTGCCTGCATTTTTTATGCCCACTGCTTTTCATTTTTAATATCTCCCAGCGGATATTTTCTTTTCTTTTTTTTATATCAGACTTAAGTATTATCAATTTTAATTGTAATAACTTTCTTGTGCATTTTCTGCATCAACGTATGTTCAAACTCAATATTTTATAATGAAGCGGTCAAAATCCCTTCTAGTGTAACTAATGCTGTTGATTCATGGGTATTCTTTGACTTCATCTTTACCTGTTCTTTTTATTTTTTAATATGAAAATTAGTTAACTAATTTTTAGAGATTGAAAAAAATTAATTAAGTTAATCATTATTAAAAAATGAGTTAGCTTTTCTAAGATTCTCTCTTTAACTATTTGTATTGAATGACAAAAATCATAAATATGTTCAATCAATAAAATATATAAACAATTTATAAATTTAAAAGATAAGACCGATTGAGTTGTTATATTTAGAGTTAATGAAGTGACTTATTATATGGGACGTGAGGGAATGTTATTGTAATTTCAGTGATTTGAGATACATTATCTTCTTTACCCTCCGCTTGGATGGGTCGAAAAATTGAAAGGAAAGAAAATGGGAAGGGAGAAAGTGAGGAGAAGAGAAAAATAGGGAGAAAATGTTTTCACTCTGTGTTTGGATGAGTGAGAGAAAATTAGGAAGGAAGAAAATGGGCAAATATTTGGTAACTAAAATAAAATACCTTTACCCTTATATTAAAATAATCATATTTAAATTTAAATTAAATATTACAGTGACAAAATCATTTTAATATTAACATAATCAAATAACTTAAAATGATAAAGATATATTTTGAAACCAAATAATTTACAAAAAAATGTTATTTCAAGGTAAAATTAAAAAGTGGATAATATTTTTTTAAAATTAAATATAATAAAATAAAATATTAAATTATACATTATTCAACATTATTAATAGCTAATAAAAATATAATATAAAAACAAAAGGGTTAAAGTGTAATATCAAAAAATTAAACACATTTTTAAAATAATAATTAAATATACAAAAATTAATAATACAATTTTTTTTTCCGATTCATCGTCGTTGGCATATCGAACTTGGGGGAGCAGCTAACAGCATTTCTAATTTTAAGTCAAAAGTTCGATTGCCATAAAACAACTTTTCCAAATATTATTTATTTATTTGTTTTTTTTAAAAAAATATGCGTATTGCGTGATGTACGTGAAGTTTGGTGAGGAGATGGGTAAAGTGCATAAAGGGGCAGTCTCGGACAACAAAATTTCCCTCCAATCTCTCCACTTGCGGAGAGAGATTTTGGGAGGAAAAAGGGGTGTGGGACCCACCACATTTTCCTCCCCACTTTTCCTTTCTCTTTCATTTTCTCTCCAAGCAGGGGAAACTTATTCTTTCCCCCTCTTTCCCCCCCTTTTTCTTTCCTCTTTCATTTTTTTCTCATCCAAACAAAACATTAATTTTTTCCATGATAAAAAGTTTAGGTGAGATAAAGTATGTTTGGTATCATTTTTAAAAAGTTTATAAATGTTTTTTACGTAAATCGAGATAAAACTCTACTCACATATTTATTTCATATATCTCACATATTTACTTCGTATATCGTAAATGACGATTTAAAAGTTACTTTTAAGACTCCAATCGCTATTCCAAACAAATCCTTTATTATTTTCCTGCTTTAATGTAAACGTGGCTATCCCTCCTCTGTCAGATTGATCGTACAACATGCCTTTTGACCGTATTCAACACCTCAGCTCTTCCCACCTGCCCCCCGCGTCATATCGCCGTTTGAGTGTTTGTTTGGATTTGCGGTAGAGAAGTAGCTTTTTTTTTTAATCTGACTTTTGCAGAAGTAAGATTGAGAAAAAGTCAGATTGTAAATGTGATTTATGTTTGGATTGGCGGCAACAAAAATGGTTTTTTTTAACCTTAAATCTGTTTGGATTAGCATTTGAAAAGCCGGTTTAGATGAAAAATGACTAAAAATGGCATCAACCTTTTTAAATACTACATATATATATTGTTTGTATATATTTTTATAATTGATTTGAAAAAATGTAAATACAGTTTTATAAAATAAAAAAATTTCAATTATTATTGAAAAAATATATATACTAAAATACTTAATTAAAAAAATATTTCAATTAAAATATCATACATGTATGTATCAGTCCAAATAATATAATTAACAAAACACCCTCAATATTAATTACATGTGGGCATATGTTTTTGTAAACCTCAACTAACACAGGCGTCTGTTTGGACTTGCCCTCCATGGCATGAGGCTTCCCTTTCTTAATCACCTTTTCCTAATTTCTATTTTATTCGCCGTTTGTCTCTCTCTCTCTCTCTTACGGTCTTTTTTCCTTTCATGATGTAAGCCTGCCTCACTGTGCGGGAGGAAAGCTGCCTCTCCCAGCTTCTATTAGAAGCAACTTTTATTTGAAAATCATAGTGAGATAAACTATGAATCCAAACACTCCTCTAGACCCTTTTCTGTGCTTTTTCTTCTGACCGTGAGTTTGGGGTGCTGGGCCGTGAACCCAAACACACCCTGATTTGTCGATAAAAAAGCATTTTGTGATAAGCAGTTGCTGGTTTGAATAATTAACCTATTTTTCTAAGATTTTCTCTAAAATTTTATTATTTATTGTCCGTATAGGACAAACTTTATAAAACAACAATTTAATTTAGCATAAAAAAATAATAAAATCAATAACCTTTTCTATCGTAGATATATAAAATAATTAATTTTTTTTACCAGCAAATATCCACACTTTCATTACTTAAACAAATTACAGCCATGATGACCCTATTTATATACCATAGGGCACATCCAAAAGAATAGTATTCTATACACAATTACTAGTATCATACTCAGTTAAGTCTTTCATCAAAATATTCTGTAATTGTCGAGAGGGTCTCATTATCTAATAATCACCTAGACATAACCCTCTTAATGAAGCATTGGCTATCCAATCAACCACCAAGTCAGCTTCGTAAGGATCCATTCAAAATGACCTCACATATCTAATTAGGAGGACTCCAGTTTTCATTCAAACATATTATCAACACTTGGTTATTTGATTCAAAAACTACATCTTCTAGTTGATTCTCAATTGTATATTGTACTACTTCCTGCAACGCAATACATTCTCCCATAAAAGCAGAGTTGTTCCTAATAGCCTTTATGCCGCCATCAATTAACCAGCCATTTGAATCTTGCACCACAAACGATATTAACCCTTTTCCTTCCTCTTCTAAAAAAACACAGTCTATATTTATCTTTAGCTCATTGCCTGCTTGCTTTTCCTAGCAAGTTGGCATACGAGTACCACTCCTTGTACTAGGTTGAGGGTTATCGTCCTCTTTCTTCTATCCACGAACCTCCCAGTACTCCTGTAACAGAATTCCTCTCCTGTAACATAATTCCTGCATGAGAAAATGTGAACATTGGATTAGGATTCCTATACTCATATATGTATTGGTTTCTGTTAGAAGACAGAGCACTTTCAGTAGTGTCATAAAACATTCCCTAAATCACTCAACTATTCTTAACTCACTCCACTATGTTTCCCACTATTGTCTCCACTATCATTGTTTTTCATTTCTTCTTCTTGTGCACTACTTCTGTTTCTTCCTATACACACACACATCATGTAAGTTGGTATTGTATCAATGAATTTTGGGCTCTATGAGCCAATAGTTTCTGCCCTTCCACAATTGCCACAACATCATTGTAACATCCTCATTTTTATTTTTAGGATATAATTATAATTTAAAGAAAATTATCATTTTTAGTAGGTAATTTTTAGGAAAATAAATAAATAATAAAATTAAAAAAATTAATTAAAAAATAATAAAATATTATTATATAATATAATATAATATTATTATATAATATAATATTAAAATAATATATATTTATATATATTTATATATATAAAAACGTGGGGGCGGTGCCACACATTTTAATATAAAAAAATAAAAATAATGGAGGCAGGAGGGGGTATTATAAATACCCCCTCTCCTCATACACACTTCACGCAAATTCTGCGTGAAGTGTTGTGTAGTAAGGTGACGGGCAAGGCTCTGATAGAAGTATTTTCATTTCTTCGGGGATCAATAAGGTACTCTAAATATCTTCTAAATATAAAAATTATTTTATGAAATATTTTCTAAATAATTTTCTCTTTCTTATGATATTAATTTTGTACTGATTAGAGAATATTTTAGGATTAGAATTTTAGACAAGTTTGAGTTTTGTCAGTATATGACTATAAGAATATAGATGATAACTAATAGTTAATTTTAATCGGTTTATTTTTGTTATTTAGTTGATATAAGATTTTATAATGAATTTTCTATATAATCAATTTATAAATAATGTTATTTTGAACTTTTAAACGATTAAATTTATATTAAATAATTTATTTGGGTTAATGGAGATATTATTGAAATTTTAGTTGGTGGTATGGTTTTAAAATCTGAAGGACTAAACTGTCATTTATGAAATTCGGAGGACTAAATTGTCATTTATAAAATTCGGAGGACTAAACAGTCATTTATAAAATTTGAAGGACTAAACCGTCATTTTATAAATTAAACCCTAAATTTTTATTTTCAGTTTTTATAGTATATTATTATTTTTAGAATTTGTAAATAAGTTATAATTTTGACTTTTGAAAAATTATTAACGGGTAGTAAATTGATTGTGATAAATTGATTTTAGCATGTGTTTGAGCTCTTAGATTTGGGACAGTGTGATAATAATTAGCTTTGGCGAGAGATAACCATTTTCCACTTATTATGTGTGTTTGTGTGTGTTTGTGAGTATTTTGTAAAATGATTATGAGATTGAAAATCATATATGGATATTATAGATTATTTCAATGAGTAATATTGAGGAGTATTTTGTTATACACTTGCTTTGTGGAACCATGTGATTTAAATTATAAGATGTATTTGTATATTTTGAATATCCTCATATGTGTATGAAAATCTTGAGAAAATTCTTATTGAGCTATTTATTGATACATATTGGGTTGTTTGGTTTGAGTTGAGATGGAGAAAGTTATTTTTACCACGTGGTATAGCTTCCATTGGTGCACGATGGTTGGCTTTCTATTGTCCCACTAGTTCAATGAGGGACTGTGACACCCCACTAGTTCAATGAGGGGAAAGACCCATGGTCTGGAAACATGCTCTGTGGATTTTGGCCAATCCTCATCATGTGACCGGAGAGCTCTTTAAGTGGCCAGTAACATGGATATTAACTTAGCCCATGGGTCTAGTCGGCGGAAATAAGGCGGTTTGGTTGGATTGATGGGAGGCACTTGGGAATTGTGATATGAGATTTGAGATATAATATTATAATTTCTGATATGAGATTTGTGTACAAAATAATGATATTAGATTTTTAATATTTTATTATATAAAATTGTTCCACTTGGCACCTCATGAGTGCATGTCAGCATGTGTAATGAGTTGGAAAGCTGGTTACTGAGGCTTTTGTCTCACCCCGTCGATTTAACATTTTTTAGGTGATAGTTTCCGTGCTGGAATGTCGGGAGGAGCTCCTGAGGCATAGATATATCTTTATGGCCTCTTGTGGTTTATTATGTGTTAATTGATATATATTGTCACTCATAGGGCCTACATCCTATAAACCCTACTTTGATTACATACTTTGTATTATCGTATCATAGATTGGATATTATAATATTTAATAGTTGTGTGATTTTATCTCTATTATGATTAGTCTTTGAGAGATAATATTTAATATTATGGAATTAAGGAGAGGATCTTACAATCATAACTAGTAATGCCTCCTGCAACTCATCTAATTGAAGATCAAAGAAATAGCGCATCAACCACAATTTAATATTAGAAACATTATCCCTTTCGAAGTTAAAAGAGAAAGGACTACCAAACCATGTGCTTTGTGCCCACAGACATAGGTAAAATAGGTGCAATTTAGATTCTGTTTTGTTCTTGCAAATTAAGCATAAATCAGTAGAACTAACCCTCCTCTTCTACAAATTTTCAAAGGTCGGGAGAGCTTTGGACAAAAATCTCCATAGGAAAAATTTAACCTTGTGGGATATTTTAAGTTTCCAATTTTCTTTCTATATATTTTGTGTATTATTTGCAGAAGTGATGGGCCTATTTTGACTTGCTTCCGCCACAATGACTTTAGCAGCCCTATATTCTTCTTTTACTATATTCTTCCCTCTCTTACCCCCTGTCCATATACATTTGTCATTCCTATTATTCATTGCACACATTACACTTTGGATAGCTCTTCTTTCAAATCCTGCAATCCACCCTTATATTAACATAAGATCCCGTTCATGTGGCCTTTAAAGTTCAGACTGTAATACCCCGAATTTTGGGATTAAGAGGCTTGAGGTTAAGCTTAGATTTAATGGACTGCTAGACCCCTGTTTGGCAAATGTCCAAGTGAGGAATGATATTTATCCCAAAATTCCTTAATATCTTTGTATATTAAAATGGAAATAAAAGGTGAGGGCAAAATGGTAATTTTGCCATAAGATGGGACATGATGGATTTTTCATACTATTCCCAATATGTTGAGTTGAATGGGAATTAAAAGGAGAGAAATGACTACTTAGCAATTAATGAGGCCATATTGGTAAATAATTATCAAGTAAAGTCAATAAGAGGAAAAACTTAAGGCTTTGGAGGACCACTTGAGGTGGTATAATAGGATAATTTGAGAGTGATTTATACTCTCTTATTCCTTATTAATATTAATGGAATGATGAAGGAAAAGATAAAGGAAACTTGCTATGCAAGAAATATGATAGGTTGACTAATTGAGTAAAGGCCACCTGGATGATTTTAGTTAATCATCAACCTTCATCATGTATTCTCATCCCTTCCTGCGTTCAGATTAAAAGGGAAAGGAAAGAGAAATTAGACAGAACGAGAAAGAAGAGAAAGAAAGAACGAGAACGCGACGGAGAACGAGAGGAGAGAGAGAAAACTGTTATTGGCCGGAACTCATCCGAAACGGCGTTTTCTCTCGAAATGTCAAGTACAAATGTTCTTCTACTCATCCCGAGCTTCGATTCTATGGTTTCAGATTCTCATTTGGAGGTGGTTGGTGCCGCCTCGCCGACCGGAGCGTCGCTGGAATTCCGAACCGAATTCAGAATCGGGTAGAGGTAAGCATGTGCTACCTTTCTACCATTTCAGTTTATCATTTGGATGAGTATTTTGGAAGTAGTGTACTGTTCATCTCTCGTTCTATCCATACTTTGGGGGCCGAAATGATGTTCAATGGATGTCTAAACGGCTAATCATGTAATAAGGAGTAGAAAGGAGGATATTAAGATAAAGAAGGGAGGAACCGACGCAACTCTTCTGAGAACTCTATAATGGCTGCCCTGTTTGGTTCATGAGGATATAGTTGAAATTTCATCGATTTAATGATTCCATTAAGTTCAGAAGGGCAAATTGTGTAGGGTTCATGTTAAAGAGAAAGTGAGAAAAGGCCTAGAAGGTGAAATGACCAATTTACCCTTTTAGCTTTACAGAGGGGCTGTTAAAGGGGTATTTTCATCATTCAGGCCTAAATTTGTCTAATCCGAAGTCAAATGGATTCTACACGTGAAATTGTGTAGGATTGGCCCATGTCATAATTTCTATAAAAGTACAGTCGGGCTGGGCTTCCGGGGGCATTTTGGTAATTTAGCATAATTGGGTTAAGTTATCAACTAATACGAGTCTAGAATGATATAAGAAAGAGTAATGACTCATGTATTAAATGTTTGGGAATTCTAGGACTCGATGGATGGACGTACCCGAACCGGAGCAAAGACGAAGGATTGAGGATGGACGTGAAGTCCGACAGGTAGTGGACTTACTTTTCCTGCATGGGTGTAATATGTATGTTATATGCATTGATTGTGTGACTGCTATGCCTATTTGTGTTGAGCATATTTGATTGATTGAAGCTCTGTTATATTTGTGCAATGGCCATTGGTATGTCATAACATTGAGCATGCAACACATCATTATGTTGGCATGAAATAGGGTAGGCAAGCATGTCATGCATTCATATATATCTGTTATGCATAGTAATACTGTTCACTACTAAGATTCTCTCGAATCTCACTCCTCCCAAACAACCATAGTGACAGGTGAAGATGCATGAAGATGCACGGAGGAGATATGGAGACGTGAAGTGAAGAGGAGGTTGTAGTGCGAGGCACTACCTCTTGTATTTCGTGTATATGTATGTGTATATGGATGTATGCGTATGTATGAATGTTGTATAAGTAGAGAATCGCTCTAATGTATTTGACAAATTTTCTAGCATGAATAAGAGAACGGCTTTTAGTTTATTGATATAAATCGCTCGCTTACTCTGATATAATGAAACTAAGAACCGGTAAAGTAAGTATATGAAAGGGTGTTTACACATACACTGTTAATTTGGTGAAAGATTCATGAGGGCAAGGAGATATGAGTTTCTTTCCTAGAATTTTAGGTATCCAGGGATCCCCCCGATATTCTTGTATTCATCCCATTCCCTATACTTGCTATAACATTGTGCCTGTTTGGGAACATAGTGGAAAAGTGGCTTTTGTAGAAGCCAAATGGAAAAAAAGTCATATTGTTAATGTGATTTGTGTTTGGATTGACAGTAGGAGAAGTGTCTTTTTTTTCTAAACCCAGTGAAAAAAAGCCAGAAGCTACTTCAATGAGCTTCTAAAAATAGTAGCTTTTTTTCTAAAAGCCCAGTGAAAGCTAATGTGTTCACAAACGCGTCCGCAGATGTCAAATGAGCTTTTACCCTCTAAATGAGCTTTTCCCCCTCCCAAATGAGATCCCAAACAGGGCCATTTGTCTTCTAACACCCTACGCCCTTCAATTATACTAAACCATATTCAAGAAGCTCTTCCTCCTAATTTGGCTTCCATGAATCCAATTTTTGGGAAGTACCTAGCTTTCAATATTCTAACCCACATTTGATCTGGCTCATTGAGTATTCACCATCCCAACTTTGCCTATAAAGCTAGGTTGAAGGCCTCAAACTTTTTAAATCCCAACTAGGGGTGAAAATAGGACAGGCCGCTTGTCAGGAGCCTGGGCCTGGCCTGTTAAAAAACAAGCTCTGGCTCAGGCTCTGGCTCAGGCCTTTTAAGAATCCTGTTTTTCTTAACAGGCCAGGCCTAGGCTGGCTGAGAAGCCTGTTAGGCTTGTCAGGCCGGCCTGGGCCTGTTAATTTTGTTTATACATGGTTTTTCTTGGGCCTGAATACATGGATATGACTATTAGTTTTTTTTTGGGTTCCATGGCCAGTTAGTTTTTAAAACAAAAATACTATAGGTTATAAACTCCACGCACAGAGTCGTAGTCAATATCGCCTTCTTTCAAAATCACATATGAACCCTAGCCCCTGTCCTCACGCTCTCAACTTATCTGTTCGTGGTTGAGGGCGTCGCACTTCTCTAGCCTCTAATCCTTATTTATACTCGCCAGCTGCCACACTTGTCTGACCACTGCTCTTCTCTAACTTCCGTTCCTTGTATGTATTTCTTCTTCTTCTTCTTCTTCTCATTTTGGATCTATGTTTTGATGATTTGGTGCCATATTCCCTCCAAGCACATGTAGAGCCATTTATTTTCTTTCCAACGCGATAAGAAGCAAGCTTTTTCACAGGAAAAAAAAGGGTTTTGTTTGCTTAAAAGAAAGGGTTTCTTGGGACTTGATTCGACTTGATTTCATTAACTCTTGTATTTCCATCTAAAAGCCTCGATTTTTTTTTCCTGTGTGGACACTTCTAGGTCATATTTTATTGAGTGCCCTATGCTTCTCACAAGCAGATGTGTTTCCCAAGTCCAGTTTTTGAAGTTTTAAGACCTTTTCAATCACAATGAAACTTAATAGATTTCTCAATAATATGTTTTAATTCATTGGCATTCTCCATATTTAATTGTATCTGCATCGTTTCTTTCATAATCTTAATCATTTATCCCATGTATTAATTTTTATTAAATTTTAATCTATATTTCTGTTGAATTAGTCCCATTTGCTACCCAGATTAATAGTTAAATATTTTAAAAGACCAATTCATCCGCACCTAATTATAATTAGTTTCCGTATAAAGATTGGTACACGGCAAGTTGCTTGTTCTATATATGCATAAACTTTATGTATTGCCATCCCAAAAACATGACTTCCTTAAAACAGATTCAAAGTAATTTTTTTAATAATGATTCGCCCATTGACTTATGAACGCTTAGGTGAAAGAATTAATTAAAATAATACAATTTCTTATAGATATTATTTGTTAAATTGTGTTATGATCTAATATTATATATCTGATTTATTATTTTCAAGGTTTCAGAATAAGAAGACACTAGTGCAAAAAAACGCATTTTAGACCTGCACAATTAGACTGGTTATTACGGATAAGGTCTAAAAGAAAAACATGGTGGCAATTCTGTAATTAAATAAAACTTTTGAGACCGGTTCTAGAGAAAACCGGTCTAAAAAATTATTTAGACTGGTTTTCTATAGAACCGGTCTCAAAAATCAAATAATTAAACGTTATATAAAAAATAATCATATATTTTAGACCGGTTTTAAATATAACAGGTCTAATTAAAAATGAATAAAAAATTCTCTATATTTTTAAGACCGGTTATTTTAATATGATATATATTTTCTAAAACACTCAATAATATTCCTAAATTCCCTAATTCTCTCTTCCCTTTCATTATAGTTAAGAGAACATCAATACGGGTAAATTAAAAAAAGATTGACAAATATGAAAGTTATATCTTATATTTATGATCAATATCAACTCTCTAAATATATATTATATTAAGGGCTAAAGGAGTATCATATTTAGGATTAAAAGCAAGCTTTCTAGCTAACTCAAGGGTATTTCTATTTCACTTTGAATGAGATTAATCCCTTTTAAAATTTAGAAGACAAAAAAGTTTTGCATATTTAAATAAATATATTTTTTAGGATTTAAACTTATATTTTTTTTACTATTTATCACATCAATCAATAATTAGGTGTATTAAGTTCTAAATTTAGCACTACTATTCAATGGTTGAGATGATAATTTCGCTTGGCCCATTAACAAAGTATATATAATAAGGTGGCGATGACTCATATTCGTGGGGATGAAAATTGTGGGCAGGGTTGGAATCTCTTTAATTTGGGTGGCTAGAGAACAAAGCGAAGCAGCCTCACAGTCACAGAGGAAGGTGGGATGAAAGAGAAGGCTAATAGTCGCGGAAAAGGCTCCAGCTCCAGGCTGTGACCACACCACAATCCCAACTTGGCTTTACACTGAAAAGCGCACGCTCTAATTTATTATTTATTATAATGGCCCACTAAGCCAACCCCTTTTTTGTCATTTCCTCTCGCTCGAATCTCTTGGTATATTCTTTTCTTCTCCCGCCTTCTTCCCGCCCGCGTCGACCGGTATGGATAACAAAAATATGAAAATAGAAATATAGCTAAAATTAGTAAATACTCCTAATTTTATTTTAAGGCAACTCCGATCACCTCATTGGTTGTGTTTAGAATGGCGGTAGAAAAAAGTGATTTATTTATAATTTGATTTATAAAAAAATAAGATTAGGTAAAAGTCAGTTTGTGTAAATGTCCGTTTGATTCACATGATTGGAAGTAATATAATGGAACATAATATAATGATTATTACATAATTTATTTGGTTCGTCGTTAGGAAAAGATGATACATGTACATAAAAACATTTGGTTGGATTACATCGAACATAAGAATATATGAGAATGATATAACAAGTGACAAAATTACCAATTTCCACATATATAATAAAGCATACGTTGGGTTCATGATAACTTTTTTTCATTCTGTGTAGTATACATGTTGGGTTCATAGTAATTTTTTAATATTTAATAGTGAAAATATTATACAGTGTATAGATTGGATTCATGTTAATTTTTTAATATTTAATTATGAGAATATTATTTAATGAGATATTTTAATATTTTTTTAATTGTGGAATATATTTTTTTTAAAATTTTTGAATAGGGAAATATTTCTTAAATTTCTATATTATTAATTATTATTTTAAATTTTTAATGGTGATAATTAAAATATTTAATATTTAATCGCATTTATAGGTAGACACTTTGGTCAATTTAAAAAATTATAATGGTAATAGTGTCATTTTCACTGGATTACAGGATGTCTGCATCCTCATTCATTAGTCATAACAGTGTAATCCTGATTACATCAAATGATGTAATCAGGATTACAAAATGTAATCTTTTTTACATTACATAAGCCTAACCAAACACTGTAATCGTACTATTATACCAGGATTATATGTAATTCTCTCTCATGTAATCGAACCAAACATGTTATAAGTGATTTATGTTTTGATGGGCGATTGTATAAGTACTTTTATGAAAACGAAAAGATGTTTGGTTAAACTTTTTCATAAGTGACTTTTGTGATATTTAAATGAAAAAAATTAACTTTGGAGATTTGACAATGGTAAAATACATAATTAAATTACAATGATAATACAAATAAATTAGAAATAATACAAAGTTAAAGTTTTTGATACAGTAAAAGATAACACAACTAATCAGATTAAAGGTCTCGTACAATTAGGTCCCTGATGATATCACAAACATGATTTATTTGAGTTGAAGATGTTCAAAGATCATTTGTCGATGATGATTATTGATCTTGATTATTATCTATATCAACTATATTCTCATTTTCTGCATTCCTAAAGTCCACATCAGTTTGAGAATTTCTTGTAATGAAATTATATATAGTCATTATGGCACAGACAATGCAGACTTACGTGTCAAAGTTGTACTTGCGCATTTTTTAAGGCCAGAGAGTGAGTATCACTAACTAATTTTTTTGAACATTATTTCTCTAACTAATTCAAATTACGCAACTCTTAAACGATTTGTATAAAACGAACAAGTTATCAAGATATATTAAAAATTAGATGAGTTATTATAGAAATCATTGACCTAAACATAGATCATTATTCTCCATGAATAAAGAATAGACTAAAATATAACAGTATTAAGTTGGTGTATCTGTTTTTCCATCTTTTATAAAAAAGTATTCTTATCTATCCCTCAGTATAAAAGTACATTATCATCTTCAACGCGTTTAACTAATTGATCAAACACCAAAATTACTTGCCTAGTAAACAAACATAAAGTAAATAAGAAATTCAGAGAGCCATACATACAACCCCTTTAATTTAACATTTAATCCATAGTTTAAGCCTTAGTCCATTACAAGTCACCAGTATACACACAAGCCATAACACTTAAAAAGGTCTGTTATGATTGCAAAGGATCCAAAAGCCATAATCAAATAAACATGGTTTTTCCTTAAGCTACTTCAGCGAACCCCACTCCTTGCTTTCCAAAATCAAACACTGTGTGATATCTGCCCATGAACACATCTCCAAGGATCCTGCATTATCATCGTGCGTCAATGTCATTGAGTTAAAACCTACCAAACTCACCCAAACTGATGAGAGACGGCGACAAATCCACACTTCACCGACCAAACTCACCCAAACTGCCTCGCATGCACAGATTGGTCGGTTACAGGGTTAGCAACTTCCCATCAGACTTCGTCGGAGATTAACACCAGCTGGCCGACTTTAACACCAACACCTACTCAGATCGAGAGGCCCAACCACAACTCGCTCACCACTACCCACAACAGGACCAACAAAACACACGGCTGAGGTGAAGGAAAAGATGCAGCTTGAACTTGTTTCAAGTGGCTGCCGAGAGAAGGAAGATCTGAAGAGAGGAGAGTGGCTTTTTGTTTCTCAGCTTCGAAAAAGAATAGGAGAAGAGAAGAGAGAGAAAGATAGGACAGATACGCATTTAATGCTAACAACAGTCATAAATTCAGAAAAGCTTGACGGAATAAGCTGCATCAGGTGGCTTTTGGAATAAGCTCTTTTTCAGCATAAGCTAGTTAGGCTAATCATCTAACCAAAAATGACTTCAAAACTGGATCATGCCCAATCGGGCTTATACCTGCCCAAACGGACTTACATCAAGCCCAAACGCCCAAACAACCAAGCATATTATAATAAAAAACAAGCGGATAAACCATTAAATTTATTTAATATTTCTCAAAAAGTTATCTATATTTAAAACCACAACTTACGTTTTAAAACGTTAAAAAAGAAAGTTGCTTTAAACTTTAAATATGGGAATACTTTAAAAATGTAATAATATACATTTTATTTAGTGGGTTATAATGAGGATTAAGGACCATGCATTATTTTTAGAAAGTGATTTACAATAGGGATGGAAGAAGGTATATTTGGCATTTATTTTTTTCAAAAATTCATAACGATCGTTTCGCATAATGGTTATGTATTTAATATACTGACTTAATTACACTCAATAAATGTATGTTTTTTTGTAGAAAAAGAAGAATTTAAAAGAAGCACCTAGAAAAAAAATAATATTTATTATAAAAATCATAAAAATTATAATTATTCATAAGTACTAAACACAAAAAATCTAAATTTAAAAATAATAAATTGCCCATTTTTTCTGATAAATAATAATAATAATAATAATAAATTACCCATATCTAAAGAAAAATAGTCAAGTTCCTTATACCAAAAAATTATACTCCCTTCGATCTTTTTTATAACCAATTTTTATCTTTATTGTATAAAACGAACTAATGGTTTTGAGTGTTTGGATAAGCCTCAAACCGCGGTTTCAAAAATCCTTTTTCCGCAAACCGAGACAAAATTCTTCTCACATACTTACCTTATAAATCATAAAAGTTATTTTCTAAAAGCTAATCCAAACACACACTAAGATTAGTTAAAAACAATAAATGTGTCAAAAATGTCACATTTTTTTCAAATATACCCCTATTTATGAAACGAGCATATGAGATAGAATGAATAACAAATATAAGAGAATATGAAAGAAAATATGTAATAAATGAGTAAATGAAAGAGAATTAGTGGAGAGTAGAAGATAATTAATATAAATATGTGTATTTAATAAGCGTAGAAAAGAAAAAAAAGTAATTTAAATTTTGAGACATAAGAAGAAAGTTGCTTATAAAAAGGACCAACTCCAAGAAAGAGAAAGTTGCTTATAAAAATGACCAGAGTGAGTATATCTAAACACGCAATAAAGTTAGTGCATGTTTGAATTAACAGTAGAAGATGCTTTTTCAATATGATTTACGGTATACAAAGTAAGTTTATGATAAAAATTTTATCTCAACTTATATGAACAAACATTTCCCAACTAACTCAAATATTGGTCAACGCCTCAACGGTGTAATAAACAGTTACACAGGTTGTAAATTTTTATCTTTTCATCCAATTGAAATTCTTTCTTTCTTTTTCCAAACATCTCTTTCTTTACTCTTTTGTTTCAAAAATTGTTTTACACTATATATTCTCGGGACTGGAAAATGGGCTCGCTGGCGACACCGACCATATATATTTTTAAATAATTATATCTAAATTTAAATAAAAATATTTGAATTGATTTGAATAGATAAATTAAAGAATATATACAATTAAAACATTTATAGATATATATTTCTTAAGAGTTTTCTTAACTTCAATTGTTAAATGGAAAATAATTAAATAAATAACATTATCCATATTATTTTTGTAATCTTTATTAACCTTTATGGATATATTATTTTTTAACTTCAATTTTTTAAATTATAAATAATTAAATAAATCAATACAATTTTTAAGATTTTGACCCCAAAAAAAAAGGGAGAATGTCAAAAAAATACCATTTAAACTTCAAAATCTCGTTAACAAGTTTGGTAATGAGATTAACAAGAATGGTAATGTAATTAATAAATCATTTTATTATTAAATCATTTATTTAAGATTTTAAAGTTTAAATAATATTTTTTTAGAATTTTCCCCGAAAAAAAATCTTATGCGTGAAAAGACTAAAAAGTACATTCACGTCTCTTTTTTTGGGGCCCAATGTACAGTTTAAGTGTCTAACTAGCCAATTTGTATATACAAAACTGTCCCTGACTTGTTAGGAAACGGGTCAGATTTTGTTAGCTTACTATCTCTGTCCAAATTGCCCCGGCCATTAAAATATTCGCGCGCCTATATATACACCCAGGTCGGGATTTTTTTTGAGAGCAAGTATTACGTAATCGTTAATTGCGAAGAGAGCCTGTGGATCCATCTGTTCGGAGAGAGAGCGTGTGGTTCTGTGGTTGTTGGGGGAAACGAAAGAGAGATCGAGGGAGAGAGAGGCATTGCCATCGATCTATGCAAGCGACGGTCGACGCGTCCTCTCTCAGGCGATATTTCGTGGAGATAGTTTGATATAGTCACCCTTCCTTATGAGCTGGTTTGATAACCTCAGTTTTTCGTCGAATCTCAGCCGCTTCATTGCCGGCATAATCATCTTGATTTTTTATCATTCGTTTCAATTGGTTTCCAATTTCTTGACACCTATACACCCTTCAATTCTTCAATCTAATCGCGGTTGATCCTCCTCCTCCTTCCTTCTTGTTAAGATCTTTCTGTTTTCTTGATTCCCCTTGTGATCTGTTTCTCATGGACCCAAAAGAATTATTCCCCACCAGTTTGCTTGAAGGTAAGAATGTTATTATGTTTTATAAATCACGTGGGTTTCTGGTCATGCATTATGTATGTTGGATCAATTAATTGACTTATTTCAGTTTTTATATTTATCATTTCAATGAAAATTTTAGATTCTTATGCATTTATTGTTATTCCCGAGGTTGATAGGGATTAAGGAACTAGTTTTTTTGCTCTTCAGAACAGTAATCACTGACGAATTTTTCTTGTCGTTGATAGCCAACGGCTAGCTCTCGAATTTTTCTGCTTTGGGTCCTATTACTTTCAACAGTTTATAGAGAGGCGCTATCTTGAACTATATAACGCTTTTTTTTTTTTGTTTACATAACTTCACAATCCCCACTCTTGCGGCCCCAACGTCCTCGCCTGTAAAAGAAATAGAAATTAGGTTCTCTATTGGGCTACATCCCTCCCTCAATTGAGGAGTTTAGAAACTCATAATAGAAAGAATATTGCTACCGAGGTTCTCAGAGTAGTGATTGTTTAGGCTGGCTACCATTGAATCAAATAAAAACTAGCTTCCCCGTTGGGCTACATCCCTCCATCAACTGGTGAGTCTAGAAACTCATAATAGAAGTTCTCAAAGTATTAATTGTTTTGTCTAGCCACCATTGAATCAAATCTATTGGTACTCTTGATGGACTTGGAGGTGAAGAGAAAACCTAAATCTAGAAAAATAGACATAAATATTTAAGTTAGGGATGATTTTATATATTTATGGTGACTTAAAACTATAGCTTTAGGGTTTAATTAGTTGTGTGGGTGTCATATGAACGAATTTAGTACTAATTAAAAAGGGACTAATAATTTGGGAGAATATTAGGACATGTCACTATAATTAATTAAAGAGTCAAGTTAAAAGATAGAAATTAGTAACTTGTGGGTGAAAGTTTGAACCCCAATGCTTTAAATGATTGTTAGATTCTCCGAATTACTCTCCTTCTTACCCTTATTTTCTATATATCAAGTCTTATTTTCTCAATTATTTGAATTAGTAAAATCAAAACCTCTATGTGTATTATCCAGAATAGTCTAGGATTATTACTGCGTTGATATCTAGATTAAGTTTTTGGTGAGCATGACTTTGATATCATTTGTAACATCTCCTCACAGTTTTAAAATATGAGGGGAATTATTTAGATCATTATAAAGCGTCTTTCGTTCACCTCACCAATCGATGTGGGATTTCACAATGTCATAATAATTTAGGTCCGGATACAGGAATGATGTTTGGAGACCCACATAATATCTGAAAAGTGGAAGTTTTGTGTCCCTTCTGATTTTGTTGTCAAATGATCAGGAACTATTGCCTCACACATTGAGAGGCAACTCAGGGCACCTCCTTCTGTTATTGTTATTGGTGCTGGAATATCAGGAATTGCTGCTGCACGTAGTCTCTATGACGCTTCTTTCAAGGTGCTTTATCACTATTCTCAAACTACATCATTGTTTGCTGGTTTCAATTTCATGGATTAGGTCAGAGGAAAGATTTTCTCTAAGCTTATTCTCATTTTTCCTTCAGGTGACTGTACTGGAGTCTCGGGATAGGCTTGGTGGCCGTATCCATACAGATTACTCATTTGGTTGTCCAGTGGATATGGGAGCCTCATGGTAAGTTCAGCTTTTGTGTTTGCTATTTCTTTTGTTGCAATCAGTGAAACCCTTTTTTTTTTTTATATAAAAGGTGAACAGGTTGCATGGAAGCATTATGATCTTCTGTCTTTTAATTAGTTATTTCTTGATCACTTGCCAGGTTACATGGAGTTTGCAATGAGAATCCCTTGGCTCCATTGATACGTTGTCTTGGACTTGCATTATATCGTACCAGTGGTGATAACTCTGTTTTATATGACCATGATTTGGAAAGGTAATAATCTATGATTACATACTCATATTTCTGAAGATAGTGAAGAATGATGTATTCAAAGTTTTACGATACAATCTTAAACTTAAGATTAAGACTTAAGAGTAATAGTGTTTCTCTCATAGCCTCAAACTTGATTCTGAATCTGAACTAGTTCTGGATTCAGAAGATTTTCATAATAGGTTGGCAATATATTTCTTTCTTTTCTTGACAGAACATAGACATTGATGCTAGTGCAAAATTTTAGGTTATTGGTCTCTATAGCTTATGGAATTTCTTCTTTGTAGATATTGTTTTATTACTGAGAACTTGCCACTGTTTCTGTTCTTTCAAATTTTCTAATATACCCTTAATTTATGTTATCTATTCTTGCCATAATTATTTCTTTTACTCCGTAATTAATGTTACTGAAAGATGATCGTCTACTTTAAAAAGTAGTAATTAATGCTGTCTTCAACTTTTGAAATAGCAAATAAACGGAAACAAAAAAAATTTCTTCAAAAAATAAGAATTAAAAGGAAACGGGGAGAGTACTTCCTTGGTTACAATTAGTCTCTGCTATGATGATGCTACCCAAACTCAAATACTTGAGGTTAATATCCTTCAAATTAGGTTAAACATACAATTGTTCTTTAAAGACTCAAGTTAGGCGGCACTTCAAATTCTGTAAGACATTCATAGCTTCTGCATTTCTAATAATAATGGTATATACTATATAGTAATTGCATTTTGTCTTTGCAGTTATATGCTTTTTAATGTAAATGGCCTTCAAGTTCCTCAGCAAATAGTCCTAGAAGTTGGAGAAACTTTCAAGAAAATCCTAGATGAGGTAAGATCTCTGCAGCATATGGTTTGTGATGTTTTTCATTACAAAAGCAGCTATGATTATTTAAATGTGAAACTCAGTGATCTTTTGTTGACTTCTCTAGACTGGGAAGGTGAGGGATGAGCATCCTGATGACATGTCAGTCCTTGAAGCAATTTCTATTGTGTTGGATAGGCACCCAGAATTAAGGTATTGAACTGATTATAGATAAAAACACAACTGTATATATACTTGCGATTTTAGTATATCATGTTTTATGTCGAAGTATTTTGCAGGCAACAAGGAGTTGCCCATGAAGTGCTGCAATGGTATATTTGCAGAATGGAAGCTTGGTTTGCTGCCGATGCAGATATGATATCACTTAAAACCTGGGATCAGGCAAGTGTCATTGTATTATTTGAAGGCTAAATGTTAGATAAGGAAACTTTATTGCTAATTTAGCTTAATCTAATATCGAAATAATACTTACATTGTTGAGATCACTAATTGTTCTGCAGGAGCATGTCCTCTCTGGTGGTCATGGACTTATGGTGCAAGGATACGATCCTGTTATAAAATCTCTTGCAAAAGATATTGACATACGCTTGAACCATAGGTATGCTTGTACAGTTTACAACATAGCTGCATGACTATATTGTCACAATTTATGACTTCTTGCTATTGACAACAGATATAGAAAAAAGAAAACTATTATTGATGCCGTTTATCCACTTTGGCTGTGATGTGAATTTTAGTCTCCACTTTTGTGTGGCAGCAACTTTATAATTTGAACCCATAGAACTGTGGCCTAATGGCATTATTGTTTTCATGTTTCTGTTAGGAGAATACTTCACTCATTTTCCTTTGCATCACCCCATATGATTTTGATCCTTCTGTTAAAAATAGGGTGACTAAGATATCCAATGGATACAACAAGGTGATGGTCACGGTTGAAGATGGGAGGAACTTTGTTGCTGATGCTGTTATTGTGACAGTTCCTCTTGGAATCCTCAAAGCCAATTTGATTGAATTTGAACCAAAACTGCCTGATTGGAAGGTTTCTGCAATTTCAGATCTTGGTGTGGGCAATGAAAATAAAATTGCTCTAAGATTTGACAAGGTGTTTTGGCCAAACGTGGAGCTCTTGGGTGTCGTTGCTCCCTCTTCCTATGCTTGTGGCTATTTTCTCAATCTCCATAAAGCAACAGGCCATCCCATTCTTGTCTATATGGCAGCCGGTAGATTTGCTTCGGACCTTGAAAAGCTAACTGATGAGGCGGCTGCAAATTTTGTAATGCATCAGCTCAAAAAGATGTTTCCTGATGCTTCTGAGCCGGTAAGTGCTGCTTCCAAAGTAATATTGGTGTTTCTTTGTTTAGAACTCAAAATCTTTGAAAGATGTTGGAAAAGTTAATTAAAATGATTCATCATTCTCTCATTCTTGATAACTCCCACACGAGCAATTGATCTCATAAGAATTAAGAAGAGCTTCTCTTCCTGTTATTGACTCTCCTATAGCCCCCATCCAAAGATAACGTTGTTGCGTATAGAATCTTGAAATGCCTCTGCATGCAGCAGCCTGACTTCATGGTTTTGTTGGATTATTGCAGGTTCAGTATCTTGTGTCCCATTGGGGGACAGACCCAAATACACTTGGCTGCTACTCATATGACCTAGTTGGAAAGCCCGATGACGTGTATGACCGGCTTCGTGCACCAGTAGGGAATCTGTTTTTTGGTGGGGAAGCCGTAAGCTTGGATCACCAGGGATCTGTGCATGGAGCTTACTCTGCTGGAGTCATGGCTGCTGATAATTGTCAGAGATATCTCATGGCCAGGCAAGGCCACTTGATGGAGAAGCTGCCTCTAGTTACTAGTGTTAGGCATGAAATGCTTGAAACTACTATTCCCCTTCAAATCTCAAGGATGTGACTTTCCCTCACTGTGTAACTTCCATAAATAAATTAAGTGCCAACATTTCACTATCAACTGTTTCTAGATGACGGTGTTGAAGTTGTAGTGAGTTTCAGATGTAGTATATTCTCATGAAACTCACAAAAAATATCTAAATCAGACTGAATGAGATCTCCTCATCTTTCCTTTTTAATTTTCTCTTGCTTTATCAAGGTCAAAGTGGATTTTAACTTTTGACTTTCGAGTGTTGACGGTCCTTCTATTTATTATTAAAAAAAAAAAATACTACGAGGGTCACTTTAGAAAGCTTTTTCCAGGAATCACGGGCTAAATGAGCTTTTTCCTTATCTTATTTAAGAAAAAGATGAGAAATTGAATATAACTTGTGATTCGAAATTTTTACATTTGATGTACCTATGCCTTTTGTTGTCCCTCACACTGAGATCACAACAATGAATAATCATAGCCTATGCTCGCAAAAATTAACGACAGAATTAGAACCTTGTTAATCTTTTTGTCCACTCTCAAAATTAGTTCTACTTTTGATTTTGAGTATTTTTTGGATATTTTCTTAAAAAATATTATTGCATATTCATAAAACTCAATGTTGTGTTGTAAAACTCCATCAGAATTTCCTCTGACTTCGCTCCACTTAGGTATAGTTCATCATCTTCTGAGTCCTGATAGGTATACTCTCACTCAAACCTTTCACAGAAGATCAAGGTCAGTTAGCAGTGCAACCCACGGGGGGATCCTGCCAATCAGTTTCCTTACGCCTTATAGGTTTACTCATCCGTTGACTTCTACACATGTCAAACTCCTTGGTCTGTGTTTCAAGACGAGCCGAATGGGGAGCTCACAGGCTGACACCAAGAGCATGTAGGTGCCAAGGCACATAGTGAAGGCGCACGCTGCTAGCCACAATTGCGCTAACGACACATCCACGGCATGGGTTTGAGCTAAATTATACTCTATATTCTTTCCAATCCAGAATATAAGACACATTTAACTATTTAACTAACTTGCCGAAATGAAGAAAAATGGCTGAATTAATATTTTTTATTATTAATTTATTATGTAAAAATTGCTTATGACTTTTTCTAAAATACGTCTCTTTTAATGAAGGTATTGGGTGTGGGAGATAAAGAAAGTGAAAAAATAGTATAAAATGAATGAGGATAATATAAAAAAATTTGAATAATGAAGACGAAGTGAATCAAGATTATATATTCAGACTTGAGGGAGGGGTATATGATAAAGAGAAGAGCGCATGTCTTCAAATTTTTAACTCCACGATGCAACTAAATGCCAACCTACTCAAACTTTTTTCTTTTTTCTTTTTGGTCAGGCTGGCTCAATATGAAAAAGGTGTTATGAAATCAAGAAAATAAGATATTGAGATGAAGGGATGAAGAAAGATGAGAGAGGATTGTAAAGATGAAGAGTGGAGGAAAATTTTCATTCATACAATATTTTCGTGTACATACAATCTATTGTATTAAGTTTTTATATATAGCCTCCAATTCTTTTAAGAGTTATAATGTCATAAACATAAGAATTAATCTATAATATAAAACTATGAGAGGTTATAAATATTATAAAATTCTAAGAGATTATGAACATCCACTACTATAATATTCATAATAAAATGATTTTTGGAAGAAAAAAAAGAGCGACAATTTTAAGCAATAAATTTTATTTATCAATCAAATGTATATTCTCTTAAAAAATAGGGAGAATCATATTTAAATCCATCTGAAATATTAAAATCTAAATTCATACCTACACTTTTAACAAATTCTTAATCAAGGTAAAAGGTCTCATTAAGACTTTTTTAATGTTGTTAAAAGACCAGAATACCCCTTTATTGTTAGAAAAGAAAATTTAAGGTTGGTGCAATGATTAATTCAACAAAATTTAATTGGGATTTACCTAATAAATCGATTGAAAAATTAAGATAAAATAATATATGATAACAAATAAAATATTGATGGAATTTTTCGATATATGTTAAGATTAATTTTCACATTTTACAAATCACGTTCAAGATGATTAATCATCTTTAGTGTTTCTCTAAGAATAAGGAGCTCACTATACTTTAAGTGTGAGGAAAATTCGCGAAACAAAGGAACAATAATCTATAAGATAGTATTCTTACATGTATACAATCATCTCTTGATTATGTTACAATTCATTCTCATATCATTGTTTTGATTTAAAATTGAAAGCATAATCCTTGAGATAATAATAACATATGATGATTTGCATATGTACTAACCATCGTAAATCTTCAGCCCAACGTAGTGATTATGAAAATGGTAAACTTTGCATCAATTTAATTATAGATTTTTAGTTCTCTTTTATTTATATAATGAAAATGTTATATTGACTAAATTTTGAAGACTAAAATTGAAGACGAATTGATTAGCCTATGTGATGTGTGAAATCGCTAGTCTTATTAAATTCGGATTGAACCGGTCGGTTTAACCCGAAAACTGATGAACCGATGGATAAATCGGTCCGATTTAGGCATAAACCTGATCCACTTTTTTTTTTAAATCATTTTTTTTAATTTTCTTTAGAGTTTCATATTATAACCTTGAAATCTTAACTTTATCATTGTTTTGACCCTTGGTTAGTTCCGGTCTGACATTTGACTTAGTACCTCGGTTGGTTTAGTTGCAAGTTCATGTTTAATAATCTTGAAAATCGTAACCTTAAATTTGATTTTTTTTTGTTTTTAGATGATACCCATAATATTTAAAGAAGGGAAAATCTCAATTAAATATTTTTTAAACAATAAAAAAAAATCAGGCCTACACCTATTTTCAATTTTCTTTAACTACATAGGGATATTTTGGTTTTTTAACAACATTTAGAAATCCCTAATGAGACCACTTAGCCTGATTAAGAATTTGTTAAAAGTGTAGGTTTGAATTTGAATTTTGGTATTTCAACTAGATTTAAATAGGATTCCCTTAAAAAATAAGCTAAATTATATAAAACCCCTTGAATTTTAGGTCAGTTGCATATAATCCTCTGACATTTCAAAGTTTAAATTTAACCCTCTGAACTTTCATTTTTTAATCATTAACCCCCTACAATTAAGTGATCATTATCTTCTTAATGAAAATTGACACGTCAGATTATGAGGTGACGCGTGACATCCTGTGTAAATTACTAATTTCATAAAACCCCTGAACTTTGAACAGTTGCAGATAACCCTTTGAACTTTGATTAATTACAAGTAATCCTTTAACATTTCAAAATTTAAATTTAATTCTCTTAAAATTTTTATTTATAATATTAAACTACATACCGATACTTGCTATCATTTTAATAAATTTATTAAATATTTTATGATGATTTATTAATTAAAATAGTTCTTTTGTATCGTCAAAACTAAATGAATAATATTAGATAAATACAAAATAAACGTTGACACTCTAATTCAAAAAAAAATATGCATTACTAATAAAAAAATTAATGAGGACAAGAGTTATCCTCTAATAAAAATGTAATCTTTAAACCATCAATGCTCAATCATCCCAAGAATATATTTAACACTAATGATGACATTTTTATACTATCAACACTCAATTAACACAAAAAAAGTAAATGTTATACAAATGATGATATTTTTATTTTTAAATATTATTTTTCTAGTTTTTTCTATACAACAAAACCATTTTAATTGAAAAATAATAGTAAAAAAATTAATAAATTTATAAAAATGATTAAAGTAACAACATGTGATTTATTTAACTCAAGTCATCCTTTGAAGTGACCCAATAACTAATCCCTTGTATATTTAAAATAATCATATAAAGTAGATCAGTACCTTGTGGTTGGGGGTGGCTTCCCCCCAACTTTCCTGTATCAGCATCTTGCTAAATGAAACGGTTCATTTGTCTGACTCCTTGCGTCTCTTTCTTCACTTTGGCGCATTTGTATAAACTCAACTCATCACCTCAAGTTAGTTTAAGTCAAACTAAAAAAAAATAAAATTGGTATCATAGTCTAATGACTGAAGCAGAAAAATGGGGCCGACCCTTTTAAATCAAAAGTCAGATTTAAAAAACGGAGCCTCAAAAAAAAGTCGGGTCTAAAAGGACAGGGCTAACCCATTAGGCCCTTTAACTTTTTTTTTTTAAAAAAAATTATCCTGCCCCTCCTGCCCGTACCCTTGCTGACTCCTCCCTAATTTACATATGATGATAATTTATTAATTCTTAATATTTTTACCCCTTAAGTAGAGTCTACTACTTAAAGTGAAGTAAAATCAAAATTCATTGAAATTGATGATAGTAGCAAAGAATATGAAAACGATAATTGTCATAATCATATTGTTTAGAGTGTTTTGCTTGTTGCATTCTTATACTTTGTATGAGATTATAAGTTACTCGTGGACATTATTTTTTACATTTTATTATGAATTAATAACTGTATTTATTTTATTGCATGAGACGTGTAGACATATAGTTAAATATTGTGAAAATGGCTTCCGGCCCGCATGCTCTCGGGCTGGGCTTTAAAAAACAACAATTTTCTTTCCCCAGGCTCTGTAAGGTCAGCCCTTTTAGGCCCTGGTCCGTCAAGAATCAACCCTGATTCTCACATCTACTAATGGCATAACATCTCATTCTTAGAATTGAAAGTTCTTGAGTTTGAACTTGTTATTTGCTTCAAATATTTGATTTTAGAATTAATGAGTGTTTGAAAAACTAAAAAATTGTGGTTTGAGAAGTTCTTTTTCGTAAGTCAAGACAAAATTCTTCTCACATACTTACCTCGTAAATTATAAAAATTATTTTTTAAAAACTAATTCAAACATAAATATAAAGCACTGTCTTCTATCACTGAAATCCGTTGCATTCATCACGAATAACTCATCTAGTATATTTTGAACGAGATTAAATATTTAAATCAAGGTAATTATTCTTTTAGATAAAACTTTGATCCATCAATTTATATTCATTAAGCCTAATTCTCGGATTAACATTGTTACACGGACTTTTTTAAATGATAAAAGTTCATTTTAATAAAATTAAAAAAATATTTTTTTTGCCTGAAAATTAAAAACTTATTTAATCATTATTAATAATAAAAATCACACATGACAAAATCTGTGTGTGTGTGACTCAGTGCGCACCTTGCACATGCACAAAAATAAAATGGCGGGGGGGATTGAGTTATCACATCCTCATGCCTAAATTCTCTTATTACTTTATGTCTTTTACTTTATTAATCAACCCTTCCAAATATAAGTACAGTTTGGGAATAAATTTTAGTCTTAAATATAATATTTTTTTATTATTATAATTTTTTAAAACTAATTTTTTTGACTTATATAATTAACGGTACATATAAATATTCTAGAGAGATCACATAATTTATTTAGCTTTTTTAATATTTTTTAAATTATATAAATATATCTTATAATAAGAAACCTATAATTACGATTTTCCTTAAGGTAATATATATATATATATATATATATATATATATATATATATATATATAAAAGTACGATTTTCCTAATTCAGGATAAGAAATGATTTCACTTCGCTTGTCATTTTGAAAATTAAGGGTTGTTTGTTTTTCTGTTTTTTTTCCAAAATAGTATTATAAAAAATTGAAAAAAAATTTGTTCGGATGGTTTTGTAAAAATCTGTTTTTGAAGTGATATGGTAGAGGCGATGTAGCGGTGGTCGTAACTGATAGAGTAATATCAATAATAAATAGATGACATCTTCAAAAAATAGAAAAATAAAAACAAACAACCACTAAAAACAGTTTTTTTAAAAAAAACACACACACAATTTTTAATTTTAAAAAATTATTAAAAACATTTTTCAAACAAGTTTAAAAACTTCTTGATAAATTTTTTTTTTTAAATTATAAAATTTCAAATCAGATTTGTAACCAACACTTGATAAGTGGATGATGAAACTTGATAAGTGATTCATAACTCATTTTTTGAAAAATATTTGATTTAAAATATGGAGAGGCCAAATCTTTCAGTCATGTCCATGTCACAAGGTTTCATCCCATAAGGTAGCTCCCAGTTAAAACAGTGAACTAGCTGAGCTATAACCATTTTAACTATAGTTAGACCCACTTGGATCCCAGGACATTTTCTACGACCCGACCCGAATGGTATGAGTTGAAAATAATTTCCTTGAAGGTCAACATTGCTAGTCAAAAACCTCTCCGGATAAAACACATTTGCATTATCAGTCCAAGACTTAACGCTTCGTCCAATTGCCCAATTATTCACTATTATTCGTGAGTTCTTCTGTATGTAGTAACCATCAACCATAATATCCTTTGTTGATTTTCTAGGGATGAATATTCCCACAGGATATAGTCTTAAAATCTCCTTCACCACCATATATTTGATTTAAAATATTTTGAAAAATTTTTAAGAAATTGTTTTTAAAAACAAAATGTGTCTTTTTTATAATTAACTCCTTTTTTGGGATTTCTTGGTAATTCTCACTAAATAAAATTCGTTATCACGCAGCATCATTCATCATTGTGGGGGAAAGTAATACGATCGAGAGGGACTCAGCTTGGGATTCTCCTTTATTCCAATCCTCAGCTAATTGTGCAGAATCACCAACGCGGCCTCTCAACTTCTGAGATTTTATGTTTTCCCTTCCAATCGATCCAATATATTACCATGGCTACGATCGGGCTCAACAATCTCAACGCTAAATTGGTGAGTTTGATTTCGATTCCTTATTCCCTCCTTGTTTTTTTGTTTCCTTCCCAGGTTTTTCGATGGTTTGAGCTTATAATACTCTCAATTGATGATCAGGTTCTCCTAGGTGATATGGGTGCCGGAAAGTCCAGCCTGGTTTTGCGATTCGTTAGGGGTCAATTTCTTGAATTCCAGGTTGTTTTAACTCCTCATTTATTTCGGAGCTTATCTTGAAGATTTTACTGCGTGTATTTGAGTTTTTACTTGGAGTTAGATATACTGATATAATGAAAATATTCTCTGAATTACATGTCTCTCTGTTGGCAAACAATTTTTTTGGTATTTTGAATTCAGTTCGTTTGAGTGAAGGTGAACTGATTCTTTTGCATGAATTTATAATGTGAATTCAAGTTTTATCAGCGAATTGCTGTTTTGATTGGAATGTTTCTAAATATATTATTCAGAAGATGAGAATTGTTTCTGCTGATCACATAAAAGTACATGTCTGGATTCTCCTTCCCTTCCACCTAAGAATCCATGATAGTCTAAGGCAATGTTTGGTACGCAGAAAAATATATCTAGAAAAGAAATATGAAATGCATCCAGGAAGAAAATGGAGGGATTTCTCATTTCCTTTTTAGAAAACACTTTTCTACTTATCAAACATTGCATAAGGAAACAAAAGGAGGATAGACGATCATGCTTGACCTTCTCTTTACAACAGCATGCATGCTGGCGGTTTTGGTTCCCACATATGTTAAGTTGTGCCAAAGCCTAGGAAGTGGACTAATTAAATCTCTGTTGCTGAGTTTATATGGGTTTATCGTGTGGACAGGAATCAACAATAGGGGCAGCCTTCTTTTCACAGACATTGGCTGTTAATGATGCAACTGTTAAATTTGAAATTTGGGACACAGCTGGGCAGGAGAGGTACCACAGCTTGGCTCCCATGTACTACAGAGGCGCCGCCGCCGCCATCATTGTCTATGATATTACTAGCAAAGTATGATATCTCTCCTCTCCCTCATAATCTTCTGAATTTGTATTGAAGTAGGTAATGGATACATACATACATACATTGTTGGAAGGTTGAAGGCTCCTATTTGGAGCAGGAAACCCTACAATATTAGATTGATTTTTATGTTATCTTTTAGATTCTTAGGATTTCTTGTTTTATTATCATTATTTTTTATATTTGTTTCAGATTACTGGGGTCAAATTGTATTTAAACATTGTGATTTGCTTAGATTATCTTTTATTATTAGCTTTAAGGTTAAAGCTTTGTAAATTGAGCTTAGTTTTCCCTTACTTGTCAGACTTTCAAATTAATTGAATGAAGTTGAATATTTTGCTGTCACTCTCTCCCTCCATTTCTTCTTTTCTCCTTCAATTTGGTCTACGTCTTCTTCATTTCTTGCTGTCTCCCCCCCCTTTCTACTCTCTCTTGCCCTTCCCCTTCTTGTTAAACATCAGCTTGGCGTCAAAGCTTGTGTTAATAACCTAAAAACCTCATTGGAACCATAACCTACACATGCATAATATAATATATTCATTGATAATTGCTTTCTGGCATACTCTTTTGTGCTGTGATACTATTTTTGGTTTCTGGTTTAAATAGTGAACATATATTAAAATCTGTAAAATGATGAAAGAAGTACAGGACACTAAAGGAAATGACAAGTGCAATCTAGGTAGCCAATTATAGTTTTTGGGAGGATAGTTGGTTGGAGATTAACGTTTTCCCTCAAACTTTTTCCACATATGTGATGGTTGTCTACGTGAAACTATTCTTCCACCTCATTTATGTAAATGACAAAATTCTATTTTTATTGGAATTTTCATTGCCCTTAAATTATGAATGATAGAGTTGTTGATACCTTTGTTATTGGATATCCACGGCCCTATGATTAGCGGAAATGGTTTTAGCTTTTGGATTATTTGGGATTATATACATGTAATTACTTTTGTTTGTTTTATATTTTATTTTCTGGTTTATTATTCAATGGTTGAGTTTTTCTTCTAGCCCATGATATCTAGCATGATAATCACACATGATATGCTTCTAACTTGCAGACCAATGAAACCTATTTCACTGGCTGTTTGTGTGATGTGTTGTCGGAGTTTTTGAGACAACCGGCCGTTGTTTTCTGCATCAAGATGTAGCATTCCATTTTTGGAATTAATTTTTGACATCTTTCATGAGCATTGGATTTGGTGTGGAGTGAATGTTGATATTTAGTCAGGGTTTGCTTGGCTAAACTGTGCTTTTGTATTTTTGAATTCCTTTGTGCTCCAAGGTTTCATATAATAGGTTTTATATTTTATTTGAAGGATTCATTTACCCGTGCAAAGAAGTGGGTCCAAGAACTTCAGAAGCAAGGTATTTGCTGATTTCCTTTTTCTTTGAATGTTTGATTTAAATAGATTACTGCGACATAAAAGATGCTTATTAAATGTATAGAATGAAAGGGTAGGCCAAAAATATTTGTTTTTAATTACTAATTTCATCCCAATATCGGTCCTTAACTTGACTACTTTGTGACTTGGTCCTTGCTGTTTTCAAACTATGTAATTGAGTCCTTGCCATTATAACCTGCTGCAAATGCGTTAATAGGCTGTTGTCATTGTAGTCTATTACAAGAATTAAAAGTAGTTATGGGCTAAATTGACTGTTGCAATGACTGATAGGCATAAAATATTCAAACCTACAATTCCCAAGTGCATGGGACTTATCAAGTAACAAGTAATATAGTGATAAGTAGAGTATCATTCCTGTTAAGACTTGGTCCAACAACCTGATTGAGTGTTAATTTAATAAGTTCGCTTAATTTGAGCAAGGCATGACTTGGAACAATGATTAAAAGAAATAAAATCTAGCTACAACAATATTAAATCTAATACAACGATATTAAATCTAAATTGTGGTTAATGGTAATGGTAATTCTAGATCTTAAGTGGTGACTTAGATTATTATAGCCTCAATTACTTCTTCATGTCTAACTTCCTCCTTTAATTGCAATTAGAGTTGTATTTGTTAGTCTGTGTCTCTTAATTGCCCATCAGTGTCTTCCGAACCACTAAGAGCATTCCAATGATGTAAGCCCCTCCTTAAGTGATTATTTAATTGGACTTAGCTAAACAAAAGTCTAATGTGTCTGTAGGGCCAGTAGGCCTCTAACGACTAGTGTATGTATTAGTTATTAGTTAAAACTAAGGCCTAAAGACATGCTGTCACCTAATCTGTATTATCTTCTTCAACATGCCCCTGCGTGATTTGCTGAAGTTTATTTTCCTCAAATTCCCAATTTTGAAGATATTAAATATGTAATTTACCTATGATATCTGTATATGCTTGTTACTGATCTTCCATGACTCCTACATTATGGAATGTAGATAACAAATTATTGGTCACAGCTGTGTTATGACTCGAGAAATAACTGTAGGCAGATTCCCTTGTAGTTTTAACTCAAGGAGTACGGGGTCTAGGGCTGCATAAGCAGGAAGTTAATGAATGAATTCAATTTGGTTGTTGCAGGGAACCCTAATATGGTTATGGCTCTTGCTGGTAACAAAGCTGACCTGGAAGAAAAGAGGCAAGTGACAGCTGAAGTAAGTATCATCATCATCATTATTATTGGCTACTCCTATCATGGTGTATAATCTTATTAATTAAGAATATTATTTCCTTTCACAATCTGATCAATTCAGTTGCAACTCTGTTGAAGCGATATAGCAGTATGCTTAAGCCCTTCATTCATGATCGGGGACTTTATTTTAATCACCAGCCCTTGAGTTCTAATATTGGCATTGCAGGAGGCACGTGTATATGCTGAGGACAATTGTCTCTTTTTCATGGAGACTTCTGCCAAAACTGCAGCCAATGTAAATGATATATTCTATGAAATAGGTATGATTCCTTTCCTATCCCGCGTTTCAGCGGCCTAATGAGGAAGATTAATAAGTCTATTCTGACTTTGATTTCCTTCCTTTATTGAATTGCATTATGATGATTTGGAAGGGGAAACATACCCGTCCTGTCGAGAGAAGTCTGTCCCTCGATTGTAGGGCGGGATACTTTTCATATGTACACTGTTTTAGGATGATGGGATTGAACATAAATAGTTAATACCCATGTGATTATTGGTTACGGACTGTGAAAGTGAATGGAATCACATGATCTGCAAGTATTTATTGATATTTATGTTGCATGTTCTCTTGTTTTGAATTATTATGCTTTTTATGTCATGACCCGGGAGTTGTGTCAACAGCCAAGAGATTGCCGAGGGCTCAGCCTGCTCAAAATCCAGCAGGGATGGTTCTTGTGGATAGACCCCAAGAAGGATCAAGAGCTTCATCCTCATGCTGTTGATAGGAAAAGGAAAATTAAACACGTGTGTTTGATGTGGTTGGTCTTTGGTGGTACTCTTGTTAGGAGCTCTTTATGGAAGAGAAAAGTGTAATTGTAATTGACCCATGCGCTGATGCTCTAGCCAGTTATGCTCTCTCCATGTGCTTAAGGAGCCACCTTCCTACTAACCTCTCCAACTTATTTTGTAATTTCCTTGTGTTTTACCTTTTCTTCCTTTTTTTTTCTAAAAAAAAAAAGTGGATCTTTGTGTCACAGAATATACGTGGGATATACTGTGTCATTGGGTTGAGTAGCTCAAGAGCCTGTTTGGATCATGTTTTACCATCACAAACGTGGCTTTTTTTAAAAAAAGCACGGTAGGATCTGGTTTTTTGAAAATTCGGGTGTTAGGGTTAGCGTTTCGGTAACTGAGTTTTTTTAAAAAAACAATTTTTGAGAATAAGCTCAAAAGTCTGGCTTTTTTAAAAAAAAAAATCATTTCTGCCACCGCTAGTTAAAATACATATTGAATTTACAATCTTATTTTTATTCTATCTTAAATTTGTAAAAGTCAGATTAAAATAAAAGTCATTTATGTTATTGTTAATCTAAATATATCCTAAAAGTTTAAGCTTGCTCGCTTTTTTTAACAATGTTCGTTAGCTTCTTTCCGCTCCATTCTCTCCACTTTTTGCCTGAATGCCTTCATATGTTGAATTGTTCTAAATTTTAGGTGACGGTGATCTGAGGTGACTTAAATATAAATATATGCATGTATTATATTTATATTTTAATATTATATAAACAGTATATATAAGATAGTTTAGTAAATATATTTGTAAAGGGAAATGAGTGTATTTGTTTTTGGTTTTTGAACTGAGTGGAGAAACAAAGATAGTCATTAGCTGATAGTAGTATTTTAAAATTCCAAGCTTGATATTTGGGATTTGTCGTACGAATTGAATCCTTACCTAAGGGCCCTATAAATTTTATTGATGTTTTGCACATAATGCAATAATAGAGTTTATTAAATTGAATACGACACCCACCCGATGCTTAATAGAGAGAGAGAGAGAGAGAATTGGACTTCCATGGAGCAGGGAGAAGGGTAATAAGACTGGAATTTTATGGGGGAAGTTGCCATGAAAATAAGTGATATGGGCGCCCCCGGTTTTGATAAGCATGAACCCCTCTAATGTGTCCGCATGCCTTGTTCATCACGTCTACGAGCAAGTCATGATCATTCCCTAATTTTGTGTAAGAGATATTTTTTTAATTTTTTATGTATTCTTATTTATTTGAGTTAAATTGTATGTTGCACCTTGAATATTTTTTTCACCTGATATTTTAAATTAATTAATTTATAATCCTGCATTCAGAAATATGTTTTCATGTAATATCAGTATTTTAAAATATTTTTTCAGTAATATTTAATATCTAAAATATCTTTTTCAACACCCAGTATCTTAAACTAATTAATTTTTAATGTAGTGAGTATTTTTTTTTTCTAAAAACATTTTTTTTAAAAAAAAAATTATTTGGAGATGAGCATCCCCTCCTCGTCTTTTAAATGAGCAGGGAATGGATTCCCCCTCTAATAGTTTGGTGGGTTTATTGTATGTGACCGTTATTATGATTAAGGAGCACAAGAAGAAAGACAATCTGAATTTGATGAAAAGGTGTATTTTCATGTTGTGGGCATAGCGAATTGATTTGGATTTTGTATTTGTTTTAGAGGCACTTAAAATCCAAACAAAAGAAAGTTTTAAATACACTGTGCTGTACTATACTTGTCTCTCGGAACATGTTTTTGAAGGTGAACTTTTGTCCCCTTTGTCTTTGGGCCAAATTTTAGTTTTGCCTCGTATGTATTTTGTATTTTAGTTTAGCGCTTCACATTGCTTTGGATTCACTGATTCCCCAAGCGACTTAAATATAAATATATGTATATATTATATTTATATTTTAATATTATATAAATAGTATATATAATATAGTTTAGTAAATTATTTGTAAAGGGAAAGGACCGCTTTTGTTTTTGGATTTTGGACTGAGTGGAGAAACAAAGATAGTTCATTAGTTTGATAGTGTGTTTAATGCTGCCAAAATTTAATTAAGCACCGCAAGTATATAGATTATGTAAATAGTAAGTGATAAATCAAGATCATCCCACAGAAACTCAATCTAACTAGTAACTAAATGTTAAATTTCCTTGTTTTATTTAAGTTGAACAAATCAGAATTGTTTTCAATATGAGTGAAGAAAAATTAAATAAAAAAAGAAAGTAATAATAACAAAGACTTTTCGTAAAGAACGAATTTCAATGTCAAGAAAGACAACCTATAGTCACTAATTCCTTGTTTGTTCTTTAGATTTTATCCTAACTAAATTAATTTTAACTTAACTTAATCAACTTATCTAGAGTATTAATGTCTATAAATGTCTG
Source organism: Albizia julibrissin (assembly GCA_037074505.1). NCBI lineage: Eukaryota > Viridiplantae > Streptophyta > Magnoliopsida > Fabales > Fabaceae > Albizia > Albizia julibrissin. The sequence continues at coordinate 10,669,137 of CM073484.1, forward strand.
TCGGTCCATTTCTATATCTACATCAATTAATTATGCAATATCTCACATAATTAAATAAGATGCAGTTTAGATCAGACTCACTCTAATTTGATTATGCGGAGCTTCTAGGTATATGTTTATCCTAGACGCAAATTAGATAATTTCTAATTCCACATCATTTAATCTCAAGGTCAATTTAAGATTCTCTTCGTCAAGTTCAATATAATAAATCCTCAAAATATGCTCAATGGTAGTCAATCACTAAACAATGACAATAAAAACAAGATAAACAAACTGAAATAATATTAAGCAAAACTAATTAGGGGGAATAATTTCTAAGTCTCAAAAAAATTCATAACTCCTCTAAATGCATGTTTGAATTAGCGGTGGAGAAGTATTTTTTTTTCTAATATGAATTTTGCAAAATTATATTTAAAAAAAATCAGATTGTAAATATGATTTGTGTTTGGATTGGCGGTGGTAGAAGTGACTTTTTTTTCTAACCTTGAATCTGTTTGGATTAGCGTTTGAAAAGCCCGTTTAGATGAAAAATGACTGAAAATGACATAATTTTATTGAATACTACACACACACACACACATATATATATATATATATATTGTGATAATTGAAGTGAAAAAATGTAAATAAGGGTAGGCCCGATTTTTTTTAAGAAAAAATTAAGTTAGAAAATTAAAAAAATTTAGTTCCAATTTTTTTCTATTTGATGAATAAAAAGTTATTTCCTATCCGTGGCCTTCGGTAAAATTCATAAAAAAAATTAAAATGATGTGTTTTTTTTTTGCATAATAAACAAGTGAGGAGGACAAAAAAGGATAAAATATTTGCTACATGCATACAGGGTGGGCCCACAAATGGGGGCAAGAGAAGAAGAATTTCCCAAGATTTACAGTCTCCTTTCCAGTAGCCTTACCGTGCGGAAGAAAAAACCAGGATCAGTGGGCTTCTATTAGAAACAGCTTCTCCCACAAAAGCCCAACTAATTATAATGTGAATCCAACACTCCCCTCACCCCTTGCTATGCTTTTTTTTTTTGGTAATTACACGTTTTGGGTTACTGGCCGTGAACCCAAACACCTAAGTTAAAAAGAAAAATTTAATCACACATAACTTTAATCAAATCCATCTCAATAAATAAAAATTTAGAGTTCGAATTCATGTAAAGAAGGAAATAAAATAGAACCAAGATCAGTAAAAATCATGTTGCCTCCTCAGTTCTGGACTCTCATCTCCTTCCTATTTACTTTCCGGTTGCAATGAGATGAAGATGAATAATACTCTCGTGTTTCACTTAGCTGCTTCTACCTTTTCTATGCTCCAACAGTTAGCTGCTTCTACCTTTTCTATGCTCCAGCCCATTCTTCCCTTTGATTAGAGAAAGACGCTCTTATCCAAATCAATTGATGAAGGTCCCCTCTTATAGCGTCTCCCTCTTTTATGTTAGGTCTCCCTTCTTTTATTAAATGTTAGCAGCCTCTACTTAGCTTGTGGCCTACGTCCTTTCTTTTGTTTCCTTTTTTTTTTTTAATTCTTTAGGCTGCTTTCTTTTTTATGTTGGGTTTAAGCTTCTTTTTTTTTTTTTATTCATTTCAAATCGGTGTGGGTTTTAAAGTTAACCAAAGAAAAGGAAATAACATATGAATATAATAATAATAGTAATAATCTTACTAATAAAAGCTTGATTATTTATTTATTTAGAAAACTTCTCATTATTATTCTTCTTTCCAAAAATGAAAAACTTATATTCTAAGTTAAAATCCTAAGAATGATTCATCTAAATTGATATCTCTTAAAATTTTAAGAAAATTTCTTTCATTTAGCATTGATGACTTCCTAAATATATCAAAATATATCTCCAATCTTATAAAAAATGGGAAGTGATCAATTTTAAAATTCCAAACTTGATATTTGGGATTTGTCCTAGGAATTGAATCCTTACCGAAGCACCCTATAAATTATATTGTTTTGAACATAGCACAATAATAGAGTTTATTAAATTGAATACTAAGTTGGATTCTTAATATAAAATATAGTTCATGGAGCAGATTGCATCACAAACTATATGTTATAAACATGACGAAATACTTTTAATTATTATTATTCATTATTAGCACTAATCATTTTAAGCAATATAATTAAGCAACTGAGTGTGTTATGTTTTACTCGTCTTCACCGCACCAAGCTCCTAAGCCAATGTCCATTCCTCTTAAATAACTACATTCAAAATATTAAAATATAAGATTCGGATAAATGCCCTTTTTTAATTCTTAAATCCGGTAAATGCTGAATTTGCCAAAGATGCCCGCAACAAAATATAAAGAAAAATTAATTTTTGTTTCAAAAGGAGGCCAGCCTCAAATAAAGTTCTTTAGATTTCAAGTCACTTGTTAGACACATGCTGATCCGCAAATAAATTTTTCCTCGTAATTGAAATAAGGGAAATAAATAAATATCATAGAATTTTTAAAACTTAAAAAAATCTATTAACATTTATAAATAACTTAAAAATCAATTTAGTAGAAATTTAAAATATAAAAATTAAATGAAAAGACTTTCTTCTCCCTCTTTCCCAGCAACCGCGGCCTCTCCCTCTCGCATTCTCTTAAATCTAATATTCTTCCCTCCTCGATCTTCCAATCAAACAATCTGTAGCCATTGTTGTAATATCCTAAATTTCAGTTATTAAAATTTCTCTATACTTTAGTGGTATTAAAGAAATAAAATTGTGAAGTTAAGAGCATATCAAGAGATATAGTAAGGTAATTACGGATCACACATAATATAATTATCAAGTATATAAGATAAGGATGTTGCTAGTGAATTTTCCTGTGAGGCAGTTATATTGTGTGACATTTTTAAAATAGTAAATGATGTCATAAAATTATTAAAATTTCCAGAATAAAACTAGACATAATAAGATTTAATTTGATAGGTCACATGGAATTTTTGGAGTTGTATACAAGGAGATATAAGTTTTTGAAATTTGCCCAGCGAATTTGACGTTTTTCAAGGGCAGACTTCAAGAATAAAAGTTCTGGGAATGGTGAGCTTCCAATTGGCTAAAATTTATATTTTCCCCCAAAACTATACTTGATAAGGGTCATATAGCCTTTGGAAACACCCCAATTAGATATCTATACAATTAGATATGAATTTTTAAAGTTTGACAAAAAATCTACCAATTTTTCTGCATATGCGAAAATGTAAGAGCAAAATGGTCATTTTGACCACATAAATATATTCTAAAATTTTATTTATTTCAAAAAGGAATGGACATATGGACTAAAGAAGGTCATAGAAATATAATGGAATAAAATATAATATGTATTGTGACATGCAAACTTAGAATAAAATATTAATTATCAAGGGACACTTAGGCAATTTGTAGAGAACTCATGTGTTCACTACAAAAGGGGCATCTTGCACATCCAAATAGAGAAGAAGAGGAAGAGCTCATGGAGAAAGGGAAGAGAAAGAAAAGCAAGCAAGGACTAAATTGTTGTGAAATCCCTTATGAAGAGCTCATGCATAAAGTAAATATGTCAAAATCTTTACTTATTCTTGTGCTCTAGCTTGTGAAATCCCTTCCAAACCTCCATACCATCTTGGGTTAGCTTCCTAACCAGAAAAAACACAAGAAAAGAGGGAAGAAGGAATCAGCCAAGAAAGGAGGAGGAAGAAGAAGCAAAGTAAGTTGTTGAAACCTTGAAACTTTTGTTAGAAACTAAGTTGTGACTACTTTCTGGCTGGATATTTGACTATTTATGATATTTTCTATAATTTGGGATGTCCAATTTCTAAGGGAAGATGCTGCCCAAATTTCTATTGATTATGTAAAATTGAGGTTTGAGTGGTTAAACAAGTGATACATGTAGAAAAAAGATGGTTTAAGGGTTAAAATCATAAAAATCCAATTTTTCCTGAATTATTCTAATTTTCGGCCAAGGCTAAAAACTAGGGAATGAGTTGGAATTTCATGAATTTAATAGTTCCATGATGTTTAGAAGGAAAAATTGTGTGGGGTTCATATAGATTGTGAAGAGTGAAAAGCCCTGGAATGTGAAATGACGATTTTGCCCATAAAACCCCAAGTAAGAGCTGTCAATGGAAAAATTGTAATTTAAGTTGGAATTAGCCTAATTTGAGGTCAAAAATGGATTTTACACACAAAAATATGTAAGATTAATCTGGTTCATAAATTCTGGAAAGGTACAAAAATACTGAGTAAAAGGGAATTAAACCAGGTCTCCAGGGGCATTTTGGTAAATATGTGAATTTAGGCTAAGATAACCAACTTGTAAATTTTAGAATAAAGTATGAATGAGTAGTAACTCATTTGCAATTATTTTGGGAATTTTAGGATTTGGTATTTGTCCGAGTCAAACAAAAGATTAAAGGACTGGTAGTAGCTAAGCTTTGGAAAAGAGTCCAAGTAGTAACTATATCTCTCATATTCTATATGAATGTTAATATGCATTGTTTTGTCATGATTTGTTCAATGTATTGCTTGTGGTGTTGATACTCTCTGGGTGTGGGTAATGAGTTAAACCACCCCATGGAACATTTGAGATACCATGTGGCCAGGTGGACCCAGTTGAGTGACTTGATATATACGAACAAGTATTGACTTGCTCCAAGTTATGATGAGTACGGACATGTATAGGCCTGCTCCAAGTTGTTGTGATCACATTATGATATAATATTGTATATATCAGGAACGGATGGTCGTTTTAATCAGGACAAAATCATCATTTAGTTCCTGAGCATTGTCAGATATGCGTTGGCATTTTGATATGGCATCATGATAAATGTTGCATTGCATATTTACTTTTCACATTTTCTATGATTGATACACTGTTACTACTGAGATTCTTTTGAATCTCACCACTTTCCATAAATTCATAAATTTACTCAGTTAGAAAAAACGGCTCGGAAGACATAATAGAGAATATCGAAAACAGAAGGTCCAGAGCAGAGCAAGGAATTTTGTTGGTTATCTCTTAGTTTCTTATGGTATCTGAGATTTGTATTAGAATTTGTACAAGCCTTATGAGAAATTTCTGTAATGTAAATCAAGAATGCTATATTAGTATATTTGTACTATTTTTGTATACTCATTGAACTATGTGTTAATACTCTGATAAATGTCAAAATATTAAGGGGTTCGACAATAGCAGAAGCAGAACCAGTGGCTAAAGGAGAAGTGATGATGATGGGAGGAGACATTGTTTGCCCCAAGGGAGAAGAGACTGCTCTCGAGCTTGCCTGCCCTAATACCGACTCCTGTGCCGACATCCTCGCCATCGCCACTCATGACTTCATTACCATGGTCGACAATTCCCCCTACACTATCTACTTTGGTCAGATGAACGGTCTCATCTCAAATTAGCAACGACATCTACAATAACAACAAGTTCTCGCAATACAAATCTCAATAAAGCCCTCGATTCGCGGCGGGATTGCAGAGAGCATATGACGACTATGAGAAGAAGTGTGTGTTTTGTTGGCAATTGGAAGGCTTAAAAATGTTTATGCACGTCAAGACAACGCTCTTCTCACATAGTTATCTCATATATCGTAAATCACAATTGAAAAGCTGTTTTAAAGACTTCAGTCACTAATCTAAAGTCAGTGTTCAACGACATAATGACCCCAACAAGTTTAATAACATGTACTTCCAGAACCTTCCAAAGGGCTTGGAGTTTTGAAATCAGACCACGGGTTGTACAGCGACCCGAGAACGAGACTATTTGTGGAAGCATTTGCGGCGGACGAGAACAAGTTATTTGAGGCATTTGCTCAAGCAATGCAGAAGCTGAGTCTTGTTGGCATATAGACGGGAAGAAAAGGAGAGATCAGGCACATGTGTGACCAGATAAATTAAGTGCTTGTTTGTTTAGAATGACCATTGAAATCTTAAAAAACAAATTATGATTTACAGTATACAAATTAAATATATGAAAAGAGTTTTGTCTTACTCTAGATAAAAACACCATGAGCTCTTCAAAAACTTGTGCAAACATGCTTTTTGATTTGATCTGAGGTTAATTCTTAATTTGGTGGTTTGAGAGAATCAGGCGGAAATACGGATTCATCCAAGTGTAATGAATGAAGGGGGAAAATGATATTATAAGCTGAATCATACATACGTGGCTTGCTTTTGTGTACGTGGTAATGAGCCTATGGCTTCTCTCATTTTTGTTCACGTCCAGTATAGACTATAGATGAGTTATGGATTTCAATTAAAGCTCTTTGATTTTGGCGAATAGAACCGATAGTTGCATACTGCGTAGTTGATTCTTGGCTCTTTGCCATGGAAGTGAAGAAGAAGGTTGAAGAACGGGTGGGCCAACCCGCTGAGCTCCAGCGACGGGTCTCGGCTCTTCGGCGAGAAGTTTTTTTTTTAATTTAATTTATTTAAAAAATTAAGAGACATTATAATAAAATCATTAACACTTTAAAATCTAAATTTAATTGATTATCACTTGTATTAATAAACCTTTATGGGTATTGAAAGTTCAGCTAGTATTTATATATCTTTTTCCCTTATAAACTGCTAAACTGCTCCGTCATTCGTTTGGAACCTTACTGCTCAAAAAGAAACCTTTTTCGTTATACAAAAGCAATGACTAAGATTGACGATTATACAAAAACAGCTAACAAGTCCCAAAACGGGATCAAGATCCCGTATTCTAGCATATTTATATTTATTATGTGTTTGGATTAGTTTTTAGAAAATAAATTTTATAATTTATAAAATAAATATGTGAGAGAAGTTTTATTTTGATTTATAAAAAAATTTCTAAAACTACAATTTCAGTTATTGACAAACACTCAGTTGAAGTTGATTTAATAGGGTGTTTGGAATAGTAATTGAAACCTCCAAAAGTGCTTTTTAATCATGATTTACGGTATATAATGTAGCTTTTATGATTTATGAAGTAAATATGTGAATGAGTTTTGTCTCGATTTACGTAAATCGGGCTTATACATAAGTATAAGTTAAACCAAACATCCTATAAACACTAAAAAAGAAGCTTTAAATATTGGAATGGAGATACCATTATTAAAGAAAATAAATTAAAAAAAAGAAGTACCGGGCCGTTTGATTTATTGTTTATGAAATTGCTTATAATAAAAATAATATATACAAACACTTATTTTAATTTTATTTAATTAAATATTAATCATTTTTGTTAATTTTATTTAAAAATTTATTTGGCATGTATTTTTATTTCAATTTACTATTATTCATTTATTACGCGGTTGGAAAAAAATGTGCGGGAAGAAATAGATCCTATCAAATTATTGGATCTGGGCTTAGACTCTGAGGGTCCACTTATCCAGATGATGCACCAAAACTTTTTATTAAAAGCAGGTTTGATCTAATAAAGGTGTTAATCCTTCGCACCGTAATTGCGATAGGAAAACACCAAACAACTTTGTCGGTTGCCAGTTAGTTTGGAACAGAGAAAATGCAGTGAGTATTGGGGAGGGGGAATAAAGAAAGGGAAAAGTATAATAAGGTTTTAAATAAATAAAAATATAAAAAAATAATTTTAATAAGTTGTTAATAACGATTCTCATGTTATTAATGGAGGATCCTCATGTTATCATTAACAATCATTTAAAACAATTTCTTTATATTTTTATTTATTTGAGATCTTATAGTAACTTTTCCATAAACAAATGTCTGTCCGTCCGAAGGCTCAAACACGTCAACTAATTCGTACAATAAGGAGCAGCCTACAGCCAATAAGGTAGAGCCAGCACATCAAGAGACCTCCGTGTCACATGTCACGTCTCACCACCATATGGGTTGTTTTTTACGCCATCGAAGCATAATTAAGGAAAATACTTAAACAATGTTTCAATCACAAATATATTTATGTGTCATGTTCTTTTATATACTCCACTTGTACTTATTTTAAGGTATTAATTAATAAGTATATTTGATCTTTTTTATAAAGCACTTACTTATTTTTAAAGAATATTAAATATTTTTTTATGTATGCCTATAATTAATAAGGGAAGTGGGTGAGAGTATTAATTATTATGATTTTAGAGTTTAGTGCAATTAGTAGGGTTAATATTGGGAATTACTTAAATTTTAGAATAAATTTAATAATTTTAACTTTTTTTATTTATTTATAAAAATTGTTAGTTAGTGCTTTATAATAAGGACCAGAGGGAGTAGATTTATAATTAATGATAATATAAAATATACGACATATGGCTAAGTGTGATTAGAGAATTTTGAGTTATATTTATCACTCTGTCTCTAGAGTTTTCTTCGCTGTAGTGGCGACTTTTTTCCATTGAAAAAAAAAACTGGACCGGCCGGTTCATGGTATAAACCGGTGAACCGGTTCGAACCGGTAAAACTGGTCAAAACCGGTGGTTCGACCGATTTGACCGGTTTGTCTTTTTTATTTATTTAATAAAATACATTTTTTTATTCCCCTACTTACTATTAGGCATTATTTTTTAAGGAAAAATGAAAGTTTGAAGACCAAGATGAAGAGAAAAGTAAGTAAAAAAATAACAAATCTAAAAAAAATGATTTTGAGAGGATATAATAATTAATTAATTATAGGAAAGGAGATGTCATTATATAAATATAGGCACCATAACTAATACTAATATATTTTAAGCATTTTTTCCTAAAGATTTTTATTTTAATATATGGAAATTTAAAAATATATTAATATATATATTACCACTAATAAATTATAATATTTTAATATGACCGGTTCGACCACCGGTCTGACCCCGGTTGAACCATTAACCCTTAAACCAGTGTTGTGACCGGTTCATTGCCCGGTCCGGTTTTTTGTTCCTTGCTTTTTTCCCTTTGCTAGGGTTTTAGCTTTCCTTCGAGAAAGAGTGTCGACCTCCTCTATAGCAACCCGTCCCTGCTAGGGGGCCTATCTCGTTCCTCTCTTTGTAAGGTGCTCTCCCCCCTTCCGTTGGAGCCCTTGAGTAGCCCCTGTATGCCATGGTCGGTGGAGGAGATGGTTGGGAGTGAAACCGGTGGTGGCAATAAGCGGGGAAGTAGCTTGGAGGCAAGCGTGAAGGCGATTAGGCCATAATCTTCTACGAAGCCCGCTGATGAGGATCTCCGATGGGTTTCCCCAAGGCATTCGCAGTTAAAGAACATATTGAAGCGGTGGATTTCTTTCCTATCTAGCGAAAGGATGAGCTTGATGGAGGCTAGCGGTTAGGGATTTGAAATCGATCTGTGGATACTAAAGGCAACATCATAGATGTATTCAAAGGTTCCAGGTGATCAATTCTTCGATCTTGAGGTGAGTAACTTGTTAAAGGTTTTGTCTTTCCTCACTAATGGCCGTTTGGGATTGCGATATGCACTTGGCAGGACCGAGTTGTTTTCTGCCAAGCTCTCTATGCTAATTTTAGTCGACAATTCTGAAGCTTTGATATTGGGTGCGGTTGGGTTTGTTGTTTTTGTTTGGGTGCTTTTCTACATCTTTTCACTAGGCAGCAGGCTTGATAAATCAAAATCCAAAAACCAAACTACCTCTGTCCTAATAGAATTAGTGTGGAAGATTGTTAGGTGGGAAAGAGACCGAACAACTTATCTAACCTCTAGAAATAGGGCTGTTGAGATCTCTCCAACTAGCTAAGCTTGGTCAAGGGGGTCAGTATATGGTTGGGTGGTTAAACATTTTATAGATCAACTGTATAACGAATGCGCACCAAATAGTCAATTGATAATTTTTTATTTGAGTTTGTTCAATATTTCTATATGTGCTGTTCATCATGGGCTAAACATGTACCTGTTTAGTGTGTTAATCAACACTATTCATTGTCAAGGTAGACATGTGCCAGTTCAGCGTGTATGGTTTTATTGCTCATCCTCGGACTGGGGTAATATTTCTTATTTCTATTGTCTATTTGATTGTGCATTATCTTATATTATGATAAATGTTCTCCTTGAGTTTTTTCTGGATTCAAGGAATCTAGTTAGGAACCATTCTTGTAGGTGTGTTCCTATAAAAGCAAATTTGGTAGCCGGATGAATTGTCAAAGCTTCATTAGAAGAGTCTTGCCCTTTAGTTCAGGTATTTCAACCTTCATCCTTGTTGCTGGCATATTTGGTGTATCAAGTGGAAGCTAGTTTAGCTTTGTTTTTAGATTATCGTTGTAATATAGATCTTTCAAATGCTTGTTTTTCTAATTTGTCAGTTAGGTGGTGCATTTATTTCTTTCTGTTTGCTCTGGTTTATTTAATTTTTAGGTATGTGACTTTGTATTTTATTTGCCTTTAATATTACTAATTTCCTTTGATTGAAAAAAGATTAGAGAATTTGACGTAATTAATATAAAGAACTTGATGTAAGTATGATTCATTAATTAATACTACTTTTTCTAATAAGATTTATTTATCTAATTTGATTAGATTAAAAAATTCAGTTAAGTTAATTAATATGGCATGTATTTTTTAAAATATGCTAATCATTTTCCTTAATTCCCCATTCTCCTTCCTCTTTAATTATTGTTGAGGGAGTATTGATAAAAATAAAATAGAAAAATCAAATATAGAAAATAGGTCTTATATTTATATCAAAAATCAACTTCTTAAATAAATTTTAGATTAAAAATCGGAGGCAATTTAATATTGTTATTATTATAATTCACTTGTACCCTATTCTCATAAACAAACAAAAAAATACTAAATAAATAAATTTTTTTATATTTATTTTTATTTATGAAAGAGTGTATATATTCTCTCTCACGTACTTTTATCTTTATACATTTATTCGTCTCTCATCTCTTTTCTATGTAATTAATAATTGTGAATAAGAGTAAAATTGACAAAATCTCGTTTATTTTACTACAAATAATTTATAATTTGAACTTGTTAGATAAAAGTCACTTGTGAAGGCAGAGAATGGTTCTGTGAGATATCTCGTATTGAGTACTCCACTCTAGGTCCTGACCCCTATGATATCTCCGAGAAATCGCAAGCTCTCACTATTCCGGTTCTTCAGAAATAATGAGTAATGACTCTGCGCGATTTGTATATATAAACAGAATAACACGTGGCAGCTTCATGGCTGGTTGAATCGCAGTCGTTGGTCGTGATGAACAAGAGCTGTCATATGAACGGCTGTGATATTTTACTTGGGCGTTCCGAGTGACCGGGGGCCCGAAAGTGAAAAGCCTATTGGAAGTAATATACTTGGCAAACGAATTTTTTTTTAAAAAAAAAAACAGGAGAGATAAAGACAAAATTGGACTTTCACGCCACGGGAAGAAGAGTAAAACTGTAATTTTCAGGGGAAGTTGTTATGAAGGGTTTGGTACGAGGGATATGGAGGAGTGACAATTTTTATAAGTTGAAATTAAAAAAATAAGATTATAAAATTTTAATATAAAAAACATGTCAGATAAAAAAATAAGAATATTTAATTAAAAACTTCAAATACCAATTCTCTTAATTTTTTTAAATTAAACTCAAAATTTTTTTCTCACCGCCAACTTTCCTTCCCCTCCCCTTATTCCAAAAAAGCCAAGGAGTGATATGGGCGCACCCAATTTTGATAAACTTGAAGGAAAAATTACAGTACAGTCCCAAGCAAACAAAAATATAAAGAATTGGTCTCGCGAAATGACATAATTACTCTCAAGTCCCAATGGACTAATTTGTAATAAATTAAAATTGTACAATTACCCAAATACCCCTAAAACATAAATAGGAAGAGAGATGACAAAAATCTGACATAAGTAAAAGAAGCACGATGGAAATGGAGGGAAAAGCTGAATGTAAGGGTGTGATCAGGAGGCAAGATTAAAGAGTAAGGTAAGATCTTGATGTCAATACCTCTCTTATGTTCATTATTCAATTTGGTTAATATTTTCGGTTCAGTCATATGAACAGATTTTGAGTTTTTCTTGAGGAATGTAAGTTCTGGTTGAAAAAAAAAGGAAAAAAGTTGTCAGCTTTTGTGATCATTAGTTTGTTTTATACTTGTAAAATATGAAGAATGACCTAGGTAAATGCAATAGATATGCTTTATGTGTGGGTTCAATGTGTTTAAGTATAGTTTAGCATGTAGTGTTTTTTCTATTAGTATGCTATGTTTTTTGTGTTTTTATGTGCATGTTTCTGGAAAAAAATGTGTAATGAATGAAGATGAAGGTGAAATTTCTGTTATTATATAACCTGATAGTGAAGAAAAAATGTGTTGTTAATGGCAGCAGCGACAGTTGTTAATATAATTGCTGAACTTGTTAATGACAACTATATGTAATAGTAAAATGTTTTATCTTCGTTTTAGTCGGAAAAAGGGAAAAACAGTCATTTTTTGTGGGTATTTTCTCTATTGTACTTGTAAACTATGAAGGAAGACCTAGGTATATGGAATGGATATCATTTAAGTGTGGGTTCAATGTGTTTAGGTGTAGTTTAGTATGCTCTATTTTCAATGTGACTATGTTCTGTTTTTAATAAGTATGCTATGTTTTTTGGTTTATTTTAGTGTGTCTCTGCAAAATAAGGGATAAAGAATGAAGATGATGGCGAAAGGTTTATGGTTATACAAGTTGCTGTGTGAAGGAGAAAATGTATTGTTAATAGAGGTAGCGATAATTGTTAATGTAAATGCTGAACTTGTTAATAACAACTTCAAGTAATATTTATATTTTTAACTTGGAGTGTAATGATTTTTGGCAAGGGTTTGAAAAGTTTGTTATATATTTTGGTATTTTCAGCTGTTTTAACTCATTAAAAGTTAGAGGTAATGAACATGGTGTAGAAGTTGTATGGATTGAAGTCCTCATGTATTAAGTCAGAATGTTTTGTTTAACAGATGTAGCGATATGTGTTAATGTAGGTGATAAACTTGTTAATGACAACTGCATTGTATAGGTGGACAGCTGTGATGACTAGCACACGTGACAAAACTCTACTATGTTTTTTCATATAGGGGGAGATTTGTAGTTAGTGAAGATGGTGATATAACATATGTTGGGAGAAGAGTCGGATAAAAAACCATTAATAACTGAATTGGAGCCTCCATTAACAAATCACGGAGCTACTACTGACAAGTCACGGAGTCTCTATTGACAAGTCATGGAGCCTCGATTGACAAGTCATGAAGGTTCACAGACTACTTCATGAGCATATATTAACAACTGAATTTATATCATATTAGAAATTTGCATAACTAAAAGTGAAATCCAAAAGTTTAAATATCACTGCATATATATTAACAACTATAAGGGCGACCGTTGACAAGTCAGGGTGCCTCCACTGATAACTTGATCTGCATACATTGACAACTAAATTTACATCAGGTTACAAATTTACTAAACTGAAAGTGCAATCCAAATATATAAACAAAACTGCATATATATTAACAACTTCTGGGGTGTCCATTGACAACACAAGGTGCGTCCACTGACAACTACATATGAATACATTGACAAAACAACTAATTGACAAAACCTCCCCAAAAAACAAGTGGTCTGGATTTCTATACAATGAGATTTACAAAAAATATGATGTCATACATTTTCCAAAAACAAAAGATCCCAAGGCAGCATGTTTGATCAGCTTGGATTAGGATTATTGCAAGTATTGACAGTGTGACCAACCTCATTACATCTCCTACAGTGATAAACCCTTTTGTTTGAAAATTGAGATTCAATCCTTCCTTTTTTTTTTGCCTTCTTGGGGGCCTTATAGTGATTGGTGGTCGCAACAAATTTTGTGTCATCAGTTGTGTCACAGTAAGGGATTCAGAACATGGGCAATCATATGTTACTATAGGCCTCATACGATTTGCATACCTGAAGTTGTCATTAACAAGTTCAACATGTACATTAACAACTATCGCTGCCTCTATTAACAATACATTTTCTCCTTCGCACAGCAACTTGTATAACCATAAACCTTTCACCATCATCTTCATTCCTTATCCCTTATTTTGCATAGACACACTAAAATAAACCCAAAAACAGAGCATAGTCACATTGAAAACAGAGCATGCTAAACTACACCTAAATTATATACATTCCATATACCTAGGTATGCCTTCATAGTTTACAAGTACAATAGAGAAAATACCCACAAAAAATGACAGTTTTTCCCCTTTTTCCGACTAAAATGAAGATAAAACATTTAACTATTACATATAGTTGTCATTAACAAGTTCAGCAGTTATATTAACAACTGTCGCTGCTGCCATTAACAACACATTTTTCCTTCGCCATCAGGTTATACAATGACAGGCATTTCACCTTCATCTTCATTCATTACACCTTCTTTTCCAGAAACACGCATATAAAAACGTAAAAAATAGAGCATACTAATAGCAAAAACACTATATACTAAACTATACCCAAACACATTGAAACCACACCTAAAGCATATCCATTGCATTTACCTAGGTCATTCTTCATATTTTACAAGTATAAAACAGACTAATGATCACAAAAGCTGACAGCTTTTTTCTTTTTTTTTTTTCAACCAGAACTTACATTCCTCAAGAAAAAACTCAAAATCCGTTTATATGAATGAACCGAAAACATTAACCAAATGAAATAATGAAGATAAGAGAGGTATTGACATCAAGATCTCACATTACTCTTCAGCCTTGCCTCCTGATCACACCCTTGCATTCAACTTTTCCCTCCATTTCCGTCATGCTTCTTTTGCTTCTGTCAAATTTTTGTCATCTCTCTCTCTATTTATGTTTTAGGGGTATTTGGGTAATTGTACAATTTCAATTTATTACAAATCAGTCCCTTGGGACTTGAGAGTAATTATACCATTTCGCGGGACCAATTCTTTTTATTTTTGTTTGCTTGGGACTGTACTGTAATTTTCCCAAACATGAACCCCTCTAATGGTTCGGTAGGTTACTTGTTTGTGATGGTTATTACTCCATCCAATTTTATTTATAAGTAATTTTTTCTCTCATGGGTTTGATACTTTTTATAATTAATTTTACTGTATCTGAAAATGTAAGCTCATTTTTCCTATTTTAGCCTTATTAAATACATATGATTTATAATTAATTATCACACACACACACACACTAAGAGTTATATTCAAGAGAGAGAGAGCTCACTAGGTGAATAAAGTCAACAAAACATTGGGAAAACATATTTTACTTTTACTATCTCTCATACTTTTTATACATTATCTCTCTGTTTTCATAAATAAGAGTATATATGAAAAAATATATGACATTTTTGACACACTTATTGCTCTTAACTACTAATTTATTGTGTAATTAAAGAAAAAATTGTTTATAAATAAGATAGGAGGAAGTATGATTTAGAAGCAAGAGAAGAAAGGCGATCTGAATTTGATTAAAAGGTGTATTTTCATGTTGTGGGCATAGTGAATTGATTTGGATTTTGTATTTGTATGTTTTAGAGGCACTTAAAATCCAAACAAAAGAAAGTTTTAAATACGCTGTGCTTTACTATACTCATGTATCGGAACATGTTTTTGAAGGTCGAACTTTAGTGCCAAATTTTAGTTTTGCCTCTTGTGTATTTTGTATTTTAGTTTAGCGCTTCGCACCTTGCTTTGGATTCATTGATTCCTCAAGCGACTTAAATATAAATATATGTATATATTATATTTATACCTTAATATTATGTAAATAGTATATATAAGATAGTTTAGTGGATATAATGCAAAGGGAAATGAGTGCATCTGTTTTTGGTTTTTGAATTGAGTGGAGAAACAAAGATAGCCATTAGTTTGATAGTATTTTAAATTCCAAGCTTGATATTTGGGATTTGTCCTTCGAATTGAATCCATATAGAGGTGGAAACATGATAGGTCAGGTCAGGCTTGTGCATTAACAGGCCTGGCCTGTTAAGGCACTGGATAGCTTGAGCCTAGCCTGTGGTCTGTAATAGGTCTTTTTTTAGGCCTAAGCCTGGCCTGTAATTAAAAAAAAATTAAACAGGCTAACAGGCTACAGGCTTCACAACATGCTTGCTTCAAACAGGCCGAAAACAGACCTATTTCTAACAAGTTTATTTCAAACATGCCAAATTACATAATTAATGATCCAAATACAGAAATTAATGATTTACTTGAGATGAGATTTGAGAATGGAAATTATGGGATTTAGGGTTAGGATGTGAGGTGTGTGAGAATTTTTTTTAAATACTTTACAGGCTCAGGCCGGCTTGACACGCCTAATAGGCCTGTCAGTAAGCCTGAGCCTGATCTTTTTAAAAAAACAGGTTTTGAAGTAAACCTGGGCCTGGCTTTTTAACTTGACAGGCCAAGCCTGATCAGGCCGAAAAACAGGCCAGGCCGCAGGCCCCTGACAGACCATCTGACCTGTTTCCACTCCTAAATCCTTACATAAGGACCCTATAAATTGTATTGATATTTTGAACATAATGCAATAATAGGGTTTATTAGATTGAATATTATATCAAATCCTTAATATAAAATATATAGAATAAATTGCATTACAAACTATGCGTTATAGTAAGAACCTAACGTCATACTTTGAAATATCGTTATTCATTACTTTGGGCAAGAAAAAAACGATCATAATTCATTATTATTACTAATTATTTTAAGCAATATAATTAAGCAAATGAGTTGTGTTATGTTTTCCTCGTCTTTATCTCCGATTATTTTTCTTCCAATTTCGCACGGATAAATGCCCTTTTTAATTCTTAAATCTGGTAAATGCTGAATTTGTCAAAGATGCCCGCAACAAAATATAAAGAAAAATTAATTTTTGTTTTAAAAGTAGGCCAGCCTCGAATAAAGCTCTTTAGATTTCAAGTCTGTTATAAGAAAAGGACACATGCTGATCCGTAATTAACTTTTTCCTCATAATTGAAATAAACTGCTCCCTCATTCTTTTGGACCTTACTGCTCTAAAAGAAACTTTTTTGTTATACAAAAGCAATGGTTGAGATTTAAGATTATACGAAAATATTGGAATGGAGATACCATTATTAAAGAAAATGAATAAAAAAGCAGTACCTCTGTGCCGTTTGATTTATTTTTTTATGAAATTTCTTATAACAAAAATAATATATACAATCACATATTTTAATGTTACTTAATTAAATATTAATCATTTTTTTAATTTCATTTAAAAAATTATTTGGCATGCATTTTTATTTTAATTTACTATTTTTTTTCCTAAACACGAGTATCATTCTAGAAAGCAATCGTATTAAACACACCGTCAAAAACTAAATGTATGCACATTTCTCAATAAAGAATCAAACCAGGTCTGCCATAATGTGAGGGATAAGTCCCTCCCTCTAGACTTAACTATTTTTTATTTATCATGCAATCGGAAAATACATGTGAGAGGATAGAAATAGATCCTATCAAATTATTATTCTGAAGGCCAACTTATGTAAATGATGCACCAAAATCTCATTGTTGATCCGCATAGGCCATTTCATGACCCTTCTTTATCAAAAGCAGATTGGGTCTGGCTTTATAATAAAATGAATTAAGGTTTGAATTTTTGAAATAAAGAAGAAATGCCTATATTTAGTATTTAATAGTATTTTAAATATGATTGATTCTAATTAGATGATACCTATACTTAATAAAAAATTATAAATTTAAAAAATATGAGTTGAGAACTTATATTTAAGACTAAATATATCTCTAACTAGTTCTCATGTTAATCACTAGAGGTAGTCATTTTTTTCCAATTATATGTCCATTGCCATTATGCATCACACGCCCATGTGCGAGTGTTTAGTGCGGCGCGCTCACCAGTAACATTCTAAAACAAAACAAAAACAATTAAAAGCTCAAAAAGTATTTATCAATATTCTGGCTTTGCTTCATTAACAACCCGCGGGGAAGGGTTTAAGATTGTTTACACGGAAATCACTTTGAAATAAGTAAACAACCGCCATGTCCAACTCTCTGGACTACGTAGTATGTACACAACACAGCATACAACAACCCTTTTTTTTTGTCCCTCTCCAATTAAACAAAGATTTGGCAATTCAATAATCAAAGACGAGAAAGTGCCAAAACTTGTTCGCTACTGTAATCACCATCCCTCTTACTCTTACTATCACCCTTCTTATTCCGATCAACTCGAGCAGAGCCAGATGACGTCGTATTCCGTTCATCTTCCGACACAACGTACCCCTTGGCCTTTTCCCGCAATTCAAACTTGAGAATCTTACCCGTTGAAGTTTTTGGCAGCTCGTCCATGAACTTGACAACCTTCGGAACCATGAAGCGTGACATTCTCTTCCTGCAATACCCAATTATGTCATCCTCCATGACGTCGTCATCATCCTTCGTCTTCTTCCCTGCTTCTGATTCATTCTTCTTCTTCAGAGCTATGAAGGCACAGGGACTTTCTCCCCACTTTGGATGAGGCATTGCCACCACCGCCGCTTCCGACACCCTCGGATGCTTGTAAAGAACATTCTCAACCTCGACACTGCTAATGTTCTCTCCGCCGGAGATAATCACATCCTTGGACCTGTCTTTGATCTCCAGATAACCATCTGGGTGTACAACTCCGACATCCCCTGTTCTGAACCACCCATTGTGAAACACTTTTGATGTTTCTTCTGGATCTTTATAATATCCCTTCATGATCCCACTTCCTCTCAGAACTATCTCTCCCATCGTCTTCCCATCTCTTGGCACACTCTCCATAGTCTCCAGATTCTTCACATCTACGCCGGCGAGTGTTAGTATGCTAACACCCTGACGAGCTTTCAACTTGGATTGTTCCTCTTTGGGCAAATCATTCCACTTTTTGTCCCACTCACACACCAGTGCCGGCCCGGTGGCTTCCGTGAGGCCGTAGGCGTGAGTGACGTGGAACCCGAGCGACTCTATCTGTTGGAGGAGGGCCGCCGGGGGAGGCGAGCCTCCGGTGAGGATCTCGACCGTGGAGGTGAGGCGGTGGCGTTCAGCTGGTTTAGCTTGGAGGATGATGTTGAAGATGATGGGAGCACAGCACATGTGGGACACGTTGTGAAGGGCTATGTTGTTGAAGATTTGTGAGGCGGTGATGTTGCGGAGGCAGACGTTGGTTCCGCCACGCGCCGCCACACCCCAGGTGAAGGTCCAGCCGTTGCAGTGGAACATAGGTAGGGTCCATAAGTAGACCGGAGCGGTGGGAACTTCCCAGCATAAGATTAAGCTAAGAGTACTGAGGTAGGCTCCTCTGTGACTGTAAACGACGCCTTTTGGGGCAGAGGTGGTGCCAGAGGTGTAGTTAAGGGCAATTGGGGCCCACTCATCGTGGGGCTGGATGGGGACGAAGGTGGGGTCGCCACGGCGGATGAGGAGTTCGTAGTCGAGCTCGTTCATGCGGATGCCGGTGGGGGAGTTGATGTCGTCAATGACGATGACGAGAGGCAGAGAGGAATATCCGCCGTTGGATTCCATGAGGATCCGGAGTGCTTCGCCAGCCTTAGGAACATACTCGTAGTCCACGAAGAAGACTTTAGGTTCGGAGTGCTTGAGGATAGTGGCTATGTTGTTAGCGTCAAGACGAGTGTTTATGGTGTTTAACACAGCCCCTGCCATAGGCACTGCAAAATGCATCTCGTACATGGCCGGAATGTTGGGTGCCAACACTGAGACCTGTATGTTACACCAATTGGACAGCCGTGTAATTAGAGGATGTCAAGAACCATATATAAACTATATCTTATGTTATATTAAAGAAAGAAGGTAATATTTATGAAATATATTGGAGACATACGACGTCGTTGGCGGCGACGTGGAGGGAGCGGAGGGAGGAGGCGAGGCGGCGGCAACGGTCGTAAGTGTGAGACCAGGTGAAAGAGGTGGCGTCACAGATGAGGGAGGTTCTGTGAGCATAGGAAGAAGCAGCTCGGGAGAGAAAAGTGAGAGGGGTGAGTGATGTATAGTTTGCGTGACACTTGGGAAGACTGTCCATTCTGATGGGGGCTAATTCTGGACAGAGAAGAGTTGGTAGAATAAGATGACCAGAGAGAGAGACAGAGAGAGAGAGAGAGATGTATAATGAAATGGTGGGTTTTGTATATGTAATGCAAGGGAGAGGACTTGTATATATAGTACAGGGGAATGGGTGGAGTGGGGGCCACGGGGGTGGAAATGAGAAGATGCGGTGAAGTTAGGGTGCGGAAGAAAAGAACAGGTTGAAAATGGAAATTGCGTTGAGCCTCACTCCTAAATCCTAATGCTATGGGCAAATGAAGGAAGAATTGTTAAAATAAGAGTTTGACCCCGTCAGTAGGTCACCCCCACAAGCCTTGTCATGTTGCACATATTTTAAAAAACAGGATTAATTTGATTTGATTCAACCCTAAAAATTCTGAAATTTTATTATGAGTTTATTTGGTTTAGTTTATATTTATCTATAATTTTGATTTATATACATAGAGATAAAAAAATTTTTT
Organism: Albizia julibrissin; assembly: GCA_037074505.1. Taxonomy (NCBI): domain Eukaryota; kingdom Viridiplantae; phylum Streptophyta; class Magnoliopsida; order Fabales; family Fabaceae; genus Albizia; species Albizia julibrissin. Next base: position 10,689,546 of record CM073484.1, read on the forward strand.
ATATTTACCTCGTAAATTGGAAAAGCTACTTCATACACCGTAAAAACTACCTTATATACCATAAATCATGATTGAAAAATATTTTTAGAGATTCCAACCGCTATTTCAAACATATTCGATATTCTCTTATAAAAAAAAATTAATTTTTTTGGATGATAAGATAATATACTTTTCTATCATCTTTTCTACAACAACGTTTTCAAGATTTATAAAAAAAATTAAAAAATAAAATAAAATATTTTAACTATATAAATACAGTATCAAAACGCGCGCGCGCACAATTTACATAACGCTACGGTCTACGGCCCTGCTTTTCTTCACTCTCTGCCTACAAAATATATATATATTTTTTTTGGGTAGAGAGAGAGAGAGAGAATTGATTTTGTCTCATTAGTCGGAAGAAGAAAATAGGGAAGAGAGAAAATTGGCTAATTTTCTATGGATGATAACAATCTTATTATTTATAAATAATTTGCATAATATATTACTAAATATAATTATAATATTAATATTAATTTATAGTTATTTTATCCAATTTTAATTCTTATTTTAATTTTTCATATAATTATTCCACAATTTTAAAAATAATTATAAAAATAAAAATTAAGAAAAATTGTTGAAAATTTTATTATTCCGACACATATCTTCAAGCGGCTGCCTTGCCAACGTATAGGAAAAGATAGATCGCATATAGGTCCCTGCAACAAATTTTAGATAGCTCTGAGTGGAGGTGGTAATATAGTCTAAGCCATCGGGTTTGGGCTAACTCATTGTGGGTTGGGACCATATGTGTTTAGACAAAAAAACCGTATTAATATGGGTTGGTATTTAGTCAACCCAACCTATAACCACTGGGTTGGTGGGTTGGCCCGCCCAACCCATATTTTTTTGAAGTTTTTTTCACAATATACTAAAATTATTTTTTCTACAAAATAAACTATAAAGAAATTAAAAATTTATTAAAAAAATAAACATTAATCATAAGTCCACATATAACAAAAGAAACATAAATCCAAAAGCCATCAATACTTAAGTAGAATTTAAAATAATTAATAATTATTTAATATTAATACTGTTCGAATTTGAAGCATCGTGTGCAGCTGTAAGATTTTGTTGAGCTTGATCAATTTGCTTTTCCACAGGTAAATCTCTCACTACAATAGATAATAAAACAAAGTGAAAGATAATATTATGTTAATGTTAAATAACGGAGTAAATAAGAATGAGTAAATATAAATATATTACCATCATCAATATCATTTTCCACTGGGAAACTAAGAATCCAATTACGCGTACAGATAAAGGCTTGAACATTATTAGGAAAAAGAGAACTTCTATACTTTGTGAGAACTCATGAACCAATAATAAAAGCTGATTCACTAGCCACTGTAGTTATTGGAATGCTTAAAATATCAGACTCTATCTTTGAAAGATAAGGAAAATGAGCCGGGTTTGTTCTGTTTGATTCAGAGGACTGAGGTGCTGAGTTGAGCAAGAAGAGGGCGAGGGACTGAGGCACTGAGCGAGAGATTGGAGATTGGACTATCGGAGCACAAAAAGAGAGAGAAACTAAAATTTTTGGTATGTTTGGTTTAGAGGAGGAGATAAGGACTCGAGGAGTATACGAATACCACATCTTGAACTCGCAAGTAGCAACCCCAAGTCCCAAAGCATCAATGGACAATGATAAATGACCTAGAACTATAAAGCTATGGAAATTGGATTGGGTTTTATTTGGCTTTTCACCCTTATCCATTCGAGTTCACAACATAAAAAATAAAATAAATAAAAAATATGGGCTAACCCACCAATCTGGTGGTCCAACTCACCATGGGTTGGGATTATATGGGTTTGGGCTCAAAAGAACCGCTCTCAAATGGTCCCAATTTTTCAAAACCCAAACCGCCCATATTTATGGGTTGGACGGGTTCGGCCCATGGTCCTAACCCATATTACCACCTTTAGCTCTGACCAATAATTTTGTAAAGTACTACAGGATCCATGTGGGTCCCACGTTATATCCCCCAGTTTTATCCTTCCCTTATACATGTAGGATAAAATTTACATTTTTTATAAGATGAGAAAATTTACTTTTTCACATGATCAAATTGCATTTAAGATAAGGATCGTTTTCCCGCCATTTCATATTAGGATGTACGTCTTGTTCACATTGGTTCCAAGTTTGAAGTTTGAAAACCGGCTAGTGCCTTTACAAAATATCTTTTTACATTTAACAACCATTGATAGAGAAAGCCTACCTTTTATTACATTGTGAGGTAGAGCCATCAATATGACCCCTCCCCCATGGGGTCTGTGATATATAACACACAATTAATAGTTTTGCGTAAGACTCGGCTTGTCTTACTTTTAGGCTTAATCACTTTTATAATTGACACATAAATTTTTCAGAGATTTTAATTTAATCACTACACTTAATTTAATTATTTTAAAAATATTATATATATATATATAATATCATTATACCGGTTTTGCGTTCTGTTATGTCATATGGCAAACATAAAGGGTGACTTGGCAAATTAATTTTGTTCTCTCTCTCTCTCTTTTTTGCCCCTAAGGAGACTTGGTTCCTAAATTTTATTTGTTAAGAAAATTGGTGAAAAGGTATTTGTTTAAAAAATTTCATTCACGAGAAGGACTTGAAATCATGCTAATTGCATAATAATGATACAGCCCGTACATTAAAAACATATCAAGTCTTCTAGTAAGTAAAATTGTGAAACAAGAACTTTTTACTGATTTTACCAACTTTAAAATTATGACTAGAGCTTGGAAAATGCTTTTAAATATATTCATAGGTATTTAGTAATAAACTCATCAATAACTATTTGAATATAATTTGCGCCATTGTAAAGTATTTTTCTGTTTCATATCAATTAAACCACCTTGTTAAATTCTACATTATATTGAATCTTCTTAATTTAATTAAAGCTACCATGGGAAGAAGAAACGCACACGCAGAGAGAGCCGGGACTTCTTGGAATTTTTAATGCACATGTGGACGCGTCAAAATTGGAAAAGTCTCACGTTGTTTAAGAGTTTAGAAGCATAAGAGTGTATTGGTATCTTTGGATTAGCGGTATGAAAAAGGGTTTGTTTTAATCCGGCTTATGTATAAGTACGATTGGTATAAGTGCGATTGTTGAATGTGATTTATATTTAGATTTGAGATTGTTTAAGTGCTTTTCACAAAAGTGAATCATATTTGGATTAAACATTTCATAAGTGCTTTTGATGTTTATGTGGGTAAAAGAAAAACAAACATAATATTAAAAATTAATTAATAATAAATAAATAATTTTTAAACAATAATAAATAAATTATACTAAATTCGATTCTATATTTATATATTTATTTAAATTTCTATATTTCTAGATTATAAAATTTTGAATTATTCTAATATAACTAATATTAATACTAATACATATTAACTAATATTAATAATCAATATTATTCATTATTACAATTATCAATTTAACATATCAATTTAAAAAATATTATTATAAAATATAAATATTAAATAATTAGTAAATTTTGAAAATTTCACACATTAAATGCAATACTTGTTCCTGAAGTAAAAACAGTTCCATCTGTTCCTGAATAGCTTCTTCCAAAAGGGTTTCCGCTTCCCTAGTGAATGTCTTGATAGAAGATGATTTCTTGGAATTGAGGTTTATTCGTTTTTAAGTAAGCACATAACTTAACAAGAAATTTCCTGGACCCATACAATTATATCTGATATTATATAGAAGTGGAAAAATGTGACAACTATTTTTGTTGCAACGTACATAAAATGTGCGAAAAAAATACAAAAGTAATACAATCAGATGTCCCACACAATAGCATCTCTAATCATGTCCCGAAAGGCATTCATGCCAGTCGAAGATGGCCTAGCATTATTTGTTGACGACCCTTCTTCTTCTACAGTAGTTTCATCCTCATCGCCTACGTTGCCATTGGGTAATATTGCTGAAACATAGCATCACCTGGAGAATTTCTTCGAATAAATTTGTGTATTGACATTGTTGTGCAAACAGGGTGAACTTGTGTTTCGTAGCTATATCTACGCATTTTCTGCAATATTGCGAACCTACTCTTCCAGATACCGAAGGTCATTTCAATTGTTGACTTCAAACTAGAATAGTAGAAATTAAATTTCTCGTTGTCGTTTCGAAGTGCAAGTTGACACCTAAATTCTGGCACATGATACCGCTCACGTCTTTAGGGTCCAAGATAACCTTCTCGTGTGGGATAACCATCATCGACTAAATAATATTTTCCTGCCCAATCAAAAAAAAAACACTCATGAATAACGACAAACATTAATGAATGTCTGAAAGCATAAAATTTATTTCGTGGTTTAAAAATCGTACCTCTAGGCAGATAAGGGAAATTCATAGCTGGATTTGAGACCGCGGCTTGAAAGACATGAGCGTTATGTGAAGATCCCTCCTAGCCGACTAACATAAATGTGAAACACATATCCCAGTCGCATACGGCCATCACATTCTGCGTAGAATAACCCTTCCTACCAATATACTTCTCCCGATTTTGACCAGTGATAACACACCTTATATGTGTCCCGTCTATTGCTCCGATAGCATCTTTAAAGTATGGATAATATCATGAATTATGCAATACATGTGGGTGGCATTCACGAAATTCGGGATTGATGGGTTTAATGTTCTCCGCAGCTAGACTGAGGCAAGCCTAAAGAACCCTGTGCAATAGCCGGCTTATGGTTTCACCCGAATGCTGGAAAAGTTCTTGGACTACCCTATTCCCCATGGCGTGCCCAACAATTAGCAGAAACATGACAACCATTTCTTCAATGCCAACGTTCCTAGATTGTGTTAGCCCATATGCTGCCAACTTATTGCATAGTAGATAAAATACATGGTTATCAACTCTGAGCGTGTCTTTACAACTACCATTGTCTGCCAACAGCTCCTGGACCCATAAATGTCCCGAGTGTATACTTGATCTCCGCGGTTGTTTGGAGATGAAAGGAACCCAATACTGGCATATTAATGCGATTAGTAGTTGATACTCCGTCAACTCCTCCTCGATAAGGGTGATAAGTTGAGAGTCATCATCATATTCCTCCATCCAATTGGAAATTGATAATGTCGCATGTGCATGTCGATAACTTTAGGTCACAGAAAAAAGAATTCTATAAAGAACAACATAAACCTGAATTGCCACATTCAATTAAATACATAAATATAACGTGTCTGAAAAATACAAGCAGTTCATAACTAAACAAACATTCATACATATGAACATCTAGACCGGTCAATCATATAATCTAAAGTCTGAAGTAACAATCAATGGCAAAGCGCAACCACTCAATCAAATACTCTTTGTTCTCCTTCCATAACCCCAGAAACACGTCCCAGGAACTCTTATCCTGCGAAAGCATTTGGATACATCAGATTTAGAATTGTGGATCAGCCTTTACTGCCTCTAGCGTAACAAGGTCCCTGACCACACTTTCAACACTCTGCTGCTAGATGTCACTAACAATAGATGATCTATGCTTCGTTACGTCAGCCATCACACTAACCGCATCAGCAATCCGATTTGTAGGTGCCACTCTCGACTACTTCCTCATCGGAGCTCGATTAACCATCTTTCTCTTGCCATGGTTTCCTGAATCCGTTGGCTTGGAGGGACCATTTTGGGATGATAACCCAATGCCGGCCAAGTCATCAGTAACTTCGGTGCTGGGTGCCGGTTGTGCTCTGAAAGAGTCATCCTCGCTATCCCCCGAACCTTCCTGCTCATCCATTATTGGGATGTAGACATCATCATCCTCGGCATCACCAGTCTAGGTGTGTCTAAATGAAGGGCAGTTAGAACCATCTCCTGTATCATAGACATCCTTGAAGATTATCCTAAGTTCGGTCTCAAACTTCAAATACGCTCTATTCTCCTGCATTAACACAAGTAAACAAAATTATGACTAATGTAACCAAAAGGTAGACGTGTTTTACTTGTGCAAAGTTAAAGGAAGCTTACTAAACCGACATTTTCGTTGCCACCAGTCATAAGTTGCGTCAAGGGTCCCCGTTTGTGGATCACGACCTAGCCCAGTCTCATTAAGCAACATATCCCACATCCTCAGATCCTTGCGTAAGATATCAAATCTGTTCTTGAGCTGTTTCCGGTCGTAGCTCCTACTAGTCTTTTGATTAAACTCCTCATAATTGCCTTCCAGCCGTCCTTGGAGAACGAGAACCCTCGCCGTTCATAAGCGTATACTTGAGCAAGTATCGCATGTATAAACACCTCAGTGGTGTTGTCATCCCATATTGCGTTGTCACGCATTTCTCTATGGAAAAATGTAAATGATAATAGACCAACACATTCCGTTAATTTAAATTCTTGGTAGCCTAACTTTCTAGGGTTGATGATCACAAAGTAGTTTAGCAACCCTATGCCAAGTAAGTAGTATATACAGAGGAAACCTAATTACTCCTAAGTAGTACATGGATGATTAACTATGGCAATGAAATGAAAGACACGATGACAGTAACATGTACTACAATATATTACGAGCTATTAGTCTAAGCATTTGATTACTACAATATAATTTGACCTTTTGATGTCAAAGACCTAACATTGTTTAACTTCTTTGCTGGCTGAAGAATACTGCAATAATCTAAATTACGTTTTTAACATCGCGAAGCAGCAAGGTGTGCATAACATTCAGTTCTCTCTTCTAAATTTTGGCTCCAATATGCAAGTAACATCATAAAGCTAAATGAGAACCAAGTATCCTATGTACTTCCACATTTGAATATTTGGATGTGATTCTCATGAAAGGAAACTAATAAAATTCCTCTTGCCAGCAACAACAGGTTCGATTTACAGTACCCAAAAATTCATTCAGCAAGAACAGGTCCAAATAAGGCCATAGGTTTCTTATTTTGCTGAAGTGATAATTGACAAGACAAGACTTTAAAGTTTAAGTTATTTACAATGCAAATTCAAAGTATATATAATGAGCACAATATCAACGGATGGAATATCAAATCATTTAATTAACACATCATTTAAATCAATGAAATCAACAACTTCAAATCAATAATATAATATGATAGGTCAGACAATACCTTGCGAGCAAGTTTCTGTAATTCCTCTTGGTCAAGTTTCTGCAGTATAACAAAATAATGTACACATAAGGCATGAGTAATTGACAAAGCAAAATCCTCTCGTGACTATCTCCTTTCTTTGTGAAGATGGTTGTGCTATTGTTTATTGAAAAATAGTGAATTTTCCTTATTTAATTTGAGCATATGAACATAATAAGTTTATTGAACAAGCATCGGAATAAGTTTTGGGCATACGAACATCCTAATTGTTGCTATTTAATTAAAATTGCTATTTTAAATAAGTGAAGCGTCTGCACATGGGTTTCCTCTACAAATCCATAGAGTGAAAGAGAAATGATATTCTTTTACTATTCCATTTTTAACTCTGACTGTAAAGAGAGAGACGATCAGATGGTGCAACAATGCAAATTGATTTACATACTCAAGCTTCCCAATTCTGGTTGTCAGAGATGGAATAATGTGAATGTGGTTTCTTGAACAATATCTACACTTGAAATCAGCAAGCAATAACCATTAATTGTAAATGCTAGTGTTGGCTAAACCCATAATTCAATAGATATAAAGATTGATACATAAATGGATGTACACACGTATATGGCTTTTTAAAACTTACTGACGCATGATTAAACTTTGAATTTCATAACTAATAGGCCAATATATCATCATAGACCAGAAACCATAATTTTCTAGCCATAATAGATAAACAAAAGAATTTGAATTCTTTTCTCCACATACCCTGGGACAAATGAAAGATATGTAACACGACAAGTAAAGAAATCAACTCGGAAATAAATGCAAAAGAGTATCCTATGCCCAGAGATGAAAAGCACTTCCATTGGTGAAACCATGAAAAAGCAACCATACCATAACACAAAATTCTTTTTATCCCAACAACTCAACTAACTAATGATGTTTAATAAAAGATAATAAAAATATATTACGACGCTAATAATACTACGGGAAAAAGCGCATTGTGCTATATTTGACGAAAAGTAACTGTTATAGTGTTAGAAATTGTGCCCTAAGGGCCAATCATTGTACCTTAAACATTATTGTTATTTAAGAATTTCTCCTTATTGTTATCATATCATTTGCATGTTTATTATGATAATTGTATCTTTGGATGAACTATAAAGATTATCCTAAATGTCTCTGGTCAATTATCTATGCGGGAGCAAAGATAAAATAAGACCAGTATGAATTTGATGAGGTATAGAGATACAAATCAAAGTCTTAGGCACTTGTAGGAGTATAAGGTGCTGGACCGACCCGCTATGAGAAAGTTGCATGGATTAAGTCATAAGCTTATCTCATACATATAATCATGTCACAGTGCCCTCTGACCTGAGATCATCATAGATTCCTGCATGAGAGTTGCTAAGTTTTGACCTAGTCAAAAGTCACCTTTGACCGGGTGATGATAAAGGCTACAATCGGGCTTAGGAGTTTTCATGAAGAGGAATGTGAGTGGTCAAGATGGAATTTGTCCCTCACATTAGTGAGAGATATTACTGGGCCCCTCGATGAGTGAGCCTGAGAAATGTATGGCCATACTGTAATGGGAAGGAGTTTCCATTTCTAATTTCAGGCTACTCAAGAATCAGGAAAGTGATGGTCAGGAACAGGAGGATGACGTTGTTCATGCCTCATCCTTGACCAAAATATCGTGTGACAAAAAGGGACGTGACATGGTTGTATAAAAGGTTGCATCGTATCATCGATCCTCATGTGAATTGGGTAGTCACAATGTCTTGCTAGAGGCCGCTTGCGACTTGTGGGCTAGAATAGTTTTTGGCCCACTGCCAACTTCATGTGGCCTACAAGGTCGCACACAAGAATAGCCCAACACGAGCTATGATGTCCAGATTCATTGAATCTAAGATGTGTCTAAGATTCAATGAATACAATATTTGACCTAGGGTGGATGAATTATATATATATATATAAATTCGAAAAAAATAATAATAATATATATAGATTATAATATTATTATAAGATGTTAGTTTTATATTTAATTTATTTGATAAATTAAATAATTAAAACTAATACAGATATCATATCTTAGATTTAATTTATAAAGATAAATTAAATCTATTGGCTCTTTAATTAGATTAAATGAATATGATAAATTAAATCTGTTTGACAGATTTAATCAAGTCAGATTTATTTGATTTAATTTGAATTTCAAATTAATTAAGATTAATTTTGAGATTCCAATACTGCCTACATCAGATATAAAATTCGAAGGGCTAGAGAACCCTAGGCCGTACGGAGAACTTGGAGAGCCGCGAGAAACCCTAGAGAGGCATCTTGGAGGCGCTAGCACGCTGCCGCATTAGGTCTTGTTCGTGTGGATACCGGTAGAGGGAGGCGACCAGAGGTGTTGACTCCTAGAGATCGAAAGCACGAAAAACATAAAGGTACTATTCTAACTACTCGATTTAGACGTCTTTGATAGATCCGTGATTGGGATTCGAGTTTTTTAAACGGTTAATTTTTCCGCTGCGTGTACAAATCCCAACACATAGTTCACAGACCCAAATCCTCGACTCAGTCAATTCACACATTCATAAAAAATGATTGCCACTGTACTACCCAAAAATGCAAGGAAATGAAGCAATAACACTCAATATGTACCAGAGAAGACGTTGCTTTTGGTGCAAGTCCAAAGCTGTAAAGTGCACACTCAAGGTCCAGGTAAATATGCCTCCTTTAGCACACAAAAAAACATAAGTTGAAGAGAGAGGTCTACTGAAATCATCAGGATAAGCTTACATAAAGTGTAATCTGAATACCTGAAATTGACCTAAAAAAAAAGAACTTCAATCAGAATACAAGCATCAATTAAACCGTTACTAGAAAATGAAGTTACCTGACAATGAAACCGATTTACAATATTGATATGAAGGGCGAAAACCTCATGAATGACAAATAATTCATGGATATATGTTATTACAGAATTTAAGCTTTACGATTGTGCAATATTGAGGAAGAACAAGTTGGAAATTGGGGTCCTCAACACAAATATGAACCACAATACAGAAACAAAAGAATTACAGTGCTTTTCTCCATACATCACTGTAACTGAAGAAGAAGAAGAAGAAGAACACTTGGGGTCCTGAACACTGATTATAAGTTAAAAAAAAAAGATCTGCATTCAAACTCAAATCCTTTTCGTAAATGAAATTTTGAAACAAAACTTTTAATCAATTTTCCAACTAATGGGATTTGTCTTCAAGGTGTTTGGAACGGATCACAAATTCCTATATACGAAAAAAGAGGGGGGACTATCACTAAAGCTTGAGCAGGCCCCAGCAATATTTTCCCGCAACCTATTTCCAAGGATTAGTTAAGCTAAGCCTCCACGACCATGCATTTAATCCCAAATCCTCACCCATGTTCTCCAATAGTTATCTGAACTAAAATATATTCATTTAACATTCCTTCATATTTTAATGTTGTGTTCTCTCATAATAAAACATGTTAGTGATGACTGATGTTACTATTAATTTTAGTGACAAATTACAAGAATTTTTATAATCAGGTTTGAAAGATTATTTTTCTGGACAATAAATCGTGTAAATATTATTCAAACACCTCAAACTTGCATACTTAAAATAACTAGCTTATTATATTATAGAATTTAAGCTTCACGATTATGGAAAATTTAGGAAGAACAAGTTGGAAATTGGGGTCCTCAACACAGAAATGAACCACAATACAGAAAAAAAATAATTACAATGGTTTTTTCCAGACATCACTGTAACTGAAGAAGAAGAAGATGAAGAAGAAGAATGCTTGGTGTCCTGAACACAGATATTAACCAAAGCAGCAAAGAAAAACAAAGTGAAAAACACATACACAACAGTAAATCACAGAAGAGAAAAAGTAAGAGGGATTCGAACATACATACACAACTTATCATAGAATAATGGATTTGAATCTCTGTACACCTACGCACACAGGGAAGCATTGCACAAAGCACAGGAAAAAGAGTGAACTGAATTAGCATAATCGCGAGAGACAAATCCATATTTCAACCTATCCCAACCTAAATTGAACTTCAGTTGTCAAAAAAACATAAAAAAAGGAGACACTCATAGATTCAGTTGGGCGTGGATGATATAATGACACACAGGCTTTTATGAAAGAAACAAGTACTATCAGTGGCGACATCGATGAATCAGATTAGGCGTGGAATAAGCAGTATTAATGGCTTGAAAAGGTCATACCGCCAATATTCGGGAAGCAGAGGACCAAAACACACCTATGCCGAGCTGAGATACATGGAGATCGGAGCTGCCACAGGGTCTATCTGAGAGGAAGATGATGGTGGAGAAGAGATCCTTCGGAAAGCCGATCCACTAGTTAGAGGATGAAGGGAATGCCACATATTGACAGGTGAGGTTAGCTGCCAATGTTTTACATCTCTTTGATGAGAGGATGAAAATGCGTAGATGATCTCCTTTATAAGCTCTGCCAGACGACAGGGTTGTTGGGGAGGAGACGGGTTAGTGAATGCACCGGTCATGGTGGCAGGGGAGATTTGCACGAAAAGCTAAAGCAAAGCATAAATCACATCCACTGAGTAAATATGCACAACGGTCAAAAAACAGAGGGAATCCTATACGCATGAAACAATTCTGGTCTTTTTTAAGCCGGTTACAAACAACCCGTTTGTAAAGCCCATAATGTTTAATATGAAACCAAACATCCATTTTTGAATATCACGATGGGTAAGCCCGATAGGTGAGCAATCAGGCTTTTTTTTCTCATGCAAACGCTTAAACAAACAAGGCAACAAACTTTTCATACTGACTTGGTAAATGGACTAAGAGGAGAAGTAGGTTTGCGTACACAATAACATACCACCAGAGACAACAAGATTTAAATGATAGTACATATGGGATTTAATTTAAGGAGCTTTCAGCTCACCCAATAGGAATATCAAACTTTGTTTTCTGGATGCGCCATGCCAACAGGTCACACATATATTAAAAAAACTCAAATATTTCTTTAACTTCTGGCATTATTCGTTACGATGAGTTTTGAACTACACGTTTGTATATGCATGTTTCTACCTGAGCTTTTCTTTTTTTAAGAAAATAAAATAAACCAACAATGCCATTTTCATGATTGTGCGTGTGTGCTATAATTACCATTAGCATATGATACAATATAATGCCAAGTAACAGTATTATTCAGGCACCACTATAAAAAATACATTTTATTATTCTAGAAGACGTCCATTTTTTAAAAATGCAAGTAAAAAGAAAATGTTGTAGTATTTTTGTAATATAAGAGGGGGACTTTGAGTTTTAAACGTCCCAATTATTGCTAGGAACGCCTAAGGGTCCCTTTAAGCATCCCTTTTGATTTTGAGGACACTTAAAGGGTGCCTTTAGTCATCCCAATACAAAAAGGACATCTAAAAGTACCCTTTAGGCGTCCGTTCTAAATTTTGGGACGCCTAAAGGGACCCTTTAGGCGTCCCTGTGCATGTCAGACAAGTGTCTGATACTGCACAGCTAGCTTGAAGCTAAGCTCCCCCTCACTCTTCGTTCAAACCGCACCTTTAGCCACCCACCCTCCCTCCGCCTCCTCCCCTGTCATCCCTAAAGCTTATCCTCTCTTTGGTTCTATTTTCTCCATCGCCTCCAACAAGCTCCGCCGTGTCCTTTGGATCGCCAACATCTTCCACCACTCTCCCTCCTCCACCTTCACCCTCCACTGCTCTTTCAGCTCCCGCTAGGTTTTCACCGCTAATCCCGCCGTCGTCCAACATATTCTCAAGACCCACTTCCCCATCTACCATAAAGGCTACAACCTCCACTGAGCACTTGGCAATTTCCTTGGAAATGGTATCTTCAACGCTGATGGTCATACCTAGAAGTGTTAGAGACAGCTCTCCAGTCACGATTTCAACACCAAATCTATTCGTTAATTCTTCGAACCGTTGTTGACACTGAGCTCTCTGATCGCCTCATCCCTATTCTCTCTTCCGCCGGCACCTCCGTCGTTGTTCTTGATTTCTAATATATCCTCCATCGATTTACATTCGACAACATTTGCAGGATAGCGTTTAGATTCGACCCCGGATACTTGCTTCTCTCTCTTCCAGAAACCAAGTTTGCCTGAGCTTTTGAATAGGGCACTAAGCTCAGCAGCGAAAGGTTCAACGTCGCGATTCCACTGCTTTGGAAAATCAAGAAGTTCTTCAACATTGGCTTCGTGAAGCAACTCTGAATGGCGATCTCGTAAGTGCATGATTTGGCCAAGAGAATTGTGAGAAAGAAGGCCTCGCTAGATTCAGCGGACTTGTTGTCGCACTTCTTGAATTCTGGCATCTCAGACAAAGATTTTGTGACGGACATCCTAAAGTGAAGACTTTAGACGTCCTTTTTTGCAAAAGGGACGCTTAAAGTCTCCACTTTAGGCTTCCCTTTCTTAACAGATGTTAATTTCATTATTTACTACATTACTTGCATAGACGTCCTCCTATAAAAAGACGTTAAAAGTGCTTTTTTAGTAATGGGGCCATTAAATCAAGTAATATTAGCAAGTAAATTGAGAAAATTCACAGTAGCTTTTTACTGTCTAAGTCTGATAAATTAGGTATGTGAAGATAACACAACATCAAACAAAGCATGCGTCAATCTTCCTCCTGATCTTTCCACTTGCATTATTATTTACTTTAAAGACCTTTTCATATAGTGTTAAAGAACGTACACATGCAAATATAAATGTTTTGCTCCACTAATAATGTTTCTTTTTCTCCATTATCAAACCAACTTTCCATGTCTTTTCAGATGGGTCTGATCAGTCAAGTCGTTATTCAAATATTAATTAATGCCTTCCACTTTTGGTTCCACTGCAAAATGTTGAATATTGTACATATAACACACACAAACCAAAATTTCCACGAAATTGGTTGTGGTGTTATTTATTCGTGACCCTGCACAACAGGTTAATTATTTTGGAGGAATTTCATTCAAATAATCAAACTTTTAGTGGGTCTAGTCTATAAGACCGTGACTATATAAATAAATCATAGAATTTTTAGAATCTTATATACTCAGAGATCAATTTGTAGGACCATACATGGAAAGTTGGAAAGAAAGCTATGCATGCCTTGACCATATGCATATTGGAAGGAATTGAGTGTGTGTGTGTGTGTGGTGTTTGTTAAATACTTTCTAAGAAGTTGGTTTGTGATTTCCATGAACCTCGAAATGGGCAAATTTTTCCAAAAATCAATGTTGATATTCCTTTTGTTCACTTTCTTGGTTATTGTTTGCTTTCTCGTTAGTCTTAGTCTTCCTTGGCTTTTTCTTTGTTTTTCCCCCTTTTCCCACTAATTTTGTCTTCTTTTGAATATTTTCTTCTAGGTTTCATAGGAAGAGAACGTTATACTACTTGATTTGAGAACATTAGCCCTACTTATTATGTAATTCTATAATTTTTAAAATTTTATAATATAATTATAATAATCCAAAGGAAAATTAACCAATTTTAACGGGAAAAAAACATTAGACTTGAGAGGGTTAACAGATGAATGGTGCTGCTAGCTAATACAAAATTTGTCATACTTAATGGTGAAATAAATAAGCCTTGAATAGTCTGAAGCAAAAACAAGAAAAACATATATTTAACTATTACTATACAAATCGTCAATATTTACGAAGCTATTTGATAGTTAACCTATAAAAATGTAAAATATTTTTATATTTTTAATTATTTGTGGGGAAAAAATATGACTTGAATGTTTTCAAAATGATCAAGTAACTTAACACTAAATTTAATGATTTTTTTTTAAAAAAAAACTTTGCATTTGATGAATTTTTAGAAACAACTACCGCTAGACAGATACTTTTAAAAACTTATTTTTATTCCTCATGTTCTTCTGAAACGTTACCTTTGAGCTTCAAAACCCTCCATTTTATTTAAATTTGAGCTTCTTTGATGTGGTACGAAGAGAAGTCATAATGCCAAGAAAGCAGCTATTTTCTAAATTGTTATGTTGTCGATTTTTTTTTTTAGTGAAATGGATCATAATTGAATTTTATTTTATTTTATTTCAATTACTCATATTTAGTTTAGTGGAATGTAATTCTTTTGTAGGGCAAGACATGTTGAACATCCCACTAGATCATATAGTCAAAAAAACAAAAGAAGATCCCACTAGAATTGTTTGCCATTCTTAAAGTGTTACTTTGTTAAGCGTGATGCTTCATCGATCTAATTCATGAACGCCACTAAGAGAATATTTGGTTTAGTTTATATTTATGTATAAGACTAATTTATATAAATTGAGATAAAATTTCTTCATATATTTACCTCATAGATCGTAAAAACTACCTCACAGACTGTAAAAATTATCTCATATACCATAAATCACGATTCAAAAATATTTTTAAAGATTTCAATCATTATTCTAAATATCGTTTAAGTGACTAATGATCCATTGTGATACAAAGTATAAGATTGATAGTAGTCAGGGCATAGTAAAAACCGTGCATCACGTGAATACGAGTACATATGAGGCTGATTGTCTCCATTACGATTGAAAAATGGGTGGAGCGATTGAACTTCACAAAATTTCCAGCTAAAAGAAACGCCATTGGAGTTATAAAAAGAAAATATATTGGGAAGAGCTAATCAATTTGGACTAAAGGTATTTTAATAAGAAATAATTGTTCAGTTATATATATATATATATAAAGGTATAATTTTATCCTGAAAGTTGTTCTATAAGAATAATGTTGCTGGAAGTTTTTTGAAGAGTAGTGTTATCTTAGAAATATCCAAATCCTAACAATTTTGCCCATGTGTTAGCCAAGTTAAATCTGATTGTTAGTTAATCAGATATACCAAGTTGATAGATCTACGTGTCATTTACGTCATTTTTGTTTTAGGTTAATGTGTAAATTAATTTGTCCTAAAAAATTTTATTCAGAAGTCATGTTACCCTAAACGTTTTTAAATTATAGTAATTTCATCTTGAATGTTATTCAAGTAAAATTTGACAGTTAATTGACTAAATATGTCAATCTGACAAATATACGCGTCATCCACTTTATATTTTTTTACAATTTAGATTTATAAATAAGAAATTTTTTAAATGTATCCGATATTAATGATTGAAAAAATAAAAGAGGTGAATGTATCTTGTGTGGTGATGAGAAAATCGAGGAGGTAGATACCCATCTCAATGTCACTAGGGTAATATAGCAAAGGGTTTTTGGAGGCCTTGTTCTAGGAATCTTTCTTAGTGTGTCTTGCATCTATTAATTGAATATTTTTCTTCTGTTACTCTATGGCAAACACAAATTCCTCCTCCTTCTGCATTTTCTTATTTTTCATTGTTGTTCATGCAGCCAGCTCAACATATTTAATCAACTAACGGTCAAATAGTTAATGGTAGGGAAAAATTATTACGATTTGAAAACTTGTGGAGCAACATTACTCCACAAAAAACTTTTGGGGCATGGTCTAAAATATAAATTATTTGTAAGATAATTAATGCTCATTCTCCAATTTTGTTCTTGTGATTAATACTTATTTTCTAATTTTTCCTACTCATTATATCCCCTCCTTATTCAATATAATACATAGAGTTCACATTTTTCAATAAAGGGTAAAAGTGGAAAAACATTTCAATTTATTGGCATTTGAAATGAGTTAACTGTCAGCTTTTAATTCATGTGAATTAGTTAAAGCGTCTTATATTATAGACCGGAAAGAATATATAACAAACTATGGACCATGGTATTAGTTAAAAAGCTTATGAACAAAACAATTTATTTTAAAGACTTACAATCATCATTATAGTTTTTTATATGTATAAAAGGTTGGTTTTTGAGAGACAATTTTAAAACCCTCACTACTACAAAAAAACACTTTTATTATATGTTTTTAGGCTTTTTCTATGTCCCTTTTTAAGGGGACACCTATGTGAGCAATGTAATAAGATCTATAAACAACGTCTGTTAAAAAAGGGACATCATAAAAGACTTGCAGAGTCCATTTTTCCAAAAAGGGGCGTCATAAGTTTTTTAAAGCATGAACAGTGCGGTGAACAATAGCATAATAGTAGCATGAACAGTGACGGTGAACAGTGCGCACTTTTAGTCAAATTTCTGAATTCAAAAATCCATTCTCTTCATCTCCACATGCACCGTGCTAGATCTGATTGTGAAAAAGGAAAATAAATTATATAATAATAATAATAAACAAACAGGAGAGTCAGATCCAAATACAAAGAGAATGTAAACAAAGGTTGACATGTTAGATCTGAGAAGTGATGAAGAGAGAGATTATCATCGTAAGTAGGGGCACCAAAGGGAATGATGAGAGCAGGGAGGACGGCGAGAACACCGAAGGAAGAACTGAAAGAAACCATTTGAATCTATGGAGTGTGGGTCTCTTTCTGCAACTCCTTTAAGAGAAACTGAGAAATGTCGAAGAGGGCGAGAGGGGGGGGGAAGAGCAAGCATGGCGGTGTGTGTTGTAATGAAATTTTTTGGCAATGTATGTATTTAAGTTTAAAGAAGGCAAGCCTTTTGTATTCCCAATGTAAATAAAAACGCCAAAAGTCAGCTTTTAAAAAGTGACGTCACTTTTAGTATCCCTATTTAAACTAGGGATGCTATAGGAAATATGGGACGTTACCTTTGGCATCCCTAATTTAATTAGGGACGTCAACTAATATTCAATATCAAGGAATATGGGACACCACCTTTGATGTCCGTTTTTGAAATTATGATGTCTAATATGTCAAAATTGACATACAAAATTATAAAAATATCACCATTTTTATTGTTTACTTTCCTTTTTCAAAAATGGATTTCCTTTAAAATGATAAAATCTAAATTTTGTAGTAGTGTCTTTCCTAGGGGAGAAGACTCACACATGCACCCTCCCCTGCTTAACAACGTTCATCGGTATAGAACTCATGACCTGATCATCTGAGAGACGAAGCATGTGGTGCCAACTGAGATATAGACATACATATTAAAATGAAAGTTAAATAATGAATCGCTTAAGAGAAAAATAAAATTGGAAAACTATTTTTTTTTTTTGGTCAAAAGAAAAAGTACTTTTTGACGACAATAAAAAAAAAACATCGAACAGCAATCATATCTATCGTATAGGAATCAAGCCAGTCACTGAGGGGGACAGTTGTGGGGATAATTTAAATGGCCTAAGGCCAGGCATTCTCTGGCCCTAAATAATGCCCTGATGGATTTATGAAAAGCAACTACCCAATTTTAAGTATTGTCGGCAATCACTGTTGAATGCAAGAATGCCTAAAGAAAGACCAAACAACCAATTCCAATTTTTCTACAACCATTATATATTAGCTAATGAATTGCATGCTTGGTGCTGTCCTTTTATCATTATTGGCATCCATTTTGAAATATCTTTGATATTTATCATATTTTTTCATTATGTGTATTTTAATAACTTCAATCAATCTAAAACATAAAATTTACAACTAGCCGAGTCATGGTTTCTATATGTTTTTTACCTTGGGCACCTAACACCATTAACTATGCAATGTATCTTGTAGAAGACCATACAGTGGTAGACAAGATCTTTGGGAGTGAAAACGTTGTACATGATATTTAGGGACTATTTATTAGACAATTAGTGTTCACGGTTATATTTTTACACTATTTTTTTTCATTGATATGTTTACTAAAAGGCCTTGTGTTAGTTGGCTTGGCCATGATATTTTTACGTTGGTTTGAAGACTTCATATATGCTTTTGCTCTCAATAAAAATTTGTAGTGTTAGGCGCACTTCATTTAATACTTCAGGACTAAATTTATACCTTAAAACTTATTTAAAACATGGGTTTGGAGCTAATGTGCTCTCTTTTTTAATCACTATGCAGTCCTATATAATTACTTTAATCACTAAAAATACATAAGATATTTTATGTATTTGTTTGTTCAAAATTAAAGCATATCATTAATTATATGTTTTTACTAAAAATTAATGGTGCATATGTAAAATAAATAAATAAATAAATAAATGCATCTATCTCATTTTTTCTAAACACTACTATCTTTTTCTATTTTTTTTTAAAAATATTTTCCGCACACCAATCGTTATTTAGTTATTTGTAATTTCCCCATATTTCATTGTCACTTATTATTGGTACATGTATTAAATACTTTGTGGTTCTAAATGTTACTGATGATTAATGGCCGCTATATATATATATTATCCATAACTATATATCTACCAGACTACCACAAGATCCAAAACCTTATAATAAGCTTTCCAGCTAAATGCTTTCCATAAGGGAGGTCTTGTCTTTCTTATTTTGTTCATGAATAATAATGTCTAAATCAAATTATTTTAAATTAAACATTATCATCAATGGCTTTAATTTATTTTAGGACCAAACTTAATTATATCAAGTTACTTAAATCAAGTACGTAAGTCAATGAAGCCAATCACGGTATGCCATGTATATTAGTTTTTCTTTGTCAACAGTTAACCCCAAAACATCGCTTAACCACCGTTAATCCTAGCTGGAAAAAGTTTATTTTTTGATTAAAAAAAATAAATCAAAGACGGGTCCTAGGACGGCATCATCAGAAGCCGATGGTCGATCTTCTTTTGTTATAATTTTTGGGCTTCTTTAATTATAGTACATGAGTGATTCTAAGGAGAAGCAACGACAATGATCAAAGAAGAGAATCGGCAGCCATGAAGAGTGTTCACTCTCCTCTCTCTTGTCCTCACTTTCATAAAGTTCTTTAGCATATTATGTTATGGATCAATAAAATTATCTGTGGCATTATCTGGAATTCATAGCTCAATTGTTCTGTTTATTAATCTTTAATGCGAGACTTATGTATTCAATGGATTTTATTATTTGGTACTGATAAGCTAAGCTAGATAAATCTCACAGCCAGCCATGTGTCAAAAGCTATTTAAATCTTCCGAATTGTTTTGCAAGAGGATTGAAATATGCAAAACGGGCAAGAGAAAAAAAAGCACGATCAAAGAAAAATAACTATTTGCATCATCCACCTACTCGATGATCAAAGTTTGCAACCAAAAGCTATTTGCATGCGCTGCTTCCTCTCTTTAGTTTTCATTTTTCACGATCGCGGATCACCCTTGGTTCTATCTTTGATTTTTTTTTTTCTTTATTTAAGAAAATTTTTTCCAGCAATTTTAAGGCTTAACGATGCTTAAGTGATGTATGCTTTGGTGTTAAGCGCTAAGCACACTATGGTTGACTTCATGGACCTACTTGATCTAAGTTTAGTCCTTTATTTTATTGATGGACCGCCTAATATTATACACTACCAATCAGCCAAATACATATAAAATTCCCCACTGATAAACAAACAAGTAATTAATATTTATGTTTATATATATGGTCGGCTACAAAAAAGTTAAATAATATGGCTTTGTAAAGGCGTCAACATCAGTACGTCTCGCCGTGCAACACATGGGTTCTACTAATAATCCAAGTTTTTTATTATCAAAGTTATTAGACAGAAACCGGTTGGAATAATAGGTCAAGAGTTAGTGGATTAAATCAGAGTCAAACCGAAGCTAACATAGGGCTTGTAAACTGGTAAGGAAATGAATTTGAGAGACACCAAAATGGGGTAATCGATGATTAAATGATAATATTATTAAATGTTTTTTTTTTTTGCATTAGAAGTAAACATCTCAAGTTATCCATAACTTTTAATTTATAATTTTTGAAACATGTAAAATTATATATGAATTTTTTAAGTTATGAAATTTTAAATAAACAATGAATCAGTTAAATCGGTTGGACTGGATTGGCAAGGTTACCAGTTCGCCAATTTCCTGATCAAACCAACTAGTTGGATTCGATTTTAATCACTATGTATATTACTATCACTATTATTATTATTATTGCTACTTTGTGGCTAGTTAGAGTCAACTGGTTCTCATTTGTTCATTGTAATTAATTAACCCTACTAGATCAGATAACATATAGTCCAATCCAATCATAACTATAACTATAACTATATATATATATATATATATATATATATATATATATATATATATATATATATATATATATAACCAATTAAACATTGATTTTATCTCAATTTTAAGGGATAAAATCCCGCTTGACTATCTTAATTTACACACAAACAATTGT
The DNA here is from genome assembly GCA_037074505.1 of Albizia julibrissin. Classification (NCBI taxonomy): domain Eukaryota; kingdom Viridiplantae; phylum Streptophyta; class Magnoliopsida; order Fabales; family Fabaceae; genus Albizia; species Albizia julibrissin. The sequence continues at coordinate 10,710,855 of CM073484.1, forward strand.
TGTCAACAACCGACGTTTTAATATTTATGCTTCCTCCCTATCTGTAATTCGTCTTTCATTATAATAAAAAATTCCATTTTTTCATATTGAAAAGACATATAACTCCGGACCCTGTTTTTGGGAAGTAAAACCATGTTATTTATACTATACGTTTCATATAGCGTGTGTGTACGTTATATGTGTGTGTGTGGGGCTTTCAATTAAAGATAGATATCAATGATCGATGAGTCCACCTTTGTTTCAAAGGAGTTGGCTTTTTTCTATATTATGCCACAACTGCAAATCTGCAATTCTAATAAATCGTTCAATAAATCAAATTCTAATACTATATATAAGCTATTATATATATATATTTTAAGATAATTATATTAAATCTAAATCATTAAACTCAGTATAACAATTAATAGAATGCATAGTGGTGCGCACTTTACTTTTTAACGTATGCGTGTGTTGGATAAGTATGTCCGCATGCATGTATATTCAATTTGATAAAATTTGCTCAGATCAGATGTCAATATTTTTTTTTTGTTACAAATGTCAAATAATAGTTGAATATGAATTCCATCCAAAAAAATAATTGAATATGAATGTTAAGCAACTTCGAGCGCGCGTGGCTGGTTTTATATTGGAAAAGCTACAAAAAACAAAAAAGAAGAAGTGATTTTATGGTTTTCAACCAAAAAAAAAAACAAGAAAAATGTACTCCTTTCAATCTATAGAGATAACCAATATAACCAACTCCTTAAAATTAAGGAGAGATGTTTAAGTGTCAACTTAATTATTCCGAAAATAAAATAAATTTCTGATTTTACACATATTTTAAATAAATAATTTCATATCAATATTACATTAGTTAATGAATTTTTTAATACAAACATTAGTTAATGATTTTTAATTGGAGTGATATTAAAAAATGAATAAATATTGTTGGCGTTTGCATCGTACACCGTACAAATTGTTGGCGGCAGCATCTGTTGAAACACAATAGAAGTATAGTTCGAGTCACGTCCAAGGACGCTGTCCTTAGGAGATATTCCGCAACCCCCCTAGTAGATTAGGAAGCGGCACTCCCCAGGATAAAACGAACTCTTCCTGCAGAAAACAGGGTGACAGAACTGCAGAAAGATATTAGTGTAACTCAGAAGAAGAAGAGAGAGAAGAGAGGAGCATGGGGACCTCCGTGTCACCAAACATAGGTGCTCTCACCTTGGCACACCAGAACTTGCTCCATACATTGCCTTTTATAGGCAGATATTATGTGACCGTTGAGCAGCAATGATGACTATTAATGACGGTTTAATGATAATTAAAACAACAGTTACAAAACCAGTATTAATGACAATTTAATGTAATAAAACCTTTTAAATGTCATTAAAACCATTCAGTTAAAAATCTAACGGTCATCTCCAACGGTCAGTTCACATACTCTTCTTATCAGTCTTTTTACTAACTCAAGCTCATATTTAATTGTATACTAGGGCCTTCCTAATCTTGAGTTGTATGAGACTTCTTTCTTTGACACACTCACACACAATATTTCCAACAATCCCCCACATGTGTCAAAGGAAGCTCGTAGCCTCATTAGCTGAGTTACACACATGGATATAATCATTGTATCTAGTGGTCCTTTGGACTATGAACTAGACCTAGACTAATAACACTTAGTACACAGAGATGCTAGTGGTCCTTTGAACTATGAACCAACATCTCTTGGGCGTATACTAGAGGCATTAAGAGTCAAATTATACCCCCCACATTTTCTGCTGTTACCGCGTTTTTGCACATTAAAACGGCCATGCGCGTGTCCTGGTATTTAACGAATGCTCTAGAGATTTTGCCACGATCTCATAGGAGCGGCCCCACTCCTCATTCGTATAGGTGATTTCATGAAATGTACCTGCAATGAGCACACTATCCCGTAGGATTATGAAATCATTAAGAGCTTTTGCTCAACCTCACCAAAATGCATTCTAGCACTTTCTCTTGCCATAGGAGGGACTGGTAAATTATTTTAGTGCTAGCAGAACTAACAAACGACTTGTTCTTACCCATTGAACCTCCTTCATGGGATCACCAATCACAGAGGTTGGGTTGCCATCGTTGTTAATTTCGTATTGGCTTCAGTCCCATTCCCCTCGGCTAATTTAATTCTTCCCAGGGTTTTTTAACGGATCCGTAGGTCTACTCTTTGACCTCAAAAAATCAATTGAGATAACTCCACAATTATTAAGCTAGCTTATTCACATTATATCTCAAATGATTTTTGCAAACATCATTGCTCTTTCTACAATAGTTATTGCTATTTAGCAATCACTACAACTCATTGACATGAAATGTCGGCTTTACACCCATTTTTTTTAAAGAGATTTTTCAACAACTTAGCCTCCAATCTCAGCCAATTCTAGAGTAACATACTCTAACTCACATAATAATTTATCTTGGCTATTTAGTGGATTTTCTCATACAAAACTGAAATTCAGTTGAACATCCATGTATCTCAATACAACGGGAATATATATCCACAGTGTATGATACCAACATTTATGGTACCCCTCAAATATTTAAATCTCTTCATGAGACTGCACATTTATACATGCTCAATCTTCCCATAGCACAAGCTATATCACATGGATTTACATCCTTTAATGCAACAAATTCTCAACAATTTGTGCATACCCAAATTGAGCAACAAATCCATTTTTAAATCACTTTAAAAACTGTGTTAGAATCATAAGGAATACTCATTACGGTTCTCAAAAACCAAGCTTCAAAAACATTTCTCAATAGTATATAATCACTATTCCTTTATGATTTCAACACCCAAAATCACATTTGCTTCACACATGCTTTCATATTAAATTTTGAAGCCACATTAAAACACATGCTATTTGCATTAGAAATTTAATATTCATAGTAGTCATTTATGTTTATACCACTATAAATATACACTCGCAAATTGTGAAATTTAAACATATTTATCTCTACACTAGATAAATGATTAAACTTTCACGCCTCACAAATAATTCACAAAGTTTGCTTTCTTCAGCAAATAATAAAACCTCCACAATCAATTTTAAACCACAACTTGGTTTTATCAAATGAGGTTAGAAACAATTTGCAACTTTAAAAATTTTTAAGGTACCCCACATATTAGGCACCCCCACACTTTCAAATATCTCAAAAATATTTCAAAGCTTTACAATAATAATTCTAATTAAATTTGAATCTCACCACATATCTCTTTTCATTCTAATTAAATTATAATATTCCAAAAATTTTGTCACTCTAGTCCCCAAAGTTTGTATATCCAAACTGTCAAGCACCACATATGCTTTGTACAGAAAATGGTTTACCCATATGATAAACAATCTTCAGAAAATAAGTTGTTAAATGTGAGTATAAAAGTTCATTCACACCTCTACGTCAACCAATTAACAATGGTTTACACATAATATTAAAGTCACTAATCGTTGGTGTCCTCCCAAAAATTACCATTGCCACACTAAACTAATAAATTTAGGAGAGATAACATTTACAAAATATAGCAACGAAACTATAGCAAGGGCATTAAAAATTATTCACAACAATTTAATACTTATTAAGCAATAAATCCTCTCACAAACGGTAATACCCCAACGATGACAACATAAAAGCAATGATAACAATCATTTTTTAATAGCTTGGCAAAGTTGTCAACAAACCTCCAATGGGATGGAATTGAATTTACTAATGGTAAAAATAATACAACAACATAGCCAAACTAGTGACACAATAATATATTTAGTATTAAAATCAAATTAAGGTATTTGTTGACCAAAGATCCAAAAACTTTTAGTGGGAAGGAAATAAATCATTAAAAATGGAAACAGATTACTAATGTAATTGTTTATTAAATCATTCCACAACACCACAGCTTGTAAAACTGATTCGAATTCTCATGTCATTGGCAATGCTTTTTTTTCCCCCAATAATGACATTTCTGTCTTTTAATACCAGTAACGTAACTAAAATATAGTTATCTCCACTATAAATATATTTCTATCAGTAAAACTGCATAATTTACCGCACTGCACAAACATATGTAACCCCCACATATCATCAATCATGGCTTTATAATATACTTATTTTTTAAATGAATCTGTTACTCATGACAAACAGAATTGCTTCTGCAAAACCACATCACAAGTCACGCCATTTGTTTTCCCACGGTTCCTCAATGAATGATTAATAATATATGAGATAACATTATATTTAACACCCATAAGAACCCAAACACATGGCATTTTTGCTGGGGCAATAATGAATGTCATAACCATAGCAACCAATGAGTAGCTCATACTGCTAGGAATAACATAGGTCTAAACCATGAACTAAGTTGCAAAATGAAAAATCACGTACCATTTGCTCAACTATTCCAACGGACAGTAACGTACCATTTGTTCACACCGACCATCACAGTCCAACATCCACATATTGCCTGTGTGTTTCTTTCTTTCCTTTCAAGTACCCTTGTATGATGGAACTTGGAAGCCATATTGCTTAATACATTCCACAATGGATTTCTATAAACAAGAGTCAGTAATAACAATGAAAAAGGGGTCAACAAAGACATATACCTTCTCTCTCCGGCTCCTCAAAATGATCATTTTTCAGAAAGCCAATGATCTATCTCAACGATGATTATGCAACTCATGAATTACGATCTAGCACACCATCACATGCACTCAAAAGATCAGCAAGAATTATCTCCTAAGATTGTTGGCGTTTGCATCGTACACCGTACAAATTGTTGGCGGCAGCATCTGTTGAAACACAATAGAAGTATAGTTCGAGTCACGTCCAAGGACGCTGTCCTTAGAAGATATTCCGCAACCCCCCTAGTAGATTAGGAAGCGGCACTCCCCAGGATAAAACGAACTCTTCCTGCAGAAAACAGGGTGACAGAACTGCAGAAAGATATTAGTGTAACTCAGAAGAAGAAGAGAGAGAAGAGAGGAGCATGGGGACCTCCGTGTCACCAAACATAGGTGCTCTCACCTTGGCACACCAGAACTTGCTCCATACATTGCCTTTTATAGGCAGATATTATGTGACCGTTGAGCAGCAATGATGACTATTAATGACGGTTTAATGATAATTAAAACAACAGTTACAAAACCAGTATTAATGACAATTTAATGTAATAAAACCTTTTAAATGTCATTAAAACCATTCAGTTAAAAATCTAACGGTCATCTCCAACGGTCAGTTCACATACTCTTCTTATCAGTCTTTTTACTAACTCAAGCTCATATTTAATTGTATACTAGGGCCTTCCTAATCTTGAGTTGTATGAGACTTCTTTCTTTGACACACTCACACACAATATTTCCAACAAATATCACATCAAATGACTTATACTACAGGCAACCCATCTCTTCTAAAAGATGCGTAATAATAAGAGGATTAGACAGTGGCACGCATCGCATGTCATGTATTGTGAGGTTATTAATGCTCCGTTTGAATAGAAAAAAAATTAAGAGGAAAGAAAATAGAAGAAAAAAAATAGAGAGAAGAGAAAACTGAAAAGAAAATATTATTGGATAAACTAGAGAAAATGGGGAGCCAAAAAAATTAGTAGAGATTTGATTGACTAAAATTTCCTTACCTTAGTAAATTTTTGTATATCAACTTATATTTATAAAATTAAAATATATATAATTTGGGAAGTATTTTAATTATATTTTAAATTTTAATAAGTATGTGTGTATACAACTATACATACATATCCTAACAATTCATTTGTAAATTGAACTTTACATTAAATCTAATTTTTAACCACGTAATTTAAAAATAGTATAATTTTTTTATGAGTTTTATATCAGATAAAGAATATATGTAGATTTGATAACCAGTTTAACGTGAATATTGCAACTGTCAAATAGGAATCTTTAATTAGTAAATGCATTAAAATAATTATAAAAGAGATAACGAATAAACAGGGTTATAGCAGCAGTAAAAATATATATATATATATATATACAAAACAAAACAAACAGCGGGCAGCATCGGAAATGTTGTTGTCCTCTCCAAATCTCCCAATATGGAGATAAAAAGAGGTGTGGCGCCAGAGCTGGTAAGGGTCAAGGGTCAAATGGACTGATTAGTTTATATCTGATTAAAGAAGAATAGTTTTTGTTTAAGCTCTTTAACAACCTTTTACTATTTTTTTTAGTTTTTTTTAAAGAATTTAAATTACAATAATGAAAATCTTAATTTAGTACATAAATTTTGTCAAAATTAAAGTGTAAATAGTACGTATCATGTAACAAACAAATAGAGTTATTAAGTCATAATTAAAGGTAAACTATTGTTTACATGTCACAATTACAAATAATTAATGAGAGACTTGACAAAATAAACAACACAACATATAAACAAAACAATTACTAGAAGATAAATTAGTAATACCAATGAAATAAGAAATATCTTTTATAATTTTATAAGTTTTAGGGTTTTTAATACAAGATGTTCTTATCAAACTTAATTCTAAAAAAGATAATAATAACCAAATATTTGTTATATTATTAACAAACCATAAAAAATTAATAATATTAGTATCATATAACAAATTTTAAAAAATAAAAAGACATAAGGGCTTAAACAGGTTGGCCTTCGACTCTATAGGGTTGACCCTTTTAAACCCACTTTCACTTTTAAAACAAAAATCTCAAACCAGTCCTTTGCAAATTTTAGGGCATAAATAGAGCGGCCTAATGGGCTTGGTCTGCTTTTCAGGTTTTATGTAGGACCTACCCTATTTTCTTCCCAACTTTTCTTTCCTCTCACATTTTTTTCTCCTATCCAAATCAATGTTTTAAAAGCCGGACCGGACGTCGAGCCGGAAAGGTAAGCGGGTCATGGTTCAACCGGTTGAAACGGTCGAACCGTTCGGTCGGACCGGTGATGTAATAATTAAATTTAAAAATTATATATATATATATATATATATATATATATATATTACAATTAATCTTTAGTCTAATTTCATAGGAAGTTAATAAAGTCACAAAATACCATTTAAAGAAGAATATTAAGTCAATCATTAACCTAACAAAATATACTAACAATAATGATTTTATGACTTGTTAAATATTGACGGCTCTTGATTGATTTAAGCATAAGTCTCTTGAAATGTATTTAGATCATACCACTCTGATTCTATTTTTATAAGTCCTTACCAAAAAATTTGGTTCTATTTATAAGTTCAGTTTTAGTGTAATAAATAAAATTATGACAATTTTACCCCTATTTATTATATAAATGAATAAATAATTTAAAGATAAATAGAGAAAAAAAGTTAAAAAGTACCCATTCATAAATGAGGGTATAGTTATAAATTTACCCCATAATCATTGAGTTAATTATATCTCATTTGTATGTGAGATTTAGTTAAAAGTGACTTATAAATAGGATTAGAGTGGTAAATGTTATCATCTTCTTGAGGAAATGATCCAAAATTAAGACATTCAACTCTAATTTCAGTGCTTTCAATTTCATTTTTAACTTGAGGATAAATCTCATTAGCTTTTTCTTCAAAAGCATCTTTATAAAATTGTTTGTAACAAACCAAATTATTAAAATTAGTAACATATAATATAAAAAAATAAAGTAATATGTCTAAAATTTATATGCCATTTTTTTAATTTTTTTTGTAGCATCAAATTTTTTTAAAAAAAAATTGCACAAAATTTTTTTTTTCATATTTTTTATTGGACCGGACGGTTTTTGAAAAACCGGTCTGATTTCCGGCTTAACCACGGTTTTCGGCTCAAAAATGGTTAACTTACGGTCCAAAACGGCTCTATCAGAAAAATGACCCAACGTATAAATCCGGCCCGCCTCAGTGACCGGCCGACGGTCCAACCGGTCCGGTCCGGCTCTATAAACAGTGATCCAAATGGAGTAAAAATTTGCTTTTCCCCCTATTTTCCTTCCTAGTTTTCTTTCCACTCATATTTTCTTCTCTTCCAAAGAGTGAAAAGCAGAAATGTGGGGTTTGATTGAAAAAAGGAAGAGGGTGAAAAGTGAAAACCCATACCATTAAACTTTCAAACTTATACTCTTATCATATTTTAATATAAGATTTAATTGACTATTTTAAAAAAATTAAAAAATATAAATAAATTACTTAATCATAATATTTATTGTGTATCATTATATTATATATAAAGAAAATTAATTTAAAGAAAAAAACATATAAAAATATTTTAAAATAATTTATTTAATTTTATTAACCTCTTAAAAAAATCATCTAAATCTTAATTAAGAATCGAAAATAGTATTGTATTTTGAATTCACCTCAGCATACAAGCCACACAAGCTATGGTCCTCATTAGTCATTGCAGGGATGAGCATCAAGATATTTATCGTTGTGGTGGGATTTGAACCGCCCAAATACAATTTTAATGGTTTAAATCTAAAATTTTTATCTAATAATTTTTAAATAAAAGTTATTTTTTAAAAAACTAACTGTTAATAAATTATTTTTATTTTAAATTCTATACACATTAAAATCATTTTTAAAAAATAAATCTAGACGGTTTATGTTAAATTTGGACAGTCTGATAAGTTTCGGCAGTCATATATCACGCCCTTGATAATGACCGAAACCACTTTTTTCTGTGCTCTCTCCATACATGTTGTTGGTTACAACAACAATTTTTATAGGAAGGTACAATAACATCGAACATTATTGAATAAAGTTACGCTGTTTAACAAACTTGGTTTTGGATGCTAGTTGGTATGAGCGCAGCGCTGTTATTAACTTATTATCACACATACAAAGTAGCTAGTCGTCTTGTCCACATTCTGTATTGGTATTTGTTCTTTTTTCAAAGTCCTATCTCATGTATATATTAGGAGGAATATATGACTACACGTACTCAATTTGTTTTATGAGATGGGAGGGTGTGAGAAATTAAACATGTATGCCCTGGCTCATTATAAAAAAACTAGCCAAATTATATTGCATGTTTCGTTCATAAATAATTAAAAACAATTGAAATGTGGTTGAATCTCACTGATTACTTGTATATATGTTTCTTGAATATATGGCAGGACTCTGATGTTGGTTTTGATATTGACTCTTAGATCAGTTATCAATGTGGCAACATATTTTTGTGCAAGAGCCGAAAGGAAGAAAAAGCTGGTTTTAAATTAAATATAGGTTTAGAGTGATGATGACATTTTTACCAACGCTTAAACATGAGATCTTTGATAGGGTTACCTCCAATTACAGCTAACAATGCTCAACTTAAATCCGACCAAGTCCAATAGCCCAATAAAATAAAAGAGTGATGGCATCATATGATATGATTTAATTTATTTGGCAAACTAATAATGTTCTTTTTAACTAACAAGGGACTTCAGGCGGGTACTCGGATTATTTATCATGCATTCATAAGGTAGTAAATGATTCGAAAGTTAAATAAAATATATACCTCAATAACTCAATTTTGATCAAGGCAGATACGAAGATGTTAGTTAAGGGTTAGGTTTGCTTTATATATAATATATACCTCAATAACTCAATGTTGATCAGGGCAGATACGAAGATGTTAGTTAAGGGTTAGGTTTGCTTTATATATATATCATTTTCTCTCGTGATTTCTTAATCTATACCTCTTGTATTTTGTCTTTTAATTAGGTTGTGCAGGGGCCATGACCCCTATACTCCATCTAGTATTTTATTACAACCTCCTCCATATTTTATAATACATTAATATTTCTTTTGTCTTTCATGTATGATGTATAACCTAATTAGAGAATTAATCTTAATATTAAATATAAGGCTTATTTTTTAGATTGGTCTGCATTTTCTTAATTCGCCCCTATATAAAATATTTAATTCTCTCAACAATAATTAAATAAAAAAGAGATCGATAGAATGGATTAAGAAAGATAATTAAGAAAAGTTTTTTTTAACAAAAAAAATCATATTAATTATCCATAATCTAATCAAATTAGATTAAATATGTCTTACATTAAATATCAGAGGAAGTATAACAAGGAAAAATCTTCAAAGCATTAATTGTTTTCATCCAATATCTTTGACTAACAATAAAAAATTTTAACTACTCCCTTCTATCATAAATATATGACATAATTGATGTTTTTTAGAGATATTAAAGAAACTAAATAAGTTGGTTAATCATATTATATATTATATGTAATTAGATTATATATCAGTTTATAAGTCAGACAAATTAATTTAGAGAAAAATAATAAGTATAAATATTTGAGAATAACTTAATTAGTTTTATTAATCTCTCTAAAAAAATCAATTGAGTTTTATATTTATAATAGAGACAATAATGATCAACCAAACTCCTCTAACTGATCACTTTTATTGAGAAGAATTTTTAGATTTTACAATTAATAAGTAATTTTAAACAATTTTTTTAAAAAGCAGTCACTTGAAAAAGGATTGCTTGTTTCCAACTGTTGCCAACAAAGCCGTTGATGTTACTAGTATCAAAAAGATATATGTGCATGTGTCATGATCAAACCACACCTTCATTTCATATAATAATTTTCCTTTTTTGTTTTCTTAATTTCTAGCCACTATCATTTTAATGGCTGCAATCTCATTCCTTTTTTTTTTTTTGTATTAACTACATATTTGTATATTATTACATCTATTCTATCATTATCAACATTCAATTTAGTTACCCCACCTTTCTTCCGAATTTATCTAAACTCCAGATCATCCTAGCTATTTTCCAACTTAACAGATGCGCAGTATTAATATCCTGCCCACTTAAGGGCATTAAATTAATAAAAACAAATTATTAGATTTCCTGATCTGTTGTGTATATACACAATGCAAATTGAAGTTCTCACAGTTTATTTATATTAAAAAGTTAAATTTTTGTTCTAACAAGTATATACGCTCTACTAATAACAAATTTATTAAAGACTAATACTCCATGTGCGTAGGGCAGAGGAAAAGTTAAATTTTTGAACACCTTCAAAAATTATATTGAAATATCGAATGACTTGACTGCTGTGTGGGTATCATGAATTTCGAAGGGTACGTAGAAATAAGTCAATTGCTGTGTGGATCCAAAACTAAGAATACGAAGTATGATCGTGTGAACGTTTTGACTTGCGACTAATATTTATTATATGGTTTAAATAAAAGAAGCAGGAAAATAAATCATATTTATTTTGGGGTTGTTGAGGTAAGGAATCAACTGATCTTGTTTCGCTCATTCAGCATCAATATTATTATTATTATTATTGTTATTATTTTTATGGCTCCTCACATTCATACTGGCGTCGTGGTGGGCACCTATATATTATACAGTATTAAATAATTGACAGTAACATTGCTAGGCATTAAATAATAAATACGTATTCAACTACCATGGCATCTTGTGCAATTTAATTATTTGATTTGATTTAATATGATAACTGTAACCATAAGTCTCTAACATGAAATTATTAGTCTTAAGTATTTCTTTATTCCCTATATCATCCATACACTCAAATTTTCAAGTGGGCTTCAGGAGATCCAAATTTGTGTTATTTTCGTTATCGGTTAAAGCCACTTATCATCTCAAGTCTCAATAGCTTGTTTGTAACATTTTGTAGTTTTTTGTATGATTAATAGTTCATGTTTCTATGTAAAGAAAAAATAATCGATAGTAAAACATCGGCCAGAAAGTTTGGCATCATATAGGTTTGTTTGTTTGAATTGAGTTCATGTATAAGTCCAATTCATGTAAATTGAGATAAACCTCCTTTACATATTTACTTCGTAGACCGTAATTTATCTCATAGACCGTAAAAGGTATCTCGTAGACTATAAAAGCTACCTCATATTCCATAAATCACGATTGAAAAACACTTATAGAAGCTATCCAAACAAACATATTAATATCAAACATGGTCGGCTTTCATTTATTATGAGAAAGAGACAACTACGCTTCTTTTGGGCTTGTTTGGTACGAGAGAGGGGGAAGTGGGCGTGAGAAAAATTTTTAGAATTGAATTTAAAAAAATAAAAAAGTGGGGTTAACAGTTTTTAATTTATTTATTTTAATATTTTATATTGCATATTCTTTATATTAAAATTTTGTAATTCTATTTCTCTAATTTTTTAAAATATAACTCACAAAAATTTTCTCTCCCTTCTCTTTCCTTCCAAATCCCACGAACGAAACAGACCCTTGGATAAAATGAAACAAACACTTAGATAAAATGGGAAATTATGTTAGTCTTAAAGTTGTTGCCAATTAAAGACTATAGATAGTGTAACTTTCTTATTCGGTCACTAATAATAATAATAATGAAGTATATAATATTATTTATGCTTAAAGAATCATGCAGATATTAAATAATTAAAAGTACTTGCTCGATCATATTCTAAGACAAACGGCTAAGAATCCAAGATGCATGTTTCAAAAGGTGTGGTTCATTGTTGCTACTTTTTCACTAGCTAGTTCGTTCGAACAGAACCATTTGAGGAATGGCCATACAGATGCAATGTGGAGATATTTTCTTTATATATATAGCGCTTCCAAGTTTTCTCAAAAATACTATATTTTCTCATACAATGTGACTAGATTTTACTACGAGTATACACAACTAACTACAAATGATTATATCAAGGAAAACATAAATATTGATCGACTTAATAATATATTTTGAGTATTGCCCATGCACATGGATGCTTTAGGGGGAAAACTTGTTTTATTCGTACATAAATTATCTTATACATGCTAAAAATTTAAATAATAACCTCTTAGCCTAGAATGTGTTGCTCTTATTATAAATTCTTCAAGTTATCTTCTATAACTTGTTATTCTAGTGTTTTCTAAAAATATAAACAACTTCTTAATTTTTTTACTATTCAAAGTATTATTGACCCACAAACCATACACAATAAACTTTTTTTAAAAAAATAATAAAATACCATCTGAATTTTAAAATTTCAAGTATTTTTTTTTAAATGAGTTGTCAATTACTATACTCTTATAGTTAATGCATATACTTTTGTAAGCAACCAGACTCATTTGGGATTTTGAAGATCGTGTAATATTTTCTCGTCCTTTTTTTTTCCAAGCATGTATATTCTTCTATTAAAAGCAATTATATTTGAGGCACTAAATGTAAGTACTTCTCCTAATAAAAATTTGAATCTTGATTTACTACGTTATAAGTGAATAGTCTCTTCTGTCAACCTAACTCTGTTCGTATTTTTTTTAAAATACAGTACACATTATACTTTGAACAGAACTCCAAAATCAATAGTCACAAGCCCAAAATTTTTGCTCCAATTAAACATTTATGAGCTTTATCAGAAAAAAAAAAATAGTTTATGAATCATCAATGTCGTTCTTAAAGAGAGCCGTCAGCACTTGACCCATGCCAACATAAAATCTGAAACCATTGACTCAGTCTGTCATATGGGCTTTTAAGAGGTGAAGTTTCATAACAAGTCTATGGCAAAAAAAAAAAAGTTTCATAACAAGTCCAGGTCCAGACCAAGCCCAGAACAAGTAAAGAGCAGAAAAATGAAAAAAAAAAGGAATAAAAAAAGATAAGTAAATAAAACGTGTGGATAATAGATAGTTGAAGCTGGAAGGGCAGAGAAGATGAGGATATTGGGGAAGCATGTATTTCCAGGCCAAATCGTACTTTTCGCCTCAGGGTTTGTGATCTTTACTTTATAGTCAGCTCAATTGTTTGTTTGATTGATTTGCCGATCTGGTTTGAGTAGTTGTTGCGATGGTCATGAGGATGGAATTGAAGTGAAAAATGTTGGTTGAATCTGATTAGGGTTTTGTTCTTGGCATCAACGACGTACGATGTGCACAGGTCAATAAAGAACAATCAAACCCCTCCTTCCAAGGAACAAATTGAAGCCTTACAAGAGTACATCAGGTCGCACCGTCGCTCTCCTTGATCCTTCCTCTCTTTAATACTTTTTATTTTGATTCGGTATCTTAATCGATATATAATGTTTGTAACGTTGTTATTCTATTTTCGTCAAAATATTGAATAACATGAAGTAATTATATTGTAGTTCAGCTTATAAGAATTTGAAAGGGATCAACTAATAGAGACTGACTAAACATTACTAATGTTGCAAACAATCCAACGATGAATGAAATGAATATCGGATGAAGAGATATAAATAATGCAACAACAAAGCCTTATCTATTATATGAAGAGATGTAGTACCAAAACAAAAAATATGAATGGAGTAGACGAGTGGCTGCAATACAATTCTGAATAACGACGAGTTCTTTGGATCACCACTGCTATATAAGATAAGGAAACTTTTAAGGGACCAGATTCAGAGGACGTATATTATTAGCATAATTACGGTATATTGTTAATTATTCACCCTTTTCTAATTAATTGTTTCACCGTAATAAATTATTACATGTTTATTGAGAATAGTAATTTAAACTTTTAAAAATAATTTTTTAATCTTAATTTATGATATACGAGATAAGTATATAAAAAAAATATTATCTTAATTTATATAAATAAATACTTTTTGACCAAACATACCATATATTCCAACATTTGCCGTTCAAAGAGCCCTTCTTGATCTACTTGCCAAGAACTGAAAAACCAGGGAAGGGGCAATGGGTGGTCCCCACTCACCACTGATGGAATTTTTTTTTTAAATTTTTGAGAAAATTGTATTTAGGTTTTGGGTAAGAGAAAATATGAAAAAAATAGTTATTTGAAATCTCAAAATTATATTTAAATCCCGTAAGAATTTTTTTGTAATAAATTCTAATTTCGTTTACAAATTCATGGGTGTCCATTAATAGATCTAGAGACGTTCGACTGACAAGTCTATAGGCGTTACACTGACAAGTCAATGAACGTCTGTTGACAAGTCGATGGACGTGTATTGACAAATTGATGGGTCTTTGACAATTGCAATTTATTATAAAAAAGTTTTACATGACTTAAATGTAATTTTAATATTTTAAATGACCATTTTTTTATATTTTCTTTTATCCAGGATCTAAATGTAATTTTCCTTTTTTTTATAAGTATAGGTATCATCTTATTAGAAGCAGTTCTATTCGAGACATCGCTGGATACTAAAAATGGACACCTCTCCTAACGTGAATTCAAACCTTGATTCGCTACATTATCAAGGATTAGCCCATTCCGTTAGACCTAACCTATGTTAGTTACCACGGAAGACTTTAATCATTTGGATTTTTATTTTTAAATTACATATATAATGGGCTAGAATGAAAATGGGCTTTGTTAATAGTGGGCCTACGGTCATGAAATGAATTACAAAGTAGCCCGGATTTATGATTCGGGCCAATCCGAAGTCCAAGTCCAGGTGAAACTTAGAAGCTAGAAGCAGTTTGCGGAGCAAACGGATCATCAGTCACGGGTCCCGGAATTCCAAACTCGGTATTCGGCTGAAGGGGAAAAGAAGAAGCTTGCTTAATCAGTTAAATATGATTATTATCATTATATTAACAAGTGTTTTCAGACTAGGGCTTTTGTTCAAACTTCAAAGAGGATGGATGAAGAAGAAGAACGAAGCCTAGCAAGCTTCCTAAGATGGGCAAGAGAGCTTGGAATATCAGACGCAGCAATCACGAATCTACCTCAACATTCTCCTTCATGTCTGGATTATTCTCTCTGCGTCTCCCATTTTCCTCATTCTGGCGGGTACCTCCCATTCTTTGTTTCTTTCTCCTTGCCATCCATTTCTTAATAACTGAACTTATGTTTTGAATTAAATTGTTTTCCTTATATCTCCAAGTCCTTTCCACTACTCGTTTGAAATTAAAGTAGTCTTTTAACCAGAGATAATAGAGAAGGACAATTCAGATGTTGATGAATCTGACTTGCTGTTACTGACGATGTATATGTTTTGGAGAACTCTGCAGTAGAGGTTTGGGTGCTGTGCGAGATCTCAGAAGGGGAGAATTGATAATCAGAGTTCCAAAATCTGCCTTAATGACATCAGAGAATGTCATGCAAGATAAGAAGCTCTCAGTTGCTGTTAATAACCACCCTTATCTCTCATCCTCTCAGGTTTTTTTTTTTTCCTTCTAAATTTTGTTATTTATTTTCTTTTATTATTGCGGGAGAAAATGGATTGTTTAGAACTTCAGGTGTGGTATCAATACTGTTAAAAGAAAACAAGAATGAGTAACAGTAGGCTCCTCGCTATCTCTTACGTGAAATTAAGTTAGAGCATTAGTTTTCTATTTGTCCTTTTTAAACATGCTTACGATTGAATCCTTTATATGATTTTGTTTTTGCTTCTTGAGCTTGTTTGATGCAGATATTGATCGTTTGCTTATTATATGAACTGGGCAAGGGAAAATCTTCAAAGTGGCATCCTTACCTCATTCATTTGCCACATACTTATGACATCCTAGCTACATTTGGTGAATTTGAAAAACAAGCTCTTCAAGTTTAGTTTCTGTCCTGCAATTTTAGATGCTCAGTAGGTTAGATGATAGCATCTTGATTTTCCATTTATGTCAAGATTTTATTTCTGTTAATAACTGTTAGAAATGATCTTTACAATGTTGTTATTAGGTGGATGAGGCTCGGTGGGTTACGGAAAAGGCTGTATTGAAGACCAAATCAGAGTGGAAAGAAGCCAATGCTTTGATGGAAGAAATCAAACTCAAGTCCCAACTTTTAACGTTCAAGGCATGGCTCTGGGCTACTGCAACGGTGAGAAAATCTGACCCATGAGAGGAGGGACCTATTCAAGCTAAAATAAATTGTTTCATCTCTCCTTCTCATTCAGTCACATTGAAGTTTTTAAAAATTTCTAGATATCGTCCCGTACATTGCACATACCATGGGATGAAGCTGGCTGTTTATGCCCTGTGGGTGACTTGTTTAATTATGATGCACCTGGAAGGGAGCCATCTGATCCTGAAGATAAGGAGATTCTATCATCCAAATCTTCCTTCCAAGTCACTTCTATCTCAAATGTAGAGAATACTTTTACGTTAGATGCAGAGGAGCTTGATTCTTATTCTCAGAGATTAACAGATGGTGGGTTTGAGGAAGATGTTAATTCATATTGCTTTTATGCTAGGGAAAATTACAAGCAAGGAGAGCAGGTATTACATAATTCATTTCATTTTCAGTTTATTAGTATTTCATTTGGGTTGCTTAATCCAAAGAAAAAAGAAAAGTAGGTAAAATCACATAGATTCTTAGATGAAGAAGTGTTTATATTGCACCCTAATGCCTGATACATCTATTTTGCTCACGTCAAGCGTGTCTAGTTTATGCAAGCCCTCTTCAGTGTCATATCTGAATAACTTCTCCCATGTAAATATTGTCAACTTATTGAATTTATCATAATCATTGACCAATCGTTATTACTACCCGAAGCTAAGATTCAAGTATAAAGCATTGACTGTTTCTTGTCTTGGGCTGTATACCATGGAAATTGCAAGAATGATTAACCTTGCCTTATTAATGGGTTGTTTATATTAATCAATTTCAATAGTGTAGAAGTACCAAAATTTTCATATTCTTTCCATTGGTAAGCAAACTGAAGTTAAGTTTCACTTTGTGTCCTTCAGGTTTTATTATGCTATGGACTGTACACAAATTTAGAGCTTCTTGAACACTATGGTTTTCTCCTACAAGAAAATCCAAACGACAAAGTTTGTATTCCTCTTGAATCTGCTGTATATTCTTCCAGATCATGGCCTAAAGAGTCGCTCTATATTTGCTACGACGGGAAGCCTTCCTTCGCATTACTGTCGGCATTGAGGTTGTGGGCGACTCCTAAAAATAAGCGCAAGTCTGTTGGGCATCTTGTGTATTCCGGTTCTCAATTGTCTGTGGACAATGAAATTGTTGTCATGAAATGGCTGTCAAAGACTTGCGACTTTGCGTTGAATAGTTTGCCGACATCAATTGATGAAGACACTATACTCCTGAATGCAATGGATAATAGCCAAGATTTTTCTAGTTTCATGGAAATTACCAAACTGTTGTCTTCTAGGGATGAGATTTGTGCATTTTTGGAAGCTAATAATCTGCAGGATGGCCATGATTTAACTGATGTACACTTAGTATCCGGAAAAGTCAGAAGGTCCATGGACAAGTGGAAACTGGCTGTTCAATGGCGGCTTAGGTATAAAAAAGTCCTTGCGAATTGTATCTCTTATTGCAATGAAATGCTTGAGTCTCTCTTGACGTAATGATAAGATTGACTGTAGCGTAGCCTGAGGTTACTCTTGTGTGAATATATAAGTTCATGTCTTCATGAAAACTCGTGGATGGATTTTCTTTCTTATGGGTGTTTCAAAGAGTGAACTACTGACAAGTTCGTTAGGTTTCGGTGTCTTTAAATCATATTAGGGATTTTTTTTCTCATGGGTGTTTCTTTAGAGGTGAAGAATAGCATTTTTATCATCATCATCGTCATCACCATCATTATCTTCGTTTTTATCTTTACTTAGTATATGGTTAGAATTAGCATTAAAGTATATACGATTTAACTCAAACTAAAGATTTGATGCACATTTTATTAAAGGATAATTTAATTTATGGTAAATGTTTAATTTTACTCAAACATTTTTCAAAAAAGTTACCAGCATCGCGAACATTTTTTAGGTGAAAAAATACATATGAATTTTAAAAACTAGATAGATAATGCTAATTTTATTAACTTTGCTTGAAGACGTTAGTTTTTTGTTTATGTGAATCCCACCTATTTTTAAACGGAATTGACATTATCAATCTATTTTTTAAAATTATTGGATATTTTTGCATCTAAGAAATGTTTACGGTGCTGGTAACTCTTTTAAGAAATGTTTATAGGTAGAATTGCACCATTGTCCTTTAATTTATAAGGTAAAGAAATACGAAAATAAAATAATAACTTAATTTATTACCTTAAAAAAAAATATAGATACCTAAATCATATTGTTCATACCAACAAATACAAATCTGTGACACTAAAGAAACTGCTGCTCTCATTTGTTCAACATTGCAAATTAGATGTGGATTTATTTATGTGGAATTATTTCTTTTGAGGAATATTGATTGTATTTTATGGTTACTGATCACTTTGAAAAACTTCGGTTTGTTTTATATTTGGTTTTTCGTATTTGCCTTTAGTTTTAGATCATTCTTTAATAAGGTTACTGATCAATTTGACAAAACTTTCTTAAATTAATCAAGAATTATTAATAAATAAAATAAAACTTACTATTTTACTTTCTCCAAAGTCAAGAAAACCATATTCTAGAAGAAATAACATCATGACCCGGTTTATTTCGTCACATGACCCATAAAACCCTGAGATGGGAAACTTAATGGGGAACGCTAATCAGCCCCTAAAAATAAAATTATGACACTACTCGTATTTGCTGAAAAGCAGTTGAAATGAAAGAATGAGATTGAGAACTATTTATAAAGTGAGAATCCGCCAAACGCCAATGAAGCTCTAATCTGGGGCGTACAAAAAATGGGGAAAACCCTAACTCGGGAGAGGCTTTACGATGACGGCTGAGATTTTGACACGTATAATGTAATCTTCATATGGATCTAAAGGCCTAATAGTAATCTGGTCCAAAAAGGCCCAACTGTAGACTGCTTTAGGTTGACTTTTTGACCAACAAATTAAAATATTCAAATAATATCTATTGTTATCTTTAAAAGTTTGTGATCATGTAATATCAAATTTTTCTTGATATATTATTTAGTATCAGCCTTTTCTTTTAGATGGTTTTTTAATGAAAATTTGTCAAAGTAAAATATTTAAATATATTTCCATTATTAAATCTATTTGATATCCCACTACAAAGTACATATGAGCTTTTTCAAGTTTTAAAATCAAACTAGTCTGTTAACAATGCTTTGATCAAAGCCATGTTTTTTCCAAAACTAACGGTTTTCAAAAGACACACAAATAATATTATAAAAAAAAGGACACAACATAAATTTAGGCTGCAACTTTTTTCAGTTATTGGTGTGGACTTATCTGGGGTGACAATTTAAAATGAGAAAAAATGGTACAATATGTAATTGATCAAAGTTATTTAATCCTTTTTACCCAATCACTTTGCATTCCTGGTAATTGTTCTCTTTTTTCCCCCCTAAAACAAATGAACACACTCCATTCTGACGCATTTGAAAATGTCAGTTATTGGTAGAAAATCATATGCCTCATGTCCAGAAATACAAGAACGTGAAAATTTTCAAAACTTCATCAAAATAAAGTGTCTGTTTTGATTAACGGTAGAAAAGTGATTTTTTTTTTTAAATAAACTTTTGTAGAAGTGAGATTGAAAAAAAGTCAGATTGACAGGTTATAAATGTGATTTGTGTTTGGATTGACGGTGGTAGAAGTAGTTTTTTTTTCTAACCTTGAACCTGTTTGGATTAGCGTTTGAAAAGCCCGTTTAAATAGAAAATAACTGAAAATAGCATAAACCTTGTTGAATAACATACACATATTGTTATAATTGATGTGAAAAAATATAAATAAAATTTTATAAAATAAAAAAAGTTCAATTATCATTGAAAAAGAAGAAAAATACACTGAAGTGCTTAATTAAAAAAGGATAAATATATATTTCAATCCAAATGTCATACATGAAGTGGATCATAATTGGATTATCTACCCCTAACAAGTTCGTATCTGATCATGTCACGAACATGATTCATGTGTGTTAAAGATAATCTACGGATAGTTGATGTGGATGCTACATCAACTAGATCATTATTACCTTTAGCAAATCCATTCCTTGTTTCAACTTGTTGAAAATCCTTATCTGTTTGGAAATCCCATTTTAGGACAAATGAATAGATTTAGGATTTTTCAAAAATATTTCATTAAAAATTTCAAAATACTAAGTGTATTACTAAGTGTATTAATTAAAATAATGTTAGATATATATAATTGAAATTTTGAGTGGTTATAAATTGTCATTTTCCCGATAATAAAAGAATATGGCATTGAGTGTGATGTAAACCAAACTGTACTGACTTCTATCTAAATATCTAATCAGAGATCTTAATTTGCAACCACTCCTTCCAAAAGCCTCAGATCTGCTTCTTCTTATTCCATAGTTTCACACAAATCTCCTTACTTTCTTCTTCTGCTTCCTATTGCTTTCTCTGCTGCTTCTTTTATTTCCTTTACGATATTTCCTTTCTGTTATTTCTACTCTCTGATTTCCTTTTTTCTTTTTTCTCAACTCGTCCAAAAATTGAAAAATCAAGTCCTGAATTTACTGCTTTGCATCTTTTGCTGGCACTTAAAGGCCCTGTTTGGAAACGCGTTGAGACCATGCAAACGTACGGTGTGAAAGAAAAGCCCAGTGGAATAGTAAAATGAGTGTTTGGGTCCACGTTTATTTTTCTGTGCTTTTATTCCAATCGCAGCTTCTAATAGAAGCCGAAATTCATTGCTTTTCTTCCTACCGCACCTAGCTTCTAATCTCAGCTCGCTCTCTCCGCTTTCTTCTCCTCATAGCTTCCAAAACGATCACAACAACAGAGAAGTGTTGGCAAAAAAAAAAAAAGCAAAAGCAGCGAATTATGGAATTTTTTTAAAAAAATTTCTTTCAATATGGTTGAGCCAAAAAGAAAACAAAAATCAGGAAATACAAGCAACACAGAGGGCCAAAAAGAAGTTAAGGAATAAGTTGAGATGAAAAAATAAAGAGCGAGCTAGCAAGGAGTGATAAGAACAGTGAAATGATATAAGAAGATTTTAAGTGCCAGCGAAAGATGCAAAGCAGTAAATTCAAGACTTGATTTTTTGATTTTTGGACGAGTTGAGAAAAAAGAAAAAAGGAAATCAGAGAGTAGAAATAACATAAAAGAAATATCATAAAGGAAATAAAAGAAGCAGCTGAGAAAGCAATAGGAAGCAGAAGAAGAAAGTAAGGAGATTTGTGTGAAACTATGGAAGAAGAAGAAGCAGATCTAAGGCTTTTGGGAGGAGTGGTTGCAAAATAAGGTTTCTGATTAGATATTTAGATAGAAGTCAGTACAGTTTGGTTTACGTCACACTCAATACCATATTCTTTTATTATCGGGAGAATGACAATTTATAACCACTCAAAATTTCAATTATATATATCTAACATTATTTTAATTAATACACTTAGTATTTTGAAATTTTTAATGAAATATTTTTGAAAAATCCTAAATCTAGTCACATGTCCTAAAATGGGACTTCCAAACAGATATGGATTTTCAACAAGCTGAAATAGGGAACTAATTTGCTAAAGGTAATAATGATCCAGTTGATGTAGCATCCACATCAACTATCCGTAGATTATCTTCAACACACATGAATCATATTCGTGACATGATCAGAGACGAATTTGTTAGGGGTAGATAATCCAATTATAATCCACTTCATGTATGACATTCAGATTGAAATATATATTTATCTTTTTTTAATTAAGTACTTTAGAGTATTTTTCTTCTTTTTCAATGATAATTGAACTTTTTTTATTTTATAAAATTTTATTTATATTTTTTTCATATGAATTATAACAATGTGTGTTTGTGTGTGTGTGTTATTCGAAAAGATTTATGCCATTTTCAGTCATTTTCTACCTAAATGAGCTTTTCAAACGCTAATCTAAATAGGTTCAAGGTTAGAAAAAAAGCTACTTCTGCCACCGTCAATCCAAACACAAATTACATTTATAATCTAACTTTTTTTCAATCTTACTTCTGTAAAAGTCCATTTAGAAAAAAAAAAAGTCAATTTTCCACCACTAATCTAAACAGGCATAAAATCTTCTTACATCGTTTCACTGTTCTTATCACTCCTTGCTAGCTCGCTCTTTATTATTTTTTCTCAACTTATTCCTTAACTTCTTTTTGACCCTTTGTGTTGCTTGTATTTCCTGATTTTTGTTTTCTTTTTGGCTCAACCATATTGAAAGAATTTTTTTAAAAAAATTTCCAGAATTCGCTACTTTTGCATTTTTTTTTTGCCGGCACTTCTCTGTTGTTGTGATCGTTTTTGAAGCTGTGAGGAGAAGAAAGTGGAGAGAGCGAGCTGAGATTAGAAGCTAGGTGCGGTAGGAAGAAAAGCAACGAATTTCGGCTTCTATTAGAAGCTGCAATTGGAATAAAAGCACAGAAAAAATAAACGTGGACCCAAACACTCATTTTACTATTCCACTGGGCTTTTCTTTCACACCGTACATTTACATGGTCTCAACGCGTTTCCAAACAGGGCCAAAGATGCACGAGATCCCTCCTGAATATCCAACGTAGTAGCTGTAGCGTGCATGAGACAGAGATCGTGTACTCAAAGAAGAAAAGAATGATACCTATTCGTTCCATGGTAGAAGTACTACTTGAAGAAGCTTTTTCTCTCCAAGCTTTGAATCACTTTGTCACAGATGAAAATATTCTTTTCCTTTTCTTCCCTCTGAAATTGTTCTTTTCCCAACTTTTCACAAAAATTTCCAGCTGAAAAGGTTTCCTTCATAATACCCTCAAAAGCCCTGCATATAAATTAAAACGCATCCTCATCATGCCATGCAGAAAAAAACCAACATTATCTTCTAATCTAGCTTTCAAAACCTTGTTCTTTACCATCTTATAACATCTGTGTATTGAAATGGCTTACTTACCAGCATTAAAGCGCACAGATTCTGTAACAGAGAGCATGCCGGATGCGCTGAGGCAGAGCCGGTACTACATGAAGAAGTGTTTTGCTAGGTACCTTGAGAAGGGTAAGAGGATCATGAAACCTCGACATTTGATGGAAGAAATGGAGCTGGTCATCGATGATATAAGCGAAAGAAACGAAGTGATGGATGGCTTCCTTGGCCCCATTCTGAGATCCACACAGGTTTAACCTCTCAATTTGAAATCATTCTTGTTGTATAATGTGTATATTATGTGGCATTGTGTCTTTGAAGATGGCATGGCTGGCCATTGATCTGTTGCGACTTGAAACTTGCAGGAAGCTGTTGTTTATCCACCATATGTTGCATTTGCGGTGAGGCCAAATCAAGCTTTCTGGGAATTTGTAAAAGTGAGTTCTTTGGATCTCTCTGTTGAGAGCATCTCCTCCATTGACTACTTGAAGCTCAAGGAAATGGTGTATGATGAAAGTTGGTATGTTTCTTTTTCTTTTTCTTCTCTTTTCTAGGTCTAGGAAAGAGAGAAAAATGAATATTCTTAAGAGCTGCAAGACATTGAAGTCTGCGTTGATAACCATCACTGATCTTGTATTGTAGGGCAAATGATGAAAATGCATTAGAAGCAGATTTTGTAGCATTTGATAGCAAAATCCCTCGTTTAGCACACCCCGCTTCAATTGGAAATGGACTCAGCTTTGTTACCAAGGTCTTATCATCGAGGTTGAGCGGGAAAGCGGCGAAGATACAGACCCTGGTTAACTACTTGCTAGCATTGAATTATCGAGGAGAAGTAAGAGCTTAATTGATTTCATAAAACATTTTTCCTTACAGAATTTTAAGGGCAGATGTTCATTTTCCTTGTGTAATCTAAATTGGCAGAGTTTAATGATAAATGAAACGCTGGGTTCTGCTGCAAATCTTCAGCTGGCATTAGTAGGGGCTGATGCATTCCTGTCATCACTTCCTATGGACACTCCATATGAAAGTTTTGAGCTACAGTGAGTCTTTTATTATTCTATTGAAAAGGCATCGGATGGTAGAATTTTTGTATTCATAGTTCATTAGAGGGCCTGAACATTTAATACTACTCATATTTCTATCTCACTCTTTTGTAATCTAACATCAACGTAATATTTCATTCACAGATTCAAAGGGAAGGGCTTTGAGAGAGGTTGGGGAGATACAGCAGGAAGAGTGAGGGAAACAATGAGAATCCTATCAGAAGCACTTCAAGCACCAGATCCAGTGAACCTGGAGAAGTTTTTTAGCCGTATTCCCAATATTTTCAACATAGCAATATTCTCTATTCATGGTTATTTTGGGCAAGAAGATGTTCTTGGCTTGCCAGACACAGGAGGCCAGGTAAGAGTTTAGCTTTACTACAGTTTATTAGATTTAGAGTGAGTGGGATCAAACTTTTGATCTTCGCCAAGTAGGTTTTAATGTGTATATTCTCTAAGTTGCTTGTATTTTGAACAGGTAGTATACATATTGGATCAAGTTAGGGCCTTGGAAGAAGAAATGCTCCACAGATTTAGGCAACAAGGGTTAATCATAAAGCCTCATATTCTTGTGGTAAGTTACATAATCTGCAAAAAAATGGTATCTTTGGACATTTATACAACATATTCTTTAATAGAAGAATTCAAGTACATTCTTGATATTGGCAGGTTACAAGGCTCATACCTGATGCCCGGGGAACCAAGTGCAATCTGGAGTTGGAGACTATCAATGATACTAAGCACTCCTTCATTGTACGTGTGCCTTTTCAGACAGACAGAGGGGTCCTGCGTCAGTGGGTTTCTCGTTTTGACATTTATCCCTATCTTGAGAGGTTTACTCAGGCACGTGCATTTGTCTCATAATCACTACCTTGTGCTTTTTTACATCAAAGAACCTCTCTTTTGACTGCTTTTGTTCATATTGATAGGATGCTACGGCCAAAATCATGGAGTTTATGGAAGGGCCGCCGGATCTAATTCTTGGAAATTACACTGATGGGAATTTGGTAGCATCTCTGATGGCCAATAAACATAATATAACTCTGGTCTGGTCACTATCCCTTCATTACAGTTTCACTCTCAAACGGTTTTTGTGGCCGTTAGAATGTCTTCTTTGTCATATGTACTAATTCCTCAGCTTCCTTGAAAATCAGGGAACAATAGCACATGCTTTAGAGAAGGCTAAGTATGAAGATTCAGATGTCAAGTGGAGGGAGTTTGATGCAAAGTACCATTTCTCATGCCAATTCATGGCTGATACAGTTGCTATGAATGAAGCAGATTTTATCATAACTAGCACATACCAAGAAATTGCAGGAAGGTTAGCTCACTAGACTTGTACATGTACATCAACAAAACAAGTTATTTTTCATAGCCATGTTCTGTTTTGCAAATACTGAATTTTGAAAGTTCTTGTTTGCAGCCAAGCTAGACGTGGACAGTATGAAAGTCATACTGCATTTACACTCCCAGGACTGTGCAGGGTTGTGGGAGGGATAAATCTGTATGATCCTAAGTTCAACATAGCTGCGCCTGGAGTTGACCAGTCTGTCTATTTCCCTCACACAGAAAGAGACAGAAGACTCACACAATTTCACCCAGCCACTGAAAGCTTGTTGTATGGTAAATCAGAAACCAATGAGCATATGTAAGTAATTTAGACACCATTCCTACATACTTATTGTTCACATTATCAATTATGATATGACTTGCTATATTCTTTCAAATAACCTCTTTTTTGGTTCTGAATTCTAAAAACAATGCAAAAACAGTGGGTATCTAGTAGACAGGAGGAAACCCATACTCTTTTCAATGGCAAGGCTGGATGCTGTGAAGAACTTAACAGGGCTAGTTGAGTGGTATGGAAGGAGCAGGAGACTCAGAAACTTGGTGAACCTTGTCATAGTTGGAGGCTTCTTTGACCCTTTGAAATCCAAAGATAGAGAAGAAAGGGAAGAAATAACCAAAATGCTGAGTTTGCTTGAGAGATACCAACTAAGAGGCCAATTCAGATGGATTGCAGCACAGACTGATAGGTATCGCAATGGAGAGCTCTATCGCTGTATCGCTGACACAAAAGGAGCTTTCGTTCAACCTGCATTATATGAAGCATTTGGTCTTACAGTGATTGAAGCAATGAACTGTGGATTACCCACCTTCGCTACTAATCAAGGAGGTCCAGCAGAAATCATCGTCGATGGGGTTTCTGGGTTCCTCATTGATCCCCTCAATGGGAATGAATCGAGCAACAAAATTGCTGATTTTTTTGAAAAATGCAGAGTAGATCCAACACAATGGAGCAGGATTTCTGAGTATGGATTACAGAGGATAAATGAATGGTAAACATCAAAATGATGCCTTATTTCTTGTGTATCTGCAATGATTTAGATGGTTAAAACTTGGTGTGTTTGGTTTTGTAGTTATACTTGGAAGATCTATGCAAACAAGTTGCTGAATATGGGAAGCATTTACACCCTGTGGAGGCAAATGCACAAGGAGGACAAAATGGCGAAGCAGAGATACATCAACACGTTCTATAATCTTATATTCAAAAAACTGGTAAGGCCAATAAATAGAATTAGCTCTGAAAGAATGAACTTGTGATGTAATGAAGTTCTGAAATGGAAATCTCAATGTCACAGGCCACGTCGGTGCCTATTGCAAGTGATGAACCTCCACAGTCAACGTACAGGCAGGCTATCACACAGCGACCAAGGCAAGTAGAATCACTAGTCAAGAGAATTTCATTGATTATTTTCATCATTGATCTAATATATAAATTTTTTTTTTGTGAACAGGCGTTCTCAGTCCAAATTTGAGAGGTTAGAACAAACGAAAATGAAGTTTGGGTTACTTGTGATTTATATAGCAGAGCAACAACTAACTTAATTTTGGCTTCTTTCCAGGTTCTTTCGGTTTTAATGGTCTGAGCAACAAACCCTGCAGCATCACAAAGAGAGATTGCTAAGGAGAACCTTGTCACATAATATCTCTATGTTTGACCAAATTTATATACCCCTTTACATATTTTTCTTCATCAGAATTATGAGCTCTGTATATGTTCTGTTGCAAGATGACAACTACTTCATGTTATGAATAAAATGTGATTGTTTGAAAACAAAAATAATTCTAGATGGACAGATCTCTGGACGTTTAACGTTTCAATCATTCTGAATAAATAACAATAATAGTTGCCATGAACAATATTTGTGAGTTTTAAACCGAAAGATAGGGGAAAAAAAAAAAAAGTTCACTAACGTCATCTGATAGAGGAAACTGTTACATTCTAGGCATATTCTGTGATAAGTGCAAAAAATCACATTAACAAAAAAAATGTATAGATCCTATATTTGGCAATTCGAATTTGAAAAAGAATAGTATTAAACCAAAAAGACCTATATTTTTGAAGCAGAAACAGTCAGCCGCAGGCTACTATTGTAGGTTCCATTGCAGTGAATGCGTCCCTCTCACACGTTTCAGAACCAACATCTGAAGGTTCTTCTCCCTGTAAGATGATGTGAAGAAATGACGACTAGAAAATTGAAAAGGAAGAGTAAAAGAAATTCACATTTCACAGTTTATTAAAATTTGAATGTATAATAAAAAAGCTTTACCTTTGCAATATTTCTAAAGTATGTTGTGTTGTAATTTCCAGTGGGAAATATAACTTCAGTAAGATCGGCTAGTACCAACTGAGGTTGAGACACCGCTCCATTGAACCAGTCTTCGCATATAGAAGATCACATACATACAATTTGCAAGGAACAGTTAGATTTCTCCTTTCTTTACAACTTGACTTGTGTAGTTATGTAATTGAACTGAAGAAGCACTTTTCATGGTAAACCTACAACTGTAATGGATTATATATGACAAATGCATAGAACAAGAACAACTTACCAAGAGCTGTATTATTCTGAATCCTTTTGTCATATCTCCATAAGCTTGTATTTGAGAGAAAGGAGAAACAGGAATGATCTTCAACATTCAAATTTTGGAGAAATGTTGATACTGTATAGTTGAATGGATCAAAAGTTGAAGTTTCATCAATTACTACTTCCACAGTCTGCATCAAGAAATAAGATTATATAAAATGTTGACACTCTTATATAAAAGGCAAATTGAATAGAAAAAATAATTCAAGAATTGAGAATATGAAATCCTATGTACTACAGATATGAATTAAATTCATTTTTTAATGAATATATATTTCTTAGAATCAATTCTCCAGAAAGAGCAAATGAACACAATTCAGTCATAGGAATAGATGTACACATGGTCGGCAGGCTGTTGAAATAAAAACATTAGCAAGAGGAGTAAAAAATGAATATAATAAAAGAATCTTGATGTCAAAATACATAATTGTAGGACATCCAAAAGATCAATTTTGTTTCTTAAATGTTAAGAAAAAAAGACTATGCATTGGAAGACATAACATTTATCTAAGCCTAATTATGTACAACTTAAGATTCAACTAAGCAGACAAAAAAATTTGATTTTACAGGTTCTATTATATCTTTTATTTAAACCGCAGTAACTCACACATAAGATGGCATGCAGTTCCTCCAGGTCATCAGGATCAGAGACATTATAAAAATTCTTGTTTGCGTTAAGCTTTTCTCCACCAGCGTCTTCCATATACTGCTTGCAAGGTTGGTGTGCAAAATAAGGGAAGAGTTAATGTGATGCATGATAAAAATGTTATGTCTCTTTTCAGAGACATCGTCTCCTTTTCTAACCGCTACGCTAATCATCTATAGTCTTCTTCATACCTTCATCTTATATTCATTCTTTGAAAAAACCCAAACGCCCTGCAAAAAGAATATGGGAATGATTAGGACATAAATAATACTGGAAACAAGAGTCAGAGCTTCTGGGGATACATACATCAGAATACTTTATCCATGCTACTATTGGTTTGAAGGAAGTTCGATTGTTTTTTGTGTTTGCCAAGCAAAGATAGTTCTCCTTAATCTGTACAATAACAAATAATTGGTTGTCGGAAGTTATCAGAAAATTCAATCAGCTACAAGAACAGTTGCATGAATAACTGAAAAAATGATAGAGGAATTTCCAAGTGCAATTACAAACTGAGGCTCAAAAACCTTCAAGTATAGAAAAACTTGGAAATCCTTCTGTTTTGATTTTATACAGTCTAAAAAAGTATGAGTTGTCTGTCTTCCATTGGACTAAGAAACAGAGAAAAGCTTTAAGACTACAGAATACGAAGATGGAAATAATTTTCAGAAAAGAAACAAGAACCTCCACATATTCTAAACTCAGTTACCTTAGAATACACTTGATTGGCTCTAACTTCTTCATTGGCATATGCACCCATGAATTTGATCCATTCTGCTCTCTAAAAAAGTACATGTGCCAAGTAGTTAATCATTACAAGCACAGAAATACACTATTGTCATAAGTTCATAGATTAATATTTAACAAAAACAATAATAATGTGTAAGCACTTAACGAGAATGCCAAAGTTTTTGGGGTCTTTACAGAGAAATGTTGACATGTTCCTTACCTGCAAAGGAGTGTCCTCTGAAAAAGGGGCAAAAGTGGCAAAATTGCATGCTGGTCGTTGATCAGCATCACTAGAGAAATGAGCTGAAAACTGTGCAAGCTTTTCGTCATCAGTCTTGTTGAACATTTCTATTTGACCATCTTGGTATAATTTCAGAACACATGGAGAAGCCACTGAGTCCGATGTTATGCCTTTCAAGCTCCCTAGAGCGCCTAGAAGCTATTCATGACACGGAAGGGGGGAAAATAAGACGGCCAAGCATTTATGCTAGTAAGACACTTCCATCTTGACAATTAAACTACAAGAAGGCTGAAGAAACCAGAGAATCTTACCTCTAAGAAGGAAACTGGAATTCCACCCCAAGTAGGCAAAAGAAAGAAAAAGAAAACGTTAGTGCATTTATTTTTCTAGCGAAAAGAAAAATTACTTGAGATGTTATGCGGCAGCAAACTAATTCAAGGAAAAAAGTAAAGAAAGCAGAGAGGCAGGGATTTGCATAGCATGGATTACCTGGAAATGAATCAGTATCAACTGAATAGTTTGACAATGGAATTACAAATGATTTGATTCGTGATGTGCAATATTTGGTTCTTGATGCAATCCTTGTATTATTCTGCCAGCGAGAAATTGTTAAGGAACATCTAGCATAAGTTTCCTATAAGCAGGCTATCATTGTTTTGATTACCAATGGAGAACAAGAAGATATCTTTTGTGCATATTTTAAATTTTAAAGAAAAAGAAAAAAACAATATCCATTTCTCCAATTATGATCCAAAAATAATCTGATTTCATCTGTATCACAAAGTGCACTAATTCAACTCAAATTCTCATAATCGTGACTCCCATGCAAGGTTTAGGTAACACCTCTCTGTAAGGCCTTCCAGGCCTCTTTTGTAAATGGCCTTATGTACACTTCGTTTCTTGAATGAAATTACCCCTTTCCACTAAAAAATTCTTCATTATTACTAACAAGAACCAGAAACTAAAAAAATATCTTCTAGTGTCCTATACACCATACTTTCAAAGGAATTCAAGAACAAAATAAAGAAGTTATTTACTTATTTCCGATTGCTTCTTGATCAGGATTCATCATTCTGAAATTTGAAGATGCACCAAGAATAATGCAGAATTAAAAGTGTTTTGTACCCCTAATCATTTTTTAATGGGGAGCCTAGAAGTCAGTCCTAAACCCCACCGTCATTGCCTCGTACCTCCATTGCTGATTACAGATAGAGAAGAGGGAAGAGAGGATACCTGGAGAAGAAGATAGCTGTGGGCATCAAGAGCATTCTTTATGACTTTGAAGGTCTCGCCATAGTATATATGAAAGTTCACAGCATCTTCCACCTTCGAGAAGTTTCCCACTTTCACCAAGCTTACCTCCTCAACGCCTTCCCACCTCAATGAACAGGCCAATTCCAGGAGGAAGAACATAAAGAAGATTTGCAGAGAGCAAGAAGCCATAAGCTTGCCAAAACAGGGTGATATATTTTGGGTTTCAGCCAAAACAGGGTTCTTGCTGCTGCATAAAAGTGAAGAACTTGTTTATTTAAGCCATGGTGCTCATTATTTATACGGCATATGGAAAAAAGTATAAAGCGCCTCAACTTTTTAAGCACTGATAATCATTATTCAGCTATTTAGAGAAACAAGAGAGAGAAGTGGAACAGCATTGTGGGCTGATTTGGTAATTTGGCGTGGTGGTGGCAATGAGAGCACTTTTTCTTGGTATTAATTAGCAAGAATAGGAGAGAAACAGTTAAGTGACTCGTGAACTCTGGTTTGGATCATTTTGTCTTCTTCTTTCCAACATGTTATCCTTTTTCTTTTTCATCGAGGCCCTGAATCAAACATGTGCTGTGCACTCACCTTAAAGGCTCATTCCCACCTTGCTTTCACCATAAAGGCTTGCCAGGACATTTCCTATCAAACAAGAAACATATAGTTTTGAACAGATAATAATGGAATGGGCAAGAACCGTTGAATACGGGGGACAAAAATCGAAATAGGACATTGTTAAATCGGGCATTTGGCGGAGGATTAACCAATGACACGAAGGTCATATGTAATTATAAATTACAGGTAGAAAGTGGATCTCTGACCTTGCCTTCTCATGAAGCATTTGGATTGTGGACTCTCATGATAGCTTCCGTTTCGAAATCATCTCGAAATTAAATTGGGTATCTTTTTCTTGAGATCTGCAACTTCTCAGGATACAAACAATGTGATTCCTCAAGCTGTTTTATGAACTGCTCTGCTAGTCTCAACGTGTTATGAACTTATCAATGACACGGATTTAGTCAGCGATTAAAATTAAGAATTAAAAACATGACATTGTTATTAGTAATCTCGTAGTCGTACTAGTACCTGCACCAACTTTTTTTTTTCCTTTGTTTTTCTACTCCTTTTTGTCTCTGGCAGACCACTGTGATTATTTTATTACATCAAGTGACGATAAAAAATGTTTAGTTTTTACGCGCGTATTTTGTTTAGATTAAAATGGATATCGTAAACAGGAGAAATAATGATTTAATTTTTTGAGCAGCATGACTTAACATTTTTAAACCATATAAAGCTCACTAAATCGTGTTCACCTGAATTAAAAATAACAAAAAATCGCACAAAAGCCTATAATGATGATGATGATGGTGTATATTATATCTTTTCTAGCAGGTGAAAAACCCAATTCCAAATTGTCACTCCACACAACTATTTTTTTTTTCAAAAAAAAAAACTCAAGAGTTTCCTAAATTTTAAGACTTATAGTGTAAAGAGTTTACGCCTTTTTAAATAAGTGTGCTTCTCTAGATTCGAACTTATATTATATTTCTTTTGGAGGAAGAAACTGCTAATCACTTCAACCAACAATTTATTATTATTGATTACAATTCTGCAACTTTAGAAACTATTGTTAATTTGCTATAACTTGTCAAAAACACTGACTATAAATATAAAATCTACATAATTAATTTATAAATATTAAAAAAATGAGTTATATTAGTTATTTTGGGCAGTGGAAGAGTGTTGGTTTATCTAAAATAGTGCTTTTAATCATTTACAACTCTTGATGGAAAATTTTCTTAATACTGGCTATTGATAGGGAGAGTTTAGGGAAATATTATAAGTTTAGGAGAAAAAATAGATTAAAATCATGTATTTATGACTAAATTAAATCTATTTTTTATAGCTCAAATTTAATCTATTTATCGGCTCTCTTTTTTCCCCGTAAGCCCAGGGTTCCCAGTTAGGCCATGAGACCTTTTTCAGAAACACTGTAAAGGATTGAACCCCTGATTAAATACTTAAGGAATCCGAACAAATGTCAGCTATGGTAGGTATCATGGTTTAGCTCTTATATATAAGATTAGAGCAAGTGTAGAACAAGTTGGTTGCATGGGACACATACAGACGTAATGCTTGCTGCCTATAGGTATTGAGAAAAATGGTGATAGGGCTTTTGCAACTTTTTTTTTTTTTTGGGCTAGTTATAAGTATTTTCTTATTAGAAGTAATCATATTTGAAATATTGTTAAACATTAAATATAAATATCTCTTTTAATAAAGATTTAAACCTTAGTTTACTATGTTATAAAGGAGTAGAGTTTCTTCATTTCACTTATCTTCTATAAAGACATGGGCCCAATTACAAACGACAAGAATTGGTCCATACAAGATATCTCCCATTATTTGTTAAAAAAGAGAGAGAGAGAGAGAGATATCTCCCATTTAAGGGGAAAAAAAATCTCGCAGCGTGTCTTATTTTTAAAATTTTTCAAGAAAAGGTAACTCTATTAAATATAATATGATTATCTAAAAATAAAAATAATTAATAAAGAAGTAACAATTATTTACAAATTAAATATGCATATAAATGAGTAGATATATAAAAAACCATAAATTAAGCTCTAATTCCGATTGCGAGAAGAGATGAGGAGATGTTATACAAACTTTAGTGGCCAGAATAGAGTTCCGTTTGTATAATTCATCATTTTTTTCTCAGCATCTATGCGCATAATTTTCTTCATAAACAAAACATTAATTCTAAAAAAGAAGTGTCAGTGAACTTTCATTATATATCAATGCTTGAATACAACTAATTCTTTCTTAATCAAATAACAACTGTGTCAGATAAAATAAATAAAAGTATATTTGGATAATCAATAATGTCCTGCCTGATTAATGGGGACAAGCCCAATTGGAGCCGTCCGTTAAATCATCAAATCCTCAGGTTAGAGATCAACAAAATAAAAGAAAAAGAAAGAAAATTAACTAGAGCTGAAGTGTTAATGAACAATGATGTGGTTAGCCCACATGGTACAAAGAGCAAAAGAAATTGTGAGAAAAATTCCTATCTTCTTCAACACCACACTGAACCCTTTTCCACTTTTGATGCCCACAAACCAAACTTCTTGCTTCTCATCATCTTCTTCATATTCTCTCATCACTCTCTTCATGCTATTACTGCAATTACCAGTGCTCCAACTTCTATCCTTCACATCCTGATGATCAGAATCTGATGAATAATAAATACAAGACATCAGCAGAAGTGAAAATATGAACACAATGGGACTTGTTATTGTCTTCACCACACAGGCCTTCAAGTTTCTAAAGAAAGAAACTGTCTCTATGTTCCCCACTGAGTGATAATTATTGTGTGCCATTATCACTGGATTGAGGTGAACCTTGAGAGTTTGTGAAGGAACTATTTGGTGAAAGAATGTGTCGGCTACTTGTCTCGTGGACACAAACATTCCGTGGCTAACTTTGACTTCTTCTACCACGTCGAAGCTTGGAGAACTCGAATAATCATCATCGCCTTCTTCATCTATCAAGTTCTCATTATTAGCGTCTTCCTCGTTGATGAACCCTAATGACATGTCGTCGTTTATGTCTGTGTCATTCAGTTCCTGCTTGCTGCTATTTTCTTGCTGATTATCGCATTCTGCTGCATGCATATAGAAAAAGCTCTTGTTAATTTCTCAAATAATACTGTTTTTCTTATTGTTCTTCTATTACTCATTTCTAGAAATTATTATATACTCATCAAAACACACTTTC
The DNA here is from genome assembly GCA_037074505.1 of Albizia julibrissin. Taxonomy (NCBI): domain Eukaryota; kingdom Viridiplantae; phylum Streptophyta; class Magnoliopsida; order Fabales; family Fabaceae; genus Albizia; species Albizia julibrissin. The sequence goes on from CM073484.1 coordinate 10,746,095, forward strand.
TTAGTTTATTGAGTCTATATGACACACACACACCCACCCACCTTGTAATCTATATATTAATCGTGATATTACATTTAAATATGAGTTGGAATTTTCAGTACCTTGCAGCAATTCATTCCCCTCCCTATTTGCTCGGAAGCTTGAAATATCCTCAATTGGAACAACTTTCTGATCTTCCATATAGCTCTATAACAAGATTAGTAAAATATAATCATTAACTCTCTTGTACAGTCATTCATTAGATAGTATTGTGCTTTATGTGTGTGTGAGAGAGAGCTTGGACGAAAGAAATTAGACATTAATTATTTATGATTCACGAATAATGTTTTTTTTTTTTTGGGTCTGAATCGACACTAACTATTTATTATTTGTACACTAGACCCATCCTAATTACTAATTAGCATTAATATAAAATCTCAAGCATACCACATATAGAAATACAAAGCATATATACCTTAATTTCCTGATCCTTGCTTGACATGCCAACCCATCTTAAATTCTCAACGATCCTCTCAGCTTTGAAATCATCATCCAGATCTCCAATCTCTACGGACCTTGTGTTCACTGGATCTTCCCAGCCAGCATTGCTATAATAATTATAGTCATTAGCAGTACTATCTCTGCCAACCATGAAAGTGAAACCATCTTCCTGTTCAGAAGGACCATAATAATGCTGGTTTGCTGCTGTGCTAGTATTACCCCATGAATGAGAAGAATAGTAATCAGAAGACTGGTTTATGAGTTCCTGAGAAGCATGAGCAACTGAAAGAATCTCATGTAATAACTCATCAGTTTCATTCCTGGTCCCACCATATTGAGCTTGCATCTTCATTTCAGAAGGCAAGTCCTCCATTGGAGAAAACCTATGCTGCATCCTGGCACATTCCAGTGCAATATCCACCTGCAATATTCAAATCATATTTATTACATACGAGGCGTCACAATATAATTCACAAAATTTTATATATATAGAGAGAAAAGGTGCAAATTTACTCTGAAATTTTTTTACTAAAGAGTAATGTTACTCTAAATTTTTTTTTAAGGTTTTAATATTACCCCGTAGGTGTTAAATGGAGAAATGTTACCTTTATCGTTAAACAGTTAAACTGTCAATGTCATTGTTCTAACAGTTATTGTCATATTTTTAAATAGTTAGAGTTAGTTTTTTAACGGTATGAAGCAATATTACTATGGTTTAAAACTTTTAAGGTGACATTGTACTTGAAAAATCTCTTAGGGCAACACTGCTCCTCAGTGAAAATTTTAAAATAAATTTGCACTTTAATCTTTTATATATATATATATATATATATATTAAATCTTTGTACTATACCTTGGATGGAGGGTATGGTATGGAACCATAGTTGGAAAATAACGAAGAAGAATTTGGGAAAGAGAAAGGATCTTCTTCAGAAAAGAACTGTGTCTGTGACCATTTCCCATGATCTCTTGGTCCTGAAGAGGGATTTCCAATATGGGGTGATGAGCTATTATGATGATCCAGAGGCATCAAATAATCTGAGCTCTCTAAATCTTCTCCTGATCTTCCTTCGGAGTATAGTTCTATGCTAGATGACTGATCACTTGTATTCATAATCTGATCTGATCCATTATTCACGTAATGCTCTCCTATTTTCGTGGTTATAACTGCAGTCTTCTTGAACACACGACAGAGAGCATAAGCATCCTGCATTTAAAAGTAATGTGTCAGCCATCAATACCAGAATATATAATCCAAGTTCTTTGAGTGGAGAAGAAGAATGGAATTATTTAAAGAGGAATAACTAAAGATATATTGATATATATATATATAGAAGGGTTTGATGAACCTGAATGCCAGAAGCAACTTCACATTCTTTTTCGTCAAGACGATACTCATGCATGACCCAGTTGGTACGACATCCATGAGGGGCTCGACCTCGATAGTAAACTAGGGTTTTCTTCATGCCCACTGAACGAGATTGAGAATTCACTTTCCTGTCTTTTCCTGTGGCTTTCCAATATCCCGATTTTGTCGCTCTGTTTGTTCTTGACCCATTTGGGTACTTCCTATCTCGAGGACTGAAAAAATACCACTCCAAATCTTTTCCCGGTAACAACGATTTTCCTGTATATATATAATACCAACCATCGAATCGGTTTGGTTAATACTGAGAGTGACTCAAAGACGATGAGTAAATATATTAATATTTGTAAGTGAAGAAAAGAACTTAATACTTTATTAATGACGATATTAATTAATAGATGAGTTAACAAATATCTTGTAGACAGCGTACGCACTGCCTTTTTTTTTTTTCCTTCCTTTTGTTAGTTGATTTCTTTTTGACTTGGCGGGGAATCCCATAATTGTCTAATTACGATTTACGACTAGCCTTGACGTTCAATATAGGAACCCTAAAAGTGAATAAGGGACCATCCTGATGTAGAGCCCTAAGTACGACACACAGTCCTTTACACATATAAAGATAAACCTATGTCACATCATCGACAGATATTTTATATGTTAAAGCCCCAAAACTATACTTGACTAATAAAGCAAGTATGTGTTTCATATCTGACCAATAAAGCAAGTATTTTGTTGAATTCTATTACGTACAAGTATACATGTAAAATCTAAATTCACCAAAACCGACAATATATCACATGTATGGTATTTTCTTATGGCACCCTAATCATAATTTATACATGCATGCATGAGATCGATAGAAAAGAACCGAACGAGCTAAATATAATGATCATGATTGATATAATATTTTAAATAAAACCTTGGTGATTTTTAACAGAGAGTTGAAAAGTTTAGAAGGTGATTATATACACACGTACCAGGCAAGTCCCAGGGTTCGCACTTGTAAAGATCAACTTCGGGGATGATCTCTAACTCAATCCTGTGGCCATTGATCTTCCTTTTGAGATAATAAGCAACCAGCTCCTCATCCGTTGGGTGGAACCTAAAACCAGGAGGCAGTGAAACAGGTGCCATATGCTATGTATAACTATATGTGTCTATATATATATATATCTGGGTCCAAATTTTGGACGTTGAAGAAGAAGACTTGAAGAAGGAGATGAAAACGATGTGGAAGAGAAGATGAGAGAAGGACGAGTGGTAGAGGGTGGAATGTGGGGTTGCTTGGGGTTTTAATAAAGAGGACAAAAAGAAAGGAAGATAGAAAAGGAAAAGCGAATAATGATGCCAACTCTGAGTACTTTTGTCTTTGGATTACTTTTTATTTGTTTTTATGATCAAATGGAAGATTCCTGTTATCTTTGGTTTCAAGCTGTGTCTTCCGCCTCAGATTATCCTATGCTTCTCACCTCTTCCTTCTTCGATTCCGAGCCTCTCTCTCCCCTCCACGTGGCAACACATTATTGGCTATATCTCCAGCTTTTTCTGTACGAGAAGGATCTACCTAAACGTGAGCCTACTGTAGCAACTTAACTTTGGCGGCTCTTCCCACCCATTCGTTCACACTCCTTTATGTTTGTGTGCGCTTTTTCTAATTATCACTCTCCATTTCCTTTGTTCCTTTTCCTTCTTTCTCTCTAGTTTCTTTGTTTTTTCTTTCACGTGGTTACAAGTTGGTTGAATATTGATGACTGCTAATTAATTACTTTGGTGTATGTATATACCATGATATAATATATAGTTACAACTTCAAAAGTATGTTTTACCAAATATATATTCTTGCATATCTCATATTGATTAATTAGCTTTTAAATATGCTGGCAAAGAAAATACCTTTTAAATATACAAGTTTTAAGACAGAATATATGCATGGCGATTTGTGAAGTTGATGAGTTGCGGAGTGCCTCACTACTGAAATATTAATGGAGACTGAGATATTGGATTTGTGTACGTTGCAGGAGACTTTAGCAGTATGAATCCATGATGGAACACAAGTTTTCGGCTACGTGATAACTGTAGAATAACATATATATACACATATATGAGCGAAGACCGACTCAAATATAACCCATTATCAGAGTGGTTGTTTTGTCTTTTACTCTCTTTAATTTTACATAGAGAGAGTTAAGTTGGCAGTCACGTTGTTAATCACAAAAGGTGAAGGTTGTGAAATGTAGGAAGAGGAAGTGGGACCTGGGAGTGGGGCCAGCTTTGGCCAGGTGAAGAAAGAGGGGGAATCCACGTGGCACGGCAGCATGACTTGTGGGGTAACGAATGCTTTTCCCCTGTAAGCCAAACTAACAAATCTCACTCTCTTGCTTTCCTTTTCATGAATCCATCTTTTTGTGCTTTTCTGCTTTCCCAGTTTATGCTCTTTAATCTCTTCCTTCTTATTTTCTTCTATATACATGCACTTCATAAATAATGAAATTCAGTTATATTGGTCAGCAACTCATTGCAAGTTGCTTAGTACGTAGACGTTAATGAATTTAATTTGTATATCTCATGTACGTATTATTTTCACAAATTACAACATGCATGACATATTTAAAGGCATGTACAGCTTTGCGTGTAATAAATTTGTAGTATCAATATAGTAGTATACTAATGTTATCAACAGCATGAGGTTTTTAATTCAAGTTTGTGAGAATACAGAAAAAGGTTTTTGGAAGAACTATTTGGATTTAGCAATACTCAAATTAGACATATATATATATATATATATATATATCAATGTCATTAGAAAGCAAGATGAGAAACATCAAGAGCTAGTGCTTTCAAGCTATGATTATCCATTATATACATATAGTATAATTACATGACTAGCTTTATTCATAAGCAGCTGTATTTAAGACCAAGCAAGTAAATTAACTAACTAAGCACACTCCTTTAATGATTCCAATTAAGGTCTTGCTATGGGGACTATTGTTTGAAAATGAAATCAAATATCAAACTCTCAAGGTTTAACATGCATGGAAGTGTAACGTAGAGAGACAACCTATAGTGATCTATAATTGGATTCTTTTCAGATTGATTCTCTTTTTTTTTTTTAGGAAAAAAATAATAATTGGTTGGTTCTTTTCTTCAGCAATACCCACGGGGAATAACGATTACGTCTAAAACAAAATAAATTAGCTATACCTATAAAGCCGACCTCAACATAAATAAATGGAGACTCTACCAAAGACTTTGATAAATAAATTAAAAGAGAGCCATAATTAGCTTTAATTAAACGGCATAGAAGAGTTTTCTTTTTGCTCTTTTTGCATGACTAGCTATAGCCTATGTATAAAAATTTGCCCTTGTGATCTTGTATATAAAAAGTATTCCATTTTTTCATCGAGTCACATTAATTATAATAGCCTACCCTAAAGAAACAGAAACAAAGCCCCACTATTCAAAGTAGAATAACATAATGAATGCTAGCTCTTCTTTATATAAGTAAGAAAAATCATGAATTAATTCCTTACGTGACAGCGAAAGAGAAATATAATATCCGTGTATTCTCCCACATACGGAAATATCAATACCATGTGAACGCATGTTGAAAATGATTAATTGATTAGAAAGTTTAGAATTTACAAGCATTATTATCATTATTGTATATGGTAGTTCAATTTAATTAGACCTAATAAAGCATGTGTATTTTTATAGTATTTAATTTACCGCCAACGTATATATAAAGTATTTGTTGCCGAAAGGGTCTTATACGGTTATGCCATTCGTCTTTTCCAGTCTGAATGCCTCGAAGACCTCGGCATTGCAGGGCCCACATGGATCATCATAAGCTTCCACTACAAAATTCACCTGAAATATGTGTGTCTATTCTTATTAAAGAATTAAGAAAGAGCAACGCTTTATCTTCAAGTCAAGATAATAGTATCTAAAATTGTTTGTAGGGTGTTATCTATTCCTTTTCTTATACTAACAGAAATAAAATTGATATTTATAGAGGTGGCACCGAAAAAACCTTTATACTATTAACTAAAGAAGAAAAAGACATCAATAAACCTATCAAGCTTCCTCTAACATGACCGGTATTAACATCTATGAATCCTTATCCAGGGTTAGGATCTGGATTCATAGATTCTCTGAGTGTGTGTGTGTGTGTGTGAGAGAGAGAGAGAGAGAGAGAGAGAGAGATAAAGATTCTGAGATACAAAGAGAAATCAAGTTTGTTGCAGCAAGTAAGGCTATCACCTATCAGTTAGAGACAAGACTCTAACATCATCACCTACCCAGAGTTGAATACAAAAGCACTATTGGAGAGATGAAACTTGAAAGACAAGTGTGTTATGTGTATATATATATATATATAACCGGGGCTAATTATTACAATTGAGTTTGGCTGTTGTTACTGAATCCTTCAATCCCATAATCACTGCACACTCTTGCTTGATTCTCTTCCCACCACAGTGCTGCTTCTTGTTCCGAGAATCGTTTCCGGCTGCAATCCTACCGTGTTAGTATCCAATTAAGATACATTTTTGTAGTATTACAGCAACAAATCCATCACATTAACAAGTAAAACAGAAGAAAGAACAGAAATTAAAACCTAGTCTAGGCTTGCTTTACCAATGATGGGCTTGAGTCTTATCCTAAGAGCCCATCAAAAGTTGGCCCAAGCCCGACCCCGGTTCATGATCCTTTAGAATCCAAACTCAACTTTGACTTTGAAAAAAAAAAAAAAAATTAGAACTTTCACAGAGATCACATGTTAACGTCTAACACATTGACCATCATGAAAGTTGCAGTAACATTCCAGTGAATGCTAAAACTTAAGAGCAGAAATTACCTGAATCTCAGTCTTTTAAGGCCAATTTCTCCACAGGGTAAGGAAGTGAGAGTGATATACACACCAGGGTTGTACTGTTCTTCTGTCCATTCATCATTTGATCCTTTGTTACCATCTTGCTGAGATTGTTGGACTCCAGTGACTTGAAAATTCACCCTAGATTTACCACTGTGGAGGAATTTGCTTCTTCCAAATTTGGATCTTAATTTGTCAGAGAACACCATAGGAGAATCAGATTGAATGTCTAAGTTGCAACTTCTCGGTGTATCAACATCTGAAAGATAAGGCACGCATTCATTTACCGCAACTTTTCCTTCTTGGATTGCGTCGGGTTTTTCTGATATTGTTTGAAGCTGCCATTGTTATAAGCATTTCATAAAGGACATGGATCAGTGAAATAGACCCATCAGTATGAAACTAAATCAAGAGAAAAACATAAGACTCACTTTTGAAGTCAAAACTTTTATGACCTCTTTTGCTGCCCTGTATTTAGCAGCTTGCTCCTTCGCCAGCGACATACTCTTCTCAATCTTTTCTTGATATTCTTTTAACATACTCTTTTGGAGCTTACATTGCTCTTCAAGCTTCCCAACCTATCACAACATTTCAAATCGAATCAGGTGGAAGAGATTATGTTTAATTTACAAACAGACAAAAGGAGATGTTGTCATAACTAAGAAATGAGCAGAGAAAAGTTTTAATTTTCAGCTGAAAGATGTAGGAATTAGAAAAGTTGGAGAAAAACAGAACATTAAGGGCTGCCACAACATTTAGCAGATTCGTCTGAGCTAAATTAGGGAAAAAATTTAAGAAGACCAATGAAACTCAAGTGAAAAATGTAGGGTTGGTTGGTACCATAGATCTCAGCCTCTGAACTTCTTCTACAAGGACTTTGTCAGACTTTGGCATATCTTTCTCTGCATTAGGGATCCTAGATACCGAAGATTCTAGTCTCAATGGATTAGAAGAAGCTAACTTGTTCTTCAATGAAGAAAAATGCATGAAAGAATTTTCAGTATAATTTGTTTTAAACATATCAGGGCAGGAAACTTTCCCCCATTGTGGCACCCCATCCATCAATGAAGAAAAGTTTTCCACATGTTTCTGGCTTTCTTGTTGATTTTTCCAGTCCTTCCTCCCACTAGGCATGCTTTTCATGTAGCACGATTGGCTGAACGATGAAAGAGAACGTGGTGACCCTGCTGTTTCCCCTCCATTTTCTGTCAGATCAGGAAATTTACTCCGGCGCTTCAGATGCTGCATACTGCTATAATTTTGCAACTTAAATACCTTAGGTAAGTGAGTAATCCCTTGGCATTTATGAAAACACGGATCACAAACCCGAAAGGCCTTGTTCCTACTTGGGGCTAGAGGTGCATTTGTAACTTTGTTATTGCTACATGAATTGCAAAAGAGAAGACCACAGTTATAGCAGTTATGCCTCTTTCTTCTGAACCCAAATGGAAGCTCACAACTGCTACAAGCTGACTGGTCAGCAATAGAGACAGGTTTGTGTAAACAAATTGCAGCTGTGAAGCTTGAGCCACAAGCAATACTCTCTATCTGCCTATCTTTTAGAGCCTCAACAAAAGAAGGCGAGTACCGGTCTTTAGTATCACCCAACCCTAACTGCCCATGTGTTCCCTCGCCCCATGTATAGACACTACCTGAAGATGTCAACACAGCCACATGATATGAACCACATGATATCTGCTTAACAAACTCCTGTTTCAAGTGTCCTTCGACAAGAGTCGCGGTCTTCTCCTTGGTGTGAGAGTTTCCTAGCTGTCCATGCACCTTACTTCCTATGGTAAAAACTTTACCCAAATTAGTAAGTGCAACAGTCAACATTCTTCCACAAGATACTTGAACAAAGTCATAGTCCACAAGTTGTGTAACACATGTTGGTAAAAGCTTCCTTCCATTATCAGCATGACCAAGCCGCCCACCATCTCCATTGCCCCAGGTAAAGAGCTTACAAGAAGTACTGTACTTACAACGGGAAGACACAAGTTCTACAATAGCTGCTGTGTGCCATGATCCACAAGCAACAGACCTCACTCGCTTGCCTTGAAGTGACTCAACTTCTTTTGGTTGGGAAATTCTCTGAAGATTCCCATGCCCCAGAACACCAAAAGTACCATCACCATATGTAAATAGCCTTCCACAGCAAGAGACAATCGCGGTATGCCATTCCCCACAAGCAATACTAAAAATACGAAGACCGTCTAAAGGTCCTGAAAGTCTATGCGGTATCCACTGACTTCTACTTTTCCCACAACCTACAGAATCTGCACAACCATCATCGTTTCCCCACGTATATACTACACCAGTGTCTGTCAGAGCACACGTATGATACTCGCCACAGGCAACTGATTTTACATGGACCCCATTGAGAGAATCAACAATTTTGGGAGAGCTAACATCAATGTCAATTTTGTGGCCCAGCCTTCCCCCTTTCCCTTGACCCCAGCAGAACACTTCCCCTTGTCTTGTGACTAAAACAGCATGCTTTCCTCCTAAAGCTATATTTTTTACATCTAGCATCACAGTGGATTCTAGTAACTTAGGCAATGTACTATGAACATTATTACCACCTCCTACAATCTCTTCACCCCATACCATGACATCCTTCAATACGTTGTTGTTTCCTACATGAGGAGAGGAAGGATGAGGCGGACGCTTGTAGGACGAATTCTTCTCACACTCTGTGTCAGAATATACTGAGCCATTTTTATTGAGAAAATCTGGATCAGCATGAGCAGAACCTGGGGCTTTAATATTCATTATGCTCTGAGAATTGTATGGGAAAGACTCTGAAGAATAAATACTATTGGATGCGTCTGATAAGCCCTCAGAAAAGCATCTTTCTGAAAGTGAGAAGTTAGGACTCGCGTGTAAGCTGTGTACCTGCAAATGGCAACAACTTACAGTCATAATTAAGGTGGCAAAGGCAAAAGGCATAATAAATATCATTGTTGATTTTAATTTCTTTTAAAAAAAGGAAAATCTATTAGTGATTTAATTATGACTGCATTGAAGTTGTATTGAGTGATATTACTCTGACAATTTAATGGCTAAACTGTTATGACTTGCCTGTTTATGCTCACTCACATTTAATTGGAAGCATCAAATGAAAACCAAAAGCACTACTGTGTTTAGCTTGAGAGTTAAGTTTGTTAAATTCCCAAACCATAGAAACCAAGATTTTCAATCATCTGAAGAGTAATGGAGATTTTCCCCTATAATCAAGGAATGATCAGTTCTATTTTATATTTATGAGTATGAATGAAACAAAAGAAAAAAGTAATAAAGCAGGAGGTATATGAAACCTGAGCAAATTCAACAGTATCCTCCAGAAGACCAAGATTTTTCTTTCTCCGAAAGAACCCAGCTGGACTATTTACACAACTCTGCACTCCTTTACGGGTCCTTAAACTACTCAACGTCCTTGAATGCTGGGGCCTAGATATAACAGCTCTCAATCCCACTAACCAAGAAGTAGCCTGTGCTTTGTCCTTGCATATCTAGGTTAAAAATAAACAGAGATTTGAAGCAACAAATATTAGGAACAAGAAATTTGGGAGAAAAAGTAGCTAAATGAGCATACTTAAAGAACAAACAAATCCTACCAAATCAAGGGAGCGTTCGCCATTTGCATAGATTAGTGAAAACGAATGGGAATCTTTTACAGATTGGCTTATTCTCTGGGACCTTATCTGATAAGGGGAAATCATTTATTAGGCCAAAACAAATATTTCTCTTCTTATCTGAAACAATGTGAAAAGTCATGGATGTATGTTACATACAATCCCCTGCTCTTGAACAATTCTTGTAACTTCACTCAGTTGCAAATGCTTTTCTTTTTGCCCAGAACACCTAATCAAAGTTTTTTCATCCTGGAATAAGGGGGAAAAGGAGCTAACAATCAGTGATTATACTATAAAGCACAGAAGAAATCAGAACAGAACTTGAATGAGGGAGACCTATTTCATTTTCTACAATAAATTTTTCAGGGACAACATGAATAACACATATTTTCAAAATATGGTTACACTCCAGCTCTTAGCTCCCCCTCAAATTGTTGCTAATAAACCAAAAATTAAAGGACAGAGCTGGTAATAAAGGAAAAAAGCACCAGAAAAATTACTTCATAAGCATAGTGAGTAATCAAAGTAATCCTTAAATACATCCCATCTCATATATTATGCTTACTGGAGAAAGTCTAAAAAGGCAGAGCTTGGGCTTTCCTCTCTGTCCACACTTCAGTAAGTATGCACCTTCCTTTATAGATACAACTGCCTGAAAAGAGTTAAGAAAAAAACTCAGATAATTGATAAGAAAAGACTCCAGAAAAAACTAAGTCCAGATTCCAGATATCAGACATGCTGAAAATTCCTTAACATAAAAAATGCCTGCAGATTAATTTCCATGCTGATCTGACCAAAACAAGCACACGCACCAACATGAATCTAAGTGTGCAGGGGCACATGAAAAGAAAAGAGTGGAAAAACATCTTGAGCACAGTAACACATGTACGAATACTCTTATGGTATAAGAAAACAGATTTCAGAAGAAAATCACATAAACATCAGAATGAGACATTCCATAATATCTAGCATACAAAGTGTGGTGGTGAAACAATATCAGAAAACATAGTAAAATTAAATGTACCAGTAACATGGGGATATATAGATTCACAGAACCATCGATAACAGTCAACAGGACAGGGCACTGATAGATTTTAGACATCAAATAGTTGCCTTCAAGCGATTCATACATATATAGTCAAAATATTTGGTACTGATGGACCGAAACTGGCCTCTAATTCCTCATGTTTGTCTGGTTTCTAGAATAGGAAAGAAAAAACATCGAAAATCGATTTTCAAAGCGAATGAAACAATTCCACACACTGACTGGAGAAAGAACTGATAATAGTAAAGCAACAACAAATTTCAGAAATCAAACTCGTTTCATTGCGAGGAAATGATCGAATGCTTCACAAAGAAGATATGACTGAGCGTTGGAGGGGGAAATTCAGAATTTTGCAATGAAAGCAAGTAATCAACTTTCAAAATCGGCACGCTCATTATATTCTGGGCATATTACAGAGAAAAAACCAGACTATACACATACCGCCAAACAACACAGAGCAGAAGGATGAAGAATACGCACGCTTCAAGCCTTGAACAATAACGCCAATGAAACCAAAAAAGATTTAAAGAAAATCACAATAATTCACAATTTGGACACAGCAGAGGAACAAAAAAGAGAACTTGTGGAAACAAGCAGGATCGTCATTTCTTCTTATTCTTCTTCTTCTTTTTTTTTTTTTTTTGGCGAACACATAGAATTGCTTCGAAATTACAAAACCTGTTCAACGGCTCTATCAAATGGGAATGCTGGGAAGGACTCTGAATCACCCATTGTCATAATTGTAGCTTCATGGAAGAAGAGAGAAGAATGGCAGACAAAGGGAACAACATAAGAGGTCCTTTATTTTCGAGCAGGTGGGAAAAAGAAAACTTAATCAATGAGGACTAAGTACAGGGGAAGAAGACGAAGATGCTTTCTTTGAGCTTGTGACTATGTCTGGTGATGTTTGTGAAGAGAGAATAGGAACATCTTTAAACAGAGCGAAAGGAGGAGGCTTGCGCTTCCTTTTATGGGTTCGCTTTGTCTACTATAAGCCTCCCTCTGGTGTTTGTATCTGTTCCCTTCCATTCACTGTCTCTCCACTTCGTAAGTCGTGCTTCGCAGAGAGGGTCTCATAGGAAAAAAATAACAAAAGAAATCATGTATGTATCATATATATTATGCACGTGTACACCACATCACATGCCATTTTTCTTTCTCATCCTTTTGTGAACTTTGGTAGGAAAAGACATTTTCCTCGCTATCGTTTTCATTTCTTTTTCTTCGCACTATTATTCACGGAAGCAGATTCTAACTTAGATCTTAGTAGGGTTTAAAACCGGGTGGGTTGGTTTGATCCAAAAATGGGTAAACCAGCAATTAAATTGGTTTGGTATAGTCATCAACCTGATTATTTTTTATTTTAAAAAAAATTAATTTTTTTAATAATCTCATATTAATAATCCATAAATACTCACTTTCTCATTGATTTGTTTTTGGGTTAGTTCTAATTTAACTTTGATATAACCTACTGAGCTTTAACTCAACACTTCAATCAATTCAACGGCCGATCTAAATTTAATAATCTTAGATGTTAGGACCAAAAAATTGAAACGTTGGAATAGTGTTAAATGGAAACTATGTGTTTTTTAAAAAGTTATGTCCTTTTAAATTAAAGAATTTAACATTCTTAGTTGCTATAAATATATATAAAAGGTTATAATTAAAGAATTTAAGTTGTATTCACGTTGAAGAACACTCATGTCTCTTTAGTTGTTAATTCATATAAAAAAGGTTATAATCAAATGGGTGGTAACTATGATTGGATGAAAAGTTTATTTTAAAACAAAAAATGCATATTATAAAGTGCGACTTTTCATATAAAAGTTATTTTAGATGACCATTAATCATTTATATGGGTTTATGAATCTAGCACAACAATTTTCCCACTTTATTATACATTAACATATTGACAATTTATTTGTTGATTTTTAAATTAAAAATGTGTTATTTTAAGAGACATCACCTCAAGTCAAGGCATCACTTAGTACACTCATCATCACTCTATTTGTGGACATATACAACATAACATCAAAAGAGATCAAACTTGATACCTTTATACTTGAGTGCACTCTGAAATAAGGTTAAACCATCACTTTATATAGTTGTTAGTCATGTGGCTTAGGTATTGACTATTGATAATACAATTTATACTCAAATGTCTTCAATGTATTCTATAGTAAATTTGTTGGTCAACCCAATCTGCACCCTATGAGATAGAAATACATGGGGGCAAACTAAATCTAGGGATAATGTCTATTTTTACTCTGAAAATTTTTGCTTAAGAGCAATAGGTGTTTGAAAATTTTTTGAGGATCAATTTTACCCTAAAAATATGAAAAACGTAGCAATTTTGCCCCCTCGATTAGAAAGGTTAATTTGATGTTAGTTTGACTTCTATAATACACTCAACACCACCACCTAATCATCTACAACCACATCATCATCCACGTCACTCCCTCCTCTGCTTTTCCTCACAACTTCATCTTCTTCCCATGCTACTACCTTCGCCTCCCCCCCCTCAATACCCTAATTTGTATAGAGAGGATGCCCTCAAGATACTTCTTGAGGTCCCAATCCTTGAAGCAATTTTCACCATAAACTTTTCGGAGTCCTGTTAAACCCTTTCCCCATCAACTTCGAGAGCCGGGTGAGAAAGAAATTGGTGAAGGTGAGATTTTTAATGGCAGAAGAAATCCCAATGTGCCTTTGAATCAAGAGGTAGTGGTGAAGGTAGGACATTGAAAATGTCGAGGATTGATCATCTAAATATGATTAATCAAACAAGCCATGGATGGAGGAGTAAGAAAGCAACAACGAGATCATATCTTGAATCCATTGCCATTTTGATGAATCGATTTTGTTCCCTGCAGAGACGCAAGGCTTCATTTTTCTTTGTCTTCGAGCTTACAGCTCCCAGTTTCATCTCAACCACTTGAAGACCGCTTTTCTATATCACACCTCTAACATTATAGGTTGGGAAATGGAACTATAATAGAGCAAAGAAAATGGTGAAGGTGATATTTTTAATGGTGGCATCATTTATGTTGTTGTTGTATTGTGACTGGATTTTTTTTCACAACAATGTGATTTGATGATGGTTGTGTTTATTGCGGCATCACGTAATGGTTGTGTTTTCAATGATAAGGTGTATGTGTTTTGATTTGAAATTATTTCTCATTGAACAAGAGTTTTAAAATCAGGTTAGATGAACATGATGCGTTTCCTTTACAATTGGATTGATTTAAATCTTAAGATTTATTACTATTTGGTTTATGAGCGTTGAATTATTGTTGGTTTGAGATGAGATGGCTCTCATTCTGAGGGAAGAAGGTGGCTCTCATTATTGAGATGACAACGTCGCCGAAGTGGTCACCCCTAAAGAAAAAGAAGAAGTTGATGGTGAGGAGGAGAGGGAGGGAGGAAGTGATTTGGGTGGCGACGTGGCTATAGAGGATAAGGTGGCTATGTTGAGTGTGCCATATAAGTGCCTGTTTGGCAAAGAGTTTCAAGCTTGAAATGCTTGGCAGAAGACGAGAACGCACAGTGCCGTGATTTTGATTGTTTGGGAAGACGGCTAACTCCACTACGCTTCTCCTACCACCATGGCTTTTGGAAGAAGCTCACGTTTCTTGCTTTTCTCTCCCACGGTGAACACAGCAGCAACATGCAGGTGGGCCACCCTCCTTCTCACAGCTGATCCTTTGTGCTCTGGTAGGTGTTTGAAGCTCAGGGTGAGCCGTCGGAGTCTGTAAGGTGTTCACCATCGGCGTCGGTGGAAGCTCGCAACTCAACCTCTGAGTGAAGATGGATGAAAGAAGCTTGGACCTTTGTTTACGGCACTCTACAACTCAACCTCAGAGTGAAGAGGCCGGCGGAAGAGAAGGATGATAATAGTGGAAGCTCACCAGTGGCGGTGAAAGTGAACGATACCACCAGCGAGGAAGAAGATGAATGATGATGGTGTGACCTCTTGGTGACCGCGACTCTCTCTTCACAAAAACCCAAAGTTCCAATGTTCACTGGCTCCTATGTCTCCAGAAGTGATGATGGCGAAGTGGTTGAAGCTTGCCGGCGGCCTTGGTTGTTGATGCTACCGCCGGCAAGAGAGAAGTCAAAGGTGAAGGAATAAAGAAGATTGAAACTCCCAGCTCTCCTCATCCTCATGGAAGCTCACTCCCTTATGAATGTATGAATCCAACCAAAGCACAAGAACACCTAGTCAGGTCCAATGCAATCAGAAAAGGGACTAAACTGAAAGATTTGAAAGTTTGTTGAGGAACTAAATTGAAATATTGAAACCTTTTGTGATTCCAACCACAATTTTTAAACCTTTTGGGAGTTGTTCTGAAATTTTATCTAGTTCATTCCTTCATCAATTTGTACTTTCAAAAGATTCTGGGTTTTTTTGTAATTTTAACTAAATTCAAACAAATCACATCTATAATCAAAACAAGTTTAATGTTTAAAAAAGTCACTTATGTCACCATAAATCCAAACACAAATCACATTTATAATCTAACTTTTTTTCAATTTGACTTTTACAAAAATCATATTGAAAAAAAAAATCATTTCTCCACCGCTAACCTAAACAGGCCCTAAGTCAAACTAATGGTCAAATTTAACATTTCTAACTAAAGGGGTAAAATTGCTATGTTTTAAAGATTTATAGGGTAAACTTATTTTTTTAAAAAACTTTCGGATATCCATCGCTCATAAACAAAAACTAAATAGACTTTATCCTTTAAATTTATGAGAGAGTGTTGCCTACACCTCCAAGACTTATGTTATAAGTTTGTTTGGATGAGTGATGAAAAGACTTATAAATATTTATATACGTAAGTCGAGACAACACTCCTCTTACATACTTACCTACCGTATATATCATAAATATGATTAAAAATTTGTTTTTAGATACTCTAATTACTGTTTCAAACCACCACAAATATATTATCTTGCACTCGCTCTATTGAAACAACCAGTCCCATCAACATTAAGTAAAAGTGTAAAATTGTTGATTTTAAAATCCTAATTTCCCGTTGTATTGAGCCAAGGAAAATGAAAATTTCGGATGCCCATTTGGAAGTATGACCCAAAAATGCAAACTTTCAATTGTGTTTAATTGCCCAGCATTTATTGCATTACGGCATCAACGACCAAAGTTTCTTGCCCAGCATTGATTTCTCTAGCCATAGAAAGAGAGTACAAAAGTTTCTACGGTTTGAAATTTTAAAATAGTAATTAGAATTTTTAATCATGTTTTTTAATCATAATTTATATAATATAAAATAAATTATATGAGAATAGTTGTCTCGATTTATGCGCATAAACCTAAAAATATTTTTCAATTATGGTAATAAGTTAAAACAAACAAACAAAATTAATTAATAATTAAAGCAATAAAATAATTGTCAACTTATCAGTATCAAAAATGGTAAACCACGACTTTACAAAATGAAACGAACTTAGGATGCTTAGCCCCAATTATTGAGCGATTAAGCAAAAAGTAAGAAAAAATCTTGTATTGTACAAATTAAAGGGGATCAGCATTTGCATTGCATGGACCAAAAAGGAAGGAGAGAGAGAGAGGGTAGTTACAGATGAAAACGGTGATCATATGAAGAACTTGTGGTGTGTAACAGTAAATTTGGTTTGCCTCCAAAGTCAGGTTCACCAAAGTCAGATAAACTCTGGCAGTACATGGGCCCACGTGGGTCCCAAAGACAGATCATTTTTATCTTTCAAGTGTTTGGATCTCTCTCTCTCTCTCTTTTTTGGTCAGTTTCGGTTTTTGTGTTTTTTATTTATCTGGTTTTGAATCCCGTGTCCTTTGCATGCTCTTAAAACTATTCTGCTTCTTTCCCAAAATTTCTTTTGGAATTTAAGTAGTGCTGCAACTTGCAGCGAACAGAACAGCTATTATTATTATTAATTATTTTTTTGCCCCCAAGTTCTGTATTTTTACATGCTCACTTTATAGACTCTCTCTCTCTGTTATTATGTTCTCCTCTTATGGATATGAAATCATCTAACTTTTCCTCTCCACCTTCTTTTGAATCCCTTACGGTGAATTGTTATTCATCATTGTCATGTCCTTCACCAGGCCCTCTGTTTTTTTTTTTCATTTTTTTATTCACAATATGTTCCTATCTTATATATTTAAATTATATAAATAATTGATAATTAATTAATTGACATGACTGGATCAATCTATCCCTTTCAAATCAAATGAACAGAGGTTGTCGCCGGTCAATGCCAAAGCATTGTTTTTTTCCCTACTGCCTTGTAATTTTTTTGGCCATAGTTTGCTATCTTTTTATTTGAACTTATAAATTTTGTGAGCAAAATTATCTTGATTCAAACTTTTTTTAATCATTATTTCAAGCGTTGCAGCAAATGGGGTCAGCTTGTACAATACAAGCAGATTTCACTGAATAGATTTCTTGTTGGGCCACTCGTTGCCCAGGGAAAATAATTTCTTGTTATCTTTTAATTTCTTAAAAAAAATTATGAGAACTTTCTTTTTCAGAGAATGTGGGGGCATGTCCTTTTTTTTTATTAGATTTGTACAGAACAAAATTCCAACTCCTAAATTTTGTAGTGTAGATTTATATTTCTGTTACAGACAACGTTTACTATTTTTATATTATGAACAACTTGGATAAGATAAAATTAATATCCTGAGAGAATTTTATCAGC
The DNA here is from genome assembly GCA_037074505.1 of Albizia julibrissin. Classification (NCBI taxonomy): domain Eukaryota; kingdom Viridiplantae; phylum Streptophyta; class Magnoliopsida; order Fabales; family Fabaceae; genus Albizia; species Albizia julibrissin. The sequence continues at coordinate 10,764,190 of CM073484.1, forward strand.
ATATTGTATTGATTTTACGTAAATCCAATTCTTAATCCCAAAAGGTAAAAGCAAAGCAAATTTTTAAAGTTCTATGTATAGTAAATTGCTTATAATTATTTTCTTCCCAATGTTTAGTAAAATTGAAGGGAAGAAAAATAATTTTGAATGCTTACATTGGTTTTTTGTATTTGTTGACCAAATAAGCTCACCCCAAGTTAGATATAATAGACAAATAGGCTGCTCTTTCTTAAGATTAACTAAACAAAATTTGAATTAAATTTTTCTCTAATGTTTTGAATTCAAAAGTTACGAAAAAAAACTGGAATCTGAAACTACAGGAAGGTCCATTAAAAAAATGGAAAAATGATTGTCTTGTAATTCGTGTGTCAATGTGAATATACCTATTGACCTAGTGTATATATGTCCAATATATGCACTTAAATATATAGTATTAGCCAACCTTTCAAGTGATTAGATGTAAATTTGGAACCAAAAGAATAAATGAAAGGAATGTAGATCGTTTGGTTCCCATCATTCTTTTCCTAAAAAAGAAGATTAGGTCGCATGCAGCCCCAATTTGAAACAGACCAATATGGTTGTTCCTAAGCTTTCAATAGGTTTAGCCCTAATCATGTACTTGCTTTTTTAAACCTATATATTTGACATTCTCGCCCAGACATTGTAGTTAACAGGTCTAAATAATTCAAAGTCTTTGGAAGAATTATTGTGCAATCCCACGTAGACATACTATATTATATTGAATCGGCGAAGTCATTTTCAACTGGCCATCCTTCAGCAAGCCCGCGCACATAAATATATGACACCTTTGAATTTGATACTTTGCATATGCAGCGCTCCCTGTTCAAGTTTCAAACCTTATTTTCAAACGTTACGGCGGAATCACCTTTATTAGTTGTTACGTTTTTTAAATCCATAAACTGTATCCCATTAGGCATTAGCTCCTTTCGAACTGTAAAGTTCTTTTCACTGTCCTGTGCATTAATTATATATATGTCATTAGTATTGTTTCTCCCTCTTCATGCCTCTAATTATTTGATTTTTATTTACGTGAAAAAAATGTGAGTGTGTGATATATATATATATATATATATATATATATATATATATAGTATGACAAACGTAACCCTTGTACGTAGCTAGGTTGATCAATGATTACCTAAAAAAGGATTTTATAAAAAATATTATAATTAATAAGATTAGTTTCAAACTCAAGAGTGGGTGTAATTTCTTATTATATTTCTTCATCTACTTCAAACAAATTGTTAAAGATATCAATAAAATGATTAAGGTGATAAGTGACCTCACTTTCATAACATGGAGAACACATTTTTCAGTTTTGATAATTGTACTTATTAAAAAAAGTGAAAATCCTTTGTATTTTAAATCTCAAAAGATATTAGTCTATAAAATTTAAAGTGGCTTGAAAATACCATTAGAATACTAGCTTTTATTCAAGGTTAACTGTGGAATTTAGTAAAGTAGTGCATCAAGTGATGATACACTTTTATTTCATGAAATCTGGGAGATGCTGACACAATATGCATGGTTGATGCCCTACAGGTAAATCAACCCATAACTACATGAACACTAACATCTTCTTGAAACGCAAGAGATCATTATTTGTCTGGAGAGAATCATAAACAAGATCCAAATAACTACCTTCCCACGCACTACAAGACTAGCTATATAATCACAAAATAGTTGATGTTAATTCAACATCGAGGCTGATGAGCTAAATTACCATACTTCGTCATCACTTTGTCTTGGCGTTTAAGAAAGCTGATATTTGGACCTTAATTTATAATTATCTCTCTTCATTCATGCCATATAGGCAACTTTTTCTGGGGTTAACCAAAGATCTCAGCTAATTTGAGGACAAGCTCGTGAACTTTTTCAGGGTCTGGATAGGTTTTGGCAACAGAGGACTTCTGCAAGCATCTCTTCAACCAGGATGAGAATTTGGGGCAATGGTCTTCCAATTTGAATGCCCCAATCTTCTCATAAGCATGAAACCAAGAGGTTGGACCCAATGCTATGATGTCTACATACCCAAAAGCATCACCACCAAAGAAATCTTTGTCACCTAGAGCTCCTTCTAGGTTCTTCACAACTTCAATCAAGCTCTTCACGGCCGCTTCTCTCTCTTCTGCTCCCTTGCTTAGCCAGATTCCCTTTCCAGTTTCAAATACCTATTAAAAATACAAAAAACCACACAAAATTAGGGTTTTAGTTTTTAAAATTCAACGTGGATCACATTCTTCATATAAGTAAAAAGGGTTAAGGTGTAAATTTGCTCCGGATGTTTTCGCTGAGTAGCAATGTTACCCAGTAAAATTTTTTTTACGTTCAATGTTACTCTGAAAATATTAAAATAGAGTAGTGTTCCTTTTGTTAAAAAGTTAACAATCAACTTCAATTTTTTTTAATGGTCAATACTAAATTTTTAAAGGTATGGGGCAATATTGATATGTTTTGCAACTTTTGGGATGACATTAATTAATACCTGAAAAAAATTTTGAGACAACATTGTGACTCTGCAAAAACTTCCAAAACAAATATGTATATTAACGCTGAGTAGAAACATGTGAGAAACATACTGATTTGTCAATATAGTCAGCCCAGAAACGAGCTTGGGCACGCTCGTATGGGGTGGTTGGAAGCAGAGGTTTGGAAGGAAATGCCTCGTCAATATAAGCAACAATATTTGCAGACTCCACCACAGGCTTCCCATTATGAAGCAAGACAGGCACTTTCTTGTGAATGGGATTAGAGTTGAGGAGAAGCTCACTCTTTTGTCCAAGCAAGTTCTCTTCTTCCCTGCTCTCATAAGCCACACCCTTTTCTTCAAGAGCGATTCTGGCTCTTTGGCAAAATGGACTTGCCCAGAAGTCCAAAAGAACAACTGCTCCCGCCATGTAATTTGCTTTGTTTTGATCTCTGAATTTTCTAGTTGGTTAATTGTATGACGATAAGAGAATGGGAGGGATGATTTAATTTATAGAGGAATAGTTTAGTATTAAAGTGATATCTTCAAGGGTTTACAACGTTGGAGGTTCTTTGGTTTCGCCAATCCACAAAGTTGCATTGTTCTCGTGAGTGTCATTTTATCTTGTGTTTCCTTGTTTGGATTTTCCTGGCCTTAATTATATTACTTGATTTCAATAAAATTTGCCACCCAAAGGAAGGGCATATTCTTTACGGCCGGCCAAGAAGACTCACCATTTCTTTTTTGTGCTGCCCAGAGGGAAATCCAGCCATTATCATGCAGATTTCCATGATATTACGATGATACTAGTGTCCATGTCCCACCAACAAAGTTCATTCAGTAGTTAAAAGAGTTGGTTCATAGCTGAAAATTCATTTCATACTGTTGATATTGATATAAGGACTTTGTTGATAAATGATGTATCTATAAGTATTACTTCTGTAAACACTTTTTTTGAACCTAAAAGCATGCCGCATGATCTTAATGAACCCGATAATCCAACTCACATAAATTAACTTTTTAAAATCATCAAAAGTGCAGGTGTTCTCATTACTTATACCATTGAACCTTGAAATGAGGATTGAGGAATTGGAGGACCTCTGCCCCATATTATAACATCACTCTTAACCATCTGACCAGAACAATTGGCTCATTAACTTTATTTGAAAACTAAAGATTTTTCTAACTTTACCCATATTTAAAAATATAGAAAAAAAACTACATTAGATTTTAAATTTTGTCCCAATAAAATGTAACTGGGCTAGTATTTGAAAAAAAATTATTAATAACTCAGACCTAATTATTTTTCACGATTAGTATGCGTTAGATAAAAATATCTTATATTTAAAATAGAGATAGTATAATTTATTAAAGTTCGTATATATTATCCATATGTGTGTGTATTTCTTATTCCTATATTAGTAAGCAGGGGTCAAACGAGTTCACCAAATATACTATAATTAACAAAATTAGTAACAATGATTACACAACGTGATGCACGGCGTTCTACAGCACAACCGGTACGCTAAACTAAATATAAAAAGGGATTAGTGTCTGAAATCTCAAAAAGTCTCTTTAAATTGTATTCCTTAAAAGGATATAAGAATCTTGCTCCCTCATACATGCACGGACCACCGCTCTAAAGATAAAACTACAGACAAAATTATCGTTTCCCCTTTTTGACGTGGATCCATTAATCAATACTCAAAATAATAAAATCTTCATCCAGCCACATTATTGTTCATACATAGCATGACTTGTTTCTCATATTTTTATATAATAATGTACAAAAATTGTACAATTTCATTATTACTCTTCATGTCTATTGTATAACTTAGTTTTAGGTGAAAGTCAATCCTAAATGTAACATATTTTTCATTTGATCTCTATGTTTATCATTTTTATTTAAATTAATTTATCTAACTTATAAATTGAAAAGTAATTTAATATTATCCAGAAGTATTTTAGAAATATTATGTCATATATATTATAATTAAATAATTTAATCAATTTCTTTACTCTCCCCAAATTAGATATGTAAATTACATTAAGGACTATATAGGAGTGCTAATTATCTTTTCAACTCTATCTTTTATTTTATTAGCAACACAGAAACATGCCTTCTTACATTTATATTAATTTTCATATTAAGATTTCAATTTGTTAAGATTAAATTTAATTAAGTGATTTATTTTTTTTCAAAATTCAAAATTCAAAATTCATAATTTAAAATATAAAAAATAAATTTAGATTGTCTGAATCAAATATAAACAATTTAGAGAGGTGAGGAAAGTATAAAGTGTGTTTCATATGAATTACTTTTGGTTAATCCGTTCTATAAAATTCTCTATACATATATAATATGTTCATTTGATTCTTTATTTGGTTGATCAAAATATAGTTAGCAGCTGCACGTGCCCATGGCATTACACATATCAATTAGTATCTCAAAAACAATCCCGAAGACTGCTATTGTACTGTACGTGTGCTTGGAGTTGAACTGAACAAAAACCATAAGAGAATTAATTAATTAATTAATTATTATTTAATAGAATAAATTTGGGAAAAGGGCAAGTTTCATTTTAGAGGAGTGAGCCCATTTGGACACAAGGAGGACAAGGTGGTCGGTTGTGGAACCGGCACAACAGCAACAAAGCTTCATTCCCCATAAACTAGTGATATACGTACGTACGTAATAGAATTATATGCACACATCACAACTATGTTACTACACAACACAATGTCTCATCCACACACAAATATTTATGTGTGCTAGACACACTTTTTTAATTCCTCACTCTATCATTTCAAATAGTGACTTCATGGAACTTGTGTGGAGCAACCAATTGCCGTAACGTTCACTGTATAAGCCCACCATGAATATTGCCTCCAATTAACACACACGTACAGCATTTGAGCTGTTTCTTAGGACCTATATCAATGAATCTTTTAGTATTATATTTCATACCAACTCATGTTTTTGTTGAAAAGTCCAAGGGAGTAGTGTCGCCAACTCAAGAGAAATGATTGACAAATGAACGAATAATTGGGACATATATATATGTTGACTCACTTTTGAACGATTTGATAGGTCTATTCTCTACCCTACTTGGCCCAACCCTATGAATATATCACAATGCTCGTATTCTGCATGTACAGAAAACCTATATATACATACACAGATCAAATAGCAGTAGGCACTTAAAATAGTTTGAACAGGATGAAGAAGATTCAGCATCGTCCAAGGTCAGTTGTTACAGTGACTCGAGGAGGTAAAAGAGAACAATAAAGGTTCATGATTTTAGTACATGAAAATGACTACGAGAGAGAACTTTAGGACTTGAGATAAGTTTGGCAGAGAAGTTGAATCAAGATTGACCATAGCACAGTAAATCATTCCAGGGTAAGTAATATAGTGATTTGAATAAGAATTAGTGGTAAAAGGGAGTGGTTTGACATGTTTATTAGGATGCTTCCTCTGAGGTCAGCATGCCACTTGAACGATTTGGCGATAGATCATGTATTGGACTCATTCAAAAGATTCTGTCTTAACTTGTTCTTCATTGGTTTATCTTAATTATGTCCTTTAGTGGATTAATGTCTCTAATTAACGTTGTTTTTTATACCTTTTTCTCATTTATATATACATGCTTCACAGAACTTTGACTATTAATTACCTGTCTTTCATGTGAAATCCCATGTATCTAGTTATGACTTCTTCTCCTGTCTATCTTCTATTATACACGTACAGAATATTATTATAATATGTTCTGTGGTTGTTACTTAAGGACAGAAATTCTTACTTAGTTTTGACCACTTAATTGCTTTGGTGATTAAATGCCAAGAAAGATCATCCAACAGTTAATATAATAATAATAACTCGAACACAGCACAGGTTGAAATTTGGACCTGTTGCTGACATAATGACAAAAATTATTTGGATCAAACTTCTGGGACTATGTGAATGGCCTTGTTGTAAAAATCAATTCTTTAAATTGTTTGTTTATAACATAGATTGTGCAGCCATCAAAACTCATAACTTAATATATATATTATATTTAAACATTGAGGCCCTCACCTAATATGATTGTCTTTTAGGATAGTCGGTGCAAGGTAACATAGTAAAGAACGCGACTTAAACAAAATTATCCGAATTCTTAGAGTAAAGTATCTCGAAATTAATATGTTAAATTAATGCAATATTTAATCATTGAGATTTTCCATATACCAACCAATCTGTTTAAGATGCATATGTTGCCGGAAAAAGCTACTTGAAGCCAAAAAAATTACAAAAGTTTGTTAAATAAGTAAATTATCTAATAAATTAACCTTAAAAAATTGAAAAAAAATTAGTGATTAACAATTGGATTCGATTTGAAAACCACCCTCACTATGAACATGTTTAAATTAAAATAATACTTCTTTCGATTCTATGTATAAGACCCTATAATTGGTTCTTAACAGTTAACATATATAGGATCTTTTTCAAAATTTAATGAAATATTTATGACTAATTACAAAAAAAAAAAATATCCTCCCGAAAGTTATAAAAATTTATGATATTTAATTTAATTTACTAAAACTATGTTTTTTAATCTCATAAAAGTAGTTAAAATTATCTTATATACAATAAAAAATGACAGAAGGGAGCATTTTAAAAAAGATTCTTTGTCTTGATGACACAAGCTAGAGATCATACACACACACATATATATTCAAAACAAGGAATAATAGTTGAGGGCATGAGAGCAAGTTTTAAATGGAACTATCTTTCTCTCCTCAATAGGCTTGTTAGACACTCAAGAATAGATTATCTATGTATAGCCTAGACAAGCGCATGCCTATGGAACAAGTTACAAAAACATGGGCTTTACTACTGTTTGTGTGAGAGAGAGAGATAGAGAGAGAGTTGGATTAACGTTGTTGCAGTGGCAGGCTTGTATGAATAATGAATAATATTGGTATGTTTGTTAGTTTCTCAAGTGAGAGTCCGAGGTGTGGGATCCATGGCTATGAAATGGTCTGCTACACCCAGACATGATATGATTGCAGCTTCTTTATGCATCATTCTGGCCATTATGTTTCATTCTGGGCTTGTATTCTCCTTTGTCAGCCTCACAGTAACATTTGTTCCCAATGTTATAGTATTAAATCTTCATATTCTATATTATTCAACTGTTATTTTCTTTTGCCATGTTATGCTACAGCTTGCAACTGACGGTCGATCGTACGATCCAAAAATTTAATAATAATAATAAGGGTAAAAGAATTTGTCGTGCATATATCAGTCAGAGTAAAAAGAGAAAGGGAGACAATAGTTAGACAGTCATATTTGTAAAACAGTTTTTATTTTTCTTTTGTCATGTTATGTTCACGTAGTTCAAACTAAAGTCAATATAATGTCACTGGCTTTTTAGTTTTTATTCAAGGGTGATCCTGGACTTCGATAAACAAGTACTGCATCAAAGGAGAGGAAAAAAAAATATTTCATAAGATTTGTAAGATGATGATTGATGCGTGCCCTACACCTAAATTAGTCCACAAGTTCATGAACAGTGACAACTTTATAAAACACTAAGAGGTATAGTTATTTGTTAAGAGAGAATTATATATGCATATGAATATGATTTAGCTTATCAAGCTAGCATTTTTATGAATTCAGCGTAGAGGAGAGGAAGAACATTCGTGTGAGTAAATCAAAGGGTTTGTATTCAATATCATTATTGGTTCTTACCATGTGATAAAATTTTGTTTTTAATTTCAATAGTTTCAAATCGTTAGTTTTAATTCTTATAATTTTATAAGGTTTTGGTCTGAATTTAAGTATTGAGACAAAAATCAAAATTCATTAAAAATATAGAGACCAACCGTTAAATTGAGACAAAATTCTTATAAAACTATAAGGACCACAACCAATTATCTAAAATTACATGAATCAAAACTAAAATTTAATTAAATTGTGAGGAATGACAATACTATTAACCCTAAATTAAATCATGGTAGAAGCCTACCGTTTTGTGACTTCTGTCAATGTAGTCAGCCTAGAAGCGAGCTTGGGCATGCTCGTCTGGGTTGGTTGGAAGCAAAGGTATGGAAGGCCAGGCCTCATCAATGTAAGCAACAATGTTTGAAGATTCTATTACTTGTTGGCCATTAATGTGTAGTAACACAGGGACTTTCTTGTGAATAGGGTTAGAGTTGAGAAGAAGGTCACTCTTTCAGCCTAACAAGTTCTCTTCCCTGCTCTCAGAAGTCACACCCTTTTCTTCAAGAGCAATTCTGGGTTTTTGGCTCTCAAACCAAATGGACTTGCCCAAAAGTCCAAAAGAACAACTTCACTTGCCTTTGACGTGATAGATTTCCTTTAATCTCTGAGTTTTCTTGTTGGTTGTGTAATTGAATGTTGGGTTTTAATTTAAAGAGGAATGCTTTGGCATTAAAGTGATATCTTCTATATGCATGCAATGTCGGATGTTCTTAGTTTCACCACTCACAAAGTTGCATCATTCTTGTGAGTGTCAATATACCTTTTTCCTATTGGATTTCTTTACCTTTTATATATTTTTTTAATCTATCCCATTGTATGATTTCGATTTATTAAGATTAAATTTATGTAATTTTTATTTTTATTTGTTACAAATAAAAAATGGAAAAAATGATAAAATTTTTTTTTCAAATTTAAGATTCACCTTTACAAATTAAAAACATTAAAAAAATTGAAATTGTGTAAATCAAATCTAAACAATTTGGTGAAGTGAGGAAATCAAAAGTATATTTTTATACTCGCTTTGCTTACGTTCAAGAAAATTCTTATATACGGAATGTAATGAATTACATAATAGAATCATATACAACCCACCCAGCTTTTTTGGTTGTTTTTTTTTTCAACCCACCCTGTTAAGAGTCATCAGTCATCACCAGTAATTTGCTTAGGCCTCCAATTGAGACAAAATTTAGATGGATTAAACTTCTGGACCATGTTAATTATCCAATCAAATCTTAATATATCGTTTAAACTTCGAGGCCCTCGCCTAATAGAATTTTCTTATACTATAGCCTCTCCCACTTGACATTGTAAAAAACGGCTTGAAAAAAACTTATCTGAATTTTTAGAGTGGAAGTCTCTCTAAATAAACATATGTAAGATTAATGCAATATCTAATAATGAGAATTGAGATTTTCGCTCTAAATATATGAAGATAAGCTGTTGGAGCGTTGGGGGGTAAGGCACGCAAGTACTCTGCTTAAGCCTCCAATCGAGAAACTTGAGTTAGTGTTGCGGGAGGCCTATGAATGAATGTTACTCCCATTTTAGATTTAAACATTTTCTACGAAAATCAATTATCTATATTTTCTGTAGTTTTAACTTAATTATAATTTAATTTATAAATTTTAAATCAGTGCAAGTCAACCTCTATAGGTTTGACTAAGTTGAAATCTTAATTTTAACTCAGGCAACTCAAATTTATAGTTTTGAAAGTTCCTTCATTTTACAAAATAAAATTATAAGGACAAAAGTTACTTTTAAATTTAGGGGCTAATCTTTAAATAGTTATCGAATCAAACTTAATTTAAAGACTGAGTTACTATTAAGACAAAATTATGAGCCAAATGATTAATTTTTCCTTCTTTTGATTCATTTCATGTTTATCTCACATAGTATTTATACATTATTATATTGGTTTGTATTCTAAGTTTTTTTTTTTTTGGCCTGGGCCTTGTATTCAAGGTTGATACTTGACTTTGGTAAACAAGTACTGCATAGAGGAAAAAAATTTTATTTCATGAAATTTAGAAGATGCTGAAGCATGGTTGATGCGCTATACCTGAATCCACACACAATTTCATGAACATAGACAGTTGTTCATAAAATCCTAGAGGCAGTCAATCATCTGTTTAGAGAGAATTATAAAACAAAATCCAAATGATAACTTTTCTTTGCTCTAAATGACTAGTTAGATAATCACAAAGTATGATACACAATTCAACTTAAAAGCTGAACTGAATAACCACACCTTGTCATCACTCTTTTTTTTTTTTTTTCCATATGTCATCACTCAGTCCTAGAGTATAAGAAAGTTGACGAGTTGACGTTTATATACATAATTCTCTCTCTTTATTCCTGCCACATGTAACTTTTACGTGAGGTAATTAACCAAAGATCTCAGCTAATTTGAGGACCAGCTGGTGAACTTTTTCAGGGTCTGGATAGGTTTTGGCAACAGAGGGCTTCTGCAAGCATCTTTTCAACCAAGATGAGAATTTGGGACAATGGTCTTCCAATTCGAATCCCCCAATCTTCTCATAAGCATGAAACCATGAGGTTGGACCCAATGCTATGATGTCCACATACCCAAAAGCATCACCACCCAATAAATCTTTGTCACTTCGTGTTAGTAAATGTGAATCACATTCACATAAGTAAAAATGTGGGAGAATCATATTGATTTGTCAATATATAGTCAGCCCAGAAACGAGCTTGGGCACGCTCGTATGGGGTGGTTGGAAGCAAAGGTTTGGAAGGGAAGGCCTCGTCAATGCAAGCAACCATATTTGCAGACTCCAACACACGTTGATCTTTGTGAAGCAAGACAGAGACTTTCTTGTGAATGGGATTAGAGTTGAGTAAAAGCTCACTCTTTTGTCCTAGCAAGTTGTCTTCTTCCCTGCTCTCATAAGCCACGCCCTTTGCTTCAAGAGCGATTTTGGCTCTTAGTCAAAAAGGACTTGCCCAGAAGTCCAAAAGAACAACTGTCTTCGACATGTTAGCTTTGATTTTATGTCTTTTAGTTTCCTTTGTTGGTTAATTGTATTATGATAAGAGAATGCACGAGGGATTTAATTTATAGAGTAATAGTTTAGTGTTAATTTGATGTCTTCAAGGTTTACAGTGTTGGGGGTTATTGGTTTCGCCAACCTCCAAAGTCGCGACTTTTTCGTGAGTGTCTTTTACTAGAGTTTTCCATCAAATGGAACGCCATATTCTTCACCACCGGCCAAGAAGATCCATCATAGTAATTCTTCAATTATTTTTTTCTCGTTTTGCTACTGAAAGAGAAATTTGTTTCTGGGCCCTGAGTCTAGAAACTGCCCTGTCCCTTGTGATAGAGGAATGGTTATATTGCTTGGGAAAGTGTGATACAAGTAATAACTCATAGAGTAGTTAAGTAGTTTTAGATGTAACTAATATTTGTTAAGCTTATACTTGAGTGTAACTAACTTGTAACCAAGTCACTGGACACGGCTAGATCTCTGACTTATATATACTATATAAATATTACAGCTTATACAATCAATACAATCATTCTCTCATTTTCATCTCTATTATCTTCTTCATCTATTCCTTCTAAACCCATTCTTCCTCTGAATCCTTTATGGTAATCAGAGCATCCAAAATTCTGAGGAAATGTCATCATCATCAACAACTCAACCTTCTTCTACCCAGTCTAAGCATGAAGTCGCCACATTCTCGCATCTAATCTGTCAAACTAGATGAGACCAATTTCCTAATCTAGAAACATTAAGTAGTTTCGGCCATTCGAGGTCATAATCTACAAAACTTCATCGACATATCGGTGAGACCTCCAATCAAGTTTCTTACCAGTGATGAGGATCCCGAAGGCTAGCGCATCAATCCTCTGTATCAAGATTGTGAGCATCAGGGTCAGCTCCTTGCGTCCTGGTTATCTTATTCTATGACTGATCCAATGCTCACTTGAATCGTTGGATGTCAAACTTCGCTGCAAATTTAGGAGAAACTCCACAGTCACTTTGCTTTTCAAACACGAGCAAAGGTTCAGCAGCTGAAATGGCAGCTTAAAACTGTCAAGAAAGGTAGTCTTGCTGCTAATGAATATCTTCTGAAGATTAAATCGATCACTGACGCACTCGCTAGCATCGGCCATCCAGTTAGTGATGCCGATCACATTGAAGTAATCTTCGAGGGCCTTACCGAAGAACATGATCCTTTAATAACAAGTGATCTTACAAAGAGAAGAAATAAGCGTACTAGCACAACGGGCCATAGGATGCCAACGAATTTGAAATCAAGCAATTTTCCCTTCCTTAAATGCGATAAAATATCCGTTTAATTAATCTGCAACTGACACATTAATCATCTTAAATAATTATTTAAACTGACCATTTAATTGTATTCATAACTATCATAACGTGCATTAACTAACAAGTTAATTATCATTAAATGTGTTTAAGCATGCTCAATGATATGGTGATTTGTGGCCTATAAAAGGGGTATGAGATTGAAGTTCAAGGCACACCTGTTCTCAGCTTTCAGGCATCTCTCTTCTCTCTTATGGTGTTCTTCCTTGTTGAGTTCTTTGGTGGGAAGGATTCAGTAGTTATGGAATAGCTCTTAAAGACATTGTACTCAAACACAACTTGAATCGACCGTTTTCTGCAATTGTTGCTATCAACAAGATGTACATAGCATTAGGAAGGAGGTGGAAGATCCACCTAATTGCATAAGAATTTAAGTGTTGCCGCCAACAATCTCAATATCAGATCCAACTCGTCTAAATTTTTTTCCTATCAAAGAAATTAGTTTCTTGGCCAATACGGAAGCAAACTGACATCATTACATGTGGATGACATTTACGCCTCCTCCTGGTAAACAAATTGCAGTTAAACGGTTAAACATAAGCGGAAGCACCTGACAATTTTGGGGCTTGAATTTTCATAACAGGTAAAAACGAGACATTTTATCTGCATTCATTGGGCCCATAATTTGAGCCCAATAACTAATTCATCTGCCCTCATATAATACACGGATCAAGTGAGGACTAGAGGGTCTTGGGCTATTGTTAATTAGTTACAGTATGATAGAAGTATAGAACCCAAGAGAGCGAGGCAAAAACAACACTGAAAAATGAGAAGAAACTCAACCAGTAGGCAAAACCACACCACAATTGAATTACGTTATAACATTATTTCTCTTGAGAACTGAATGAAGCGCCAAGGGTGTCATGTTGATTGATTAAGATGAACAGTTTTCTCACGTGTCACAGGCTCCAACGACATTGGGTAAAGCAAGAACTGAATGAAGTCACAGCAGTGGGGACAGAAGAAATTACACTGATATAGCTTTTAACAATAGTTTGGGGAGAAAAAAGTGAAAAAAAAAAAAGATTTTTTAATAGATTATGAAAAAAAATGATTTTGATAAAATGAGAATATTTGGGTATTGGGTTGGGAATAAATTTTTTAGTGGTCAAATAACCAAAAAGGACATTAGTTTTTGTAATAATTACACATAGAGTATAAGATTATATTTTATTAACAATAAGAGAAAAAAACTCCTAACAGCGTTAATTCAAATTTAATGAATTTTTTTTAAAAATTTACACATTTTTTAATTATTCATTGTTATTTTTGCCCCTTCCAAAACTTATTTGTACCAAACGCCCCTCACGAAAAACTTAGTTCTTAAATTTATACCTTAACCCAATATTTAACATTAAATTTTTTAATAAATACAAAAAAATGAAATAAATTTGTCTATATGTGATATTAATTAATTTAATTAATTTTTTAATATAGTCAAAAATAAAAAAAATTAATTAAATTTCAAAAAAAATTAATATTAAACTTTTTTTTAATTAAATTTCTAAATTTTTAAATTAAATTTATTTGAAAAGAAAAACATATCACATATGAGAGAGAGAATTAAAAAAAAAAAGGATAGGGGGAGAGATGGACGTGGGTGTCACAAGATTGAAAAAAAAAAAGTAATCAAACCAACCCGTGGGGCCATCAGTATGTGAAAAGATAAATGAAAGAGAGGTGTGGGCCCACTAACAAGGAAAAAAAAAAGATTTTCTCAAAATCATGGTTTTGGGACAAAACATGATTCTGCAAAAAAAATTGGGTATTCGGCAATTCCTCAAAACCATGGTTTTAAGGAAAAAACACTTTTTTCATCTGCATCCAAACACACTCTAAAATGAAAAGATAAAATGACGAAAGAAAGAAGATCTTCCTCTACCCCACACTAGCATTCCAGAGGCCAGACTCTCCTCTCCCTCATGAAAGAGATGACTAAAAGTAGAGTTAGAAAAACGGGCCGAACCTATCGGGCTGGCCCGTTCAAACTCTGAATTTGTAAGGGCGAGGTTTAAAATTTTTGTATCAAAAGTGAAAGCAGACCTCAAAAGGCCGGCCTTGTAGGGCCGATAACCAAAAAAAACCGGCCCTTTTAAGCTCGTATATATATTTTTTATTTTTTAAAATTATTTATATGATAATTATATTATTTATTTATTATACTTTATTAATGATATTGCAAATATTTAGTTGATATTATCTTTTTTAGAATTAAGTTTCATAAGAATATCTTGTATTAAGAATCCTAAAAATTTAAAACTTATAAAAGATATTTCTTATTTCATAAGTATTCTTACCAATTTTATACTGTTTGACTTATTTTCTAGCTATTGTTTTATTTATATCTTGTGTTGTTTATTTTATTGACTATTTACACTTTTTAAGACATATTTATAAGAAGTATTTTTAATTTTATTAAATCTTCTCATTAATTATTTATAATTGTGTTATGTAGATAACAATTTACCTTTAATTATAACTTAATTAATATGTTTGTTGTATGATGCGTACCGTTTACACCTTAATTTCAATAATTTTTATGTTTAATTAGGATTTTTATTGTTATAATATTTTAAAAAACTAAAAAAAATAATAAAAGACCACTTTTTAAACCCTGACCCTTAACCCCTGATTCGTTAAAGGATGAATCGACTATTTTTCCCAACTCTAACTAAAAAAGTCGAAAGTAAGAGAAGACGACACACACCCATAGCTGCACCTACACTCCCTACTCATATGACCTCCTTTTTACTTACAGTCAAGAGCCTGAGGATTAACCCTTTGAACCATTAGTGTCACCTCCTTTTATCCCATTTTTCTGTCCTTTTGCCACTCCCTTACATCTCTCTGGACATGATCAGGTAGCAATCGGATGTTGGGTCTTATCATGGATTTTACTGTCATTCTTGTGTTCTAGAGACTCGAGTTCCAACCTCGAACCAAGGAATACATCCATTGAATAAAGTTGAACTAACTTCATTAAGGTATGCATAAGCATAATCTATAATTTCATTAAGGTATGCATAAGCATAATCTATAATTTGAATGCCTCCATATGTATTTTTCATTCATGATTTACGAAATATGAGATAATTTTTATGATCTATGAGATAATTTTTACGGTCTATAAAATAAATATGTAGAGAAAATTTATCTCAATTTATATAAATCAGACTTATACATAAACCCAATTCAAACCACACAAACCTTATAGTAGCATCATTTTATTGCCTTGTAATTTGCATGGACAACTGGGGAAAAATACTACATAATCTACAGTTCAAAGTAGGAAAAAAGAATTCCAACAAATACCAAAAAGGACCTACATGTACTATACTACCTAGTAATATTTGGGGGTAAAAAAAAAGGTCACTTGCGAAATTACTTATAGAAAAAGACAGGTTTATGAATATGAACATCAGGAGAATCAGCAGCTGAAAAATGCATCAGACACGTCAAAAACTTCAGCCTCCTTTTCTGGGGATTGCTTGAGGAGGACCTATAATGAAAGGCGAATGCTTTGGCCATCCCTCTCCTGTGCTGTTATAGGAAAGGGCTGATTTTCTCTCTCTGCTAAGAATTTTTTATATGGCACAAACCCTTTAGACCTCACCAATAATTCAGATATGGTTGATGGTCCTCTGGGTGTTATCAAGGCGCTAAAAAGACTCAATTTTTCTCCCTTTCCAGAGAAATGCATGTGACTTCTGGCTTCAACATCATCTGGGTTTTCATCATTAATGTCACCATCATTTACAGAGCTAGTCATGTTTGAACCACCCCAAGATAATTCCTTTTCAACTTTATCTTCAACTAGAGTTCTCCTAGGAGCAAAACCAGCAGGAGCTTCTGTTTTATCAGAATTCTTCTTTGTTGGACAACAATCTATAGCCAGAAGATTAGCCCCAAAAAGCTTAACAACCCGACCACAAGGTTCCTCTGCTGCGTCTTCTTTGGCATAAACACTTTCCTTAGGGAAAAGCTCAAATTTCTGAACAGAACAAACACAGCCATATTATATAAAGCTTTATTTATTTTTTTATTTTTTTGGGGTATTGCTATAGGTGTTGATGATCAAACAGATTAGATCAGGAAATACCAGAGGAGTTTGTGGATCAAGCGATGAATCGGCATTTGGGGCAGAACCATCTTCCTCAGATGAACTTCCATTTGGTTCAGAGTATCCAGGAGTGTCTAAGCCAATCGTAGATAACACTGATTTTGGAGACTGGTTTTCTTGATCAGATTCTAATGACTTGAGAGAATTAGACCTCAGTGCCTTGCCTTCAATGGAGATTGCTGTATCAGGGAACACTACCCGCTTGCGAGGGTAAGGATGAGAAGGCCTTTTCTTTGGTCGTGGAGGTGGGATTTCAATGGACTCCACTGTGCTTATTATGCTTCCCCCACTAGACTCGCGAACAACCTTCAGATTCAAAAACATCAATGGGGGGCCATCAAAATTTGAACTTTCTTTCATATCTGAATAGGGATTTTGTATAACAATAGAGAAAGCAATAGACCTTTGTGAAATACTTCTGAGCATGGCTTCGAATCTGAACTGCTGTCTTTGTGCCAACATGTTCTGTTACGAAAAATAAAGGATCTCAAGACTTAGACCAAGAACACCTATAATCCTTTCTTTATTTTTTTTCAACTATATATCGAGTGAATTTGCAATTTTTATCTTCCAAGTTTCGATTCCCCCCCCCCCCGGGGGGAAATAACCAGATTGCATATAAAAAGTTGAAATTAAATGTTACCTTCAATCTTTCGCCATGCCCTTCCATAGAGCTTCAGAGCTTCAATGAATTTCTCATGCTCTTCGTCAGTCCATCGCTCCCTCTGTTTCGTGATGGTGTATGGTTTCCTTACCTGTTGAAGCAAACACAAAATGGATTAATTATAGGTCATAAACACGAACAATTAACCAATCAAATACCTATAAAACGTGAGAAACAGAGGATTAAAGATTGAACCTTTGGAGCACGTTCTTTTCCACGAGAAATCAAATCCTTTTGTTCAACACGTGAAGCAGAACCTAGTCCAGAACTCAGAGATCCCCCATTTTCTAGCGGAAGACCATTGTATCTAGAAACTTCATTACGATCCTATGTCCAAAATCCAAAGCGCAAATATTTACAATCTAATTACCAAGAAGAACAAGGAAAAATTTCTGATGCTAAAGTAATTAGCTAGAATTAATTAATTATAATCAGAAATCGCTTGTACAAATCCTAAAGGAAACTTTGGCCGAAAAAAAATCCTAAAGGAAACACCCAAAATTCCCAATAGTAACAGATTTATGGAATATATGCACTTTTGGCATTTCAAAGAGGAAATCTTATCATCTTTCAAAATAGATTCCTCGTTCTTTTGCTTTGCCCAAAACAAAAATGAGAAAAAGGATTTTACAAGAAAATTGAGCCCACAGAATCAATAAAGAGATATTTAACGAAAATAAAATCACAGAGCAGAAACTCCTGTAGTAATACATACCTGAATAGCCATAACAGCAAATTTCAGCGGATTCAGAACCACAACACAACTCAGTGTTCTTCTTCTACCCTCGAACTGTTAGATCTGTCGATCAATCACTAATCAAAGGCATCAACCAGAGCTTGATCGCAGAAACAAATCCCCAGAAATTTACATAAACTTTTCCACCCACACACAAAAAAATCTTTTGTTAACCAAAATCCATCTGAAACCTTTTTCCCTCGTACCAAACAAATCGTACAAAACCGCACACCGGAGAAGAAGCCGGAAAAGTTTTTCCGGGAAAATAATCGGAATCAATAGAGAAAGCAACACGAGGTCTGAAATCTCCAGAACCAAGGAATGAGAAATAGTGATAGAGTTAAGAGGAAGGAGAAGAAGAGAAGCCGAGGGAAACCTGAGAAGGTTGAGGAAAAGGAGAAGAACAAGGAAGAGAGAGGGGAACGACAACTATAATGTTGTGGGGGGTGTGAAAAATGGACTTTGTAATGGAGAAAAAGGGAAAAAGCGAACCAGAGGGGGTGCCACGTCAGATGTTGAATTTCCTTTTTGTCGTTGTTTGGGGCAAAAAATAATAATAAATAAAAATAAAAATAAAAAAACCTTGTTTGCGTGCTCATCATCGAAATCTAGACAGCTCGTTACAATCTTGTGGCTGTCGTCAAAAGACATCCTCGACACGTGGCGGCCTCATGTGTGTCTGTTTTGCGCTTTTTTGAACTTTGGTGCTCTTTTTCATTTTTTTAATTATTCGTAGGTCATAGATCATTCTCATGCCAGTACTCGCAGGCGGTGCCCTGGTGGATCATACTCGCGACATACGAGAGACACGTGTACCAGTAATCAGTCCGCAACACAAGCCTGTCCAGTATCTGCCCGATTTCTGAACAGATTAAGTGGGATTGTTCATAAATTTTTCTAAATATAAATAATAAGATAGTAGAAGTACAGATATTAATAGACACTTCTATTCATAATTTAGGAAATGGATTTTTCTTCGGGATCCTTTGACTTTTGAGGAACGCGTCGGAGTCCCTTGAGGTCCGGTGGATGCTCGAAGATTTTTATATTTAATTAAAATTAATAAATATATCATTTTCTTCTAACATATAATTTAATGACAATTTATATTATTATTTAACATTTATACAAATTAAAATTGAAAAATTTAAATGAAGGATGATAATATCATTAAAAAATAATAATGATTGTAAATAGAAATAAGAAGAGTGAACTGTCAGAAAGTGAGAAAAATTATATAATTTATGGGGGAACATGCTGCATAGATATTGTCACGCAGGATTCTCAATTTTTCGGAGTGAAAAATCAAATAAAAGTGTCGGTCACTGTCAAAATTCTTTAAAGAATAATTTTGAAAAGCTATTTTAAAAGAATGGGACCCAAAACACAGGAAATATGCGAGACAATTATCAACAAGAGAAAATTTTATTTATTCATAAGCTCGATTATTTGGCTAAGAAAGAGAATCCAGACTCCAGAGGCTATGTATTATTTAGATGATCACAATTCACATCGTTTGATAAGTGTTTAGGTTTGAGTTCTTCTTTTTCTAAATGGTCTGCACTTTTTGATAAAACCATCTTTAACTTTGGCTGAATATTAGGTTGCCTTTTATCCATTTAACCTTTCATTAAATTATCCGTACATTTTTAAAAATATTTTTTCCTCATTATGGCTCTCTTCTTCACCCAACCACAAGGTAGGGTATATTTGAAAAATAAAGTATATTTTTATTTATTTATTATTTTTTTGAATGATACAATTTAGTTGAAAACACTTGGATTAAAGGTTAATTTTGTTTCGAAAATTTTCATCAGAGGACGCTTTTGTCCTGAAAATTTTTTGAGAGTAATTTTATCTTGAAATTTTTAAAATGAGTGCAATTTTGCTCTTGCAGTTGTCTCAGTCATTTTTGACATTTAGTTGACCAAATATATAGAGCTAGTAGTCCACATGTCATTCACGTCTTTTTTATTAAAGTATAAATTTGCCTCAAAAGTTGTAAATATAATTTTGAAAAAAATTGAAATAGATGATAAATGGACTTCAGGAGCAAACTTACATTTTAACAAAAATAGCGTGGATGATATGTGAATTATTAACTCAACATATTTAGTCAACTAATGATCAAAATTAACTGAAATAATGACAAACTAAAATTATTTGTTTTTAAAAAATTTCAAGATAAAATTACCTCCTAAAAAATTTTTAAGGTAAAATTATACCCCTAATAAAAATTTTCAAATAAAATTGACCCTTAGCCCAAAAGACCTTATATAGAAACGAATAGGAGTATTATTTTTAAGGAAAATATTTTCTACATGTGTGTTGGTTCCCCACCGTTGAGTGATGACGTTTCAATGTGTGTGTGGACGTGTGTGCGTGTGTAAAAATTTTAAAAGAAAAGTTTTCGTTCCGCGTGTGGTCGAGGAGGCACAAGCGAGATGCATAAATTAGGTAAAATTTAGGTGAAACATTTTATTAATTCTTTTTTACAAAAGAAATTATAGGAATAAGAGGAATAAACCATATTGTGATATATAATGGTTATTAATTATTATATATTATGATTTCGAATCGTTATATATGCAGGCACTATAAAAATTTCGCACATATACATTATGGTTACGAATCAATATTTATTCTGAATATATTATAACAATTATAATATAACACATGTTATATATTGAAGTTTAATGAAGCAATGATCCGTCTATTGCTATGATGATAATTAACGGCCACATGTATACAACCGTTATAATATACTATAATACTTACATGATACATAATGGTTTTATTTTACGACTATTATTTATTCAGTAATATATATATATATAATGATTTGTATATAAGAATGATGACTTTTAATAACATTTAATAATGGTCTCATGTAGACAACAGTTATATAATAAGTATATAAATTACGGTTTATAAATAAAAACCATGAACATTTATAATACATGAAGGTTTTTATATAATAACCGTAATATATGGATTTAAGACTCTCCAAGCGAGAGTTTTTGAGCTACTTAACCTCCTATATATATATAATAGAACAGGAGTACCTTCCACATATAATTCCTATGCAATTTGGATTTGATCAAGACATTCCGAGTCTTGTGGGGAGAATCAATGGCAACTATTGACATATATAAGTGATAATGTAATTATTAACCTGTATATAATTGTGCCTCTTAACAGACATTAACCCTAGAAAGCAAATGACACTTAAGAAAAAACATATACCCTTATCATAAAGGGCGAGATAGAGGATATGCAAATACTTGAGTTCAAGTAGAGCTGGGAAATCGGATTGAACCCGTTGGGCCTGCCCGAGCCTATCAAAGGCCAGGCTTGTAATTTAGAGATTTCAAAAGGAGTGGGGACTAAAAGGCACAGCCCTATAGGGCAGTGGACTTGAACATTTTTTAAAAATTTTATTAAATGACTATAAATTGAGTTTTGCTTTGAAAAAAATAATTTTTTAAAATTGAAAATGTTTTTCAAATCATATGATGTTGCTATTTGAACGTTTTAAAGGAAAAAATTGATTATATTCTTATGAAAAAGCTAAGAGAAGCTTGAAAATACATTTTCTCACAAATAACTATTATCCAATATGGTTTTACAAAACCCAATTAATTAGTGATAACTGAAAACTATTTCTTATTCAATACATATCAAAATTTAGGGCACAAAACCCGCTCACAAACCCACAATAGATAAATTCATTGCTCTGGTCACATGTAACAAACAAGAGAAAATCATAACCTACGAGTTTTACAATATTGAATCTCATAACAAAAAATCCACATAAATGTGGTTATGGATCCACCAAAATTTCAGAGTACACAAAATAAGGCATCATGTCTAACAAATGTTAAACAATTATTCTAAAACAGTTATCTAAAACATAAATGTGGTATTCTAAAAATATAAGGGCTCTATAATGGTAATATAGAAGTTAATACAACACCAATACTATTAATATTGTATAATTTATATGAGTATAATTCAATTATTCAGACCGCCACATAATCAAGATCATATCAAACTATAACTTAAATATTAAATCTTAACTCATATTTTCACATAGCTCAAAATCTAATAAAATAAAACAATTAAAGCCTCAAACAATATCTCCAATAATCCAAATAAATTATTTAAACCAACTTTAATCAGTAAAAACACCCTATAGAAACTAATTTATGACCTATTTATAAAATAAATTGATTATAAAATCACATAGTAACCAAATAATAAATCTAAACTAATTAAAATTAACTATCAATTATTCTCTACATTTCTATAGTTATATTGATAAAACTCAAAACTTGTTTAAAATCTTATCCCCAAAATATTTTTTAACTAACAGAAAATTACTATCATTGGAAAGAGATAATTATTTATAACAATTTTTATAAAAGAAGTTTTGTAATTATAAAATAATTTGAGTATCTTATTGATCTCTAAAATTACAAAAACTGAAACTTTACAACTCCCTTCCTCTAGAAATTCCCCTTCATCTCACTGACGAAGTAAATGAGGGGTAGGGGTTTATATAACCCTCTCCCTTCGTCACACCACCTTTCTAATTTTTTTTTTAAATAGGCAGTGGCAGGCAGCACCAGTGCACCACTACCCTTTTTAATTTGACGCCACCCTTTTATTTTTTTTAAAAAAATTTCCTTCTTCCTCACCGTCCCTTTTTATTTGTTTTTAAATTATTTTATTATTATTATTTATTTTCTAAAATAATTTTTTAAAGCATATTTTAACCAGATCCCTCTTTTCTTATTATCTCAAAAATTACTACTAAATTCATAATTATCTCTAAATTATAATTATATTCTAAAAATTAAAATAAGGATGTTACAATTCTCTCCACCTAAATAGAATTTTGTCCCAAAATTCACAACAAACAAAAAATATGATAAACCACAACACAATATTCCCACACAACATCAAAGTCAAAGCAGAGTCTTCACAACACAAATGGCACACCAAGCACAACAAAACACAAGTTACCAACACATCACAAATTTGATTACAACACAACACAAACATAAATATCAAACACTGCTAAAACATAGAAACATACTTAAGTAAATAAGTTAAGAAAATCACGTCACATTCGCTCTTCGATTTTCCAGGTGACATCTTTAGAGACATCCTTCTATAAAACTTTTAGGATTCAGATTGTTCTATCTTACAACTGCTTGTCCTTCACATCTAAGATCTTATCTGGCTTAGATATATAGGTCAAATTATCCCTCAACTTAACCTCTTTAAGCTTAATTACATGGGGAGGATCCGGATGATATTTCTTAAGCTATGAGACATAGAACATGTTGTGTACACCTAACAGGTGCGACGGCAAGGGAATTCGATAAGCAACTGATCCAATTTGTTCCAAAATTTTGTATGGCCTAATAAATTGAGGAGTCAACTTCTTGACTTTAATAGATTTACCAATAGTAGTCACCGAAGAAACTTTAAAGAATACGTGATCACCAACTCTAAACTCTAAAGGTTTACGCCGCCCATCCGTATAGCTCTTTTGTCTGCTTTGAGCGGTCAACAAATTTTGGTGAATCATCTCCATCTTCTTTGTAGTTTCATCTACCAAGTCCGGTCCAATAACGGTTCTCTTGCTTAATTCAATCCAACAAAGAGGCGATCTGCACTTTCTGCCCTATAATGCCTCAAAAGATGTCATATGAATACTTGAGTGATAACTATTATTATAAGAAAATTTTTCCAAAGGCAGGTGATGATCAAAACTATCAGGTAACTCAATGGCACAAGCCCTCAATATATCCTCAAGGGTCTGAATTGTTCTCTTTGTATGTCCGTCGGTCTGTGGGTGATAAGCCATACTATACTTCAACCTAATTCACATACCCTCCTGTAACAACTTCCAAAAGTTTAATGTGAAATATCGAATCACGGTTGAACACAATCTGTGTGGGCACACCATGCAACCTGACAATCCAGTCCATATACAATTGAGCTAGCCTCTCCAAACTATATCAAATATGGATTGGCAGGAAATGAGCCGATTTTGTTAATATATTTATAATGACCCATATAACGTTATGGTGTGTTGTAGTCTCAGGTAATCCCACAATAAAATTCATATAAATGATGTCCCACTTCTATTGGAGAATCTCTAAATATTAAAGTAACCCTAGAGGCTTTTGATGCTTAATCTTCACCTTTTGAAAAGTTAGACACTTCGTTATGAAGTTTGTCACATCACGTTTCATCTAAGGCCACCAACACCTTTGCTTCAAATCTCGATACATCTTAGTTATTCATGGATGAATGGTATACTTGCTCTAATAAGCCTCCTCAAGAATTTTCTTCTTTATTTCCTTGTTTTCTGGGACACGAATCATCTTCTTGTACCTTAATATACCTATATTCCCAATATCTTAATCAGTTACTTTACCGTTCTCCAACTCTTTCTGATCCTTAGCAATTGGCTATCTTCCATTTGGGTCTTTTTTAAATCACCATAAAAATCAAAATTTCTGAGTAATGTACTCATAATCACCTTTGATTTTAGTTCAAGATAAACTTCTGATAACCTTTCTAGGAGGTTATGCTCAGTCATACACATGTAAAATATGTGTACAGAGTTCCGGCTCAAAGCATCTGCAACTACATTCGCTTCCCTGGATGATACTTCAACTTATAGTCATAATCTTTTAAGAACCCCATCTATCTCCTCTGTCGTTTGTTCAACTCTTTTTAATCTACTAGATACTTCAAAGTCTTATGGTCACTGAAGATCCCAAATTATGACCTATACAGGTAATGCCTCCATATATTTAAGGCAAAAAGACAATTGTAAGCTCTAAATCATGCGTCGAGTATTTCTCTTCATGAAGCCTCAATTGAGAAGATACATAAGCCATAACTTTACCATCTTGCATGAGCACACATCCCAAGCCTTTTAATGATGTATCTGTATACATCGTGTATGGTGTGTGTGGGTCAGGCATGATGAGAACAGATGCAGTAGTTAGCCGAGTTTTCAGCTCTTGAAAATCTGCCTCACACTTCTCATCCAAAACAAATGGTTGTTCTTTCATAGTCAATATGGTAAGTAACACGGCAATCCGAGAGAATCCCTCTATAAAACAACAGTAATAACCAACCAACCCCAAAAAACTATTCACTTCTGTCACGGACTTAGGTGGTTCCTACTTCAACACAACGTTAACCTTACTAGGGTATACTACTACTCCCTTTGCTGAGACCACATGGCTCAAAAACTTCACCTCTCAGCCAAAATTCATATTTACTCAACTTTGCATACAACTGATGCTCTCTCAGAATTTGCAGTAGAGGTGGTAATATGGTATGGCCCACTGGGTTTTGGCTAACCCGTCACGGGTTGGGACCATATAGGTTCGGGTTTAAAAGAACCACATCAATATGGGATGACTAAAAGCCAACCCAATCCATAACCGGTGGGTTGGCGGGTTGGCCCACCCAACCCATATTATTATTTTTTTATACAATATACTAAAATTATTTTTTCTACAAACATAAATCATAAAAAAATTAAAAATTCATTACAAATTAAACATTCATCACAAGTCCACACATGACAAAATAAATATAAATCCAAAAGTGATCAGTACTCAGTAGAACTTAAAAATAATCAATAATTAGTTAATATTAATGGTGTTCGAATTTGAAGCATGATGTAAAGCGATAATATTTTCTTGAGCTCGATCAATTTACTTTTCTACAGGTAAATATGTCACTACTACAGACAATAAAACAAAGTGAAAGATAATATTACGCTAATTTGGGTCTTACCATGAGTGATAAGAGGCTAGGGCATGAGAGGAAATTTGGTGGTGTTTCGGATGAACTTGGGCCTTGCCGGTCTTAGGCTCTTATCTCTTGGCCCTTGGTCTTGGGTTATATAAAAAATATATGGGTCAACTAGCCAACTCGGTGGTCCAATCTGCCTCGGGTTGGGACTATATGGGTTCGGGCCTAAAAGAACCGCTCCCAAATGGTCTCAATTTTACAAAACCCAAATCGCCCATTTTGTTAGGTTGGGCTGGTTTGGCTCACGGTCCTAACCCATATTACTAGCTCTAATTTGCAGTACTATTTGAATATATTTTTGGTTTTCCTCTTCACTCTTTGAATAAATAAGGATATCATCAATAAACACTACCATAAATTGATTTAAATAAAGTCTGAAAATCTGATTCATATAATCTATTAATACCGCTGATGTATTATTAGCCCAAAAGATATGACAAGGAACTCATAATGGCCATATCTAGTACGAAAGACAGCCTTTGCAATGTCTTCTGCATTTACCCTCAACTGATGATATCCCAATCTCAAATCAATTTTTGAAAACATCGACGAACCTACAAGCTGATCTAACAAATCATCTATTCTCAATAATGGATACTTATTCTTAATAGTTACTTTATTCAGTTGTCGATAATCAATTCAAAGCCTCAAATTGCCATATTTCTTCTTCACAAAAAGAACCGGTGCACCCCATAGAGATACACTTGGGCGGATAAAACCCTTTTCTAATAAATCTTCAATCTACTTCTTTAATTCAGTCAACTCTAGAGGTGACATCTGGTAAGGAGCCTTAGAGATCGGCTCTGTCCCTGGTGCTAACTTAATGACAAATTCAAC
The DNA here is from genome assembly GCA_037074505.1 of Albizia julibrissin. Classification (NCBI taxonomy): domain Eukaryota; kingdom Viridiplantae; phylum Streptophyta; class Magnoliopsida; order Fabales; family Fabaceae; genus Albizia; species Albizia julibrissin. The sequence goes on from CM073484.1 coordinate 10,791,008, forward strand.
TTCTCGTTCTTGAGGTAATTCAGTCAACTCTTCAAGGAACACATTAGGAAACTCTTTAACCACTTCGATCTAGTCAATATTTTCCTGGGATTCTATCTGAACCGAGAAAAACATCACAAATGCTTCACACCCCTTCCTTACACTGCTCTCTACCTGGGACATTGACAACATTATTGAACCTTAAGGAATTTCTTTAATTACTGTGCAAGCGTTAAATTGCACATTTTTGCTATTATATTGCAAGGTTACATCATTGGATGATAACCAATCTATGCTCATAATCACGTCTATACCTCGCATGGGTTGACAAATCAAATATATGGTCGTTTTAAGACCCTCACATACAAACATCAATTTCTTACACATCGTAACAATTTTCACATGTACACCAGCAGGGGTAACCACAAATAGATCACATAGTAGATCACTCATACTAAGCTTTAATTTTTCACACAGTCATAGAAAATGAAAGAATGAATAGCACCAGAATCATATATAACACATAAAGGATGACCTTCGAGAAGAACATTACTTCGGATCAAATTTAGAGCGGCTCTCACCTTCTCATAAGTCAAAGCAAACACTCGCTCGAGGATCAACGATCTATATGCCATGTTCTCTTTCCTTCCCTTAAAGCAATATTTCACAATATGACCCTTCTCCCCATAATTAAAACAAGTTCAATACTCACTTGGATATGCTCTCCCACAACGAGTGCAAGGAGGACACTAAGTCACACTAGGAGTTGATGCTACTAATCCTTACTGGGAGCCCTAATTCACTCTGGTATAACTTCTATGACTCTTACTCATAGAAGGGTGATTCCTCTATTGGAAGCTCCCCTGATGGAAACCCCTTATGCTCCCAGGTCCACTAGAACTCGAAAGGTAACTCTTCTTATTAACACCCCCTCATATTCCAACACAACTATTAAATTAACCTTGAGAATCCCTTCTCATAGATCTCTCGGCATCTCTGTACCTTCTACAAACCTCTTGAATTTTTGCTATCAACTCCTCGAGGGCAGTGATATCATAGGTGTTCATCCTTGCCTTGACACCATCATTACATTTCTCAAATATTTGTCCAGCCACCAATTGTTGTGGACCTTATTTGTTTTATCTAACTGCAACACATACTTGGCCAACCCCATAATACTTTCAACATTGAGAACAATCCTCACTCATCCATCATGCTCCTCTTTATATCTTCTGGACATGGTACATCATATCAGTGCTAGTAATTATATTCTAAAAATAAAAATAAGGATATTACAAAGCTTGTTGATGATATTATAGTTAGCTAAAAGTCTTCTAATTGATTTTTAAAAAATATTATTCAATTTTTAAGAATCTTTCATTTAGTTCTTAATATTTCCCCAAAGATATTTTTCCTTATGAAATATTGAAAGAATCATTTTTTATTGATGTAAGATAAACAAAGAGGACAATTTTTTAATTGTATTTGAAGAGGTACGAATGTTATGCAAACTACATCAAAAAGAGAAATTAATAACATACATTGAAAAATGAGAAATTAGAGTCTCTATCTCATGAAGAATTTTGTTTTAAAGCAAATGATCACTTATTCTATTTATAAAAAAAAGATAAAACATTTAATAATTTTAAAATATTTGTATTAAATTAAAAATTTTAGTGTTTTAATTTAATTTCTTTAAGAAAATGAAAAAATATTTTTTGTTAAACAGGTTTAAAGCCGGGGTGCTAAGCCCGAGCCCGTAGGTAAACGGGTTGGGCTTTAAAATATGAATCTTTTATGGGAGTCGGGTCTAGATAGGCCGGCTAGTGTAACATCCTAATTTTTATTTTTTAAGATATAATTATAATTTAGAGAAAATTAATATTTTTAGTAGGTAATTTTAGGATTAAAAAAAAATATATATAAATAAATAATTTTTTTAAAAAAAATATTAATTAAAAAAATATTATTTTATAATATAATATAATATTATTAAATAATATAATATAATATTAATATAATATAATATTATTATATAATATAATATATTATCTTATTAAAATAATATATATATTATATATATATAAAACGTGGGGGGCGGCGCCCCCACTTTTGAAATTTGTGTTGTGGCACCTTACGGTGCCACACATATAATATTAAAATAATAAAAAAAATAATATACTATTATTTAGTTAGGTAGGGGAGGTATTATAAATACCTCCCATTCTCACACACACTTCACGTAAATTCTGCGTGAAGTGTTGTGTAATAGGGTGACGGGCAAGGCTCTGATAGGAGTATTTTCATTTCTTCGGGGATCAATAAGGTACTCAAAATCTCTTCTAATTATTAAACTTCTTTTATGAAATATTTTCTAAATAATTTTCTCTTTCTTATGATATTAATTTTATACTGATTAGAGAATATTTTAGGATTAGAATTTTGGACAAGTTTGAGTTTTGTCAGTATATGACTATAAGAATATAGATGATAATTAATAGTTAATTTTAATCGGTTTATTTTTGTTATTTAGTTGATATAATATTTTATAATGAATTTTCTATATATATCAACTTATAAATAATGTTATTTTGGACTTTTAAACCGATTAAATTTAGATTAAATAATTTATTTGGGTTAATGGAGATATTATTGAAATTTTAGTTGGTATAGTTTAAAATCTGAAGGACTAAACTGTCATTTATGAAATTCGTAGGATTAAACTGTCATTTATGAAATTCTGAGGACTAAACTGTCATTTAGGAAATTCGGAGGACTAAATTGTCATTTATGAAATTTGGAGGACTAAACTGTCATTTATGAAATTCGAAGGACTAAACTGTCATTTTATAATTTAAACCCTAAATTATTATTTCTCAGTTTTTATAGGATATTATTATTAGAATTTGTAAATAAGTTATAATTTTGACTTTTTAGAAAATTATTAACGGGTAGTAAATTGATTGTGATAGATTGATTTTGGCGTGTGTTTGAGCTCTTGGATTTGGAACAGTGTGATAATAATTAGCTTTGGCGAGAGGTAACCACTTTCCACTTATTATGTGTGTTGGTGTGTGTTTGTGAGTATTTTGTAAAATGATTATGAGATTGAAAATCATATATGGATATTATAGATTATTTCAATAAGTAATATTGAGGAGTATTTTGTTATACACTTGCTTTGTGGAACCATGTGATTTAAATTATAAGATGTATTTGTATATTTTGAATATCCTCATATGTGTATGGAAATCTTGAGAAAATTCCTATTGAACTATTTATTGATACATATTGGGTTGTTTGGTTTGGGTTGAGATGGAGAAAGTTATTTTTACCACGTGGTATAGCCTCCATTGGTGCACGATGGTTGGCTTTTTATTGTCCCACCAGTTCAAGAGGGACTGTCCCACTAGTTCAATGAGGGACTGCGACACCCCACCAGTTCAATGAGGGGAAAGACCCATGGTCTGGAAACATGCTCTGTGCATTTTGGCCAATCCTCATCATGTGACCGGAGAGCTCTTTGAGTGGCCAGTAACATGGATATTAACTTAGCCCATGGGTCTAGTCGGCGGAAATAAGGCGGTTCGGATGGATTGATGGGAGGCATTTGGGAATTGTGATATGAGATTTGAGATATAATATTATAATTTCAGACATGAGATTTGTGTACAAAACAATGATATTAGATTTTTAATATTTTATTATATAAACTGTTCCACTTGGCACCTCATGAATACATGTCAGCATGTGTAATGAGTTGGAAAGCTGGTTACTGAGGCTTTTGTCTCACCCCGTTGATTTAACATTTTTCAGGTGACAGTTTCCGTGCTGGAATGTCGGGAGGAGCTCCTGAGGCATAGATATATCTCTATGGCCTCTTGTGGTTTATTATGTGTTGAATTGATATATATTGCCACTCATAGGGCCTACATCCTATAAACTCTGATTTGTCTGCATACTTTGGATTACTGTATCATGGATTGAATATTATATTATTTAATAATTTGTGAGACATTATCTATATTTTGATTAGTTTTTGAGAAATAATAGTTAATATATGGAAATAAGGAGAGGATCTTACAATTTTGGTATCAGAGCTTTGGTCCTGCAATCTATGATGCATTGCATATAGTGGCAATATACTCTTTCACACATAACCTCCCTATGTTTTTGTGTTGTTTTGGGTTTTATCCTTAATTGTTGATGGGTTTGATCCTTAGGTGGGGAGAAAATGGTAAACACGAGAAAGACTGTTTCTAATGCTAATCCACTTCCAAATGCTGCTGAGCCACAATTGTCTCAAGAGAATGAGACTATGTTGGATCGATTCAAAAATGCAATACTGACAGCTATGGATGCAAAGTTTCAGCAGTTCGAGGAAGATCTTCGAAAGAAGTTAAGAGAGGAAGGAAGTATCTCAAAGTCGAAGGATCATGAGATTCCTGAACCCAGTTTAGAGGCATCAAAGAGACATGAACAAGTTGGCTCAACTAATCATGAGAACCCTGTAAAATGTACTGGAGGAGAGGGATCATCACAACCAACTCCAGAAGAACTAGCTATCAATAAGATATGGAAAGATATCCATGATCACGACCCTGAAAAGTTTTATGGAGATTTAAATCCTTTAAAGGCTGAAGCCTGGATCGAGGGTCTGGAAACCATCTTTCGAGCTGTTGTTTGTAATGAGTATCAGAAGGCTAGAGTGGCCATTGTTCTGCTGAGGGATCGTGCTCAGAGATGGTGGCAAAGCACAGGTGGTTTAGATGACTCAAAGACAACCTGGACAGAGTTCAAGACTAAGTTCTTCGATCATTATTTCCCTCCAGCATTAAGATATGAGAAGGAGACAGCATTCTATGCTCTTCGACAGGATGACATGCACGAGGATGAATTTATTGCAACTTTCATCGATCTGTCTAGATATGTGACCTACCTACAACAGAAAGATGACCCAGAATGGAAATCTCGTCAATTGATGATCAGGGCTAGACCAGAGCTAAAGCCTCTCGTGCCAATGTATGATATCAAGAATTTTGAGGAAACTTGCACCAACTTGAGGATAGCTGCGCGCATGAAACGTGAAATTGAGGCTGCTAAACACCGAGACAATCAAGGCAGGTTTTCTACTTTTAGTAGACCTGTAACTAGGCCATCTGGGTTCCATCCTGGGAATGCAGGAAACTTCGGTAGGAAGAATCAAGGGCAAAGGAGTGGACCTCGACAGAGTAATTTTCAGAGTAACTTTCAGAGGAAACCAGGTCAGAGGAACCATGCTGGAGTAAGCCAACAATCTCGCCGTGAACCTGCAATGTCTGCTCCTAGCGTGAATGGTCCTTGCCCTAAATGTGGGAGGGCTCATGCTGGCCAATGTTGGCAGTGTTATCAATGTCAAAAGTTTGGTCATACCGCCCGATATTGTCCAGAGAGGCAGCAGCAACAGACTAACCAAAGTGGTCGTCCCACTATTCCTGGCAGGGTGTATGCCATGACTCAAGAGGAGGCTGGAACATCTCCTAATGTTATCAGAGGTACTATTTCTCTTCAGGGTCATAACATTATTGCATTGTTTGACTCGGGTGCTACACATTCATTCATATCTTTTGATTGTGCTAAGAAGTATAATTTCCCTATATCTGTTCTACCATATGATATGAGGATTTCTACTCCTGCTGGAGTTGTGGTGATGACTGCACATGCTTGTGTGGGTAATACTCTTCAGTTTGAAAATCGAGAGTCTATTGTGGATTTAGTGTGTTTGCCGCTAAAAGGGATAGATGTTATTATTGGTATGGATTGGCTAGTGGATAATGACGCCGTACTTCATTGTAAGAAGAAGGTGGTCACTTACGCCATGAATACCATATCCGTAAAAACCCCTACAGTCCCTATGCTATTATCGACAGCTAAAGTAGATAAGTGTATTAGAAAGGGTTGTCAAGCCTACGTAGTTTTCTTTTTTGTTAGTGTCGATAAAGAAGTAGGGATTGATCATATCGATGTAGTAAGAGAATATCCTGAGGTGTTCCCAGATGAGATATCAGGGCTGCCTCCAGAACGGGAGGTTGAGTTCTCTATTGATTTAGTACCAGGTACGACGCCAATTTCTAAGGCTCCTTATCGGATGTCGCCATCAGAGTTGGTAGAGTTGAAGAAACAACTAGAAGAGCTGCTCGAGAAAGGTTTCATTAGACCAAGTGTCTCTCCCTGGGGTTCGCCAGTATTGTTCGTCAAGAAGAAGGATGGAAGTATGCGGTTGTGCATCGACTACAGACAGTTGAATAAGGTTACCATTAAGAATAAATATCCGTTGCCTAGGATTGATGATTTACTAGATCAGCTCAAGGGAGCCACAATGTTCTCTAAGATTGATTTGAGATCAGGTTATCATCAGCTTAGAGTTAGAGCTGAGGACATCCCTAAGACTGCTTTCCGGACTCGCTATGGGCATTATGAGTTTTTGGTTATGCCTTTCGGGTTGACCAATGCTCCGGCTGTTTTCATGGATTATATGAACCGGATTTTTATGCCATATTTAGATCAATTTATTGTAGTCTTCATTGATGACATTCTCATTTATTCTAAGAATGAGGAGGAGCATCGAGAGCATCTTCATATTGCATTACGTATACTAAAAGACCATCAGTTGTATGCTAAGTTAAGTAAGTGTGAGTTTTGGCTCAGGGAAGTGAATTTCCTTGGCCACGTGGTGTCTGCTGAAGGGGTAGCTGTTGATCCGAGTAAAGTGGATGCCGTGTTGAAATGGGAACCTCCAAAGTCAGTGACTGAAGTGAGAAGTTTTCTAGGATTAGCTGGTTATTACAGGAGATTCATTAAAGGATTTTCTCAAATTGCCATGTCTTTGACCAAATTGACCAAGAAAGATCAACCGTTTATATGGTCTGACAAGTGTGAAGCGGCTTTTCAAGAGTTAAAAGCAAAATTGACTACCGCTCCTGTGCTTACCCTTCCTGATCCTTGTCGTCCATACATTTTGTATACGGACGCTTCCCTTAAGGGTTTGGGTTGTGTGTTAATGCAAGAAGATAAGGTAGTCGCATATGCTTCAAGACAGTTAAGGCCTCATGAGCAGAATTATCCTACTCATGACCTAGAATTGGCAGCTGTGGTATTTGCCTTGAAGATTTGGAGGCATTATTTGTATGGATCTCAGTTTGTAGTATTCTGTGATCATAAGAGTCTAAAGTATTTGGTAGATCAGAAGGAGCTAAATAACAGGCAGCGCCGGTGGATGGAATTTTTGAAGGATTATGACTTTGAGTTAAAGTATCATCCCGGCAAGGCTAATGTTGTTGCAGACGCTTTGAGTCGAAAGTCGATACACTTGTTCCACATGAGCTTAGAAGAGCAGAGTTGGCTAAATGGATTAAGAGACATCCATGCAGTTCCAGATCAAAGAAGAGCTACTTTAAATGCAGTTCTTGGTGAATATGGGTTTTATCAGAACCTAAGAGACGCCCAGATGAAAGATGATCAGTTAAGTAGAATTCGAGAGGAATTAGAGCATGGTGAAGTTCCAGATTACGACTTTGGGAATGCAGAAATTTTGAGATACAAGAAAAGAATTTGTGTTCCCAACAATGACGAGATCAAGAAAACCATTTTGGAAGAAGCTCATCGGAGCAGATACGCCATGCATCCAGGAATCACCAAGATGTATAATGATTTGAAGCAACAGTATTGGTGGCCGAAGATGAAGAGAGACGTGACTGACTTTGTTTTGAAGTGTTTGACGTGTCAGAAGGTCAAGATCGAGCATCAAAAACCACCAGGATTACTTCAAAATTTGGATATCCCTAAATGGAAATGGGATAGCATTTCTATGGACTTCATCATGGGTTTACCATTAATCCGAGCCAGTTATGATGCTATTTGGGTGATTGTAGACCGATTAACCAAGTCAGCACACTTTTTACCGATTAAAGCGGACTATTCTTTAGAAAAATTAGCCGAGGTATATATTAAAGAGATTGTTCGTATGCATGGAGTGCCAGAAAGTATCATATCAGATCGTGATCCAAGGTTCACTTCGAACTTTTGGAAGTCCCTACAGGAGGCCATGGGTACGAAGTTAAAGTATAGTACCGCTTATCATCCTCAGACAGACGGTCAAACAGAGAGGACTATTCAGACACTTGAGGACATGTTGAGAGCCTGCGCTATCGAGCTCCCAGGTAGTTGGGACAAGCACTTACCATTGGCAGAATTTGCATACAATAATAGCTACCACTCCAGTATTCAGATGGCACCTTTTGAAGCTTTATATGGGCGAAAGTGCAGATCGCCGTTGTGTTGGACGGAATTAAGTGAAAGAACCATTATTGGACCAGATTTGGTAGATCAAACATCACGAAAGATTGAGACAATACGACAGAAATTGTTGACCGCTCAGAGCCGACAAAAGAGTTATGCGGATCGTCGAAGGAGACCATTGGAATTTAGTGCGGGAGATCATGTTTTCTTAAAGGTTTCACCTGTTACAGGTATTGGAAGGTCAATTAAGGCGAAGAAGTTGACTCCCCGGTTTATTGGGCCATACGAGATTTTGGAGCGGTTTGGGCCGGTTGCCTATCAAATTGCCTTACCTCCGCACTTGTCTAATGTACATGATGTGTTCCATGTGTCACAGTTGAAGAAATATCATCCAGATCCGTCCCACGTCATTGAACCTGAGGAAGTTGAATTGAGAGAAAACTTAACTTATATAGCAGAACCAGAGAAAATTTTGGATGTCCAAGACAAACAACTGAGGAGAAAGACCATACGACTGGTAAAAGTCTTCTGGAAGGGTATGACACCTGGAGATGTAACTTGGGAGACAGAGGAAAGAATGCGTCGAGATTTTCCTTATTTATTTGCTGAAGTTGTGATTGTCGTTGACTTGATTGAATTATTGTATTTTGATTGTACTTTTATTTCCTACTTGAATTGAATTTTGGGGACAAAATTCTATTTAGGTGGGGAGAATTGTAACATCCTAATTTTTATTTTTTAAGATATAATTATAATTTAGAGAAAATTAATATTTTTAGTAGGTAATTTTAGGATTAAAAAAAAATATATATAAATAAATAATTTTTTTAAAAAAAATATTAATTAAAAAAATATTATTTTATAATATAATATAATATTATTAAATAATATAATATAATATTAATATAATATAATATTATTATATAATATAATATATTATCTTATTAAAATAATATATATATTATATATATATAAAACGTGGGGGGCGGCGCCCCCACTTTTGAAATTTGTGTTGTGGCACCTTACGGTGCCACACATATAATATTAAAATAATAAAAAAAATAATATACTATTATTTAGTTAGGTAGGGGAGGTATTATAAATACCTCCCATTCTCACACACACTTCACGTAAATTCTGCGTGAAGTGTTGTGTAATAGGGTGACGGGCAAGGCTCTGATAGGAGTATTTTCATTTCTTCGGGGATCAATAAGGTACTCAAAATCTCTTCTAATTATTAAACTTCTTTTATGAAATATTTTCTAAATAATTTTCTCTTTCTTATGATATTAATTTTATACTGATTAGAGAATATTTTAGGATTAGAATTTTGGACAAGTTTGAGTTTTGTCAGTATATGACTATAAGAATATAGATGATAATTAATAGTTAATTTTAATCGGTTTATTTTTGTTATTTAGTTGATATAATATTTTATAATGAATTTTCTATATATATCAACTTATAAATAATGTTATTTTGGACTTTTAAACCGATTAAATTTAGATTAAATAATTTATTTGGGTTAATGGAGATATTATTGAAATTTTAGTTGGTATAGTTTAAAATCTGAAGGACTAAACTGTCATTTATGAAATTCGTAGGATTAAACTGTCATTTATGAAATTCTGAGGACTAAACTGTCATTTAGGAAATTCGGAGGACTAAATTGTCATTTATGAAATTTGGAGGACTAAACTGTCATTTATGAAATTCGAAGGACTAAACTGTCATTTTATAATTTAAACCCTAAATTATTATTTCTCAGTTTTTATAGGATATTATTATTAGAATTTGTAAATAAGTTATAATTTTGACTTTTTAGAAAATTATTAACGGGTAGTAAATTGATTGTGATAGATTGATTTTGGCGTGTGTTTGAGCTCTTGGATTTGGAACAGTGTGATAATAATTAGCTTTGGCGAGAGGTAACCACTTTCCACTTATTATGTGTGTTGGTGTGTGTTTGTGAGTATTTTGTAAAATGATTATGAGATTGAAAATCATATATGGATATTATAGATTATTTCAATAAGTAATATTGAGGAGTATTTTGTTATACACTTGCTTTGTGGAACCATGTGATTTAAATTATAAGATGTATTTGTATATTTTGAATATCCTCATATGTGTATGGAAATCTTGAGAAAATTCCTATTGAACTATTTATTGATACATATTGGGTTGTTTGGTTTGGGTTGAGATGGAGAAAGTTATTTTTACCACGTGGTATAGCCTCCATTGGTGCACGATGGTTGGCTTTTTATTGTCCCACCAGTTCAAGAGGGACTGTCCCACTAGTTCAATGAGGGACTGCGACACCCCACCAGTTCAATGAGGGGAAAGACCCATGGTCTGGAAACATGCTCTGTGCATTTTGGCCAATCCTCATCATGTGACCGGAGAGCTCTTTGAGTGGCCAGTAACATGGATATTAACTTAGCCCATGGGTCTAGTCGGCGGAAATAAGGCGGTTCGGATGGATTGATGGGAGGCATTTGGGAATTGTGATATGAGATTTGAGATATAATATTATAATTTCAGACATGAGATTTGTGTACAAAACAATGATATTAGATTTTTAATATTTTATTATATAAACTGTTCCACTTGGCACCTCATGAATACATGTCAGCATGTGTAATGAGTTGGAAAGCTGGTTACTGAGGCTTTTGTCTCACCCCGTTGATTTAACATTTTTCAGGTGACAGTTTCCGTGCTGGAATGTCGGGAGGAGCTCCTGAGGCATAGATATATCTCTATGGCCTCTTGTGGTTTATTATGTGTTGAATTGATATATATTGCCACTCATAGGGCCTACATCCTATAAACTCTGATTTGTCTGCATACTTTGGATTACTGTATCATGGATTGAATATTATATTATTTAATAATTTGTGAGACATTATCTATATTTTGATTAGTTTTTGAGAAATAATAGTTAATATATGGAAATAAGGAGAGGATCTTACAGCTAGGCAATCCCGTTTTCGCACTTATAAGTTCAAGGGTTTGCATAACTTATGTGTCCTTTTTCATAGGGATATTTGTTTTCCCCCCTATATTCCTTTGATTTTCAGGCTTAATTGCTGAAGAGACATAAAGTATAGGTGAATATTTATATTATATATATATAGATCAGGAGTGCGATTGATTCTAGTAACAAAGCTCAGAAAATCTTGATCCATCCAAATCGTATCGCTACTAGATTTGGGAAGTACTACTCTATTATATATATATAAACAAGACCAAGTAGCTCATAAACTCTCACATTGAAGAGTTCAGGACTACAATATTGAATTTCATTGGCGGAGGGGGCAACGTGGTTAGGATCTTTAATACTTGAGCCATTTGTTGCCACCAACAACCCTTAAGAAGGAGGAGGAGGCGGAGGACTTCTTTGTGATCTTAACATGATGGTGAGAAGGAGGAGGCCAATAAAAAAAAGGTAGTAAAAATCATAAGGAATAGTTAAGTTTAAATAGAGGTCTAACGGATTGCGAAGAGTTATGAGTTATGATTTATGAAGGTCTAACGGGATTGCGGAGGGTTATGGTGAATTATGACTTTGAATGTCCAAATGTTACGAAAGGTTATGAAAGAGTTAGATGACGGTTGTTTCTAAAGACTATTAAGTTTTGTCTTCGTTGATATAAAGGTTGAAAGACAAATCTTTTCTAAGCCTTACATGACGATTGTTTAAAAAAAAATTGCCATTTTTATTACTAATTAAATGACGATTATTAATTATAACCGTTATTTTTGTGTTTTTACAAATTTCTCCTCTCAATATATAACGGTGTATGTAATTAATCGTTACCTTTGAGCGTATATATCATTGTACAGCCTCCGTCTTAATATACATTATGCTTATTAACTATAATTATTATGTATTAAGTCTTATAAATATCCAAATTTATAATTGTGTGACGAAAAAAAAAAACAGGGGGAGGCATAGGAAGCGAGTAGCGTGTGAGCTAGGGAGAAGGTGCAAGTGGCGTGAGTGTGAGAGAGGCGAGGTGTTACTCTATTTCAACTTAATTTCAATTATATTATAATAATAATGATAACAACAAGAGGATATTTAAGGAAGATATGTAAGTCTGAAATATCTTGAAAGAGCGAGGGAATGAAAGATAGGGGATAGTGAGGAGGGGCCAAGAGTTGTGGATAGGCGCGAGAGGAAACCAAACAAGACAGCATTCTTGTTTGCGCTATTTCCCTACGTCATCACCACTTGCCGCCCCACTTGTAGTAATCCGCCACGTGTGCTTGGATCCTCATCCTTCCTCACCAATCACCACTCGTTTTTCCTTCTTTTTCAATTTATTTCTAAATTCCTCCCAAAATTTCCAAGCCACGTCCTTTACTTTACTTTTTTTTTCTTTTCCTTTTCAGTTTTCCTCCCACTTGGGAAGGTGAGAGAGAGAGACAATAAAGTGGATAACCAGAAAGATGAATAAAAAGTGCCAGGTGTCAACTCCGAACATGGTAGGTTCCTCTCAATAATGGAAAGTGCACTTAAATAATTCAAGTGATTTTCTTTCCTATAAAAAAATAATTAAACGTATCATATTATTTTTTATTACCTTCACTTAGATCATAACATCTTATTAATTTTTATTTTATTATTGAATATAAGTACATATGAATGATAAATATTTATTGCCTTGTGAGATTGTGCATTGTCTGGTGAGATCAAACTAATTGATTAATTTAGATAGATTAATAAAATTATTTATATTAATTATTCATAAAAAAATTAAATTGGTTTATTAAAATACTGTCTTTATCATTATTATCTTTTAATAAAAATCCTTTAATGCACATATGCACCATCAATAAAAAATTATAAATATAAGAGATAAAACAATTTTAATACTTATATTTAAGATATTTTAAAAGATTCTCTAGATAAATAAGAGATCTAAGGAAGTGATTATTAATTATTCATAAAAAAAGTAAATTGGTTTATTAAAATACTGTCTTTATCATTATTATATTTTAATAAAAATCCTTTAATGCACATATGCACCATCAATAAAAAATTATAAATTTAAGAGATAAAACAAATTTAATACTTATATTTAAGATATTTTAAAAGATTCTCTAGATAAATAAGAGATCTAAGGACGTGAATATTAATTATTCATAAAAAAAATCCTTTAATGCACATATGCACCATCAATAAAAAATTATAAATATAAGAGATAAAACAATTTTAATACTTATATTTAAGATATTTTAAAAGATTCTCTAGATAAATAAGAGATCTAAGGAAGTGAGTGGCTGAGTGCTAATAATAATATATTTCACTCACTTTCCGGCTCTATCCCAATGCTCCATCACATTAAATGGGTGGGGGACATTTCATATATTCCCCCACTTCGTATCTGTCCTACTCTTTTGATCTTTTTAACTACGCACGACAAATACATATATAGGGATTGTTTGGAGAAGCTTATTTGAGCTTATCAAAAGCTCTTATAGGCTTATGCACATAAATCGAGACAATCCTTACCACATAACTTACTTCGTATTCCGCGAATCACGATTGAAAAGGACTTATATAACTTTCAATCGCTGTTCCAACATACCGATACTCGGTTCCTCTCTTCTTTTCTTCATTCTTTGACATACAATTTCATATGAATAATTTCTTCTCTGTCAAGACTAATAAAAACAAAAAGTTGGATCTCAAATAATTTTGGTGGAGTGAGAAACAGGCCTAGGATAAGAGTGCATGTAAAAATAACATGCTTTTTATATCTAAGGAATAATCATATAAGTTAAAGTTGATTTTTTTAGAAATATTAAGAAAACTGATTAAATGATTTAAAAATATTTATATTTATCATTTTTTAAAATTATTTTGTCTAACTTATAAATTGATGTATAATCTAATAACATATAACATATGATATGATTAAATAATTTATTTAATTTCTTAAACCTCTTAAAAAAAGTCAACTATATCTATATTTAATACATAAAGGAATAATTCACAGTTAGTATTAATACATGTTGAAATATTGAAAACAGCGCATGTATTGAAATAAAAAAAATTTAAAATGAAAAAAAAATTGAATCATAGGAAATTAATCGAAGTGATCCAAACTGAGTGGGGGGAAAAGTTAAGATTAATCTTTGAACTAGTTAACACTGTCAAAGATGTCTTTAGCGTATTTCATTTGTTTGCTTCTCAATATTGATATGTCACATCTTATAAACTGTGTCAGTGATATTTCTCGTTTGGGCATCCTCCACTTTTCACGTGATCCGTTCCTATGAAGAAAATGACCGAACTACCAGAGACCAGAGCTTGGTATCATATTCCTCTCTTTTCGCCTCCCAGCGGATTCCACTCAATATGATAAAAAACTTGTTTGGATCACAGACAAAAGTGTTTTTTTATATAAATAAAGATAAAATTCTTATTATATTTTTATTTTATACATTACAAATCAAGACTGTTTATAAACTTCTAATCACTGTTTCAAACAATAGAGAATGGAGTATGAATAGTAAGATTATTTCCCCACTTCATGCAATGTGCAAAAAAGCCTGATTTGGGAATAATTTTAAAAATTAGCACACCGTTTATTCATTGTGAATGGTGCGGTTTATTTAAAATGTTATATTTTATTTTCACAAAAAATATAGGGAGAATTGCTCATAAATACATCATTAGAAACTTATTTACTAAATGAGACTTAGGGAATATTTTTTTTAAATAAGGGAAGATTATTCGCATATACATAGAGAAGATATATCGAACACATAAAAAAAATTTTGAACACAAGGGAATATATTTTGCATACAGGAATATTGTTTGCATGCGAATGTCTCATTTAGCAAATAAATTTTTAATGAGGTAATTTTGAACAATTTTCTCAAAAATATATTATATACATATATTTTTTTATTGAGATCTTTAATATCAATTTTTATGATTTTTAATAAGAGTGCATAAAATTATAAATGATTTTTTAGATTATACTAAATTTAAAAGAATGATAAAAGTATGCAACCAACAATAGCCGAACAAAAAATTAATGAATTACAAGAAAAAAAATAGTTAATTCGTGATGGAATTCCGTTGTTGGTTTGACTCAACGACGGAATTTTGTAGCTAATTAATTAAAAACAGTTTATTTGATGAAGGAATCGTACAATTCCGCTGTTAACTTATTTTTTTTGTGTGGGTAAAACTAAACAACAATAGGATTAAATACACGCACACATATCATACTGGTTATATTTTTATTAGTAAATCTCTTTGTAACATATAACATGAGTAGAAAAAAATTTGAAACCAAACCATATAGTCATCATGTTTTAATTTTCTTCATAATAAATCACATGTAACTGAATTATGGCTGCTGTGATTCACTGATTTCATCATGATAAAATATCAGCATCTAATGTATATCTTTTTCTTCTCTTTCTAAAAGCATGTTCGGGATTACGATGAGTGATCTTAAAAATGTTTATGTAAGTAAATCGAGATAATATTTATCTCATATATTTATCTTGTATATTGTAAATCACAGTTAAAAAAACTATTTTTGAAGACTATTATCACTATTTCAAACAAGTATTGAATTCATTAAATTTTATATAGTTCAAGTTAAACTATTATTTTGTTGTCGGTGAAGGATTTATAACATACATTTGATTCTAATGAAAAGTTGTAGGCAAGCCTCGAATGATTGGTTGATTGAAGTGCCCAAGCGAAACGCCATTGTATGAAAGATTTTTGGTATATTTGGATAGCTTTTATAAGTGTTTTTTAATTGTGATTTATAGAATACGAACTAACTTTTACAGTCTACGAAGTAAATATGTAGAAGAGTTTAATCTCGATTTATATAAATCGAGCTTATACATAAATATAAACCCAACCAAATAAACTCATTGGTCTCGCTAACAGCAAATACAGTGAATGAGAAAGAGAAAAGACTTCAGATTTTTTAGAGTACTTATTAAACACTGAGGAACTATACATTTTATGATGTATCCCCAAAATACCTACACCCCCTCCTTCTCTTGGCCCTACTCCATGTATCCCCCAAAATACCCACATTCAGTTTTTAATATAATATTTAGTTAATTTTTTATAAATATTAAAAAAGCTAAATAACTTACTTACATATATTATAATTAACTAACTTAGTTTTTTTAATCTCTTAAAAAATTTAATTCAGCCTTATGTTAAAGATAAGTGATAATAACTTCATTTCGATATAAAAGGATGAATTGCACAGATTCACCACATACTTTGTTTTATTTTTATTTATATCCCACTTGCAAATGGGCTTGAAAGCCTTAGAAAATAGGGTTTTTAGCTATGAGATAATGGTTAAATATGGTATTTTAAAAAAATTAATATATATATATATATATATATATATATATATATATTACAAATAACTACTTAAAGACCAAATGGGGTATTAAATTTGACTTTAAACAATCAGTCTAACAAGAAGACGGGAGGAAATAAAAAAGGAGAAGAAGCGAATGTAATAAAGCAAATGATATATACTTGAGAATGAAGTGAATCCTATTGGACAAATAGTTAAAGGATCTCTGACCTCAAGTAAACCACCTATAATGCAGACACGAGAATAAAGTGTATGGGATGAGTGAAAGATGCCAAAGGAATTAGAGTAATTATTATCGTCCCCTGATTCTAAAGTAAATAAAGCGTCTATATATATATATATATAGGGAGATGAAGATCAGCTCTTTTCAAAAGGATTTGTGGGCGACAATAAAATTTTATTCTCTTTTTTCTAAGAACTAATATATTCTTCATTATCGGTTCTAAATTCATGTTCCCACTGGGATGCTAAGTCATATGAATTATGATGCTTCTTCGTCAACATTATTAGTTTTGCTTTTTATCTCCCTAGTATCTATCATTGTCACTAGATAAAAGCATGCCCCAAACTAGACTATATAATAACATCATTGTCCTTAATTTATACATTCATTGAATTGGAGATTGTTTTCTTTTTTTGGCCAACAATTGGAGATCACTTTTCACAATGACTCAGATGTGCATGGACGAATGTACTACCATATCTCTAAGCTTGATATTTAAGGGGGACATAAACACATAATTGGTCATAAATGTATGAAGTCAACCTAAAGACTCAAATTAAACTCGTATAAATATTTATCATGTCTTTATCTCGTATTCATAGACGAGCATGACTGGTAATTTCACTTGGCACTTTCTTAATTATATGATTATTGTAATATTAATTTTGTGATTTTAAATTATACTAATGATATTTGGTTTTAGATTAGAAAGTATCAAAACTGTAATTTTAATAATTCCCTATATATATAGTGGGTGTTTGAAATAATGATTGGAACATTCAAAAGTACTTTTCAATCATGATTTATGATATATGAGGTGATTATATGAGAAGAATTTTATCTTAACTTATAAAAAAACACTTATTTTTTAAACTACAGCTATACCAAATATGCCTATTATATATATATATATATATATAATGTTGTAAGGGTAATCTAAAATAAATTCTGACCTTCCAATAAAAAATAGACAGGTGTTCAAATACGGAAGAACAAGTGACCATCTGAATCCGATAGAATCATTTTTTTTTCAAAAGTCTATTATTGATGAGTAACTTGGCTTTTACCACGTGCTCCCATGTGATAAAACAAATAGTGCTCCCTATATTTACAAGATAGAATAATTTTAGAGGGTGGTAGTTTTCTTACCTTTTTTTTGTCATCACTCAAACCCAACAAAAAAAAAAACTTATGAACTTATGTTATGTTTAATGTTTTATGGTTGAATTCGCAACCTTCACAATTAAAAAATACTTAAGTACATATATGGTGTTAGCTGGGCAAAGGGTGATAAAGGATAGTTTATTTCCATTCATAAGATAAATTATAAAATTTGAGCATATTGAAATGAAATAACTTATTATGCACTATCTTCTATTAAATATTATCAGAAATAATGGGCATTAAATAAAGGTAATATTAAAAAAATGAAAATATATTTAAGACACGAGTTAGATAAATTAGTTTAATAGTTTAATTAATATACAAAAATTAAATAATTATATCTTATAAATAAAAACCGAGTGTAGACAATAATTATTCTGTCGACGCGAATTGACGGCGATGGAGCTAAAATTCGTTGGAAACGTAGTATATGTGAGTTTGAAAAACAATATAAATGAAGATTTATATTCGAATTTTTAAAATATTTATAGGGGATATAACACTAATTTCATATATTCGTATATCATAAATTATCATTAAAAATATGTTCTTAAAGATTTAAATCATTATTACAAACGAGCATTATTTGACTTCTTTATGGTTCTTAGAGAAAACAATGCTAACACTTAATCGATTTAAAACCCTCCCAATAATCTATAAAAAGAAAAATATAATCTACAGCTTAAAAAAACACAAGCAGCTTTATGAAAAATGAATTTGTGTGGTAAATCTCAAATTTTATGCCATAAGCCTGCTCTAATTACTAACGGAGTGCTTATGTTATGAGTTGCATTTTATTAAGAAAGAATATTACAAACCTTTTCCAAACAAACAAACCATCCCTCTGGGCACAAATTCCATTTTTCTGAGAAACCAGCACACACTAACTTAGCTATAATTTTCCTAATTTATATAAATTAGTTATGTATTTTCTGAGAAAAGCGTTAGTGCTTCACCGCCTTTTAAACGACGGAAAACTAAAAGAAATAATGACGACAAACAGTACAATGTTGAATGATATGTAGCCAATCACAGTTCCACAACACAGTACTAGGATCAGCATCACCTTTATTTTTCAAAATCCAAAAGCCCACCACTTGCTCTTACCTCGTCCTCTCTCATTTCCCATCCAACTCAACATTTTTCCTTTATTATTTTGTTCAGTTGATTAGGAGTTAAAAAAAAAAAAACAGTGAATCTAGGAATACAACATGATTTTGACATGATTCGTATAGAATGAAGTTCAAGCCAACCAGACCCCCCTTGTTGGATGATATAAACATTTTGGATAACATTAATATTCTCAACCCCAACTGCTCTGTGGTCCTCCTTTATAATCTGACGCTTCATGCCTCTCTCTCATCATATATAATCCGGTGACTTTTATTTTAATCCCGTGACGACTTGATAAGTTGATAGTGATCATGTTTCTTATAATTCTAGGACCCCCCGTTGTCTCCCATCATCAACTAAACTCACATGTCATGATATACCAAAATGTTGATGTATATATACAATCATATAGTAAAAGCCACCAATATTATTTAAAAGACTTGCAAGGAATTTTGTGGTTCATCATGCAAAGTTTATATGATGCATGATTTGAAGGATTTCAGTTCCAATTGTGTGATCGAATTACCCGCATGTAATTATAGCACTGATCAGGATTCTAATTACGTAACATGACAAACTAACACAAAGGAAATAGATAACTGTTCATTGAGATAAGTCCTGATGGGAGAGAATGGGAAAAATAAAAAAATGATTGGATAATTACATTGTTTCTTGCACAAGTGGAAATCGATCCTTATTATAATTATTTGATCTTAACCAGGTGAGTAATGGTAATGAATGTTTCTCATTATGTCCTTTCTTCCCTGCAATCATGTTCATTTACGATCGCAGATTTATGATGTATTATTGTTTTATTAACTTAATGAAATTTGTTTCTTATAAAAAAAAAAGTGGAAATTGATCCTCCATTATCCTCGTAAGCCAATAACTCACCTCGACAGCTATTGACGATATTCAAATTAAATTATTAATTTTCTTCTTCTTTATTTTAACAACGAAGAAAAAACGTCTTGCCCGTTTACTTCAGTGTACTTACGCCCTAATCCATCCAAGATTAAACTAGGTATAATCCCGCAATGAAAAATGTATCATGTATTACTACTCACAAGTCATACCGTAATAAAGCTACCAGGTCTCTCTCTCTCTCTCTCTCTCTCTCTCTATATATATATATATATATATATATATATATATATATATAATATTACTAATTATTCAAACTATTTATAAATCAATCTTCACATAGCAAAAATATTAATTAAAATTACTCAGATATAAATAAAACAGGTGAAAATAAAATAAGTACTGCCCACACACACACCTATTTACCAAAAGAGACACACATATATATATATTGTTTTTTGTGTCATTATCATGATCTCAACTTTTAATAGGAACGCTTATATATATATATATATATATATATATATATATATATATATATATATATATATAGTTTTTTGTGTCATTATCATGATACACACATCGCTCAACTTTTAATAGGAACGCTTATTGGCTGGTATTTATTTATTTTTATAAGCCATGAATTTAAATTAATGAGCAACAAATCAAAAGTTTATGAGAATTAGGATTTTAGGAAATTAAAAAAAAATCAATATGGATAAATGATGGTTAGGGAAAGAAACAGAAATATAGGGAGAAAATAATTTGGATCAGCTTATTTTTGACTTATAAGTACTTATGTATGTAAGTCGAGACAACATTCATCTCATATACTTCGTATATTATAAATTACGATTGAAAAGCTGCTTTTAAAGACTTCAATAACTATTTCAAATAAGCACATAGCATGAGCGAGATCCAACAGTTGCTTGGACGGGATTGACTCGTTGATATTATTCACTGTTGAGGCAGATGAAGTGGCTGATTTGCTGGTAGCTGAAGTGCGCACTTTGATCGTGGATATACAGATTTTAAGTTCACTAATAGATATGATACAAGACATGCTATTCATTCTAATAACGATTAGAGTTTTTAAAAATAACTTTTTAATTATAATTTACGGTATATAAAATAAATATATGAGATTAATGTTGTCTCAAATTATATGTATAAGCACTTATAAATCTTTCATTAACCTAATCCGAATATGCTTATGGTTAGAACAGATATGGCTAGAGCGTCTGCTATAACGTAGTTGGT
The DNA here is from genome assembly GCA_037074505.1 of Albizia julibrissin. NCBI lineage: Eukaryota > Viridiplantae > Streptophyta > Magnoliopsida > Fabales > Fabaceae > Albizia > Albizia julibrissin. The sequence continues at coordinate 10,812,275 of CM073484.1, forward strand.
TTGTTTTGTCTCGCTCTTTTACTATAGAAAAAAAAAAAACTATAACATGAGCAAGAGCCGCCCAAGATCAAGCCCAAATAAGAAAAATAGAGCCCAATCAGAGGGCCGAAAACCATGGGCCGGGCCCCCAGGCTGTGAATTCTTACTTCGGCGTGAAATAGGCGCCACTGTTTTAGAACATTTCATATTCGACTGTATATTCCGATGTACAAAAAATCAAAAACTGCCAATTGTCTTTGTTTTCGTGTCGATTTCTGCGAGCTCCACTCCCACACCGCTCTCTTTCGCTTCTTCTATATCCTCCCTTCTAACACTCGCTATCCTTACTCTCTCTTCTCCACACGTAGCCCCGTATCTCTTTTTCTTTCGAAGCTTCCACAGCAATGGCCACTGCCACTCTCAGCCCCGCCGATACCGACAAGCTCTCCAAGCTCAAATCAGATGTTGCCGGATTGAGTCAAATCAGGTCTCACGTTTCTTGACTTCAATTGTTTTGTTCTTTTTCTTCTTTTCGGGCATCGGTTCATCATTATTGTTACTGTTACTCGGATCATGTTCCTTGTCGTAAAATCATGCGCGTAAAGCCGGCGATCTTGGATCGCAATCGGATTTTCTTTATATCGATTGCTGAATTTTGATGTCTGTTGCAGTGAGAATGAGAAAACTGGATTCATCAATCTCGTGGCTCGCTATCTCAGGTGAATCTCTTGTTAGGAACCTTCGTATCTGTGCATGCACTTCGTTGATCTCTAGGTGTTTCCACTCTGCCACCAAGCAAAGATGTTTTGATTTATAAATTTTGTTCATGATACTTTTTTTTTCCTGTTTCTTTGTTTTTTAAATGCACCGAAGTGGCGAAGCGGAGCATGTTGAATGGAGTAAGATCCAGACGCCTACTGATGAAGTAGTTGTACCTTACGAGAGGTTGGCACCAGCTCCTGATGGTAACCATCTTGCTCTGCTTGCTTTTGTCAATTTGATACATATTAAATCAGTATTTTCGTTTATAGAAATCAAAATCGATGCAGGTTCATCTGAGATTAAGAATCTCTTGGACAAGCTTGTGGTGCTGAAGCTTAATGGAGGCTTGGGCACAACTATGGGCTGTACTGGTCCAAAGTAAGCATAGTTTGAATCACACACAGACACGCACATTTTCTTTTCCCTCTCTTTCTTTTTAAATAGTTTGGACCGCCAGAAGCTTCAGGTCAAGATCAAGATTAGCGGTGTGATTAATAATCTCTGTTTTTCTAGCTAGACAAGAATGCATGGCTTTTTTACATGTCTTCGATACTTCAACTTATAGCCTGTAGCCCTATAGTAATCAATAAAGTGATGATGGAATTTTATTTTAGAGAAACGGTATGTATCCCTTCACTTAAAAAGCCATTGTAAATTTTTGTCCGCATGATGATTATATAAATAATGGAGATGTAACGGTTAGTCTTATGGCTTGGATTTAGTGAGGAGATTTCCTGCAATATAAATTAGTTTGGTTGTTTTTTCCTGATGTCACCATTTATGATGGCCTATAATTGCAGATCTGTCATCGAGGTTCGTGATGGGTTGACATTTCTTGATTTGATTGTCATCCAAATTGAGGTTATTTTCTAGTCCTTCCTGGCGATAATTTTTTTGTTCCCATGTTTTCTTCATCTGGTTCTTTCCTCTGATAGCTCCTATCATTCTAGAATCTCAATAACAAGTATGGAAGCAGTGTTCCTCTGCTTCTGATGAACTCGTTCAATACTCATGATGACACTCTCAAGGTGCATGGTTCTCACCTTTTACCCTCTTTTTCTGTGTAGAATTATTAGTAGAATTGTGTAATTATGTAAACTGACCAATTTTTCTTTCTATAGATTGTTGAAAAATATAAAAACTCAAACGTCGAAATCCTTACTTTTAACCAGGTTTGTTATGACTATCTCTGACTTTTTGCTGTATTTCTGGATTCTCTGAACTTGGCTTTAATTTTTGTGTGGGCTTTATTTTTTTTATTCCTCATACTTTTTGCAGAGCCAATATCCCCGATTGGTTATTGATGACTTCTTGCCATTGCCATCCAAAGGGCAAACGGGCAGGGATGGGTGGTATGACCTCATTTGTGCATTTTGTCTCTTGTATTATTATTCCTACTCGAGACTAAAATCTTGAGCATGTCAACGGTAATAGACTTTCAAGTTTGACTTATGAATAATTCATTCATTCATAGGTACCCTCCTGGCCATGGGGATGTCTTCCCCTCACTATCAAACAGTGGCAAACTCGATGCTCTTTTATCACAGGTTGACATCAGAAATCAATTTATTTTTTGCTGGACCTTGCCTGCTGTTTTTATTAGTAATTATTGTCATGGTCTTACTTTCTGTGTGTGTGTGTGTGTGTTTTTTTTCCTTTGTTATTTTACAGGGTAAGGAGTATGTGTTCGTTGCCAATTCTGATAACTTGGGTGCCATAGTTGACTTGAGTATCCTTACTTAAGTCTTTATTTTCGGTCATATATCTTATTAATTACCCATGAAAAGTATCTTTAGCGCCATCAGTATCCTTAACAAGTTCGTGTAGAAATCTTAAATCATTTGATCCAGAACAAGAATGAATACTGCATGGAGGTAAAAATAGATTGTTAACGTGCACTAACTGTTTCTCATCATCAGACTTAGCATCGTTTGTACATAATTTTATGTTGCACAGGTTACTCCAAAAACATTGGCTGATGTAAAGGGTGGCACTTTGATCTCTTATGAAGGAAGGGTTCAGGCATGTATCTGTCACTGGCTCATTTCTTCCTGACCTAGATTTGTTTGGATAACTCTCAGCACTGAGTATTGCAAATTTTCACCAAAACCTCCTTATATCAACTTCCATGTGTTTATTATCCGTCCAGAATCTGACATATCTGCACCCCTTTTCTTTGGCTTGTGTTCTTGAAAGAAAATATTTGAAAAATGAGATTGATTAAGATCCAATACATCAGCATCAAATGACATTTTATCTTTCATTTTGTGGTGCAGCTCTTGGAAATCGCACAAGTCCCAAATGAGCATGTAAGCTACTAAAACTGTATCTTTTCTTTTTGACTATACAATGAAGTCCATAGGAACTAAGTTGCGGAGGAGGAGAAGTGGTGGACCAAACCCCCATATCATCATTAGTGCTCCTGGTACTGAAGCCATAGCGGGTGGCCTATCTCTGCACTGATGGGCTCATTGCCTGTCTTATATTTCTAGGATACCGTTTACCCCCCCCCCCCAAAAAAAAAAAACTGGTGTGGGCAATTGTAAAATTATTTAGTATTTAGTTAATTAATAAAGCTATGAAGATTACTGAACATGGTAAACTTATTACCTTTTTCACATCAGTGTGTTGATTAAGATGCTATCGACGTGTTGATTGTGTTGATTTTAAATAATTATATTTTGTGGTGCTATCAATAACCTTTAAGTGAAATTTATTATGAACTGTAATGGATTCTTTTTTAGTAGATACATAGTTGAATGGAAAGCTTTCATCGCTCAATTACATTTTGTTAGAAAAGAGAATTATCAACCAAGCTTCTCTTGTCAGTAGGTGGAGCATGATTGTCAATAGGTGTCTGGTATTATGGAGAATAATTTCCCTGCGTATGCCATTAACCTATAACGCTGTCTACTTGTGCAGGTCAATGAATTCAAGTCAATAGAGAAGTTCAAAATTTTCAACACAAATAACCTGTAAATTATCCTAATTTCTAGGCTCCTAGCTGTTGTTTCTCTGATTGTTGTAGAAATGATACTCTCATGGGATAGTACTTACAAAGTATGTGATCTGCAGGTGGGTGAACTTAAAAGCAATTAAGAGGCTTGTTGAAGCTGATGCTCTAAAGATGGAAATTATTCCCAATCCCAAGGTGATAATTGATCTTTTGCAAGAAACAGCTTAAGCTTAATTTTCTTTTTTTTTTTTTTGGGGGGGGGGGGGTTGGTTCCCTGTGTTGGATAGACGTTAGTGCTGGTCACAACATTCAGGTTGAAAATTGCTGACAAAGTTATTTGGGCTTTAGGAAGTTGACGGAGTAAAAGTTCTTCAATTGGAAACGGCAGCTGGTGCAGCGATAAGGGTAATTCATGTTACTACCATGCTGTTAAACAGTTAATGTTGAGACATTTCCAGTGCTTATATTTTCTTGTCTTTTTTTATCAGTTCTTTGATCGGGCTATTGGGATAAATGTGCCTCGATCTCGATTCCTTCCAGTGAAGGCAACTTCAGATTTGCTTCTTGTCCAGGTGACAAAACTTTCTGTATTCTGATACCAGATATGGAAACTTGTAGACTGGTTTGAGGCTTTTGTCTAAAGTAAGTTGTTGTCCTGTGTTACAGTCAGATCTTTACACATTGGAAGACGGCTTTGTCATCCGGAACAAGGCTAGGGAAAATCATGCAAACCCTTCTATTGAATTGGGGCCAGAATTTAAGAAGGTGAAGATTTGTATCACTGCTTGTTTGTCTTTGTTGGTTACAGCGATATTGATTTTCCCGGTTTCCTTGACAGGTCAACAACTTCTTGAGTCGGTTCAAGTCAATTCCTAGCATTGTTAATCTTGACAGTCTTAAAGTGGCAGGCGATGTATGGTTTGGAGCAGGTGTTACCCTCAAGGTATAGAATATAATCCTACCATGTTGAGTCTTTTTTTCTTGAAGATTTTCTTTGATGCTTAATGTAAAAATTCTAAGAAAAAATAGTAATAATTTGAAAACTAGTCTGTTGGTGCTGGAAATGTCCCCTTATAATTTTTTGGTCTTGGCCTCTATGATTCTGGCTGTATTTTGGGTGATAGATGATGCATGATAGCTGTTCTAATTCCCACGTTCAAATTTGTATTCTAATTATTTGAGCAGCAAAAATAAGAAACCTCGTTACTTAAGTGTATCCATAAATATTCTACAAGCTATAATCAAAGTTGCATTGTATTCTTTTATGATCTCAGGATTGTTTCAGATGTCAAATCTCAAATTATAATCTCTGATCACATTGTTGGAATGTTCTTTAAATTATTTATCTTTCTGGTGCTGCTTCATAGGGTAAAGTGAGTGTCATTGCAAAACCTGGAGTAAAGCTGGAAATACCAGACAGAGCTGTACTCGCAGACAAGGTTTTTCACTAAATATATGTGCTTTTTTTGGGAGTAAAGAATGCGCGTGTGTTATATGTGCTATTCTCAACATGTTATCATTCTGAGCAATCATAATGGTGGAATTTTTATTTGCAGGAAATTAATGGCCCTGAGGATCTTTGAGCAAGCTGCTTGCATTAGAGGTTTCTCCGACTACATACACACCAATCTTGGTCGTATATGCTATTTCACTGTGTATTGCTATAAGTTTGGTAGGGAAATAATTCTTTTTTGAAAAAAGTTGTCCTTGACGATGTCTGAACTATTAGATATGCTTGCATTGAGGTGTATCCGAATCCGACTACATACAATGTTGACGGTATATGCTATTTTTGTGTATGGCTACGAGTTTGATAGGAAGAAATAAAAGAATGAATGTTGTCCTTGATTCTGTTTCTGTCTAAACTTTTAGATTCGCTGGTGATTTTCTATGAAGTAAAAAAGCTGTTAAGGAGGCTCGTTGTAAAAATATTCATGTTGAGGGACGGTCTTTGCAGTTAGCAGCTCGCACTCATTTTGAAATTGATCATGTGCATCAAGAATTAGGTCGAAAGAGAAGGAAAAACATATAACGGCTAACGTTTGGAGAGAGAAATCCTTACTGAAACGGTGATTGACCGATTAAACCGGTCCGTTCAGGGTAGTCTTACTTCCGGAGACTGAGTTTCGTTGCTGAATAAATCACCATGCAAGTGAGGGAGAGAATAGTGGGGTGGGACTTGACGATGTTGGAGACGATCCATATTTGGGTCGTGGTCCAATGGCGAGTCCAGTTTTTTTTGGTATGGATTTTGAGAATGCCATAATAAACTCGTTGGGGTGAACGGAGTTTGCTGCAAGAAAGTCATGCGCATGGGCATCCATCTACCCTTCCGCCAAGGAAAAGTCATACAAATAGGTGGGGGAGGTAGTGAGGCAGTTAGTTGAAGGGTCTGTTTGGAATCTCATTTGGGATCATATTTACTAAGTAAAAAAGTCTATCTGAAGCTCTTAATCACCTAAAAGCTCATTTGATATCTTAAAAAGGTGTTTGAGATCATTTTGCTCATGATGGGTTTTTTAAGAAAAAAGAACTTTTTCTTAAAAGCTCATTTTTTTAGCTTCTTCTACTAATGAGCTTTTAATTGGGCATCACTTAAGCAACTTTTCTCTCTTAACTTCATATGCTATTTTTTTTCTTTTTCTTTTTTTTTTTGAAAAAACACTCATTGGTTGAATTTTTATTTTTTAATTTAATTTGTTTCTGTAGGATTAACAAATTTTGAACCGAAAAGCTGGCACCAAAATCAATGACGGAAAGGGAGAATCTACGAAGCTAAGTAACTATATATATATATATATATATATATATATATATATATATATATATATATATTCAACAAGGTTTATATCATTTTCAGTTATTTTTTATCTAAACAGAATTTTCCAATGCTAATCCAAACAGGTTCAAAGTTTTTTTAAAAAACAGTCACTTCTCCACTGTATTCTCAAACAGGCACATAGCTTTTGGTCCCAACTTCTCATCACTTTTTATAATTTGCATCACTTTTTATTTTAGGAAAAATGATATTAAAAATATAAGTATTAAGTATGAAATTTTTTTTGTTAAAAATGAGTTACAAACATAAGAGTTTTAGTTGCAATAGAGACTCATTTGTAACTTATGATCTGACAAAATTTTTTGGGATGTAACTGTAGTTAAATTTAACTTTTAGGAATTAAATGTAATTTTTTTTTCTTTTGTTGTTTTTTTAAGAAAAAAATCATCATTATCTTTATCACATATGAATCATATTTGTGACATGATCAGAGACGAATTTGTTAGAGGTAGATGATCCAATTATGATTCATTTCATGTATAAGATTCTGATTGAAATATATATTTATCCTTTTTAAATTAAATGTTTCGTTGTATTTTTCTTTTTTCAATAATTATTTAAATTTTTTATTTTAAAAAATTTTATTTTTATTTTTAACATCAATTATAATAATATATATACAAACAATATATACGTAGTATTGAATAAGGTTCATGCCTTTTTCAGCAATTTCTTATCCAAACGGGCTTTTCAAACGCTAATCCAAACAGGTTCCTTAAAAAAAAGCCACTTCTCCTACCGCCAATCCAAACACAAATCACATTTACAACCTGACTTTTTTTCAAATGGGCTTTTATAAAAGCCCCATTAAAAAAAATTACTTCTCTTACCGCCAATCCAAACACAAATCACATTTACAACCTGATTTTTTTTCAAATGGACTTTTATAAAAGTCCCATTAAAAAAAAAACTACTTCTTCGACTGAATTCCCAAAAACAGGCACGAATATGCTGACTTTAAATGCGATTGACGTCATTCCTTACACAAGGACCTCCTCATCCACTCTTTATTCTCATCCTTCCCACTTGCACCCCTCTTTCCCTCTCTTTTTTACCTTTTTGCCACTCATAATCATTCCTCTCCAACTATACCTCGATTTGCATGTGATACCAGGCCACACACACACTCGTATATAGTATTGGTGATTGATTTGTATACCCACATTCATCCTCCACACAACACATACTCTTTATCTCTTTAGCTCTATATATTAAGTCATAAACACACTATCTATGCGCGCGAGCGCGTGTATATATATATATATATATGTGCATTGCAGTCACTGTACATTGAATTTTTCTTGGCTCCTCCTCCTTTCCAATTAATGCTCATTGCATTTTTGTCATATCTCCTATGATTTTATTCTCATATGAAATCATCTTGAATTTGACCTTAAGACTAACAGATACATGGTGGCACTCTACACCTACAACCACTACCTCTTACCAAATAATGCATAATTTAATAGTACCAACTCCTTTCCTTAATATAATATCTACCTAACTTGTTTTGGTTAATTAATAAAATTAGTTATTTGTTAACAATGTGTGTTACTTTCCTTAAAATATCCTGAGTCAGTTATATTGAAATTATTCCTTAACGCAAACCTTTAATCAACTGGGATAGTTTTACAAAATTATAAATTTAAAGAATAAAATAGATTAAGGTTTAATATTTAAAACTGGATCAAACTTCTAACTAGTTTTTATATCAGGGACAGAAGATAATACTTAATAATATGCTTAATTTTGATAATCCACTAACCATGTTAACTTTGAAATTACGGCGTCATGAGGAATTTTGATAAAGGCTTAAATGGAGAATGATGGCAAATGGTGATGTACGGCTGGGGCTAAAAAAAAGGATGGCGGATAAAAGGGAGAAAAAGCAGAAAAAACATCAGATTTTGTCAAAAATTTAAGCAAAATGTAAGTATAAAATTTATTGTCTTTAAAGTACATTTTCCTTTTTACTACCAATAGCTATTAAGTGTAGTGATATGGGTTTTAGAATATGATACAGGCAAATAACCATACTAAAAAATAGATTTTATTATTTTGATGACTTAAATTTTATCGGAAAAAGAATATCTTTATTAATTTTTTTTTATTTTCTCTCCATTTAATGAGAAAATACTTAGGTTAAGTTTCATATATCCATTTCAACAAGTTTTCTAATTATATGTGGATATGTATTGTATTTTTAAATTATTATTATTTAACTACAAACATATATATATATAAAAAAAGATACATAGTCACATGTAAGGAACTTCCATTTAATTTATATACTGTTATATCTAATTTTAATGGTTGCGGTTTATAAAAATGGGATAGAGTTTCCTTCCCCCACTTCATGACTCATGAAAGGACAATTTCTTCTCTCCAGGAAAGGAGGTACTTTATGGAAATTAATCTGAAAAAATCATTTTGTGCAATGGATCGTGGTGGCAAAGAGGCAAATTGATAGATATGAAAGGGTATTAAGGACATTGGAAAATAAATACAGCTCCAATTCCCGTGCTCCTTCCTTGCTTTGCGCCTCCTTTTAATTCCTCCGAACTGGGCCGTTGTTGTTCTTTTCAACACTTCACCTACCATCTCCTTCCTCTCTCTACTTCTCTCATTCTCTAGCCGCCGGCGGCGACTATCCTCACATCTCCGTCTTTCCCCTTTTCACCAAGATCCTTCGCGCAGATACCTAGTGGAAAATGGGATTCGAGAAGATCAAGGTCGCCAATCCCATCGTTGAGATGGACGGTGCGTTTGGATCTGATTGTTTCACTCCCGTTCTCTTACTCTTTGATGTCTCTCTATGTTTATTATTTGCTTAAACATGGTCTTTTTCTTGTAATATTCTGTGAACCATGACGCGTTAATGTATTTCTTTCACCTCCTTTCCATGCATTTTCGAGATATTCTTGAAATGGAGTAATTCTCATGCTTTTTTACTTTAATGAATCGTGGGCCTAGGCATCCATTCTATTGTTACTTTCCTTTCACTTGAAATTGGCTAGTCTTTCTCTTCCTTCTGTTTAGTTTTTATCTATGGACGTATTTCTGTTTGAGCTAAGCTGCATAAAAAAGTTTTACTGAGTTGCGTTTGCCGATTTCTTTTCGTGAATATTTGATCTGCTCACATCCGGTAAAATTAGCGGTTTTAGAATGCAATCTCCATTAATTTGTTGATATTTTATAGATGGGGTTGATCTGGTTTTGGTCAATGTTTCTTGTGCCTGTTTAGAATCTTCGAAGGATACGTCAATAGTATTTTAAGCGTTCACTGAAATTCGATTGCCAATTTTTAATTAAGAACTGGCCTTGGAGAGGACTATGTTCTGTATTGAGACATATTATGGGATGCTAATATACGAATACAGTATTTTTAATTTGATTCATATATCTTGCATGACTGATTACGTTGTTCTATTCCGAAATCCGTATTTTTCTCACAGCATTCTCTCTAATTGCTGCGCTGCAGGAGATGAAATGACTCGAGTTATCTGGAAGTCAATCAAGGATAAGGTGATTTTTCTTAATCGCCTTTGCTCTTAATGTGACAATCAGGATGCATTTTTGGGTTCGTCATGACTTAATCGTGACTTTTTTCTGACAGCTCATTCTTCCATTTATCGAGCTGGACATCAAGTATTTTGACTTAGGCCTTCCTTACCGTGATGAGACTGATGATAAAGTTACTGTTGAAAGTGCAGAAGCTACTCTTAAGTATGTTCTTTACATTATTTGTTGACTTGCTAGGCGTTCTACTTCTGCATCTATAATTTGTTTAGTCTTTGAAATTCAAAATGATTATAAAATTTTGGTGTTGTTTAAGCTGAAGTTTGGATTGATTTTAAAATTATTTTCTTTTTCAAGTTTATCTTGAATATTGTAGGATTAGAAAGAATGTTATGCATGCAATTTATTTTGGGTGATATGCAAAAAATATATGCATGATAACTTCTTAAATTTTGGATTTACATATATCTCTACTATGCTTTTTGTATTATTTTATTCTTGTTTCCCTAATGATTGCTCACTGCTATACAGGTACAATGTCGCAATCAAGTGTGCAACTATTACTCCAGGTATTGTTGCTGGGTCTATTTTTCCCCTGACTGAATTTGGGATTCATAGATTCACATTCATACATTGACAAAAATGAGAACGGAAATGCCCTGCAATTAATGTTTTTTATTGCTTGTTCAGGAATTTAACAACTTCAGGGTAGGTTATCGATGTTAGCAACACTAAGATTTGTGGTCTTTTGATGAACAGATGAAGCTCGTGTGAAGGAGTTTGGCCTGAAGCAAATGTGGAAGAGTCCAAATGGCACAATTAGGAACATTTTGAATGGTATTGAACTTTCATGCAGTGTTTATTATATGTTAAATGCTAGGGACTAAATTATTATGTTTCTTTTTTGTATCTAGCGGGTGACAATTTATCTTTGTTTCTTATTGGTTACACTGTTGCAAATTTTTTTCTAGGAACTGTCTTTAGAGAACCAATTCTCTGCAAAAACATCCCTCGTCTTGTTCCAGGTACTAATATTGAATTTTGTATTGTGCTACGTTTGCTTCTTGATTTATGGAGTGCAACCATTCTAACGATACAATTCGGCAGGCTGGACCAAGCCAATTTGCATTGGAAGGCATGCCTTTGGTGACCAATATCGGGCCACTGACACAGTTATTAAAGGAGCTGGCCAATTGAAGCTAGTGTTTGGTATACACTCTGTTTTAGATGGGTCTTTCTTGTTATCATAAATTTGTTACTTTACATTTTAATTTTTACTAGTTCGTCACTTGCACGTCATTCCTTCCAACTTCCTGGAGAACTAGTATGTAGTTATTATTCTTTTAGTAATTGGTAATATTACTCACGTTTTCTTTATTCTTGCAGTACCAGAAGGGCAGGGTGAGAAGACTGAACTAGAGGTTTATAACTTCACTGGTGAAGGGGGTGTTACATTAGCCATGTATAACACTGATGAGGTTGATTTACATTGTCCTTTGTTGGTTTGATTGGGTACGTTCTCTGATTTTACAGGTTACTAATGCTCTTTTCTTTCTTTTTCCTTTTCTTTCGAGGGATACAGTCCATCCGTGCATTTGCTGAGGCTTCCATGTCAACTGCTTATCAGAAAAAATGGCCTCTATATCTTAGCACAAAAAATACAATCCTTAAGAAGTACGATGGAAGGTATACAAAAGTTTGTTATTTTTTTTCATTTCAGGCAACAAATTTGCAATTATGGTTTTGCAGCCATTTGATTTGGCCTTGTGTTAATTTTCCCCGTTTAATTATAATTTTGTTCACTTATTGGTTGAAGATTTAAGGACATTTTCCAAGAAGTTTATGAGGCCAGCTGGAAATCAAAGTTTGAGGCTGCTGGTATATGGTAAGTGTACAAATGATCCGACATTGCAAATGAACAAAAAAAGTATATTGTATCATACATTTATCTAATTGTATTTACCTCATGGACTGCAAGGTATGAGCACCGTCTGATTGATGATATGGTTGCATATGCTCTCAAGGGTGAAGGAGGTTATGTATGGGCATGCAAAAACTATGATGGAGATGTCCAAAGTGATTTCTTAGCTCAAGGTTTGTATGATATCCTTTCTTTACTTCTGTTATTTTCTCTCTACTTTTCTTTCGGGCACTAATACCTTTTTATGTTGTTTTAGGTTTTGGATCACTGGGTCTGATGACATCAGTACTGGTGAGTATTATTTTTAGTCCTGATACATTTATGTGATATTGTATTCTCTTCTAGCTAGTGTTCACTCCCAACCTCTGATTTGTTATTCCTGTACTTCATGATTTGGTTGGGTAACGCCCATTCGAGGCTTCTTGGTATTTTCATGCTTGTACAAAACTGAAAGTACGGATTGGGTTCAGGTTTGCCCTGATGGAAAGACCATTGAAGCAGAAGCAGCGCATGGTACAGTTACACGCCATTTCAGGGTTCATCAGAAGGGAGGGGAAACCAGTACAAATAGCATAGCTTCCATCTTTGCTTGGACCAGAGGCCTAGCCCACAGGTAATTAACTGCAATTATATTGCAGTGTTGAGTGCTTTGTTCCTTACCCCTTGTATTAGACACCTGAAATTGAAATACTTCTTTATTGACAGGGCAAAGTTGGATGACAATGCCAGACTCTTGGATTTCACTGAACAACTGGAGTCTGCTTGCATCGGAACAGTAGAATCTGGGAAGATGACCAAGGATTTGGCACTCCTCCTTCATGGATCCAAGTATGCTACCTGTTTTTTTTGTTGCAATATGTGCCAAATTTGGCATTTCTAGAAGGCATAGATTGATTTTTCTCTTTAAATTTCACGTGCGAGCAGGCTTTCTAGGGAGCATTATCTGAACACCGAGGAGTTCATCGATGCTGTGGCAAATGAGCTTAAAGAAAAACTTTCTGCTTAATTCCTAATACTCTGGTAAGACGTTTTCTAGTTTCATATTGAAGCAATAATATTTTTATTTCAAAGCTCGCTGAGAACGTTGAAATGTTGGTGGAAAGTACCGAATACATGCATTTATCAGTCTATCACTTGCCACGTTTTTCTTTGTTATCTGTCAGAACTATAATTGTTTTTTCTTGGGCCACGTTGCAGTTGTGTGTGGGAGTCAACGTTTATTTAATGAAAATTTGGCTAACTAGCTATTGTTTTCGTGGCAGTTTCAGATGGGTGAGGTTTGCGGAACAGGAGGTGGTCATTCAGCTGAATAGCTAATGCTATATTCTGAGGGGAAAATAAAATGGAAGGAAAAGAATCATTGGTCTCTCATATTTGGGCCCTTTTCCTCCCTCTGTGTTGAATGGAAGATATGGGCCTGGTCATTAGCCCTAGTTGCAAAAAACAGATAGTCTTGTGCCATTTTTATTGATTCCTTGAAAATGGATTCGGCCTTATTTTTGGTTGGTTTTGCTTTGCTTACGTGTTTGCCTTATTCAACATTTAATTAACAGATATAGTCTCTCAACTCGACTGTTTCAAAATTTATAAATAATTTTATAAGGAAGTATTTTCAACTTGCTAGTTTCTTTCAAATCAAAGAGAATGAGTAAAGATGTTATGATCGAATTTAGTTTGATCAAATTTAGTTAAATTATCAACGCCTCCAACGATTAATGAAAGGTTTGTTTGAGAAGGTGATGGTAAAAGTAATTTTTTTCAATCTGAATTTTGAAAATTTAAGTTGAGTAATGTAATATGATTTATATTTGAATTGATACTAATAGAAGTGGTTTTTTTCTAAAATTAAAATTTATTTGGATGATTATTTAGAAAGTAAGTTTAGATGTAAAATGATAGAAAAAGACACAAATTGTATTAAATATTACATTTATATTATAGGTGTATATTGTGATCATTTAAGATAAAAATTAAAATTATAATCATAATATAAAAGGATTGGATATATTATTGAAAATTTTTCTGTAGATATTAAAAATTGTTTTGATAGACTTATTTAATGAATAAAATTTAAAATTATAAAGGTGCAGTTATTGCATAGGATGGAAGTGTGGCAATTTATAAATGGCTTCATATTATATCAAAAACAATTATAAATAAATGTATAAAAAATAATTATAAATAATTGTAAAGGAAAATAAGATACAAGGGCCCCGGGGGGCACTCTAACTGTGCTAGGCCTCTCACGGAAGTGACTGTGTTTGGAATAGCTTGGTTTATTTTATAAGTCTGATTCACGTAAATCGAGATAAAACTCATTTACATATTTACTTTGTAGACCGTAAAAGCTACCTCGTATACCGTAAATCACGATTGAAAAGCACGATTGGATGTTCCAATCACTATTCCAAAATCTAGTTAAAACTTAAAACGCTTTCCCAAACATTGGTATGTTTGGATAATCTCCATAAATGCTTTTCAATTGTGATTTACGGAATATGATGTAGCTTTTACTTTCTCTGAGGTAACTTTTACGGTCTACAAAGTAAATATTTGGAAGAATTTTATCTCAATTTACGTGAATCGGGCTTATACATAAACATAAGTCTAACCAAACAAGTGTTTGGATAAGCTTTTACTTTTTAATAAGTGCGATTTACGTAAATCGAAATAAAACTCATCCACATATTTACCTCGTATATCGTAAAACCTACCCCATATATCGTAAATCACGATTGAAAAACACTTTTAGAGATTCTAATCGTTATTCCAAACACCCTCATCGACCACACTGTGCTTTTTTTCCCTCCAACGGTAGTAGAGGTAAAAATAGGCTAGATAGGCTAGGTCTTACTTAAATACTTCTGAGCTTGTAATAGAGATTTAAAGCCTGGACTTGAGCATGTATATATGTTCTTTTTTAGGCTTGAAACATGTTTAAAGGTTTACTAAAAATGTAGGTGTTTAAATATCTTTTAAAGTATATGCCTCTAAAGTTATATATAATTATTTAAGCCTACTTACAATCCTACATTATGTTATAAAAGCATAACATCTATTCTCGTGGTAATATAAGTGCTTAGTATGGGAAACAAAATAATGTCTGATGATAATAGTCATCTGAGCAATTATAAATAAGAAAATATAATTATTTTTTGACAAGTGAGATATTTTCTGAAAATGACCAAGCAAAGCAGCAAGTAAAACTGGATTTTACATCACGTAAATGGGGACAAACTCTTCCTACTAAGATTATAATATTTCATTTGGAATTAAAATAAACTTATAACAATTATTATGCTTTAATGGACGATACAAATTAAAGGAGAGGGAGTCAATTAGCATTGCCATTGTGAACACCCCATTTTGTTCGGGCCTCACAAAAAAAAAAAGAAAACATGAATAAAGAAAAAAAAATCCTCCTTTATGCTTGTAGAGGAGAAAAAAATAGATATTAAAAAAATAAAAAAATATCTCTCATTCATATTAAAAGGTTTAAATTAAGAAATTGCTTGTATGTAAAATATAAAAAAATAAATTAAAAATAAGAATACAAAATAAAAAAAAATCTCTAATTTATGTTGATAAGTTTAAATTATTACTTGTGGAAAAAGTAATAAAAAAGTGAAAAATTAAAAAAAATCTCTCATTGATGGTGATTGGGTCAAGTTAGGAAGTTTTATTAACATAAAATACAAAAAAAAAACTTAAAAAAAGAAGGAGCATTTATGAAGAAAACCCTACCTTTAGACTATAAATGAAGAATAAGGGTCGAAGCAAGACACACAAAAAAATTGAGAGAGAAAAGACATAAGAAAATGTGGTGAGAAAAGAGGCAAGACGATTGGTAAGAGAGGGTAAAACCTATTATTCATATTTTTATTTATCTTATTTTATCTCATACCCTCAAAAAAAGCCTATACCTTTATAATTGAGTGTCACACATATGATGCTTTAATACCAATGGCTAGAGGGTGGATCCCAATATGATGAGGATATTGATTTTTTTTTTCCTTCTCTCTTCTATTTTTTCTTTTTCATATCTAAGGAAAACCTATACTTTTATGGTTGGTGTCACATGTGTGATATCTCAACACTAATGGCCAGAGAGTGAATCTAATATGAAATTTGAATTGATTTGTTTTCTTATTATTCTTCATTTTATCTCTCTTCTATTTTTATTGTTTCGTCTCTATACCCAAGGAAAGCATATACTCTTGAGATTATTATCACCTTTGTGAGCTACAACACTAATTGCTAGATTGTGTAATTCAATATGATTTGGATTATTTTATCTTGTTTTTATTTTCCTTTTTTTTTCTCCTTATATCTTTCCTCTCTATTCTTTTTTTTCTTTTCATTATTTTTTCTATTTAATCTTTTTAGTTTGACATGATTATATCACTCATCCCTCTTTTTTTTTCTTTCACTCCATCACCTCAATAATATTTATGCTGCTCTCCTCTTGTTGATATTGTGAGGATATGCCCAATGATATTTGTGTGTTACTTGGACCATGAAAAATGTACGCATCCTTAATTCATTGACTTGACATATGATAGTTTCCTTCTACCACTTATTTTCATTATTTGGATGTGTATTACCTATATGTTATTTTCCTCTCTCCATCTAACCTAAGTTTTCTTTATAAAAAGGAAAAAAAATGATTGTGACCTATTTTTATAAATGAAAATAATAAAAAAGAAAGCTTCTCTTTTTATCAAAATAAATAAAATTGATTTTAAAAGAGATTCTACCTTGTAAGGTTTTTAGAGCCTCTTCAAGTAAAAATTGATTATTTTTCCGTGTGAAATTATATGGATCTCTTCTGAAAGTTTAGTTCAAGAGCCTTCCAAAAACCTTTCTTTTATTCAATTAAAAATAGAAGAGTTGTTTTCATAAAATAAAATAAAAATATTTTTTTCAAATAAATTAAATAAACTTTTTTTCTAAAAAAACACCAACAAAGTGACATGCCTTTTTATCCCTCGAACTACGTGGGCTTTAATCCCTCTAAAGAGTATGTAGGCCCTAGATTGCCTTCCTAGGTCAAGTTCAACTTCATAAATAAACAATTTTTTCCTTATTACTTTCTTATTTTTTTCGTAAATATTTTTTTAATTTCTTTTGCTCTTTGGGTAATTATAATAAAGTTAAAGGCAATATTCTTTTTTAAATAATTGGCTTAGGGTAACTGTTCTTATGAATTGGTATTATGGGGTGCCTAACATATTCTCCACGCAAAATGGACTGTCGAACCCTATCTAGTTTTCTTTTTTAAAGCAAAGGTTTCCAAAATTATCATTTTTCAAAATTTTGGTAGCAACTCCACAGGGGAGGGTTTGAGAGTCAAGCCCATTTAAGTTAAGTGTTTAAAAATAATATGGTCTTATTTTTATTTTAATTACCCTTTTTTTTATTTGTTTTTCATTTATTAAATTGTTTGTTCATTTATTTTTTTTATCATTTTTCTCTATTTATCTTGTGATCTGCTAAGCAGATAAGGGTGCCACAGGTTTGTATACTCTCCACACACACTAGAAGAGAGAGTATGGGTGAATGATTGAAGTGAATACAAGGTTTGAGTGTGTGTGAATGACGATAGAATATGAAACTTAGAATTAAGATTAGTTGGTAAATTTATAAATAATTTATAAAATTATTTAAATAATATTATATACACTTATAAAATGACATAAATTAAAAGGTTAAATAGGTTAAGTTTGTAGGTTATGCCTTATAAAAATAAATCTAATAATAGACTTTAACCGGATATTTACTAAATAGGTTATGTTTTATATAAATTAGGCCGTATACCCTTGTTAAAAGCTACACCTACTTTTATCCCTGTACCGTAGCTTTTACATTCTACACTGCCTTCCCAAACATGCTCAAAATCTCTTTGCATGAAATTCAAAATGACATTCCATTTCCTGTTAATAAGCATTCTAGAATATGTACATATTTTAAAACATCTCTCCCGAAATTTAAGCTCGTTATTCTTTTTCTTTTATACTTTCCTTTCGATGGGACATTTGGGGGAGACTAGAGAATCTCATGAACGCATCGTTGTACCTATGTATTGTCTACAGATGAACATGAACTTGCATATTTATAATATAATAATATAATTTAAATATTCAGACACAATACAATATAATTGATAACTAAAACATCTAACAAATGATAGATGAAAACACATTAGAGGTTCAACTGTAATTATCTTTTATAAATTATGGCAACATTGTAACGAAGTTCAAATTCAAGATTTCATCCAAATATAATATTTAGTGGGTGACGTTATTGTTGGGACAACTAACTGTAAACATATCTATTTGATATTTAAGGTCCAATTACATCAAAATCGGACTCCCTTATGAATTATGCAAAGTGTTTTTTAAATGATCACAGTCCCATATATATAAAATCAATCTAAATCATTAGAAATATCAAAGCTCCCGTGCTATATAAGTTGATGTATGTGCTATGATACATAGTTATTAGAATATTTAAAAATAATTTTTTAATCATAATTTATAACATATAAAATAAATATATGAAATAATTATTATCTCGATTTATGTATATAAATATTTTTAGGATTTCAATCATAATCTTAAATATGGTTGTAATTTTCTTGAATGATTTATTCTAATTTGGTCAATATTTAATTGAAGGAACGAATGAATAAAAGGAGGATCAGACCTTGAAAGAAAAAGTGAGGCAGAAATAGGGGTTTCCATGTATGGAGCTTAGACTTTGAGTTTGAATCGTGTTTTCTTGCGAAGATGTCGCTTCATTAAATTGCACTCTCCATTAACTCTCCCGCTCTCGCATTCTTCCTCTTCATCATATCATTTCGTTTCATTTGTACCATATCATTTCAAATTCAATTCTCTCTCCCCTCGCCGTGATCCTCCGCGTGTGTTTGTTGACGATGGCTCTGTCGAAGACAGCCACGGAGACGGAAGCTTCTGTGCACTCGACGTTCGCGTCGAGGTACGTGAGAGCGCCGCTGCCCAGGTTCAAGATGGCGGAGCATTCGATCCCCAAGGAGGCGGCTTACCAGATCATAAACGACGAGCTCATGCTCGACGGTAATCCCAGGCTCAATCTCGCCTCCTTCGTCACCACCTGGATGGAGCCTGAGTGCGACAAGCTCATCATGTCCGCCATCAACAAGAATTACGTCGACATGGATGAGTATCCAGTCACCACCGAGCTCCAGGCATCTTCCTCTTCTTTCTTTCTAATAATTTTTTTTTTCCAGAAGCATTTATAATTTGTGCCCTAGGTAACTTGTATTAGCAGTGTTGAGTGACGACTGAGGTTTGATGATGCAGAATCGGTGTGTGAACATGATAGCCCATCTTTTCAATGCACCGCTTCAAGAATCAGAACCTGCGGTGGGTGTTGGTACAGTTGGCTCATCGGAGGCCATCATGTTGGCTGGCTTGGCTTTCAAGAGAAAGTGGCAGAACAGAAGAAAAGCAGAGGGCAAGCCCATTGACAAACCCAATATTGTCACTGGTGCTAATGTTCAGGTATTTTCATCTAATTTGATCCATTTATGAGTCTTCATTTCAAGGCATTGATCAAGTTGTGTATATAATGTTATGTTCGTGTGAAAGGTTTGCTGGGAGAAATTTGCGAGGTACTTTGAGGTGGAGCTGAAAGAGGTGAAGCTGAGGGAAGATTACTTCGTCATGGATCCTGAAAAGGCAGTGGAAATGGTGGATGAGAACACAATCTGTGTTGCTGCTATCCTCGGTTCCACGCTCAATGGAGAATTTGAAGATGTCAAACGCTTAAATGATCTCCTCATTGAGAAGAATAATGAAACCGGGTATTTCTCCTTCCCTCTTACACCTCATAGTCTTGTTTTAGTACACACATTAAAGTCTTCACTTGTGTTTGGAAACATCTTAGAACTGTCTGTTGCAACTTTTAAAACAAAGCTATGATACTCCAATTCATCTTGGACTTGAATTGAGCTATGAAACTACTAATTGTGGCAGATGGGATACTCCAATTCATGTAGATGCAGCGAGTGGTGGCTTCATCGCACCATTTATATATCCAGAGCTTGAATGGGACTTTCGCTTGCCGCTTGTGAAGAGCATCAACGTTAGTGGACACAAGTATGGACTTGTGTACGCAGGCATCGGTTGGGTCATTTGGAGAAGTAAGGAAGATTTGCCTGACGAGCTCATCTTCCACATTAACTATCTCGGAGCTGATCAACCCACCTTCACCCTCAACTTCTCCAAAGGCATAATTCTTATGCGCACACAATTCTCACCATTTTCACTCACAAAACTAAACTCTGATATGATCTTCATCCAATGCAGGTTCTAGTCAAGTCATTGCTCAGTACTACCAGCTCATCCGCTTGGGTTTTGAGGTACTGTGACCAAAAACCCAAAGAACCACACCATTTCTAAGATCGGAGCTGTAATTTATGGTTATATAATATATATATATATATATAATATATATATATATGCAGGGATATAGGAATGTGATGGAAAATTGCAGAGACAACATGCTAGTGCTGAAAGAGGGATTGGAGAAAACAGGGCGTTTTAACATCATATCAAAAGACGATGGGGTGCCATTAGTGGCCTTCACTTTAAAGGATCGCAGCCACTTCAATGAATTCCAGATCTCAGATTTCTTGAAGCGCTATGGCTGGATCGTTCCGGCCTATACTATGCCTCCCGACGCTCAGAGCGTCACCGTCCTCCGCGTCGTCATCAGAGAGGATTTTTCTCGAACATTCGCCGAGCGTCTCGTCATTGATATTCAGAAAGTCTTGTACGAGCTCGATTTGCTCCCCGGCTGGCCCGTCGTCAGCACCACCGTCAATGTCACAGCGGAGATGGCAGAAAACGGTCATATCGTCGTCAAGAAGAGTGAACTCGAGACCCAAAGGGAAATCACTACGGCTTGGAGGAAGTTCGTGTCCGACAGGAAGAAGATGAACGAGAAGATGAATGGTGTTTGTTAAATTTCGTATACATTCGGAGCTTGTTTTCTGTTTCGTGTTATTGCAATTGCTCTGTTTTAGATTATTCACGTGTAGAGTAGAAGAATAAACACACAGGACTTTTACTATCACGAAAGTAATTCTTTTTGGACAATTTTAAATTACAGTGTTATTATCAGAACATGAAAAGCCAAAGGTACATATATTTATGTTCACAATCACTTTTCAATCAAACCTTTTTATGAATTTGCTTTAAAGAAACACAAACCAAACACAATCCATGATATCAGTGCCTTGAATTGGAAGACATGTTCCCCTTAACCACAGTGACGGCACATGAAGCATTTGTGACCACATAGTTGCTAACACTCCCCAACAACAACCTGGAAAGAAACATTAAACAAGGATGAAATCAAACAGATTGAAGCTACTCTATGAAATCATAAAGGCCAAATGTTTATATTTCCATGAAAATTGAGATAGTGTTTATTACCTTTTGATGGAGCCTAATCCTCTGCTTCCAATTACTAGAGAATCAAGCTTAAGATCTTCAGCAGCAGCGCACAGCTTCTCCCTTGGATCTCCCCAATATACCTTGGCTACTGCTTTTGCCTGTTTCAATTTCCATATCACAAAAAACGTACCAATATTATCGCCTAAGAAAAGAAAGCTATGATCAAGAACAGAACAAGCAACAATTTCAAATAGGAATATACCTCTTTGGTCTTTGACACAGTGTCAAGGATATCCAAAACTTCAGAGTCTCTGGCAATACCATATTGCTTCGTGAAATTGATCTCCTTCAACTCCTCCAGAGGCACCAGAGCTGCAAACCCAGAAAAAATATTAACAACATTTCTTCAAACAGAGCAACACAGTAGGCAAAACAGAGGAGAACTAAGAATTATGGGCATGTAGAAGCAAGGAGGGGAACTAACGTGAACCAGTGTCTTCGAAAAGCTCCTTTCTGGTGTGATCAGACTTGGGAGGTTGAACGTTGATCAAGATGATGAGATCTCCTAGGTTGATGAGATTATCAACGGCCCATCTCAGAGCAAGTTTGCTTGTGGAAGAGAAGTCCATTGCAATTCCAACTCTGCGTGACTTCGCCATTTTCGATTGATGATACTGATGAGAGAGGTGAATGATCTCTCGTTGTTATATAATGGGCAATTGGCGGCTCTACTGTTGGGTTCTTGAAATTATACGTTGTGTTAGAATGATCTTGAAAGAGCTAGAGAGGAGACAGGACATTATAATATTCCTTTTTTTTTTTTTGGGGTAGAACCAATTATTTATTGCCTTAATAGTGACTAATCTCTTTGCATGATAGGCTTTATAAAGGACTTCAGTGCTAGCTACAATACCTTTTTTAAATATATTGTCAATGATCCAACCCTAACTAAATGTTTAAGAAATCTAATTAAGTGTCAATTATGCTATACCTTAAACACGAACAGACATGCATAATGGCTTAAATTTGTAATTCTGTTCCTAATTTATGTAAATTTGGTACATTATATATATATATATATATATATATATATATATATATATATATATATATAAACATGAATTAAAATAATACTTTCATTTTATTTCCTAAATATATAATTCTTTTTTCAAAATTCTTTAGTCTGATTACATATATTAAGAAGGTTTTTATAAAGGGATATTTCAAATACAAATAATTCAAATGAGAATTATATATATATATATATATTGATAAACAACCCACTTAACTAACTTAATTTTTATAAATTAGTTATTTACAATTAGGATTAGATTGAGCAGCTAAGTAAATAGGAAGGAAAGGGACAACAAAGGGAAGGTGAAATTTGGCATAAAGGGCAGAGTGAAGTGACATCCGACCTTGGCCTTCGGAATAAAGTAACCCAGAAACTAGCAATTGATTCTTTACCCCCTCCACCTTTTGGACATTTCATTTTTTAACCAAAAAGTATATCGGATTACCAGACATCATAATATACCTCACTGTTCAAAAGATGCTTAACAATAGTATTATTTATAAATTATGCAGGAATAACTTGAATATTGACTTGGTCTAAGGATTTCTTCTACTTCTTTTCTTTCTTTATCTTATTCTCTCCTCCGCTTTCTAGAGAAGATTATCCTTATCCCCAAATTTGCACCAAATTAATTACATTTTCTTATTTGTTTTGATATTTATTGTCTGTTTGGTATGAGGGGAGAAGATGGGAATGAGAGAATTTTGTTCCCCTTCCCTTATTTAGATTGTTAAAACTTTTAGGAGGGGAGGGAAAATTTTAAAATTGGGGGAATTTAGAGGGAAATGTTAATGCTTAGATATACATTGACAAATATGTCCCTACTATTTTATAATATTCCCACAGTGTCATTTCCATTCTTTATCCAAAACTGTCACATATTTTATAATTATATTTATTTAATTTTTATAATTATAAAATTATAATTTTATGTATTGAATACCATTTATAATTATATTTTATTAAATATATTAGAAAGTTATAAAATGCAAATTAAATGAAATAAGGGTAAAGTTGTCCATATAAAAATGTTTTCCCTCCCTTCCTCTCCTATATCAAACAATGTAATGTCAGAATCCCTCCTCTCCCCTCTCTTTTTGTCAATCCAAACAAGGTAAAAGAAAGTCCTTCTCAAATCCTCCCCTCCCTTCCATCGAATCAAATATAGCCTTAGGCTATGTTTGGCTCGATGGAGGGGAGAGATTTAAATGGAGGGGAGGAGAGGGGAGGGTTTGAGATGGATTTTCTTTTACTTTGTTTGGGTTGATAAAAAGAGAGGGGAGGGGAGGGATTTTAATAGTATTATGTTTGGTATAGGAGGGGAGGGGAGGATAAATATTTTTATATGGACAATTTTGCTCTTATTTCATTTAATTTGTAATTAATAACTTTCTAACATATTTAATAAAGTATAATTATATAAGGAATTTAATACATAAAATTATAATTTTATAATTATAAAAATTAAATAAAAATAATTATAAATGACATTTACTATATAAAATTATAATTTTGTAATTAAATAATGAGAAGGGTATTGTGAGAATATTTTAAAATGGTATGGACATATTAGTCAATTTAAGCTCAAACATTAACCTTTCCCTTCAAATCCCCCCAATTTTGGAGGGGAGGGTTAGGAGGGGAGGGGAGGGAGAATTTTAGAAAATTGTCCCTCCCCTCCTAAAATTTTTAGTTATCCAAACAAGGGGAGGGGAGCAAAATCCCCCAATTTCCCTCCCCTCCCCTCATACCAAACACACTTTTAAAGTTCATTGGATCATACTCTATCTCATGAAATCTGTGTTATGTTTCTCAGATATCATATTGGACATTTATTTTCTTCAAGGAAGGGAATACCTTAACTATCTTCCCTTAAATAGTAGGTTTATGGTTCTCATACATGATTTCTAATGAAATAAAAATTTGGCAAGTTGTCTTACAAGGAGTGATCAAAATTAATTTATAGCTTAAAAAATGCCTATGAAATTAATTACAAGTTGTACATTATATTAATAAAATCTTCATATTGACAACAAAACTTGAGCTTGTACTTTTTTTAAAATTTGAACTTATACTTTTTTTTAAGGTATAGGACCGAATCTTATGAATTGAAATAATTTTTGTTGGCATATCATACATGACCATTCTCTTGTATGAAAATGCAATAGTTTCAAAATGATTTTTTTAAGGGAAAATTAATGAACAAGGGACACATATATACCTAAACTTGAGATAAGGTAGAGGCAAAAGATAACAAATTGAGATTCTTGTTTTGCACTTAAAGGGGTGAGATGGGAATTGGACCCCACTTGATGTGGCTTCAACATCCACGTGGCATTTTGTATTAGGATGAAGCACTTAAGATTGGGACGTCTCTTTGTTTCTTTCTGTCATATTTTGCCAACTGTACCAGATTGAACCTTCTTTCATCTTCGCCTCTGTTTTCCCTCCATTTTCCTTTCACATAAATCCCCTTCAATAATTTAGATTCAATAATAGATAATGTCTCATATCTCCTTCCCCTCCCTCTTTCGTATTTTATTTTTAATAATGAAAAAGATCCAAAAGGATACTTGCCTTGTTTTACGTCACATTTTACTTTAACTTTCTGTGATTAAACTTTAGTTTACAAGCATAAAATACAAGGGTGTTCCTATAAGAACAACAGGGGAAGATTTGGTTTTTCAGTAGTTTCAACTTGAATGCTTGTTCAAATCTATTCTTGAATGAAAGTCAAAGGCTTTTTCAGTAGGTTGGCCACTAGCTCGATCAATGCCAGAAAATCAATACTCAGAATACCCTATTTTCAAAATCTAGTCGGTAGCTTTTCTTGGTCCTCATCTTCTCTGGCGGAGAATAGCAACATTCAGAAAAAACCTACCTAAGACAAAGAAATGTAACGAATCACAAAAAAAAGACAGTCATATGCCTACTTTGAGTCTCTGCACCAAAGAGATTTTAAAACAAATAAGAAGCCGAGATAGTGATGCTTTGAACGTGTCCACTATTGTTTCTACATTTTCTATCTTCCACTAGGCCCTTCATACAATTCTGAGGATGTGGCTTGCCTCCTGTCTGCTGCCAATCCTTTTTTTTTTAAAAAAAAAAAAAATTACACTGTTTTGATGTAGTTTTGGGTGTAAAATGATAAGGTTGATTTTTTTTTTCTAAAATGGTGTCTAATATTTTTAAAGTATTTTTTTGGAAATATCTAATATTTTAAAATATTTTTTAAATAACACATAATATTCTAAAATAGTTTTTTGAGTTTTTAACTCCTTAAAATATTTTTTCAATTGTATCCAGTGTCTTACCTGACTGATTACAATTTTACCCTTAATTTTTTTTTGAGCTGAAAAAATTATTTTAATATAGTAGGTGCTACTAGAAAAAATATTTTAGAGTGGATGGGAATAATACATCAGTATCCTAAATTTTGGGTGCTCGTTACTACTAAGAAAAATACATTAACGGTAAAATTATAGTTTGTTTTCTAAAACACTGGGTACAACTGAAAAAATATTTTAAAGGGTTAAAAACACAAAAAATATTTTAAAGTAATTTTTGGAGCTGAAAAAATAATTAAAGGTAAAATTGTAATTAGTCTGATAAGACATTAGGTACAACTGAAAAAATATTTTAAGGAGTTAAAAGCTCAAAAAATTATTTTAGAATACTGCATGTTATTTAAAAAATATTTTAAGATACTAGATACTTTAAAAAAAATACTTTTAAAATACTAGACACTATTTTTTTAAAAAAAAATCAGCCCTATCATTTTACACCCCAAATTACACAAAAAAGGGTGTAATTTTGGGAAAAGAATTGCCAGCGTATAGGATGGCAGCGGAGGGAAGCCACATCCAATTGTGAGGGGTTTAACATTATCTCTTTTTCATACTCAATAAGATATTCTAAAAATAAGATAAAAATCCCTAACAATATCTCTCTCTGTAAGTCAACACATAAGAAACAAAGACACACATGATTCTCAGAGACACTAGACATCAAAGAAAGTTACCAGATATAACTTGGTAGATGAGTAAAAAGCTAGTACTCATTTCTCAGAAAATCAATAGACCTTCCTCAATATAATTAGACCAAAAACTTGTAGTACTCATATTATTACATAAATATTAATAATTTAATTAATGTGGCCCATTTATTATTTTGCTCTGCATTGACAAATGCATGGTTAGGTAGGTGGGTATTTTCAGCGTTTCAAAGGGCCCATTACAATAATTTTTCCTTGAGCCAAAAAGGTGAAATACAGTAGTCTTTTTGTTCACATATATGAAAGTTTAAGCATTCAATAATTAACCTGCATAACAGAGAGCAGTGTCATACCTCACCAGCTAGTGTTCTCACTGCCCTGCCTCCATGGATTTGGAGTCTGAAGCCACTCATTCTGATACATATCTGGGTAATTATGCTATTGCTATCCATTTCACTTGCCCCTTTTCATTTTAATTTATAGTTTTACTTATTTGTAACCTTAATTTGCTTTGTCCCAGACGCTGCAGCAGGAGAATCCTGGCTTTTGTCTGATCCTACTACTGGGTACCTTGAAGATGCTATTTCTGGTTGGGGTATTTGGTTCAACAAAGAAAACTCACCATCCTACTTTCAGGATCAAAAGGTTGTATCTTGAAAATTTATGCTCTTTCCATTTGCCTAACGAACACACTTCATTACTAAAATTTCATATTCTTGGAAATCTGATATAATATGTTGATCATTTACAGGAATCCCTATGTTTGGATGACCAGATGAATCTATTTTCAACTTGTTCTGCCACAACAGCCCAACTCTTTGATGGTAAGCAGCCCTTAGCTTCTTTCTTCTTCAGTGTTGCTTCATTCTGAGTAATAGCTCATTGTTGAAGTTCATGAGACAAATCAATTGGTCTTTGCCTTTGACGGTTGGGAAGGGGTGGTTGTTTGCTGATTCCGTGGCCTATATATTCTTTGCAATAAATGATCAGACCTATATTTCACTAGTAATGGAAACACTCTACCCTTACTTTTGTCCAATAACAGTAACTGGAATAAAACCCTACTGTCATTTATGCTAATTATTTCTTTGCAGATAGTCAAGAATTCAATATTAGGGTTCAATCATCATCACAGATTGATATGCATGGAGCAATAATCAAAGATGACAGTTCTCAGAGGAGCTGGGCATCTAGAGACTCAGATGAAAATGATGCTTCAGTTTCAAGTATATCACAGAAATTTTATCAAACACCTAAAGGACATTATTTTTGATTTAATATTCCTGCATCTTTCTTCTTCCCTTCTTATTGTTTGAAAGATAATACAATGATGCATTTGCATGGTGTGACTGTGTGCAGAGAGTCAATGGAAGAAAATAGCATACCCATTTGAGTTGGTGAAGCGTGGAGGAATGGAAGGGGAAACAACCCTAAAAGACATAAATGAGCAGATAGTGATGAGCCCAACAAAGCCAATTCCACATCCAGTACCACATTCTGTGACTTCTTCATCATCATCGTTTTCAGCTCCCTGTTTTGGTATGTCAGGGAAAGCAGTGGTAGCCCTCACAAGGATTCACACCCAAGGTAGAGGTTCCATTACCATCATGAGAACCAAGGGTTGAACAAGCTCAGACCATAATTTTGTATTATACATATATATCATATATATCTGTATGTCTTAGTGTCTTTATGTACAAAACTCCAAGCCAAACCCTGCATAGTTTATAAGAGTGAAGAATCAGGCCCTTCAAAATTGAGACTTTACTCCATAATCTTAAAGAAGAAGGTTTGATATTGCTGCTAGCTGTTTTTATACTTTGATCTTATGCCCAGCAAATTTAATTAACTTGCTTTTTCTGGGACAATGTCATGAAAATATACATGTTTGGAAAAAGGAAAAGAAAAGGGTAGAAATGGAATAGTATTGAGCCGGTGAATGATGCATAAGTAAGAGGATGCATGATCCTTGAATGTCGCTTCTTTCACTGCTTCAAATTATGTCTTGTACTGCCCCTGCACCCTCCACAACACTGAGACTTTTCTTCAAGTTTGAAGATTCCACGATTTATACACTGCACTTGTAAATCTATGTTTAGCATAATTTTTGGCATTCAAGTTATATTTTTATTATTAAATCTTAAGGATTAAGACAATATTTGATCCTTATAATTTGCCTTTGTTTTGATTTTGATTTCTTTATTTTCAAACAAAAAAAATCCATATTTTTATTAATACATGGGGACTAAAGCTTAAAAAAGAAAAAAAAATTAAGAGAACAAAATTTACGATTTGAAACTATAAAGACTAAAATTAAAATAAGAACAAATTATAATAATCAAACATTGTATTAAACCATCTCTCATTTATAAAATTCATCATCAAATATGATTCTAGCATCCTTTGTGCATGGAGTAAAGTAAGTTGAGCAATATTTATTCTTTGTTTTTTTTGGCCTAGGAAGATTTGCCTGGGAGTGGTAGAAAATGCTCCTAATTTTACCCCGGGGAAGAAAAATTCTGCTCTAACAAAAATACAAATCGGAATAGATCTTAATCTGCACTTGCAAAGATAGAATCAATTGATTTTTTATGTTTTTAATATTGATCAAGTTGTTGATATAATATATAATATAATCATGAAAATAAGACATTGCTTAGTTTTGTTTGCATACCAAGTACAACTTATAAATATATTTTTGAATTCATTGAGGAAGATTAAACAAATGTTTTTTTCAATTTAATATAATTATTGAAAATAGAACAAATAATATGGGGTGAATGCGCCGAAAAGTGATAAGTTGGGTTGGTCAAATCCCAACCCATTTCAAAGACCCATTTTTATTGCTCGCTCTATTTTTTATTGATTTATTATCTTTATATTGATAAAATAATTATGTAATATATATTATACACTTATATTTGTAATTTTTCAAGTTTAATTTAACATGTTTATGAAGGAGCGTTGTTGGTCCAAATCCAATATTTTGACGAAAACAGCCCGCAATGGAAGATTGAGCTGTACCTGCCCTCACGTTTAGGCAACTTAATTTTATTTTTGACTCAGTCTCATATACATATAATGAAAACAAATTAACGAACAAAAATGAAATATAAGAGATTTGGTGCCTCCTAGGAATACACGTTTTGAGATTAAAAAAAACAATGATGATGAAAAAACGATAGAGATATACAAATTAGTCAAAGTGCCCTTTTCTCTCGTTGAAAGATTATATAATTAGAATTCCAGTTTCCAGGTCCTATGGCATCAAAATCATAATTTTAAAAATAAAAAGAAAAGCCAAAAGAACAATTTAGGCTACCAGACAATAATACAGTTGGCAGCTTCCTCCAATTGGCGTGACTCTTGATAATGAACTATATTCTCCAATTAAAATAGGAAAAATTGGTAAAAATTTATTTTTATAAATTTTAATAACAAGAATGATATATGTTTTTATACAAAAAAATTTCATTATTTTGTATAATTTTATTTAAAGAAAGTATCTTTACTTAAATTTAGATATTATTTACCAATAAAATTTTTAAAGAGGCACAACATTGAAATCCGATGTGAATATTATTATTTTTCCAATTGTGAATATTATTATTTTTCCAATTGTGAATATTAATTTCACACGTAACAAATAACGTATAGAACACAAAAGAAATCATGAGATCAGAAATATCAATTATTTAACAAAGCAATCCCTACGGCCTACCGACAAGGGAGCGGGCTTGTCCTAGGCCGAGAGAAATTAGTTTTTTTTTTTTTTTTTTGGGCCAGGAGCCAAGAGAAATTAGTTAAAGCTTAAAATCAATTAAATAATAAAAATTTGTATAAGTTTTTAAAATTACTTTTTAATTGGTATGGTTAATTGGGGAGGGATAGAAACGTCGTTATTAAAAAAATAAGGATAATTATAAATATAATTTTTTTAATTTTATAGTAAAGACTAATGAGTATGACTTCATGAGTAATATATAGATCTAATTTGTAGGTAGATGATGTTCACATGTATTTATTACTTCTTTTTTTTTTTTTCCGGACACATTTATTTATTACTATTATTTTAGGGTTTGTTTGGGTTAGCGTTGGAGAAGCACATTTACGTAAATCGAAACAAAACTCATTTCACATACTTATCTTTTATTCTATAAATCATATTAAAAAAAATAACTTTTATTACCAACCCAACCCACACTTAACCTTCGACATGTATTTATAGTTGGATTCACCGGATCCAATAATATATTAATAATTACAGTACCTTGTTACCGACCGACCATATGTTGTGTCTTGATAACGAAAACCCAACCCTTTGGACATATTTCGAAAAGTACTATGTTAATTTATTTTTAAGAGAATTTTTCATAAATATTTTATTAAAAATTTATTTATAAAATATGATCTGAGAGAAAATCTTTTATACATAAGGGAAGATTGTTCGAACACAAAAAAATATCATATAAAAAAGATATATTGCATATAGGAAGATATTGTTTGAACAAAAAGAAAGATCTTTTACACCCATTTGATAAATAAGTATTCAATAAAGTATTTATAGACAATTTTATTTTTATTTTTTTTATTAACCTTACCTATGTTGTTCATTGGGATTATAAATTACTCAATACTACCACTTTTTTATCCCATTTTTTATACAAAAGTCACTTTATAAAATTGAGTAAAGTATTTATAAATTATTTTAAAATATTTCCTTCCATCTAAAAAGTAATACTCAATAAGATTAATTTAGAAAATGTTACAATATTTTTTATTTGAAAGACAATGCCAAGGAAGTGAGACTCACTTATGTATTGTTCCTTAAGTTACCCCCTTAATTGTGAGTAAAATATGAAGCTTAACTTTTTGTAAAGTTAAAACTCTCGGCCAACTAAGTAAAATGGATTTCGCTATTTTTGAAGGAGTTAGGCTTCTCCGTAGATACTTAATTATCTCATACCAAGTAACCCCTAAGCAATTTTTGAACATTATAAAATACTGTTGCATGATTTTATATTAATGAATTAATTTAATATAACTATTTTGTAAATGAGTGGGAAGAAAAAAAGTGAGGCAAGAAACAAACCCACATGTATCATTAATGAATATACTTTTATTAGCTTCCACCCTTTTTAT
Source organism: Albizia julibrissin (assembly GCA_037074505.1). Lineage (NCBI taxonomy): Eukaryota > Viridiplantae > Streptophyta > Magnoliopsida > Fabales > Fabaceae > Albizia > Albizia julibrissin. Next base: position 10,843,905 of record CM073484.1, read on the forward strand.
GCAGAGTTATAATTATAATTGACTTAGAGTGAAATTAAAGTAATAAAGATAAGAACGAGATCTATTAAAATTTCCTTGCAAATATAGAATCCACATGAAATGAAACATCTTAGAAAGAGCAAAACTCAGTGGCCCATTTAATTAAGACGCGTAATATAATATTCTTGCACCTCAAAGTGTACTGTATCAAAGTCAAATACAAGCATATTTATTCATTATTTTTTGATATGGCTATCTGGCTATCTTATTGAATCAAATTTTTTATAACAATATTTTTTGCATTTACACATGCTTGAACTTACTAGAAGAAATGTCAATATTTAGATTGATTCATATTGTATCTATTTAAATTAACAGTAAAAATTATTTTTTTAATATAATTTATAATATATGAGATAAATATACAAGAGAAGTTTTATCTCTACTTATATTTAGTAAACATTAGTTTTAAAACACTTAACTCAAACAATCACATTATATTGACAAAAAAAACAAAAAATCACATTATCAATTGAAGGTAAATTGCCAGGGTCTCATTAGGCACGTCATTGTCGCTACTCGTTAAATTCTTCGCAATTCACGAAGAGGATTTCCCACGCCCTTTGAAACACAGTTAGTCAAATGTATATATAATAGGAACTGTGAGAAGAAACAATCGTAGTTATGGTGGAGGCGTGGAGATTCCATTGTTTGTGATTGTATTTGTGCTCCCCCACCACTCTCATGCATCTATTTCTCTGAACGGTGGGCACTGGCAGAAGCCATTGAAGAGATTCTTCGTCTCTCTCTCTTGCTTCATTGATGGGAATGTCAGTGCTGTGTTTGGCTGCCGCCATTTTCATTCTCTGCTGCGTATTTCATGTCACATCTGATGAATCGGATCATCGTTACAAAGCGGGTGATTACGTTCCCTTTTACGCCAACAAGGTGGGACCCTTCCACAATCCCAGGTATCCCGCGCTCAATTTCTTCATTTCAATCCCAATTCTTCCCCGGAAAAATACTGAAGATTTAACTTCGCACTGAATGATTTCCTTTGGAGTCTCTATTATTTGAATTTTCAGTTTCTCACCTGTTAATGCATAAATACGATGCATTAATCCTCTTGATCTTACGGTGCGGATTTGACTGATTAAACTTTATTACTCTGAATGAATGGTGGCAACCATCAAATTAATGCGTTCAATTATGGTTCTCTTCAGACCACCAAATGCTTGTTATTTGGTTTATAAATGGATCGGATTCCGGTAAGTAGTACATAAGTGCTACGTGAGCAGCTTGATTTTAATTCTGACTGCATCCATCATAACTGTAAAATCTCCAACACTATAAATTGATCTCTAACATCAGATGGATAGATTTGGTTTGTTTCTATTGCTTGCTAATGGATAAAATACAGGGAGTGTTTACTTTAGATTTAAAAGAGCTATATTGACAATTAAGTTGTCTCCAGTTATGTCTTCTCTGTACCCTCCCTCTTTTATTAAAGGCATAGACCTTTTGTTCCCTGTTGAGCTTTCATCTAGATTCATAGTTGAATTAAATTCATGTTTACTTGCATTAACTAATTATCTAAATGAGAATATTTAAGAGATTGCAATTGAAGCAATCTATCTTCAATGGGTAGCAGGGTAACAAACTCGTTAGAACTAGACCTCCACGACATCTGAAATGCTTGATGGTAATATGGCATATGGGTGGCATGTATGTTTCATTGTTCGACTGATTAAATCTTCTTCAAAAGAAGTGGGTTATATGTATTTTTCCTTCACAGCGGATGACTTTGCTAATTTTTGTTTGCTTCTCTTCATTTTATGCCAACAGTGAAACATACCGATATTTTGACCTTCCCTTTTGCGTACCAGGTTGGTTTACTGATACTATTCATATTTAGTGCTCTATTTTGGTCCTCTCCTATTTGTAATTAACAGTTGTCTAATGTAGCTCATGTTGAAGAAAAGAAAGAAGCTCTTGGAGAAGTTCTGAATGGGGATCGATTAGTTGTTGCTCCTTATACACTGCCCTTCTTAGTTGATAAAGAACCTGAGAGTATTTGCAGAAAGAAGCTGACAAGGAAAGAAGTTGCCAAATTCCGAGCTGCTGTCTTGAAGGATTACTTTTTCCAGATGTACTATGATGACTTGCCCATCTGGGGCTTCCTAGGAAAATTTGACAATGAAGAAGGCAAAGAAGATGACCCCACCCAGTCCAAAGTTTATCTTTTTAAGCACCTCCATTTTGAAATCCTTTACAATAAGGATCGCATCATTGATGTTATAGTACGTAGTGACCAAAATGCGCTGGTGGACCTGACAGAGGACAGAGAGGTAGATGTGGACTTCACTTATTCTGTCAAATGGATTCGAACAGATATTCCATTCGAGAAGAGAATGGAGAAATACTCACAGGCTTCTACATTGCCACATCACTTGGAGATTCATTGGTTTTCAATCATCAATTCATGTGTGACTGTTCTCCTCTTGACTGGATTCCTTGCCACAATTCTCATGCGTATACTTAAAAATGATTTTGTTAAGTAAGAATAACTCTCACCAATTAAATTAATCTCTGCCTTGCCTGCTCTCATGAATTGAATTCTTCTGATATAACCACAATTCTAAACATGATAGGTTTGCACATGATGAGGAGGAGGCTGATGACCAAGAAGAGGGAGGATGGAAATACATTCATGGTGATGTGTTCAGGTACCCAAGATGCAAGTCTTTGTTTGCAGCAGCCATTGGTACTGGCACCCAGCTATTTTCACTGTGAGTGCTCATCTTGGCTCGATGTAGTTTTTATTCTTCGAATTGTATTTTTCATCTTTGTCTGTAACATGTATCTGCGTTCCTGTTCTCAGTGCAATCTTCATCTTTATGCTGGCTCTAGTTGGTGTTTTCTATCCATACAACAGGGGAGCTCTGTTTACCGCACTAGTTATCATATATGCTCTAACCTCTGGGATTGCGGGCTACTCTGCAACTTCCTTCTATTGTATGATCGAAGGGAAAAACTGGGTAAATTCTCACTTTTTAGATCGTGCTTCCTTCTAACAATTCCTTTGGAAACTTATTTTAGTGCAGTGCTACTCTGCAACTTCCTTCTATTGTTATTGACTCTTTCTTTCCTGTTCCATGTCATTGAATATTCCAGCCAATGATTCTGTCTTTATTCTAGTTTGCTGATTTTGAAATAACATGAGTTTCCCCATGGATCACAATGACTACTAACATATCATAAATAATAAAACAATTTCATTAAGATGACATAGATTTCCTCCTGGTTTTTGCATCCTCATAGCAATTGAAAGTGAAACTCCTCTGCAGAAATTACAATTCCAGATGCAGGGTATTATTAACTGATAAAATTTTGGTTCTATGGCTTTCTAGGTGAGGAATTTGGTGTTGACTGGAAGCCTGTTCACTGGACCTTTATTTTTGACATTCTGCTTTCTTAATACTGTTGCTCTGGCCTATAACTCCACAGCAGCACTCCCATTTGGAACGATTGTTGTAATTTTTCTCATATGGACTCTCGTAACTTCACCATTACTAGTATTGGGGGGAATTGCTGGTAAGAACAGCAGATCAGAGTTTCAAGCTCCTTGTCGCACCACAAAGTATCCCAGAGATATCCCCTCTCTACCATGGTACCGGAGGACTCTTCCTCAGATGGCTATGGCAGGGTTTTTGCCTTTCAGTGCCATTTACATTGAACTCTACTACATATTTACTAGTGTTTGGGGTCACAGGATTTACACCATATACAGCATTCTGTTCATTGTATTCATCATTCTCTTTATTGTCACTGCTTTCATCACTGTGGCATTGACATACTTTCAGCTTGCTGCTGAGGACCATGAATGGTGGTGGAGGTATGGTTACTGTTTTTGCTTTGGTAGAATTATTACGCAGTCCCACATAAGTAATTTAATATCTAAAAAGTCTCACTAGCATGCAATCTTTTATTATTTTTTACACCAGACCTTATTATTGTATGTTGCTTATTTATGGGACTGCATAATAATTCTCCCGTTCTCTTTTCCTATTTTCAAATTCTTTATACACTAACTTATGCATCTTTGGGATGAAACTAGGTCCTTCCTTTGTGGTGGATCAACAGGCTTGTTCATATATGGCTACTGCTTGTACTACTATCATGTGAGATCAGATATGTATGGTTTCATGCAAACCTCATTCTTCTTCGGCTACATGGCTTGCGTTTGCTATGGTTTCTTCCTCATGCTCGGAACTACCGGATTTCGTGCTTCTTTAATCTTTGTCCGCCACATTTATCACTCTATCAAGTGTGAGTAGCAAGATATTCACTGGCTCCCACCACACAAGTCTTCTTTTCATAATAGTGAAGCTCAAATATAGAAATTTCCCATACATCATATCGTTAATAGAGATTAACTAAAGAAAATCAGGAATAGATTTATAAGGCCTCCACCGCTCAAAGTCAGTCTTCTTCCTTTTAGTTCTTTTAATCATAATTTCTATCCATACTTAGAAAAGTTGATATTAGAAACTAGATTATTTATTGGTATAGTTGTATCACTCGAACGAATTGTTGGCAATACAAAAATACATGATTACTTTTCAGTCTTCCTGCATTACGTTGCTTTCATCCTAACAATTTTTGTCTTCTGAATTTCGAATGATTCGTTCATCCTTTTTTTTTTCTTTTTTTGAGCCATTCAGCCATAGCTGTGAACCTATATTACACTGTAAAACTTGAGGTTACAGAATTATAGATCGTCCATGTTTGAGTAATTGCGCGCTTCCGCATTGAATAGATAAACAGTGACGCATTTTGAAGCAACCATTAACCAAGGCAAGACACAATCACTATTAGTAGAAACAGACTATTTTCATTCAACATTCACTTCATTGAAAATTTTCATTTTAAATATAGAAAAACGCGGGAAATTCCACTATACGTTTTCTATGACAATGTTAAAGTTATCCGAAGCTTCTACGAATTAATCCTTCAAACTTGTGCATAAAAAATAGCTCTCTACCTACAAAATTTAAAACATACAAAACAGCATACCAGAAAGAAAATTATGATTAAATTTTAATACTACATTCTCCCCTCGTCATACTAAATGTGACATAATACATAGCGCTAGTCAGTCTAAATCTCTTGTCAACAAATAGAAGCAGCAGCTACAAAGGGAAAGGTCCAATATACTTTTTTTGTAAAAAGTAATCCAACATTTAACACAATCAGCGTTCCAAGAAATGCTTCAGTACTTCCAGGTAGAACCGCCAAGTCTAATTACCTCTTCGCCTCCATTATCCCTGCCAGGAATTCTTTCGGTGTTGACATCACGTTTATTATCACTTAAATCGCCATAAATATCCTTTAGTTTGGCTAGATTACTGGAAGTAGATGTCTTGTCCTTACTTCCGTCCCTCTGTGGACTAGAATGGGACTCAAACCGAGCAGAACCAGCTTGCAAGCTCCGGCTTCTACTCCTGCTCCGGCTCCTACTCCGACTTCGATAGTGCCTGCTACCATCATTCCTTCTAGATTCATAATCCCGGCTACTTTCTCTCTCTCCATACTTAGACCTCCTATCATAATCATAACTTCGCCCCCTATCCCTCCTGTCTCTATCCCAGTCTCGGTACCTTTCTCTGTCCCTCTCCTGGTCCCTGTCCCTGTCTCTATCACGATCATAATCCCTGCTTCTGTCCCTAGATCGAGGACGATCATGATCCCTGTTTCTGTCCCTAGATCGAGAGCGATCACGGTCCTGGTCCCTTTCCCTGTCCTGATCCCTTTCATAATATTCACGGCTTCCACTACGTCGGTTGCGAGGAGACCTTTGTTCTTCACTGCCCTTTCTCTCGTGAGATGGACCAGCAGGTATAGTGCGGCGAATAGGGGATGAATCCCTTGTTGAAGCACGATGTGGAGCCCGCTGACCAAAAGAGACCGAGAGGGCAGCCTTCACAGAAGGGGGTCTGCGGGCAGTTTCATCAGAACCATGGCGGGTGCATTCCCCAGTTGAACCAGAATGTGTGGTAGGAAGCTTCAATTTCTCAAGATTAGACACAATCTGCCGCAGTACAGGAACAGGGATGCGGGGAAAGAGCGTGTCAAAGTAGTACTGCAAAAGTAGAACACACTCATGAATGGGGCTCAGGGTCAAAATAAAATAATAAAATTACAAGTAATAATTGTAACATTCTAGTCAGTCAATGATGCTGGCGTATAATAGCACCATGTGCAAGATGTTAAATCATTATGCCTAACAAATTAGGTACCAGACAAAAACTACCACAAGTGAGATAGAAGTCATTCATCCACAATAAATGGTAGACTTGTGATGTATGTATATCCAATCATAATAGACAAATGGCAGAGTTAGCTACAACGACAATACATTCTCGAGCATAGTACAAAGGCAGTATATTACTCCCTCCAGTCTTTAATGTAGGGCCCAATTGGAGTGTTAACATTGGTCCTAAATATAAGACCTATTTCCCATATTTGTCAATCTTTTCTTAATTTACCCCTATTAATAATAAAACAATGTCATGAAAAGGAGAAGATTCTTCATTCAAAAAGAAAAAAGAACTTCATTTGACACCATCAATCACAAGTTGGATGTCTAATTAGCCATGTGGTGATGATAGCGTCTTGTATCTAAAACGGTGGCTCACATTTTCTAAGCTGGCACTGTCAATTCAGGCCAAGAAATTCAACCAATTCATTTCCTATTTTTTCTGTATAATCTAAATAATCGTAAGAAGATGAACCTAGAGGAGAGTTTTAGGAAGAGTTGGACCATCAATGGACCAAAAAGCCACAACTAATCAGACACATGATCGGACCATATAGCTATTGTCAGACTAGAGCAGTTGAACAGAATATGACATGGCTTGCTTAATATAGCTAAAAAAGCCTAGGTGACAATATAAAATGTATACAAATAACAAATACAAAATATAAATAATTTAACATTTTTACTCATAATTTTTTTCAAAAAATTAATGAATGTAAAAAATACACGAGTAATAGCTATGTTCATATTTTATTCTAATTGTGATAATTTAAAAATTATTTTTATAATTATAGGAACAAATATTATTGATAATTAAAAATGATTTAGTAATATGAAAATGCCTTTTCTCCAAATGAAAGAACAGATTTACCAGGGACTTCCATAAAACATAGAACATATGCCAACTCTAGAAAAAGTGCAGAACCAAGTAGAGCAGAACGTTGGTGTGGGCTGGATTTCGCATATCGCAAGGAATGGATTGACAAGGGTTTCCAAGTGATACAAAAATACAGGTTTTGAAATGTGGGACAAGTACAATAGCCCCACTCCAAACAAGAGAAAAAAAGTAAAGAGGTAACGGTGAACAGGAGAAGGAAACAAATCAAAAACAAGTAAGCAACTACAAAATATTACTCAACTTCTTGACCATATTCAAATTTTCAAAAGACTGTACTGAAAGACCTCAGACGTGTGTTTCTAAAAGCATAGACGACCCTGCATATTATGTCACAAGAGCATTTAATAAAACAGAGTTAAGATGTACAAGAAAAAAGGACAAATTATTTGCTAATTCTAATAAAAAATTACTTGTAGATGTATGAGTCTTATGTCCAAAAGATACTGAAAGCACCTCATAGGACCGTAACTCCAAATTATGAGATGATGAGAAACATAGCTTCTTTTGCAATCTTGTGATGCAGCTGGATTCTGGAAGAAGAGCTCTGAAGACAGAAATCTCAGTTTAACTAGTCAAAAGTGAGTCAAATGATTTTTCTTTTCCTTGTCATTGTATGACATTACATTTAAAAATCTCAATATCAAGAGATCAGGGTACACTTTGCTGACTATCATGCAAAGATATTTGATTCTACAAGCCAAAGGAAAGCATGAGACCGAAGAAATTAAACCAGGAAGCAAACTCATGTAAGATAAAGTTTGGAATAGTTAACGGTAACTAACCTGTCCAAGGAGTAAGTCACGGATATATACACCCATTGTTGTCATGCGTCCATTAGATCCAGGAGAAAATTTCTGACATACGGAATCATAATTGAATATAAGATCATTTGAATATAATAGCAAGAATTAATTCTAATAGTTATCCTGAAAATGGGGATACTTCAAGACATATTTTGTGAACTAAATTTACATTATTCAAGGCATAACTGAATCACAATTGGGGCAAAGGCCAAATCAAATACAACTTGATGGGAAAAGTTAACATCTAAAAATTATAACATAAACGAGAACATTTCTAATTGCCAAGATGCCAGGCCACATCACTTAAAATTGCAAACAGTGGAAAATGCTTGATGTTGTTACAGCATGAATATGGCAAACACAAAGCCCCTGGAAAAATTAGTGATAACAAAATCCTTCATTACAATCCTCTGATTTCAGCTCCAATGTTACCAATTAAACTCATTTTACATTAACCAGATAATTTTATACAAGCCAAATCATACCACATAACAAGAAACTATCTTTCAGTAAAAAGGAATAGAGGGGCAGATTATTCTCCAAACAAAAGGTCAAGATATTACAAAGGGTTAAAATGCAAAAATACCCATGAACTTTTCTAAAAAATGTGCCCATCATTATAAACTTCTTTTTCTTTTGTGCAAAAGTAACCATGAACTTTCAAAAATAGGACAAAAGTGACATTTCCGTTAAAATTAACTACTGACGGCCGTTTAATATAGTGTGAAAATACCAAAATACCCCTAACTCAGAAGAAAAACAATGTCTCCCTCCAAACCAGATTCATCTTCTGCTCATCAACAAATCTCCAATCTCATGAATCGTGAGTTTGAACAGGGCAACTTTGCATGCAACAAACAACAAAATCCCCAATCTCTAAGGCATTCAAATTCGTCATCAAACACAATCACAAATTAAACCACAAAAAATTGATCATAACCAATACAAAAGGGGAAAAAAAAAACTCCCCCTCTGAAACTCTCGGTTCACAGCCTCCTCCCTCCAGCCAAGCTTGTCGGGAAAGAAGGAAAAATTTACAATAACAGCACCAAAAATCAGCTTCCTTTCCCTCTCAAGTCCAGTTGTGATTCCCTCTGTTTCTGTCTATCTTGTGTCTCTCTCCTCTATTGCCGTTCACTCTCACTCACCAGCCAAAGAAGAAGACGAAGACTGGTGAAAATCAGCCTCCAACTCTCCCCCCCCCCTTCTCTCCTAAGTCCCTCGTGTTTAAGCTCTTGTTGTTGAAGGAAGAAGAAAAAGAAGAATTCAGTCGGCTTCTAGCACTTTCCCTGCAATGAAGACGATCTGATTTTTCTCCTAAAGATCTGTCTTTTTTGGCTGCCTCCTCTCCTCTTTTAATCGTGAACGCGTCTGGTTCCTGAGAAGCCTACTGATGAAGACGATTAGATCCCAAAATCCTACTGGTGCCGTGCGTGCTTTTCTGAAAAAATAAATGCACCTGAAGAAGAAGTTGAAAGCGCCATACCAACAAGAGGAGAAGCAGAGGCGATGAGGAGGAGGTCGCTTCCTTCTCTTCTCTCCTCCATGCCGCCGGGATCTGAGAAGAAATGGGATAATCCAAGGGAGGAAGGCAGAGTTCGAGAGAGAGAGAGGACGGATGAAAATTATAAGAAGGGTAGTTTAGGAAATTAAAAAAATTTAGGTCTTTCTATTTTTTAAAATAGCGCGCGGCCCACAAAAAAGATAACAGCCATTCACTAACTTTAACGGAAGTGCCATTTCTGCCCTCTTTTTGAAAGTTCATGATTATTTTTGCAACAAAAAAAAACTTATGGTGGTGGATGCACTTTTGGAAAATGGGTATTATTGCACCTTAACCCCATTACATATTTAGTAACTGTATTCCAGGGGAAAAATTATAAGCGCCCAACATATACAATGTATGTAAGTCTTGACAAGCTTGTTCCAACCCTATAAGCAAATCTATCTGTGTCCCGCGGCACCAGATCAGGTATAGCACAATCAATAACTAGATAGTGAAAAACAAATTACCATATCAAAGATCATATACAAGTCTAAATTCAACCACTTCCCAATATTTGGAACAATCTGCAAGTAAGACAATATTCCAAGAGTTTCAAAGATCATATACAAGTCTAAATACCTCATCATCTTTGATATAGGGCTCAAACCATTTCCAGAGAGTTTTTGGATCAGCAACATATCTCAAATAAAGAAATCCAATCTGCAAATAATATCAGGAACAATATAGAACATAAAATACACACAATCAGGTCTCAAACTAAAATTGCAAAAAATCTCATTGACAATAATGCTGTGCAAAAAGTAAGAAACTTGAAAAGAAAAAAGAAATTTCCCCTGAGCAACAAAATACAGCCTCTTTATTTTGATTACAAGCAGAATATATCAAATTGGAACAAAACTTCAGTTCAACAGCCATGACATACATGTTGAGTAAATGCAGTTCTCCATGCAAGTATAAAGGAAGTGACTAAACTAAAGTAAAATAAAATTATTTTGGCTTTTAGAAGTAAAATCTATAAACCTCGTCCATATACAATGAAAAAGAAAAACTGTTTGAAATATCAACATGCATCCTTTATACTAACAGGACTACTCTAAACGTGAATGTACCCATCCTCATAAAACGAAATTCATCTTTACCAAAGATGTATAAAATGATTCAGGTTAGATGCATAATCCAGTTTCACAATTTCTGTAGTTAAAATTTAAATACTACCTCCGGTTCTTAATATAGGACCTATTAGGAGTTGATCTTAACCCTAAATATAAGACCTATTTTTCATATTTGTCAATTTTTTCCTAATTTACCTCCATTAATACTCTCACTCCCTCAACAATAATCAAGGAGGAGAGGGAAGGAGGGAATTAAGGAAAATGACTAGGGTGTTTTAGAAAATACATGTCATATTAACTAATTTCCTTAATCTAATCAAATTAGGTAAATAGACCGGAGGGAGTAAATCACATCCTCTTTTTTTTAAAAGCTAGTTAGTTATAAAATATATTACGCCAGTATAATACAGTATTCCAGTATTCCTAACTAACAGCAACTTAATACACGAGGTAATTGTTAACTATAAAGAAAGGAGGCCTATTGATAAAGTAATTTCTGAAAGTAAAAAAAAGAGTACCCTTTTTCAGTCATAAATGAACGAAACCAGAAACTGAAGCTAAAGATGGACAGAGAAGTGATGATTGCAGGTGTTGAACAAAATGTGATGAGGCATATAGCAGCAACAGGGACACGTCAAGGGGATGAGCCATGCTTAACACAAAAACATGCCTATATCTAGTGTTGATGTGATTATAGGGTAATATAGCAAGGATGCAATTTTTCCTGCCCCTGAACTTGATATTAAACAGCATATACAGGGAAGTAAAAGTACTGATTCATTTTCAGTATTTACAATAAAACAAAACAGAAATGGCCAACATAAATTGCAAGGCGCCATACTTACAGCTCTTATATAAGGAGAATCAGGGTGTTTCAACAGACCATGCATTTGTTTGACAGTAAGCTTCATAGTAAAAAACTTGTAGAGAAGGCAGAATGCAGATGAGGGACCACGACAGTTCCCTGTCATCCAAGGCTCCACGTGATCAACTTCATTGTAAATCTCATCAACGACTTCATGGTATGTCTTCAATTGATAGAGCTCCTTGAAGTAGTCAGACGACAAAATATTCATGCAAAGGACTTTCTCAAGTAGAGAATCTATTGGCTTGCCAGAATTTTGTATCTCCATGATGGATGGCAAAATGTACTAAGCTCCAAGAATAAAATTTAAACAACGTCAATTCTCACAAAGGATAGGCAATGAAAGTGTCACGAACTCATTCCTGCAGCAAACCAGAAAATAAAACGACAAATATTAACACACCAGGTTCATTATAACTCATAAAGAGATTACAATTACAACACGGGTTTTCTTTGGCTTAAATTCCATGGCAAAAACAACTCACAACATAAACACGTTCACAGAGGCCAAAGTTCTCAACTTTTAGCGCCTACGAAGTAAATAGCTAACTATTAATTAATTTAGGGGGAAAAGGAAAGAACTATAGCGAGATGATACATCGAAACTACTACCATGACAAGAACAAAGAGGGGAAAGGCAACAATCTCAAATAAAACCACTTTAAAAGCTCAAATTATTAGAGAAGAGTAACTTCATACACCCCGAAAAATGAAAAGAAGAAGATGGCGAACGAGGTACAAGGGAAGATGTTCGGGAAGAACCCTAGAATGAAAAATAAAAAAATGAAGAAAAAAAATCTTTACCAAAATTCACGATCGGGTACAAGATTGAGTTTCGGATTTTTGAATACAACAATTGGAAACACAAAACGCACATCAAATCGAGTTCCAAAAGCAAAAGACATTGGGGCCAAAAAAAAAAGGGAACTCACCAATGAACACCATAGGAAAAGATATGTTTCGAAGGCAGAATAGAAGGACGGAGCTGAAGAAACGAGGCGAGGCAATGAACCTTATAAGCGGCGTCGCGTGGTTCTGCTGTTCGATTCGGTAATCAATCCTGGAACGGAGAGGGAAGGCATAAAGGTGGCTTCCTGTGTTATATGATATCATATCACATGGTGATGTTCGCCCGGTCGAGTCAACCCGAACCGTCCTGAACCGAAAATCTGTCACCTACCCAATGTTAATATCCGTTTTATAATTATATTTTTCATCTCGTTTTTAAACTTTAATCTCCTGTAAATTCCTCTCATTTTTTCTACAAATTATTAATGCATAAAATCTATATATGAATCTTCACGGGCTTTATAATATTTTTAAAAAAATTATTTGATTTTTGAAAGAGCAAATTAATTTGAATATAAAGTAACCATACTTATTAATTTTATTTTTATATAATATGTTAATTTAATAAATCATTGATCTCAATAATCTGAATAGGTAATAGGTAATACTCCTAATTAATCTGAATGATGTTATAATAGGAACTTCCTTTTAACTAATATCTATACTGAGTTACTACTTATTAGTAATTAGTCTTTCCTCTTATATTATGATGTATCAGCTAGAGGCCTCTGAATTGAAGTTGGCTTCCCTCCTATACCTTTACTTTCCTTTTTCTTTCTTTTCTTCATCTGAACCGTTGGATTAATATCTCAACAGTCCATATTTTTACTTTATTATAAAAATAATAATATTATTATAAAATATTATTATTATGATGATAATATTTTAATAATATATTATATCTGGACCGTTGAGATCTTAATCCAACGGTCCAAATAAAAAAAATGAGGGAAAAAGAAGATAAAGCTATAGGAGGGAAGCCAACCCCTGAATCAGAAAGAAAAGAAAATATGTTGCAAAAGGAAAAAAATCATTAAACTAATTGCTAAGAAATTTGTGGTGGTTAATACTCATGATTATATCAACTGACACCAAATGTTTTCCTTAAAAAAGACTTTCTTAAACATGAGGTTGCAATGGATGTGTGATATATAGCAAAAACAAAAAGATACTCATGAATATATAATTTTTTTATATCTAAACTAATCTTGTTTCATCGATTTCCTGGTTCGGCCATGCTGGTTCGAACTCATCACTCTTGATAAATGATAGTAAGTGAAAGACGAAATCAAGATGGTATCACCAGCTAGCTCGGAGTTGGTTGGGCTAAGCTTACCTCGTTTCTTGGTACCTAGATTTGTAATAGTTAAGATAAGAAGACCAACAAAAATGTTGTTAAAATTAAAGATGCTGCAATAAGAAATAGAGAAGAGAGAAAGTGAAAAGCAGAAAGCATCTTTTATTTGATATTGATACAATGAAACCGTGAAAGGCATCTTCACCTAAATCAAGTGCAGGAGTAGTAGCAGTGGACCTAGTTGATGATCTGATGATGATGATGACATGGTATAGTACAAAACTGCTGTGTCTACGTGTGATTAGTGTACAACATGCGAGAATACAAAAGGAACACATACAAAAGTACATTTTACATTGTCGTCGCTTTCACACAACCCACCACAAATCCAACAACAACAAAAAAGTTTTCTACTTGATGGGCTTCATCATGAGAGCCGGATGATGAAACAAGTTGTAGAACTCATATCCAGGCTCGCAGCTCCATCTCTTGCTTATGAAGCTTGGCTCTCTTGGAATTGTTAATGGCCTGCTTGATCTGCATATTTCAAAATATATATATTATTACATGCAAGTGTAAATCTATATTAATTTTTTCATGTAATTTCTTATACTCATCTTCATTAATCATATATGCATCTATATATATATAAGATGGAGGAAAAGTTTTACCGTTGAGGCAAGAATGGCCTATCAAAATATGGCATCATTTGAGCTCTTGGGACCATCTCCTTCCTCATCAAACGAACCTCTTCCTCTTCAATCATCTGCACCACATTTTATATTCATTAGTTCACTCAGCAGATATTTCTCTTAAATAATATTACAAACAAACTGTACTATTAGTTTAACTACCTTCAGTAACTTCTCCTCTCGTTTCTTTTGGATCTCCATGAGATAGAACTTTGTTGTGACCTGCGCTTGCATGCAAATTTACCCCAAGCATTAATTATTGACATAGAATCTATTTCGAGCTTTTTAATTGGCTTTCACATCAGATAGAGTTCAATGATATATCTTACTGCATAATTAAACATGGCACGTTTGACAGCTCTTTCTTGGGTATGGAGTTTGAACTCTTGTGGTTTTGTATTTTCTTTGGGAGGAGACTTTCTTGAAGCCTTGAGATAAGAGAGAAGAAAGTTTTGATTTAAAAAAAGTCAAAAACTTTTGCTTGATGAAGTTTGTATTGATTGTTTCCATGAGCTATTTGCTTACCTGCTTGTTCTTGTCATGGAGCTTCTCTTTGAGTTCTTTTGTCTGTGGAACACCCATTGTCTGTTTATTTTAGGTAGTAAGACAAATGATTGAAGCATAAAAAAAGCTAAAATAATGGAAGTGTTTGATAATATATCGAATCATGTCTCTGGATAAGAGCGAGATAGATGAGAGAGAGAGAGAGGAGAGGATAGAGCATGCTAAAGCTAAACAATCATAATGAATAATAATTATGTAAATGCCCTTGTCTTTTCATAATGGGTCCATCCAGTGGGGATGTACTTGATTGAGCCTGGAAAGTAATTGTTGCATGGTTCAACAGTCTAAAAATTAAGTGGAAAAGTTTATTGGTGAAGGTTAAAAAATGTAGCTTTCTCTGCTTAAAAGAGAAGGAAACATAATATATTTAATTAAATAAACCCAAAAAGTTTTCAGCAAAAAAAAAAATGGTTATCCTATTATTTATATAAAAAAAAGGATAAAAGATATGCGTTTTACTGTTGTATTCCATTTGTGTCAGACTTCAATGTTCTTGGCCTTCTTAATTATAGCCTTTTTAGAAAGCTAGCTCTTATTGCTTGCGGTATTGATACTTTACAAATCCTTCAATTCACGAAATAATAAGGATATTGAATCAGAAACTTAATGATTAACATGGATATTTGGCTAGCATGCAAGAGATTATGCTCAGATATAGTACAACCTAGTGGTTTTTTAATTCTCTCTTTCACGTTCATCATTAAAAAATGAAGGGGTTGAAAGTTTCACAACTTGTAGACTCTAAGATAATAAGAAATCTTTCAAAACCCCTCTTTGCATGAAAGTTCAGCTTTCACGGAAAAAATTTAACTAAAGGTCGTCAGAACAAGAAAATGAGTGGTTTTGTAAGAGATTATTGTGAAAGGTGGAATGGGCTAGTGTGGCATTGGCTTCTCACCATTTCTCTAGAGTTTGTACTGCTCCATTCAGCTGCAGACCGTGAAGTATTCTTCACAAACTTCAGTAGCAGAAACAATAAGGAAAAATACAGAAAGGCCAGAAGAAATCAGTACATTATATTAAATCCTCTTGTAATTTAAACAAAAGAGAAGAACAACATGGAGATGGAGAAGAATAAGCATAAATCTAAACCTTCAAAGCAGACTTAGTGTTTGCTTTCTCCATTTCAAGTGGATTTTGATGATGAGGGTGTAGCAAGTCCTAGGCTGAGGGGCTATATATATAATGGGAGACTGAGTTTGGAGGTTAGTGAGTGTCTTCTGATTTTATTTCATTTTATTTTTCTCAAATTTCTGTTGCTACATCACCAGCATGCTTTTGAATTTGCATGCTTATCTTCTACCAAACTTTCTGATTAAACCTCCCTCTCACACATATATTTGTCATAGCCCTTCTGTGTTCCTTCAAAATTCCTCTTGGCTTAAGTAAAACATATATTCACTTGTTCCCACTAGTAATTAATATGGTCTAAGTAATACTCTGGCATGATAAGATGAAGAACACTGAGTTAGCAGTTGGTTAAGTGGAGGCTTACCAACTTATTAAAGCAGCCACCTTAATTAATAAGTAAAACTAATCATTGTTCATGCTTCTAATTACAAGGCACATATGAGTTATTGAGCATCCATTAATACCCGAATTTAGTATTAACTTCTAATTCTAATGTTTGAGTATTCAATATGGCACAAGACATATATTGAGAGTAAGTGAAGGAAAAGACAACTTCAACTTCTGTAATGCCATCTAACTTGACAGCAGTTTTTGCTTGCTTAGGTTCATAGTCATCAAGACACCTAAGGAATAGGAAAAAGAGTGGAAGCAGGGATCGAATTTCTTACATCAAACACACCTAGACAATTCCCTATGTACAATATAATAATGGTATGTTGTATTTTTCTTCACTCATTGTGATCATTATTTTGTTGCGAGTCCTATGTGGCTGACTCGAATGAGGAATACTATTGTTTTGTCATCCAATATATATATATATCCAATCAAGTTATATTGGGATATAGTAAATACATGTTATCTGACTTTTTAGTGTTCTTCGCATATATGTCAAATTTCAACCCTAGATGTTAAATAGAGGAGTAAACTTCAATTTGAAGAGGTTGAATTTTATGGAAAGCTCACACGCATCATTGGTTATTACAGTGTCTTGTGTATTAGATGCTGAAGTGCACATAGTGACTCTGTGAGTTGCTTTCGTTTGCAGAGTAAAGACTAGGAAGCAGTATTGAAAGTGCAGAGAAAGAGATGACCAAAAGGTTGTTAATAGCAAGCTTTCAAATGTTTCTTGTTGAAGCCGTCAACCCAACACAAAGTCACTGTGTCATCCTTTAACAATTTGTGTTAGGCGTAAGCAAGACATAAGTCCAGGTTCATGCTAAGTAATAATCAAAGCACACGAGCTCTCTTTATAATAATATAATCCACAAATAAAATGACATCGTTAGTTGGTTGATTTGAAACTGATGATAGTACATTTTATTACAGTGGTCACCCTTTTATGAATATTGTAATCAGTGATGGCTTGTACCACAGGCCATTCCAAAATAATATATTATATTCGAATTTGAATTGAATGCTTCAAAAGCGACACCTCAACAACAACTATCAACCAAGAGTAGTATATATACTTATTTTTGTATAAGACTATATGTCTAGAGACCGAATCACTTATATAAAGAAAAAGGGTTAAGTTGCACCTGAGCTATTCTTTCAATAACATCCAATATCTCATAATAAAGGGTGAGCCTTGGAGTAATAGGAAAATTTATTATGTTGTGATATAAAAGTTATAGGTTCAAATTATGAAAATAGTATCTTCTCTTATAAGGGTAAGGCTACGTACATACTACTTTCCTTAGACCTCACCTAGTGGAAGTTTTATGCATTACGTCACATTTGATCCAGCATTTCATAGTATTTTTTAGTACTTTTGGCACCCCAAAGTATTTTTCAAGTAACACTCACCATTCTAAAATAGTTTTTTATGCAATATAGCCTTTGAAGTATTTTCTTAGTAACAATAAGCATATAAACTTAAGATACTGAGCACTATTGAAAAAATAATTCAGGGTGTTGGATGTGCCAAAAATTTCCTTATGAGGATACTAAGTATTCCTGGAAAAATACTTTAAAGGGGTTGAATGCAACTTAATCCTAACAAAAAATGTTGCTTACATGAATCAACTCCAAGTGTGATCACCAGAAAGTAGCACCCTGCGGGGATTCAGTATTAAACATTTATGAATGGAATATTGTTTCAACTGAAATAAAGAATCTGAAACTAAATACACATGTGTTTGTGTGTGTATGGTTTGTAAAGTAGTAGTATTTGTGGAAAGAAGGAGGAAGTGTGAAGGAGGGAGGAATTGAAAAGGGGTCAGTGTCAATTCCACCAGGGGAAAGGGAAAGAAAAGACAAGGGAAAAGGTGGGTGATTAGCTTGCTTTCAGATGTTTCTTATTGAAGCCGTTAACTAAATGAAATAAAATGAAATGAAATGAAATGGGAGTGAGTGGGAAGAGACTGTTATAGTGGTAAGCGAGATGTCATCCAAGTCGTTAGGTTGTGATTCGAAAATCAACCTACTTCTTCCTCCATTCATGCTTCTACTTCAAGGTTTTAGAACAGAAAATATTTTAAAAAAGAGTCTTAGTAATAATCCTCTCATGACACTGACTTTAACTGTTTAATTAACAAATTACTATACCCTTTTCATTCTTGACTAGTGAAATGACTCTCTTTTTTAACTTAATGAACCTGTCCACTCAAAACTACTACTCATAATATCTCCTCGACATGTAAGGAATCTGCAATTTGCAACACAAGAGGCCCCATTAGTGTTCATTTTATTATATGGAATTTGAGACAAGACTAGCTATTTATGATTTCTAAATATTGATTGATGATGTATTATTGGCCCCAAAAGCTAAAAGTGGCTTGTAATATAACTGGACCCCTTCCCATACACCGAGGATAGGAAATTACTTTTTTTTTTTTTGGAAAGCGGAAGATACAATTGTAAGATGTGTTTTCTTTTACTTCCTCCAATCTTAAATATAAGATCCGATTAACTTTTTTTGAAGAAATTAATAATACTAAATAAATTGTTTAATTATATCATATGTTATGTATAGTTAAATTATATATTAGTTTATAAACCATGTAAATTAGTTTAGAAAAAAACAATAAATATAAATATTTTAAAGTAATTTAATTAACTTCTTTAATAATTATTTTTTTAAAAAAAAGAACTTGATTTTATATTTAGGACAGTAAATAGTATTTAGTAATATTGTCGTCATTCACATTTTTCCCTTTCTATTTAGCAAGAAGGAAAACTTGTCGTCTTAAATATGTTATGAAAGATATAGCTGGTTCTATTTCATTCTCAAAACTTGTTGAAATTGTCTCTTCTCAGGGGCCCTCTCTACCTTCTGCTCCTATTAATTCTGAGTCAGGGTAGTGAGTATACTTGACGATCCTATTGCCATTGTAGTAAACAAAGACGAGGCCCTTTATGTGGTTATCAAATATACTTTCATGGCATAATTTGTTACTATGACACTCCCATTCAAAGTAATTTCTTGTGGTGGAGAGTGGTTGATCTATCTTCAATTCCTTTTACTTGAAGTGTCACCTCTACTCTGAATGCATCGTTTTTCATTCTTCACATCTAATACTAACCTGAATATCATTTGCATTTAAAAAATAATAATAATTCATTTCAACTGGGGTTACAAAGCTTAGAATCATTAGTCATCAATATATCCTTTCTCTGCTAAGATTGCTTTCCTCTGTATCAGTTTTTTCCAACACTTGTGTAACCTTTCTTTTTCCTAGTTTGCTTCTGTCATACTTTTGTCTTTAATATATCATTATTTCTTTTTATTAAAAAAAACATTGAACAAGTCTTAAGAAGCAGTGATAAGCTGGGCCAAAAACAGTGTAATGTGTAAAGAGTGATAGGCATAATTTTGCTTTCATGCGTCTGTGCTTCTGTTTGTGTCAAATTTCGAGGGTAATATGCATCCGCATTCGTCTCATGCTTTCCAGCAACTGCTGCTTCATGATTCTTCACAATCCACATGTGATAATCAGCCTAACACAAGCTTTACATAATTTAATTTTAAGGCTTCAATTGAAGAGGATGAAGATAGAGTCCAAATAGAATTAAATGGTATATTTTAAACATGAATTATTATTCGCTCCATTTTCTAATATAAGAGCGAGTCAAAGGTTAAATTTGGTTATAAATATAAAATTTCTATCAATTTTATCTTGCAAATTTATATTTTGTTCTCAAAATATCCACATAATTGTATAAGAGAGTTTCCATTTAGTAGTCATGATTAAGGAGAGAATTTTAGGAAGATCAATCCATCTTTGTTATAAAATAACTAACTTAATTAAATTCCCTTAATATTTTTTCTCAAAAAATTAATTCCCTTAATATCTGTAAATCAGTTATCTAATTTCTATATTAAGGACTAAAATTTTAGGGACATTATTATTATTATTATTATTATTATTATTATTATTAATGTGGTAAAATTTAATTTTCAACTATTTTTTTTATAAACCAGTGAAAATTGTCTGTTTAAATATTTTTTACTTAAAAAGACTTGACATGTTTTTGTACTAAGATTTTATACCTAAAAAGTATTAATACTCAAATATGCAACTCTTTTTAACCAACAAAAATTTTCAAACAGTAAATATTCATCCATTTTCTTAACAATGAACAATTTTATTATGAGCACCCATAAGAATTAACTATTTTTGAGTATAAAAGTAGACATAAACTATTTATTTGGATGCAGATATAGCAATGCCATTAAGAAGATTTAACATCGGTCATTTTTTACACTATGGGTCCCACTGTCTTCTCTATCTATTATTTTTATATTTTTTTAATGGAAAAATATACTTAGACCCCGTAAAAACAATTTCATTGCAATTAATCCTCCAAAGATTCTGAAATTTCACTGTACTCCCCTGTACCAAAATGAAATTAAGTTTTGTCAGTAAAAGGATAATAATACAATTATTTTATTTTATTTTTTTCATGAGAGCATTAATACGACAAATATGAGCATTTTTAAGATAAATAAATACATTTATAAGACAAACATATGATGTGAATGACCAGGGAGTTAAAATTTTTGGTAATTTATATTTCTGTCTTGTAAATGCTTATATTTAATTTGTAAAAAAAATTAACTTCATATATTTTTTTAAATCTCTTTATTTGTCTGGTAAATACATTTATTGTTTTGTGAATTATCTTATTTCTCTTGTAAATGACCAAAATATAATGTTCTTATTAACTCTTTGATCTTCTTTGAATCCCTTTTATTTATCTTAAAAATAAAAATACTTATCTTATAAATACTTTCATAAAAAAATAAAGTAAGGGCATTAATATCTTTTTCTTAAAAAAAACTTAATTTAATTTTGAGTCAAGGGGTGCAGTGAAATTTCATAATCTTTTTGAAGTTGACTGAAATAAAATTGTTTTTATATAGCTTAAATGATATTTTTTTCATTAGAAAAATTATAAAAATAGGAAGAGAAGATTGATGGGACCCACATTATAAAAAGTGAAGCAAGTCAAGTCTTCTCAATAGTATTTTTATATCTGCTTACAAATAAATAAATTGTTTATATCTACTTTTTCACTAAAAAATAGTTAATTATTATGGGTATTCATAACAAAATTATTAAATTCTCAAGATTTTTTTTTGTTTAGAAAAAAATCGATAGATAAAATTTTTTATATTCTTGTTTTGCGAGATTTTAAAAAACAACTATTCAATTTTAGAGAAAATATTGTGAGGTTTAAAAACGAATGCACTAATTACAATGTCGTAATTATCAAGTCACGAGTATGTACATATTCTCGTTTGCTACCCTAAAAATTTGAGAAAAATTTATTTAAATACTATTTAAATTTAAATAACTGTAAAAGGTCTGTTAAAAAAAGGGAAGGGACACATAAGTCACAAAGTAAGAATTTAGGATTTTGAAATATCAAGCTTTTACTAAAACCATTCTCTTTTTTCTTAAAAATGGCCAGTTCCCCTTGCTTGCGGGCATGTGCCAGCCAGCTCCAATGCAAGGGAGGGTTTTTTTTTTTAAAAAAGTAAGTGTGTTTTGATATTATTGGGTGTATGGATGACTTTGTAAAAATATTTTTTTATTTTGGAGAAAATTGCTTAAATATATGAAAAAACTCTAAAATTATTTTTTTTAAACTATGGTTTATGAAAAAATTATTTTTTTTACTTTTTATAATCATTTTCTTCTTTTTTTCTTTTTCCTATTCTTCTTCTCTTATTTATAAATGATATTTTACTATACAAACAATATATGTATGTATACACACACATACATACATACATATATGTTTATAAATGATTTTTTACTATACAATATATATATATGTGCGCGTTTGATTTAATTTTTTTCATGCTACATAATTAATAAACATTATAATTTTATTTTTGTATAAATTTTTATTTATTTATTTATTATGAAATTTAAATATTAAAAATATATAAAATATCATCTTATCATTTATATATAATTATCACAAAAGATAATGTCTTTTTAGTAATTTAACAATGAAAAAATGATTTTGATAATACCCTAATATGTTTATTTAGATTAACAATTGGAACCTTTAAAAATAACTTTTCAATCATGATTTACGATATAAAAAGTAAGTATATCGGAAGAGTGTTATCTCAATTTACGTATATTAATACTTTTAAGCCTCCCAATCACCAAACCAAACACACTAATTTTTTAAAGTTTTTTAAATTTAAATGATATTTAAATAGAATTTTTCCTCCAGCCTTTCATTAAGTGATATTTTTCAGTCATTGCAATTTTTTGTTAGGGGTTTACAGTGATTTTTCCTTAATTCTATTTTTCTTTTTTAAGAAAATAAACTCCAGATGCGGATGGAAAAGGCGCGGCTCTTCCGATCTACCTTCTTCGATGTTCTAGACTCTGCTGGATACTTCCATCGTCTCAGCGTCCCGGCGGTTCAACTCCGATACAACATTGTCAAGCTCTTCGCGTCTTTGCGTTGATCCTGGTGTCTTGTGTTCTGAAGCAGCCTTGCCTCTGATCTTCCATCACAACATTGAGACAAAATGTTCGGAGTAGTATTCCCAAACCGCAGCTTCCCCATCGACATCTCCACTTTCTCTCAAATCGACACCTTTCACTGGCTCCTCGACATGAACACTTTCGTCGGTAGGCTTCCCAACTTTCTCACTACTTAGGTTAACTTAATCCCATTTCTCCCCAAATTTTAATGATTTCTGCTAACTTGCGCAGGCGAGGCGTACGATCAAGTTCGCGAGGTTTGCATTTTCCTCTTGAACAACTTCACACTTCCTCCCGATAAAGCTCTCGCCGTTTACATCCAATCGCCGGGATCGCCTTTCCTTTATTGTGGGGCTGTCACAATAGCCCGCCCGTCCGCTGTGCTCTCTCTGCCGTGGCAGGAGCCTGGGGGTTCCGGCCAGCTGCAGCTGACGGCGGACGCGCAGCCACTCTCGGCGAAAATTGGGGTCTCCGTCGAGGACCTGGCATCGTTGCCGTCCTTGGATGTCACCGCCGAGAAGAAAATCGAACGTTTAGCATTGAAAGTAGGTGAAAATTTGTTCAATTTTATGCAGTCTTTTTGTGGGGTGGATGGGTCAAAATTGGTCGTCCCTATGGATATTCTGGACATGTGGTTTAAGAAATTCCAGGAGAGGGCCAAGCGTGATCCTGAGTATTTGAAGGGTTTTGCTTTGTAAGCTTTTGCTAAAATTTTAGGTCAGATTAAATTTATCCTTACGTTAGCTGAGTTTATTTTTTCCGGTGTTTTTGTAATATGAAAAGAGGGAATATCAAAAGGCCTCTTGTGTTGTGCTGTTAGATGTATTTTCGCCAATCTGATTGATTGCAATACATGGGATTATATTGTTACTGAATTAAACGTATTTATGACTTTGTGCTAAAAGGAAAAGATTGCTGCAACATAAGGAACAGCCAAAAGTGATCAATGAGTAGCTTTTTACAATATTTGAGGTAAATTGGACGAACTCCTATTACTTTACATTGATGCAGCGAATTCATATTTCTGGAAAATACGTAGGCCAAGAAAAACTAGCAAACATAATGCAATGCTTTTGATGAACACTAAACAGAACTTTGAACTTTAGCTCTTAATCCCTATTCGAAACTTCTGGTGAGTGATGCTTGTTCTGTTTCTTATGGTTTATTGGAAGTATGATGTCATTTGCTTAAAAGAATCTTGCTTTGATTGCTTTATTCAGTGCGGAACAACTTGTGATATACAACTTGTAAAGCCAAATAAAGTACAGATGGAAATAAATGGAAATTAATGGTTTCTGGAATTAGTAGATGTTGTAAATTGTGGTAGGTGAGGAAGAGTTGCAGGATGGCTTAGAAGCTGCAGGATACTGTAGTCTTAGGAGGCATCAAGCATCTATGGATCCTATTATTGGAAAAGCTTGGGCCAAAAAATATGGGACTAGGATTTTTGGTTGATTTGGTAGAAGCCATGTTAGATATCCTAGAAGAACTCGATCATAAAAATTCACCCTGTTCTATTTTGTTTCATTGGTGTCAGCATTTGCTAATTCATCGCTGTCTTAGCTCAATTGATGAATAGCCTTGACACTTGTTTGGCGTCTTTGCTTTGAAATGGAATTGTGTTGCAAGTTAGGAGAACATGCGTTGGCAATTCCTGAATCCAGCAGAAATGGTGTAATAAGATCATCAAGTGTCCTGTTCAACAATCTAATCTGAAAGATGGTAGCCTTTGTGGATAAGAGGTAGATGCATCTTTCCTTTGTTCTTACGCTTTCTTCTGAGCTGAACTGTGACTGAATGATCACAATCCTTGGCGGTAATCCTTTAATCCTACATATAGGCACTTCTAGTGTATTTCACATGGACCTAGAAAAATTGTAAGCTTCATTAACTTTATATTAAAATTTAATAACTTTCCAACTTTATTCTTGTTCAACCAAACAATCTCTAAGAAAATAATAATAAATGAAGGGTATAATTGTGTATTCATATAAAACATTTCATGACATGTCTTATAAGGCAAAAAAATAATACTCTCTTTGCCAATTGGATCAGAAGAGTATATAGCAACATGTATGCACGACTTGAATAAGCATGTAGGTAATGGCCATTGCAATGGGCACGTTTTTCTTCTGTGCTTGGTAATTCTTAAGCATTAGCGCCGATGCCTGTGACTTGGAAGTTTTGGGAGTTGGCTTCCCTCCTCCTATACCCTTACCCTAATTTTCCCTTCTTTTTTTCATTTGGACCGTTGGATTAAGATCTCAATGGTCCATATTTTTACTTTATTATAAAAATAATAATATTATTATAAAATAATATTATTATAATAATAATATTTTAATAATATATTAGATCTGGATCGTTAAGATTTTAATCCAACGGTCCAGATGAAGAAAATGAGAAAAAAAAAAGAGTAAGAGTATAAGAGGGAAGCCAACTTCAAAGTTTTGACGGTGTCCGAACTAAAGTGGACAAATATACGAGCCTCCAGGCGAGTCCCTTGATACAGGTTGATGGGCCAAGTCCAATAAGCATGTCCGTATTGATCTGTTTATTGGACTTGCCTTGAAACCTTTTCATAGTCATAGTCGTGTAGAAAATTCCTACATGCGAATGCGAACAGTTTAGCAAAATCCTACATGTGAATGCCAACGGTGATCAGTTAGGAAAGAATTGATTTATCAGTCATGATCATGAGTTCAAATTTTGCTACTGATATGGAGACTTTACCAGCTGGCAATATGTAAGTACTCCCTCTAGTCCTTAATAAGACGGAGTTGATTTTTTTGGAAATATTAAGAAAACTAATTAAATTAATTTATAAACTTATAAAATGATATATAATCTAAGGATATATAACATATAATATAATTAAGTAGCTTATTTAACTTCTTTAATTTCTCAAAAAAAAGTTAACTCTATCTTATATTCAGGATACATAGGAGTACATCTTTAAGCACTTGAGCATAGAGGCATGAATCCAAGGACTGAACTCACTTGTAACCTATGAATTATTATCTTATTATAATTCTAATGGATACATACTCCCTCTGGTCCGGTTTATAGCATGTCTTTCTAAAATGTATTTTTTGTCATTGTTAGAAGACACTTTGATAATTTTAACGAGCATTGAAAAAAAAATTTCATACACACCAAGAGTAAAATTAATATGATATTAAATTTTAATATAATTAATAAGAAAAATATTAAAAATTATTTAAAATTTAGGATAAATTTATATAGACAGGATAATAGGAAACTCTGAATCATGGTGGGAGCTACAATATTGTGAACTCACAAGCGGTTACGGAGTAAGGATGAAAAGATAAGAATAGTTGAAAGCAGCAGATGCTATAAATGCGGGGGGCTTACATTTACACTTACCCAACACAGTCAGTCAGTTTCGCTATGGACCATGTCAGAATCCCTTTCGGCTCTGTTTCTCACTATTTTTGTAACAACACTCCCTTTTTATTCCCCCACAATTAACATTTATAATACTTTTTTTCTAATTATCATCCCATACTAATAACTATTTATGTTTTATGATCACGGTGTGAGTACAGAAACCAAAAAATTCACGGAAAATTTCTTCGATGAAAAGAATCATTTTTAGATAATTTGTTTGCACCATAAATACACACACAACAGTGACTAACTAATTGCCCAATAACTGTACTAACGATATGACGAAGCCAACTTACCTACTCGCAACCAACCATTCGGGTTTCTTTTGAGTTTTTTTTTTTTAGGGGGTTGCTGTTAATTAAGGTAAAGTTGAAATGTAAAGTTGTGATACATATGACTCAAGCTAGGTTTGAGTGTGTGTTTGAATTAACTTTTAAGAATAGTTTTTACGACTTACGAAGTAAATTTGTGAGAGGAGTTTTATCTCGATTTACGCAAACTATAATTTAAAACAATAATTTAGAGAGTTTCCAAACACACACTTAATTTACTTACATAAAACCTAATGATGAAGGGCTTAAAATCTCGTCACGTTTCTGGGGAGTGTCAGAGTTGGAAAAAAAAGTGAAAGGAAAGATACAGTCCTCTTTCTCTCTCTTACTTTTTATACATAGAGGTTGAAAACCAATCATAAACCAATCGATTACAAAATCATTTACTTCCACCTCACATCAATGCCTACTCTTTTCTTTTCTGCCCACTCAAAACAGTACTCCGTGTCCACTTCTAACATCAGCCAACTTGGAATTCGTTGTTCATCCAAAAAATTACTATGAAATCCTGAGAAAAGGATTGAAAAACTAAAAAATATAAATAAAAACTTAGTAGTATAAATATATTACTCTTTCTGATTTTATTTATAAGAGCATATTAATTAAATTAAATTATTTAAAAAAATAATTAAAAATAATAAATACGTCTTCAAATAATTTTTTTCTTAAATATACTTTTATTTATAAGGGTAAATAATAAGAGAGAGAAATATAATAAATATGAATATCACCAACCCGCCAATTTATTTAATATATAAAATTAATGAGGGGTATAAATAAAAAAAACCTATTAAATATTGAGACAACTCTTGTTAAACTCTTATAAAATAGATTAAAACAATTCAAATTTTAAATTTTTATAAAAAGAACAAGATGAAGTATTAGGTTTTTTACTAAATTTTTTTATTACATACTTCTCAATTGTTACCATACTTTTGAGTAATTAAATATTTTCTCAGAAACTTATAGTAATTCCCCTTATTCATTTATAACTAAGGTCACTATCTCCCTCAAAACTAGGTCATCTCTTCCTTCACATACACTCTCAGAGCTTCATATGTCACCTTCAACGTACTCTTTTGTTCCTTCTATATCTCACCCCTGTCTCGTTTCAACCTGCCCACAATTTGGTATTATCTCTCAGTTGTATTTTTCTTACACTTATTTTATGGTATATTTAAAAAGACAAAACATCAAAAGGAGAAAGATATATACATGCATCTAAATATACAAAGAATTTAATTAAAAAGTGGGTGTGCAAGTGGTGTGTACATTATATTGGTGTGCCAGACTTTCACATTTCAGCCTTCACTATATTCTCTCTTGTCAAATATTTGGACCCCATTTTCCTCTCCTATCTTTAATTCCTCTCATGTCACAAAACAAAAGTGGACTTTGACATATCTTTCTTCTTTAAAATTTAATCAATGATACAACTGTTGATTTTCCTGCCTTTCCATTACTTTTACTTGTTAGCTTTGGTTGTCTGGCTTCCACATAGCTTGCTTTGCTGCATGCCTACCCAATAAACTAGCTAGCCAACTATGTATTCTATCAAACATGTATAGCTAAGCTAGGCTAGCTTTCACTATATATCTGTTCATGATTTGACAATTATTTAAAAAAAATTATATTCAGCCAAAAAAATAATCATTTAAAATTTTAAAATTGTCAAAAATTCTTGAGGGATTTTTTTAATAATAAATTTCAATTATGGATTTACCAATAAATGTTCATAGATTTGCTAATAGATACCCATAAACTTATCAATAGACGCCCTTAAATTTATTAATAACACACATATGACGTCCATAAACTTTTAGCGGAATTAAAATTTATTATAAAAAATTTATTTTTTGATAATTTTGAAATTTCAATAGACCATTTTTTTTTTCTTTTTTTCCAAAAACCTAGATGTAATTTTTCCTTATTTTAACACATACAGCAGTCAAACCCCTCATTTTATGGAACTTGGATGAAATTGGAAATGCAGGATAAGAATCTAGAGTTATTCCCCCAGCTAATTAATTATTATTATTTATTTCAGTGTCATGTACTTTACTTCATGAGGACAAAATCATAGGCCAAACGTTTATCAATGAAATTCAGAAAAGGTTATTCCTTATTAACTTTGTTTAATTAGTAGTTTAAGCCCTTAGTTTAAATAGTCAGTGGAATGACATTAAGGTTTTTGTGCTTCAATCAAGTTGTCAAGAAAGCTAGCTTGCCCTTTTTGTATTGTTCGGTTCTAGTGAATATAGCTATTTAAGAACATTTACTTTGCATAATTTAAACTCTTTATTAGAACTATTCTCTCTATGAAAGATATATTAAAGTTCATGTTTCAAAGTTAAAAATGAAACAATGGCGTTTGTTAACCATGCAGAATTGCACAAATCAGCTGTACTGGAACGCCATGACTCTTAAGAGTTTACATTAATTATTAATTAATCAATCACACCCAAAAAATTTTGGATGGATTTACCACTCACTTATTACATAATTGTGAATAATCCTCTAATCACACCATGTGGGAATCATACATTTAATAATAATGACCGATTCTATCATGATGCATTAATTAAATCAATAGGAATTGCGTTTTGAATGACAGCTACAGATCGAATTCAGTGGTATATATTCTGTAAATATATTATAATATTCAGATTATCCTATTTAGCTCAAATTGGTTTGGTTTTAGCAGAGATATCTGGCTAATAACACAAGGTACAAAAAGAACACTATTTGGCTTTGCAAATACATGTCTGTGTGTGTGGGCTAGAGAGAGAGAGATTAAAATTCGTTGTAGTATGAATGCGTCTAGCTAGTTAAACCCCAAGCATCTTGATTGGTCAAGCAAAAAATATGGCCACTGATCATTTAAATGAGCCAAAAATAAAAGTCTATTAGCTAGGTCATCGGTTCTGGTTTTGTCCATATAGTTAAACGAGAAGTAGGATGAAGAAGAAGAAGAAGAATCAGTGTCATGTGATTGTTGTATGTCGGAATTAAATTGTGTGTAAACTGTGCAATAAAACAATATATTTGAAGATGACACATTCATTTTCTGATCTTCATAATTAATGCGTGCCAGTATATATTGTCCTACTAATTCAGGTACATATTCTGAAAATGAGCAGATATATACATCCACGGGCGCTACATTTTCAATATTATATCCCTATCAGGGATCTCAAAGTACGTATGCCCAACAAATCTGGTAACTTTTTTTGACCCTGGGTGATACAAATTTGTTCTTTCTCCTCTCAATAATTTCAAGTAATTAATTATATAATTGATCAACTTTTAAAGTAAAACGCGCAGGTCCAGTTAATCCAAGTCAACTTGTTTAATGTATAGAAAAACACAGAGAGAAGAAAGCACAGCAAAAATCCAAACCTAGGTGAAGTCAGTGACTTCTTTCTTTCATAAATTAGAGCTTAGCTTGGATCTCATTCATGCACATAAGCTTGCTCATACATACATATAGGTGTCTCTAAATACATGTAGGTGTCCCTCTGATTAGGGTTTAGATCCGTGGTGACTAGGTGCTATATACATAAATGTTGTGCATGTGTGTGTACGGGTTTAGCATTCACCAATTTGTTGTACTGTGGTGTAAGGCCCAGATGCACGTAGGATGCCTTTTGTGAGGTTGAGAAGCATCCACGGTTGATGGAAAATACTTCCAAATAACTATGCGGCTGCGGTAAGTAATTTATGAAAAATCACTGAGATCCAAAAAAAAAAAAAATTAATCACCAAAAAATCCTACAATTAATAAGTGAGCAGAATGTAATGTCAAGCAGTCAAATTTCAATGCAGAAAATAACAATAGATCCATGCTTCTAATTGGTTGTGAAACTTTTCGGTAATTACATTATTTGCTTAGGACATTTAACAATAATGTAATTACTTTGAATACTCTGTGTAGACTAATTAAAAGAGTGCCCATACACAGCTAGGAGAATATCTATGAAAAGGATCGAGTTGTACATACAGTAAGACTACGGATCTGGTTTCCCTGTTAAGCAAAATGCTTAACACTACTTCGCAGGGAGCGCTAATCACCCAATCAACAGCCACCTTCTTCCACCTCTCTCACTCTAACTTCATCAACGGTCAGGATTGATTAGCGCTTCCTGCTAATTAAGCACTTTGCTTAATTAGCAGGGAAACTAAGTCCCAAGACTACTAGGATTTTTATTAATTACATTCACTTTTACATGTATATATATACATGTTATGTGCATATATATATGCTTTTAGATTTAGCATCTCTTTCATAGAAGAAATTAAAGGACATAAAAAAAATAATATTCCTTCATGCAGGCAGTAAAAAAGAAAAAGAGATATGCGGATGGAAAGGATCTCACACACACACACACTGCACATATAGTGAATGAAGTTATAGGATTATTGATGGTGGGTTAGGTGGATGTAAGGCTGTAAGCTTTGGTGAAAATGAAAGCAATTAACAAGTCACAGAGTGGACCAGGCCAAGAAAAAGATGAAGAAGGACCTTCCCATAATTCTCTTTTGGGTTTTGGGAATCACGAAAGCACTCCTCTGCTCTTTCTCTTTCTCTTTCTCTTTCTTTCCCATCTCAGCTCAATACTGCTTTCTAGTGAGAGAAATAATGGTGAAGCTAACGAGTTCCCCCCCCCCCAAAAGTTGTATTAAGATGAAGGACACAGGTGGGGCCAAAACGAAAAGCTAATAAAGATAGAGGGTGGTGTATTTTTTTTCTTCCCTTGAGACATCTACTTCAATCATTTAATTCTGTTGTAGCTTTTTTTAAAAAGTATGATTGGATTTATGTTAGATTTCTGAAAATATGTATGCTTAGATCTTTGAAATTTTCGGATTAATCCCCAACTTGTGTTATAGTTCTTCCTTTTCGGATTAATCCCCAACTTGTGTTATAGTTCTTCCTTAAATATGTATGGGTTAATGTATAAATTTGTCTCGAAAATTTTTTTAGATTTAATATTATCCCAAAAATTTCAAAACGTAGCAATATTATTCAATACCATTAAAAAACTAACGTTAACTATTAAAAAATTGACGTTGACGGTTAAATTTTTAACTATAAGGGGTAATATTGCTCATTTTTAACACTTCCGGGCAACATAAAATTTAAAAAAACTTTCAGGATAACGTTGATTTTAAGTAAAAACTTTTAGGACAAATTTACACTTCAACCCAATATGTATTGATAGAGAATAATGAATATGAAATATATTAATTGGGCAATTTCAAGATTTATGAATTGAATAGTTAGTCCATATATATACACACACATATCAGAAATTAGATTATATGTTTTGAAAATGCAAGAACAAGATATTTATGAATGTACCTTTGTGGAAGAAAACATATTTATTTGGTAATAAATCTGGTATAGTTGGGAGTTGGGAACAGCTCTTGGAGACCCTAGTCATGTCTGATAGATGGTTTGCATCCACGAAAATGAATAGCCCTTTTATAAATGAACAAGTGTCTTATTTTCTAATTACATATGTCACAGTATATCATAGTGTGTCTCTTTCTGAACAGTGAAACCTATACGGTCTAGCCATAAAATTTTAGTTAAGTTGATAAGATGATTGACTCATAATCATAAGGTTGAGTTTAAAACCCATCAATGTAATGATCTTATTGGTGGGTGATTTATAAATACTCATGTAAGAGGTATACATGATCT
This sequence comes from Albizia julibrissin, assembly GCA_037074505.1. Lineage (NCBI taxonomy): Eukaryota > Viridiplantae > Streptophyta > Magnoliopsida > Fabales > Fabaceae > Albizia > Albizia julibrissin. The sequence goes on from CM073484.1 coordinate 10,876,327, forward strand.
TAGTAAATCCTGAGACTCAACTCACCTAAACTTTTTTATACCCAAAAAAAAAACCTATAAGAATAGTAGTAACACGTACAGTTCCTTCAGTTTAAATATATATATAAAAAAAAACCTAACATATGGCATGCACAGGAGTCGCAGGTGGATGTTCATCTCCCTTCTAATTATTACACATAGCCATCATTAATGTTCACGTTCTTCTGCAATTTAACACTTTATTTTCCCTTTTTTATACATAAGATATCATGTCTTCATGTTCATGCTGATAAAATTAAACTAATAAACAAGCTAGCTAGTCATCTCTTTTTTCCTGGACTATATATATATATATATGTCATTGTGATTTTGCCGTCATAGTTTTTCCCCCTTGCATTATAAAGATACTTTTAGTTCTCTTAGGTACATGTTCCTCGTAATACGCGGTCTGTATGTAATGTCTGGAATTGATAGAGAAAGTCAATACCTTTAACTAATTATTCTATCAACATGTTGGTCTCATTCCATCAACTGTTGCTTTCCAATTGGTACCTTTTGATAAATGAGTGAACCTAGAGATGTGCTTCTCTGAACCTGCTTATCATGTTTACACCTGAAATAAAAATTTTCTTATACACTTCTCTCGCACATTATAAACAATAAATCATGATTAAAAAATTATTTTTAAATACTATAAATATCATCATTCCAAATAAGCCGAGTCTGAGAAGTAGTGTTTGAATATTCCATACTTTTGAATAGGATTGAGGGATGGTTTGAGTTGATATTTTGGGTACCACAAGACGTCACTTCCACATTGACAAAGAACAGAACCCAGTTATACCAATTTCAGAAGAAACGATAGCTAGCTACCAATCAAATATTAATGTGATGGAATGAGAATCTTTTTTAATCTAAAGTGTGCCCCATAATATTGATTCTTACTTACCCTATGAAAGGTGCATATCAAAGAGACAACAACACATGCTGCTGTAACGTTTGATGCTTATCATTTGGACGTTTTGGAGCTTTATTCTCCTTAAATAAAGAAAATATCTGACCCCGGCCTACAGTCCAAATCCGAATCAAAGTTTTTATATACAATTATACATACTGCTAAATGCTAATACGAAGTTGTGTGTGTGTGTGTTCTCCATTTTGTGGTTCAGATCTTGTGACGTCAGAAGATATTAATGGTGAAATATCGCAGTTAAACTTCAATTTTAATTTCGGCTAAAAAGTCAGGTGACAATTGATAAAGAAATTTAACCTGAAGGATCAAATATTTGAGTTTTATAGGACTTTAATTATATGTATAACAACCCCCCCCAAAAAAAATTGAGTGTGGTACATAGAAGTGCGTGCTATAATATATTCCCTTTTGTCCTTATTATAAATCACCAACTAATAAGTGTATTTGGTTCTTTTTATAATGCACTTGCTTGTTTCTAAAGAATATTAAATATATTTTTTTTCTATGTATGCCCATAATTAATAAAGGTAGTAGGTGAGAGTAATAATTAATATGATATTAGAGTTTAGTGTAATTAGTAGGGACAATATTAAAAATTATTTAAATTTTAGGACAAATTTAATGACTTCAGCTATTTTTATTGGTTTGTAAGAATTATTAGTTTATATCTTATAATAAGGACTAGAGAGAGTATATCTATAGCATATACGGGAGTCAATGAATATTACATAAATGTAGAAACCAAACGTCCCTAAATCGTATTGAAAGTGGGACAAATAGTAGTGGTTGGATGTGGGGTATATTATTGTAATGAAAAAAGATACCAAAATACCCATGCTTTGATTTGATTTGATTTCACTCAACTGGTTTTTTTTGAGGACTCAAGATAATTCGTGACAGGAAACCCTAGCTTGAGAAGATGAAAGACGGCAAAATTAGCTGTTTCAGAGCACTGCTTAATTTGTTAGCTTTTTGCATGGTCTAATTTACTTGTAGAGACAAATAAAGGTTATCAACTATCAGTAAAAATAAAGAAAATTACTTTTTTGTTGTTGAATTTTACAATCAATAGTCCGCAATAATGTGATTAACAGATGAAACACGATCAATCAAGCAATATTACACATCAAAGGTCTTCAATTTCATTACTTTAATGCATACTGTATGTTTTCCGTCCTGATTAGGAAAAATTACCCATAATTTTATGTAAGAAAATTAAATACAGGTCTAAAAAAAGTTTCTATATACAACTAAAACATGCATTTTTATATAAGTCTGAGTTGTGCCATATACAAGTATATTTATACAAGTCAAACTTTATATTTACAAAATTTTTTGACTTGTTATATTTACAAATAAAGTAAGCTTTTAAGAAATTAAATCATTTCGACTTTTATAATTCAATTTTCATGCTGAGATAGAACCTATATATAATTTTTCCTGATTGATATGTCCAATTAGCCATAAGTCTAGACTTGTGATGTACAACGAAAGCTAAATATCAAATTAATTCAAATGGTTGACGTGAATATTAGTGCGCATGCGTTTTTAAATGCATCGTACACCAAAATACGAGCCATTGTTTTTTACACTAGATATCCGTACCCTGTCGGTAGGATTTGGGATCACCCCTTCCCTCCTGTGCTTATAAATTACTGCCTCTTGTATATATTATAAGAGCCATTTAGAAGGTTTTGTGGTTTAAATTATAAGCAAAAAATAGAAAAATATCATTAAAATTGGTAAAAGATAAATAAATATATTGAATTTCAATAATTTTAAAGGGATTTATTTAAAATTATGAAATATTGTAAAATTTGATAAATTACTTAATTACCCTTAATTTTCTATAAAATAAAATATTCTCAAAAACCTTGTCGGCCGTTGGAGCTCCATCATCGGTGATTGGCAGCAGCGCTCATCACCAACGACCGGAGGTCTGGCGGCCTAATATATATATATATTTTGAATTTCTCTAGTAAAAGTTGTCACTATAGATACTTAGGTTATTAAAAGCGATATTAAAGTTGTAAACAGTGGCCCAATATATATATTTTTTAACTTCTCAAACGAAAGTTGTCAAAATTGAAACGTGAGTTATTAATAGCAATACTAAAGTTATAAATGGGGTATTTGTTAAGTATTTTCTAATAACTTTCACCGGACCTCCGGCGGTCTAAAATTTTATTTGAATTTCTTAAGAAAAAGTCATCAATATTGATAATTAAGTTGTTAATAGCGATACTAAAGTTGTAAACAAGATATTTGTTATATTAATGACTTTAGTATCACTATTAACAACTTAAGTATCAATATTAATATTTTTTTTCTTGAGAAATTCAAAAAAAAAATATTAGGTCATTTTTTACAATTTTAGTATCAATATTAACAACTCAAGTATCTATATTGACAACTTTTGATTAAGAAATTTCAAAAAAAATATTAGGCCGCTGGAACACCGGTCACCAGGCACCAAAGCTCCAGCGGCCGGTTGCCAGCCAGGTCATCGGAGCTCTAACAATTGGCAAGGGGTTGATGATTTTTCATTTAAGAAATTAAGGGTAGTTAATTAGGTAATTTCTTAAATTTTGCATCATTTCAAAATTTCAAATTAATTCCTTTAGATTTATTGAAATTCAATATACTTATTTGTCTTTTATCAATTTTGATGGTATTTTTCTATCTTTTTCCTTAAAATATAAGACCTTATTATTATACAAAAAGTCAATAGAATTATATTCTTATTTTCTACAAATACCCTTATTAATTGTAACCTAGAGGGAGATTGGAGCATAACAAAGAAATTAAAAATAATTAAGACATGTTGATTTTAATTAGAGGATAATATGAGAAAGTAGTGATGATTTCTTATCATTTCAATTATACAAACTACTTTTAACTACTTTTCTTAATCCTTGTGAAATAGTTAGAAGCTCTTACAATATAGACCACGTTTGAATTTTTAAAAATATGTAAATGAATATACAAACATGACGCTGGTTTTGCAATTATCTGTTATTCAATATTATTAACATAGTGAGTTTTTTTATCCACCTAATTATTAATACTTAAATGAAATTGGTCTTAAAGTTGTTTTTTTATATATGCATGCCAATAGCTTGTGATAATTTCTAATCATGTTTATGTCTTCTAAAAAATTGCCATAGCCTATAGACATGATATAACATTTATGTTACAATTTAACTTTTACTTGAAATATTGAGTGGGCTCACATATATACGCGCTTATGATTATTCACATATAACAATATAATTGGTCATTTAATAGCATTGTTAAATTATTCTTCTAATTATAAATCAAGTCAAAAGAACTAATTAAAAACATTCTGTACAATGAACCAAGGACATAATAGCTAACTAACGATGCTGACATTTGAAGCGCGTTCTTAAGTCAATCTTTGCACAAACAGACTAATTAAATTCATGGCCCCAGCATCAAAGACAATTAATTTGTACTTTTCTAATCACTTGAAAATGTAACGTTTCTCAAATTTCTACATATACATGTATGTCCATATATAATTTATTAGCTCTAACAATTAATTAATAAATCCCTAAATTAAAGATGGAATTTTTATAATAAAGACTAGAACTTGCATCAATAACCACACATATCATCACTTATCCACAACACAATTTTAAGTACCAATTATATAAACCAATTAATTCCATAAAATTAATTATTAGGATGCGCGCGCGCGCGCGCACAAGAGTGGTTGGTGTGAGAGATAGAGAATGAAGATGATGAAGATGTGGTTGGAGGAGATCGTAGTACAGTGTGGGACGAAACCAGTAGAAATGACGTGTTAACAAATCAAAGGAGAGAAGTGGCAAAATCTCTGTTGAGAATGAACCCAAAGAAGTGTACAATACCATTTTTTGAGTAACTTTTACGACCACCTTTCATCCATGCAATGACCAAATCACTTCCAAAACGCATATATATATATATATATATATATATATATATATATATATATATATATATATATGTCATTCTAATTGATATAACCCAAATCCCTATATTAAAGTATGAATATATATAGAGTATTATAGCTTCTGAGATGAAACGTTCGTGAGCGAATTTTTGCCTATAAAAGACACAGACGCATATGCTTGTGACATGTGGTTTGGTTGCTCATTTTCAGCTTCAAACTTTTTTCCCCTCTCGTCCTTCTCTAAACTTTACTTGTTTTTATAAAAGTTGGGTTTGATGAGTGCGTGCGTACAATCAAAGATCACATATATGGAAGAGCATTTGGGTGTACTTTGTTTAATATGCTTTCACATTCTCCCTATATCCTCAAGGCTCTTAGTGATGATGATCTGACTTTTGAAAAGTGTTAACTTAGGGTTATACTAAGAAAGAAATAGCTAGGATATTGCCGTTAAAGGTTTTAATACAGAATGGTGGAATATTGAGGATGAGAAGAGTGTGCGTGTGTGTGTGTGAGAGATTTCAATATAATTCAGGGTCTTTTTATTGAGTATGAACTGCCCAGGATATATGCATAACTCTAATGAATTAAGAACCCATATGTTTAAGAGTTTGTCTGGATTAGTTTTTAGAGAATAATATTTAAAAAAAATGATAAAAGTGATTTTAGAAAATATATAGAGTCTGAACAGAATTGATTTTGTGAAAAAAAAAATGATTTTTATAAGAGTGTTTGGATGGTTTCAAATACATTTTCTGAAAACAAAAGGTTGAAAAATGTTTAAAAAAAACTTTTATGAAACCATGGTTTCAAGGGCCCAAATCATAGTTTAGAATCAGAAAGCACTTTTCTAAATTTTTCATCAGTTTGGCTACCCTAAACCCATACCATGGTTTTGCAGGTGAAAAGTGTTTTTTTTAAGTATTTCCCAATCACACTAAGTGTGTTAGATTTTGGGTATCCTTTTCTTAAAAACTGATAAGCTAAGGTTATTATTTTTAGACTAAACCACTCATACATCGTGTGTGTTTGGAAACATTCTAAACTATTATTTACGTAAATTGAGACAAAACTCTTCTCACACACTTATTTTATAAATCGTAAAAGCTATTCTCTAAAAGCTAATCCAAACATCAATGTTAGTATAATTGACTAAGGTGCAAAATGATTATCTAAAAGATTCCATATTACAATAAACGATTAATATAACCTCAAAATAATTGAGATGCAAGATGCATATAAATAATCTCAATAATGTGTTATACAACCATTTTGTTAGCTATTCTTGGATAATTTGTAATAAATTGAAATTGTGTATACAGTTTTTTTTTTCGTTTAATTTTTTTAAGAGAAAGATTGACTTCGATGGTAAGTTTTGAAAGGTTAAACGCAGATTTGAAGTCTTGGATATAATTACCACATCTTGTGACCAAATTAAATAATTTTCTGGGTTGTCCCAGACTCAACCTCTATTTGAGTATAACCTTTATATGTAATTAAACAATGTATAAAGAGTACAAAATTTAGGGCCAAGTTTGCCACAAAGGATCAAACGAAAGAGGAAATTAAACTGATTTAGAAAAGGAAGCATTATATAATTGTTTATGTGAAAGCTGAAACCAACCATTGTTATGTGGACCCACCAAATAATATAGATTACAGCAAAATGCAGCCTCAATGCATAAAACTGACTCATTAATGGCTCTGCTTTTCCATGGAAAATTCCGTTCCTGTTCTTTTTCTTGTCGGAACAAAAGTTAAAAAACACACACAATTAGTAAAATGAAGGAGAAATGCAAGGTAGCCACTCATCATTCCCATAAATAATATGGAGTGCCACTAAACTTTACTAATTAAACTTTGTATTGCACATTAATTAATTAAAATATTGTTCTTATTAATCAACTATTCTTAGAGTATAATAACATTGTGGAATAGCTGATCTTAGATAACAAGGCTTGTTCTAACTGTTAGATTGTTGTTGATATATTCAGAAAATTCTCTGTTGGTAATCTTATGAAATTATGTTGTCTGTCTATCAACAAAGGCTTTACTCTGATCAGGCCATTAATTTCAGGGGGTAAGTGTGACAATTTTTATTAATCCCTAAAATTTCAATCTCTTAACATTTTTTATTGAATATAATAATCAATTATAACAATGAAAACTTTTGTAGAAAATGATTTCTATTTATGCAAATAACTACTACATCTCATCTTTAATATAAGACATATTTACCTAATTTTATTGATTAGATTAAGAAAGTTAGTTAAGTTAGTTAATATGAAATGTATTTTCTAAAATACCCTAGTCATCTTCTTTAATTCCCTCATTCTCTCTTCTCCTTGATTATTTGTTGAGGAAATAATAATAAGGGTAAATTAAAAAAATATTGATAAATATGATAAAAGTGCTTTATATTTTAGATTAAGATCAACCCTTTAAATATATCTTTTATTAACAATAGGATAAAGTAAAATAAAAAGTGAATCGAATTTAAGTACTTTTATGGGGCCGAAAACTTGTCGGTGCAGTGTATTGTATTGTATTATATACGTTGAGAAGTACACTGGACACTTTCCTTGCACGCAACGCATATATATGAGGAACAAAGAGATTATGTTCAATTAACTATGATTTTATATTTTAAGGGATGGATTACACTATTCATGATTTTGTGAATAATGTGTTTATATTAATATCGATAGATTAATGAAATAATTAAGTTATAATTGTTTCCTAGATCATGCTCACATGAATTTGATTTAGACTATAATATATGGCCTTGTCAATTTGGTTTAGACTACATGAAATTTGTATATACATAAATTTGTTGAGAAATAGTTTGGATTTAAGCAAATTAAAGCTCAAAATAATCCGACAGGGATGAAAAAAAAATATAATAACTTTTCAAGCGTCAGACACACACAAATTGCAACCACAAAGCTTCTAAAAACTGTTTCGACATAATATATGTTTGCATCTAACAACCTTGCCCAAAGCTGTACTTTTGTATCTAATTGACATATTTGAGTGATCAGATGTTGACCTGATATATAAATCTAGTTTCAGACTATAATCATATATTTTCACCCACGTTTGGTTGAATAAAAACGAATGGACAATCAAATCTAAAGTATACAATTTTATTTAATTTATATTTAAAATGAACGTTTTCTTCATTCACTCATCACTTCATCTTAATTCAATTATAGATACATCATATATTTATTTTACCAATACTCTTATAATTCTATCTATAAGTCACTTTCAACATGTTTCATAAGAATCAAGAAAAATTTTAAACTTCACTAACTTTACCTTAATGAAGCCAACTCAACAATAAATAAAGAGTAAAATTGTACATTCATATGGAAAAAAAAATTAATGATGTGATTTATAAACATGACTAAAAAATTTATTCTCTCAACTCTATAAATAGAACCAAATGAGTATATATATGAAGCTAGACACAGTACTCTATTAATTTCCAGTTGCTACAGAATTACCAGAGTTGAAAATCTGAGTTCTGAGTAAGTACTTGAGGTCGAGTCTTTTAAAGGGTCCTTGAACTATTTGGATGTCTTATATACAATGTAAGTTTTGATGATAAAAGGAATGGAGAAATTTCAAGATTAATCGGGCTAATAAGACATTCAATAGAAAATAAACGAATAATAATTAAAAGCATGCCAATTTTTGTTGTTATTTCAAGGGAACATGATTATTTGATTTGTGATACCAAATCAAGTAGCTAGGGAGATAAAGTGATTGGTGAAAAACTGATGAACAAAAATAAATGTTCTGAATTTGGATCTGTGGGAAGAGGACAATAGTCTGATGGATTGAGAACTCTATAAATGCAACTATATATCCAAGACAGAGCTGAACATGCCAAAGCAATGGTGTGGCTCAGGAAATTAAATATTTTCCTTTTATAAGACGAATAATATAATTTGAGTAAAATGTTTAACTACTCCTGGATGCATGTCGGGTAAACAACATCTCTGCTGCAACAAGACATCGAAAAAGATGGCAGAGTGGAAACAAAGAAAGAAAGAGAAGAGTCAGAACTCAGAAGGGAAGAATCATATTAATTAATTAATTTTGTTAGTAGTACTAATTTTTAATTAAGAAGCAAAATGGCATGCATTTAATGAGCACCCAATTGTGCATTGAATGAACCATCCAAACAATATCTCTGAATTAGTACTTCCTTCGGTAACAATGCTGGCATGCATTCTGCACAAAAAAATATAACGAATCTCTCTTATTATTTTTAATTAATTAATTTAATTGACCACTACTGTATAATTAAAAAGTCACCCCCACCCCATGAGCCAAAAGTTTGTTTTCTACGGTGTCAGCTGCCATTAATGAGATGGGTTTCCTCCCCATAATGAGTTAAAGATCCTATATTGTCTGTAATGATTAAATTATGATTATCTTCGATTTAGCCTAGGGTTCTGAAAAACCCTGCTCTCATCCTTATCCCTGGTTTTTTTTTTTTTTGGCCCAACCTTATCTCTGGTTCATTCTAGCTCAAGGTTTCTTCATGAATCACACCAGATAAAAGATACTTGTATTATATGATTTTTTTTTTGTGTCAAAACCCTAATTTAACAGTACTGACTCAAGTTTAAAACATAAGAGTTAAACTTATGAGAGAGTGTGATTTTTTATATAAGACCCACTTTACTTGTATGTATGCATTTAATGTGTTTTCCTCTCAATTTACCACACTCTCTCTCATCATTCTTCTTACATATATTCTCTTTCTTTTTTTTCTTCCTTTTTATCTCTTTTACTTATTCCTTTAATAAATAAGGGTATATGAGAAAAAGAAAGTATATATTTTATTTATTTATTGGTTTTAACTACTTTTAACTAACTTCTTGATAAATATAAAGCAACATTCAACACCCTTATATTATTTATTAGTTAAATTTAAGATGCTAATCTTATTTATGATACATCCTACGTCTGCCCTAATGTTACTTTCATAGTACTTCTAACACGTAATCTTATTTATAATGCATTTAGCATTGTAAAACATTTATAAATAAGATTAAGTTATTATATGTAACTAAAAGATAATATAAGTACGTGTTGGATCTACTAGAAAAATAATATCAATAGATGGACTATAAAAAAGATTAAGGTGCTAGATGCTGCAAAGAAACATCATCAGAGTGCAAAATACAAGCTTACCCTAAAATAAAATGGTTTGGAGAGGGTGGTAGTTTATATTTTAATATGTAATGTGTAATATAATCTACAATCTAGGGGTTATATATGTTGGAAGATGCAAACAAAATGAAGAAAACAAAGAGTCTTCATCAATCTGCTGACCTAGGTCAACGGATATAGGTACTTTTTTAATATTTGAATTCAGAATATTATTAGTACAAAGAGCATGACAAAATTAAATGGAAAGATATAAACATCAAAGTAGCCGGAGAATTTGAAATTTGTGACAACAAAAAAGGTATTGGGCAAGCTTAGCATTCCCATTTAAGCAAGAAAATGAGAGTGCGAGAGTGTTTGGTTGATTTTTCGAATAATTTATTTTATGAAACGACAGAGAGAGAGAGAGAGAGGAATGAGTCACACATGACATGAGGGGGGGGGGGAGAGATAGAGAGAGGCGTCGTCTTTCAATCAGGGTAACAGTACTTGTATAATTTGTAACCCGTAGTCTACGGGTAAAGAAATATCCAAAGTGGTCACATTTTGTTGGTACATTTTTGCTCATCACATTTGACTCGAGAGAGAGAGAGAGAGAGATCTTCCGCTTTCTTCCTCCTTCATTCTCTTGCTCTTCTTCTCCTTCATGTTCACTTAGCAAGTGTCATTTTCCGACATATACTCTCGACGCGACGAAAACAAAACGGACCAACACCACCTCTCTCTCTCTCTCTCTGCTGCTTTCTCCTTCCATATCTCTCCCACCTCTTCCCTCTCTTTCGCTATATTCCTACCTTAGCTTTCCAGATTCTTTTGCAGGCCAAAGAAAAGACTCTGAAAAAAAGCAAAAGATAAAAAGAAACAAGTTTCTGTTGCTGCAACAACTAGCTCCTCAAGTAAAGGATTGGACTTCGATTTCTGCTATCCCCAACTCTTTTTTCCTCTCTCTCTTGGTAACTTTGGTAAGCGAGTCCCTCAAAAAAAAGATGCCCTCACAAGGGATAGCCATCGAGCCCAGTTCCACAACATGTTCTCCTCCTGATCTTTCCCTTCACATAAGCCCTCCTCCTCCTCCTCCTCCTTCTTTGCCAAATCAAGCTCGTACTGATCTCTCTCTAGCCCCCAATTTCTTCACAGATCAACCTCCTCCTCTTTATTATCATTCTCATCCTCAAACTCAAAATCGCAACCCCACCACAGCCTCTCACTTGTTCAACCACATGAATCCGCCGCCACCGTCCGATGTCAGTCTAAGACCCATCAAAGGGATTCCGGTGTATCACAACCACCACCACCACCGCTGCTTCCCTTTCTTGCCCATGGACCATCCCACAGGCAAGGATCTTCATCATCATCATCACAAGATGTGGTTGCATCATCCTCCTAACACTTCTTCTTTGTCTTCTTCTTCTTGGGGTTATAATCATAATCATAACAATCATACCATGGGAGGAGGATCGGGTTTGGATAATCCGATGTGGGTCTTAAACGGGTCGCCGTCTAATTTCAAACCTCATAATCATCATCATCAGTTACACTATGGAGTTGGGGTAGGGGCTTCCCCTCATCATCATCATCATCACAGTGAAGAGGCCAATACATCTTCATCAGGGTTCATGATGAGATCGAGATATATGCCGAAACTACCCTCCAAGAGAAGCATGAGAGCTCCCAGAATGCGTTGGACTACCACCCTTCATGCCAGATTCGTTCACGCCGTTCAACTTCTTGGCGGCCATGAAAGTACTCTCCTTTAGTTTCCCTTATTTCTCTCTCTTGTTTATCACCAAATATACTTTTTTTTTTATGGGTTTTACTAATAGATAGATGAAAAGGACAGAACTAATATGTTGAGCTGGTGGTGAATTATATTTATAAACAGGAGCAACTCCAAAGTCAGTTCTGGAGCTGATGGATGTGAAAGATCTCACATTAGCTCATGTTAAAAGCCACTTGCAGGTACATACATACATACAGGCTTTCAATGACTTTGTGCTTCCAATCCAATACCCTTCTCTCTCTCTAGAGTATAGGGATATTGTTAGGGGCACAGTAGCCGATGAAGAAAAGAAAGGAAGCAGTGAATGTGTTTGAACTTTGAACACAGACGACACAGTAGTAGTAATAGAAGCTCCTTCAACTTCCGAGATTTTTACCTTGCACACAAACACACCTTCTCTCTGCTGTCTCAGAGACCAACACACTAACAGACCAACCAAAAATAAAACTCTCATCATTTCCCAATAATGCAATCTTGTCACACATCAACCTGCTTCCTCCTCGTGATTAATGACCAAACTCCCTCCCCCAAAGAATTAGAGTGAGAAGGGATCCAAATTGGAATCTGTCATAATTTCTTTTTTTATATACATATTTTCTTTTGTAATTCCGATTAACTTAAATGCATCAATTGTGGAAATGAATTCGTAATATGGGTTGCTATGACTTGTTTTCCCAGATGTATAGAACAGTCAAGACTACTGACAAGCCTGCTGCTTCATCAGGTAATAATTCTTATTGCTTAATCTTCCACTATTTTTTTAATAGTCTTATCTTAAACACACCTTAATTAATACGTATAATTCAAAAAAACAAGGGAAAGTGGAAATGTCAAACACACTGTTCTTTTCACAGTACTCAATGTATTATAATCTAACTTTTAATTATACCATAAGCATATTTCTCTCTTTACTTTGTCTCTTGCCTTTATAAACCATTTTATAGCTTTAACAGGGATGACACGCATACACGACTCCAAAAAACATATCAGAATCTACATTTATTTTTGTTATATACCAGCTTATTATAAGTTACTAATTTGTCATTGAGATCGATTAGTGGCATTGTACGTATGCGCATTAATCAATAAAGTTGGATATATATATATATATTGAATGGTTTTGCTGTCTTGCAGGCCAATCAGATGGATCTGGTGAAGATGACATGTCTCCGATGGGTGGCAACGCCGACCGTGGCGGTCTTAGTCATTTTTCCGATCAAAGAGGCCGAGCAGATCGGCCTGTGCAACAAGACATAGACCATCCTTCTTCTAATACTTTATGGAGTAATTCTTCAAGGTATATACCCCAGTTAATTGTTTTTTTTTTGTATTAATTATTTTTTCAAAAAATTGCTTGCTTTATATGTATGTTCCTGCATGGAGGTACATATTTTACTCTGATTATGGCAGATTGAGTATCTGATTTGCTTTTGCTTTAATTTTGCTTTTGCATGGTATCTCTTTAGAAATCAATGCAACTCAACGTCCACACCATATGTTTAAGATTTTATCGTAGAATAAAAAAGGGTTCTTGTCCCAGCTTTTGCTTTACTTGTGTTTGGGTTTCTTCTTTCTTTTGTTTCTTTTGTGCGTGCACACACACAAATTTTGTACCTTAAGGAATATATCGCACTTCAGCTTTAATTTGTAGCTTTTAAATTGGATAGGTTTCATAAAGGAAAGCTTCACAAGAATAACGAAACGATTATAAGAAAAGGCAACCAAGCTATATACACGTATTGCTGCATATACTTTTGATTTCTCTCCTTTAGATAGCGTGTGTTTACCTTGAAAAATGTTAGATGGCTTATTTGACAGTATTACGAAATTTTGTCTAGAATTCAAAAATCTTTTAGTTTGTTAAGTATTCCTTGATCTTGTATCCTTGACTTTGAGGGCGATATATGTTCTTTCCTTAAAATGCTTTTCAATCATCAATAATGTACAGGAAAAATTTCTCATTAACTGGAAAAAAATAGGGAGAATTTTATTAAGTCCCATATGACCAAATTTATTTCAGTCAACTACTATAACGTTTTGAAATTTCATTGTATACCCAAAAACCAAAATGAAAATAAGTTTTGTGGTTAAAAAAAATAATAATAATGCCCCTTGCATTATTTTTTTTAAAAACAGATTTGATCGACGCCGGAACTCAGACGACCGGTGACTAGAGCGGCCACCACCAATTGGCCGAAGCTCCAACCACCAAAAATTAATTTATATTATTTATATGAGAATTTTATTTATTTATGAAGAGCTGTACACTTGCGAATAGGACTTGTGTTGAATTTGTGTTGTTCATTTAAAGTGTCAAGCTCTTCATGAACAAGTGAAATAAGTACATGAACAACACAAATTAATAGATTAACAAAAAAATATTAGATCTTGAATAAGTTCCATTTATAAGTGTTCAACTCTTCATAAACAAGTGAATCATACACATGAGCAACACAAATTGAACAAATATCATTTGCAAGTGTACTCCTAATGAAAAAGTGGAATGCATATAAACAACATATTAATTTCTGATCGTTGGAGCTCTGACCAGCTAGCGCTAGAGCTTCAATGGCCGATCGGCGTTGGTCACCCTATCTTGGTGGCTGCTGTAACTGGTCGCCGGAGCTCCGGTGATTATCAAAAAAAATTTAAAAAATAAATAAAGAAAGAGGCATTATTGTTTTTTTATTCACAAAACTTATTTCCAGTTTGGTCTTTGGGTGTACAATGAAATTTCAAAATATTATGGGGTTGACTAAAATAAATTTGATCCTGTGGGACTTAAATGAAATTCTCTCAAAAAAAATATGTCCATGAACACGCATAGACGACAATTAGTTATATTCTACTAAGTTTTTAAGTGTGTGTGTTTGAGTGTGTGAATATGTTGTGCATATAATTTATATGAGGAAGAAAAAAGCGGGGGCATGGTCAGTGTATAGAGTTTTGAACTTTCATGCTGATATATACATACATACATATATATAGATTGGTTGATTTATTCTCCAGGAGATTGGTGAAATTTGGCAGGAAAAACATTAGGTTGAAAATGACTGGATTATTTAGATCTTGAGAGTAGTAGTTACTAAGATTAATTTCCGGCATGCAAATTTTTTTTAAAAAAAAAAGGTGCTTAGGAATAGATCGACATTTACGAAAAAAATTATTTACATTCTGCGCTATTATAAGATCAAGTTTTATATATATTGTCTTGTATGCAATAATATTATATAACAGCGCTGTTGAGCAACTTTCCGACTCAGCATCAAGATATCAATTAATGAGAGACGTCGTTGAACATATTTTCTTACACACTTGTTTGACTTCAACTGCTTGATAGACATAGATTATATATATCTTTCTAATTAATAGCTAGCGTTGTCTTTGTTTTCTGAGTTTGAGCTTAAGTTATTTTTTTTCTAAGTATAGCTATATTGCTCTCAACATTCAAATGATTATAGTGTACTCATATTCGAGTCAAGTAATTAGTCGACTTTGGTGTAAAATTAGCTAAAGTAGCCAAATGGTTTAAGATCACGAAATTAATACGCTGTTTTCTTCAATTTATCAATATCTGTACAATTGTTTCCATTTCTGTCAGGTGTATAATATACATAATTACACACACACATGTGTGTGATATAGTTCTCAAGTACTGCTTTTCAAATGAAATATATCTTCCACTAGATGAATTAGCGGAGATATATATTATATGGTGATTTAATTGATGGAATTAGTTCATTATTGATGTGGTACTTTTTCAATTAATTAGTAGCAGAGAGTCATGGCCACAGAATAATTGTTATGATATGGATGGTCGCAGAAAAACTACCTTCCACTCACAACCAACGTCAAGATCAGCCCATCAAACTCAGGTACTTTAATTTAGGTGATATAAATATATATATATATATATATATATATATATATATATAGAACTAATTAATTTCATTGAGATGCAACTTAAATTAAATATGGGTGCAGGAATGTAATTCAAGCGAAGCACGACTACTACTGAAGAACAGTTTGTCGCATGTGAATATAGAATGCAAAAAGGATCCAAGTTTGGAGTTTACATTAGGAAGACCAGATTGGAATGGCAAAGGACTTGCCTAATTTTTCATATTATATATATATATAGAATCCATGGTGACAAGTTTGTCATTTTAATTAGTTTCTTTTTGTGATAACATCTTAATTAGTTCTTCAAATGGAGAAGAAAGGTGGTCTTGACTCTTGATTATTGCCAACGAGAAGAGAAAATTAAAATGCCAACTACGTTCATGTATACTTCTACTACTTTTGGTTTAATTTCTTCGATCTCAAGTCTATTTTGATTTCATGAGCAGTTTTGTTTACTTAATTAGATTCTTACTTTTATTATGATTTACTGGTGAGGGGATTAGGAAGCCAATCGATTCAAATGAAATCAAGGTGGGATAGATAATAAAGATCTACTTGTGTGTATGTAACTAAGTAACTTGTATATAAGATCAAAAAAAGGATACATGAATTAGAGGATGTATTGATAATATTGTTATCAATATTTCACCTTTGTGATCTATTGATAAATCAAATATGTGCAATAACCTAATTAATTAGTACGTATGATCTTCAAAATTAGACAGGCACGAAGACAGTATAATAATTAGTTAAATATAAAAAAAAATTGACTGCACCTGCACACCCCTAGACTTTTTTCTGAAAAGCAAATCATATGAGATAGTTAAGGCGGCTGCACAGAAATGAAGACTGAAAATAGGCTAAATAGCTAGTGTGTGCATTGCGAACTATTCTATTTTGCTTCATCAATAGTTCATGACGTACGTATGGATCTGAAACAAATGAGCCAGCTGCTTGCTTTGATTTGGTCTATTCCAACCAGCCTTTCTAAGCAATAAACATAAAGGTGTGTTTGTAGGTACTTTTGCATAATTTTTTGCTTTCATCATATAGGTCAAATCTTTCAACCACGTTACTTAGTCGTAAAATACATTCGAAGTCTTATCATACACATTAATCCGATACTCATAGTCACTTCCAGCAAAAATATGAATCAATCAGTTCATTCAAACCTCATAATCTCTGCATAATTTAACAAAAAATTATGTGATATGTATACATATACACTTGAGTAGTAAAGATTTTTATTATGTTAGTGTATACTCCTTTGTTCTTATTTATAATGTACCTCTACCACATTTTACTCAGACAAAAGAAAAAAACCTTAAACTTCTTTAACTTAACCTAAAAGTAAAATAACTAATTTCCAACTTTACCTTTATATAGCTACACACTTTCCAAGAGAAAAAAATCTACACAATAAACATAGAGTAAAATTGTATATTCATATAAAAAATTTAATGATACACCTTATAAGTTTGACCAATTTTTTTTTAAATCTTATAAATAGAATTAGAGTAGTAGCTTACCAGCTGTGAGTGAAAATAGCGTAAACAAGTTGAGAAAAAGCATGATCATGAGTACTGATCTGACCAATATTAGCCAAGCCTGTTGCTCAGCATTGGTAGTGAATCGAACAATGCTCATTTCCACGAACAACACCACAGAAAGCCCTGCCAACAACCACGAAAAAACAGAAACAGAAAATGTCCCTCACCATTATAAACCCCTCAATCATATAAAATTCCCAAATATTTGAACTCAATTTTTTTTTAAAAAAAAAACCCAAATAACAGTAGTGGTAGTTTAGGGTGCTCCTTCCTTACTAATATATAATCGCAATCTAGTATTGTAGGTTTGCTTAGTGCTTGTCAACATGTAGATGACTAGGATAGTGGCAAAATAAACCATAAATGTTTTTATTAACCTTGATTTCAAAAACATAGCACCAGTGTTATTAGAATCGGTTGAATCGCGATACGGATGGTACGAATCGATCCACATCCAACCTCCAGTGATGCGAATCGGGGACGAGTATTGTTTTGGCGTTGTATCGCGCGATTCTCTTAGAAATCGCCAGAATTGCGATTCCGGCTAGAATCGCGCGACTCTGGAGATGACGAGTTGTGCTTAGATCCAGGTCGAATCTGAGCGCGACCCGGTTCCCCCTCCCCCAATTTTTCTGTTTTCCCCCCACCTGTTTTTCCTCTTTCCTCTTCTTTCATCCGACGTTTCAGTGACTCGGCTTTCTTCAGTTTCATCGGTTCTTTCTTTTTCACTGTTGCGGTGTCGCACTGTTGCCTATGTGCCTATTATTTTGCAGCATTTTTTTGGTTTTGCATTTTTATCTTGCGTCTTTTTTTTAATACTTCCTTTTTTGATTTTGAGATTAAAGTGAAACATTAAAAGCACCTAAATTGATGAAATCCAATAAAATAGGATTACCTTTTTTTTTAAGAAAAAAGAATATATATAGATTATCTAAATCTAGTATTTATTAATTATCATGAATTCATGATATTTGATATATTTCAACCAAAATTTATTTAGACTAAGTGATTTTCATAATTTATGGGATCTAGGTATATATTATTTCTTTAATTTAATTAATCAATTAATCATTTAATTTTATTATGAATAAAAAATATTATATATATTTCTTTTTATCAAATCAAGATATTATGTCCTATATTTTTCTTTGTATCCCATCATAACCTTATTTTATGAAATTTAAAGTGTTATATGCCTTTAAAATGCTAAATTACTAATATTTATAAACTTATAATGTTCTCCTATGTGAACATTATATTTATATTATTCTAAATAATTGATCAATGAATCTTACGATTCACGATACGTTTCGATTCATAATTCTAAAAATAGGCTTTTCGATTCACAATTCCTATCCCGATTTGATAACCATGCATAGCACTTTGGAGAGAAAACATCTTCTCCAAGAAAAAAAGTAAACATTTTAGTTTTGTGCAGGCTCTAACACCAAGCCTTAAAAATAATACTTATGGGGTTTGGTTTCAAAGCCTGCACAGGTTTAAATACTTCTCAGATTTGGCATCAAAGCTTGCAAGGTTCAAATCTCACTTCTAACAAACAAGTTTAAGAATAAACCTTCTTTAAGTGGAGGAATAATACATCTATGGTATAGGAGGGGTATAGGTTAGGTCCGCCACAAAGTCATATAGAACTGGTGAACCTGTAGAGATTCCGATACCAAACATTAAGAATGAAGCACTAATTATGATACCAAAACTTATCAATTGCATTGTTGCAGCCTAGTATTGTATGTCTATGTACCCATTATAGATAAAATATCTTCTAAACGTAAACATGCTACAATGCTTTGATTTAAAAGATTCCTAAAACATATAAAATATTTTTTAAAAAATTGACATTTAAGAGTAAAAAAGTTACAAAAGTATTTATTTAGGGTCTGTTTGGGAATACGATGCAGAAAGAAAATAGTCCAGTTGGATATCAAAAGCTCAATTAGCATATAAAGATGTGTTTGTCAAAGCGTTTGGTTGCACTGAGCTTCACTGAAAAAAGCTGCTTCTTGGAGAAGCCAGCTGAAGGGGCTTCTTGAATGCACATTAGATCTTTCCCTTATGCTCCCTCGTGGGCCCCAACTGCTTCTTTTTTTTTTTCCTCCCAAAACTTGCCTGCTTCTTTCTCTATTGTATTACATGCTCTTTTTCATCCTATCAAGAAAAATGGACCGATAGTGAATGAGAAACAAAGTTTATTCCAAATTAAAAAAACTTTTTTAAGTACTTTAAATATAAATTTATCCATTTTTAATTAAGTACTCTAGTGTATTTTTCTTTTTTTTCCAATCATAATTATTTTTTTTATCAAATTTTATTTACATTTTTTATTTTCAATTATCACAAAATATACAAATAATATATATGTAGTATTCAATAAGATTTATACCATTTTAAGTCATTTTCTATCTAAATGGACTTTTCAAACGCTAATCCAAATAGGTTCAAGGTTAAAAAAAAAAGTCACTTCTTCCATCGTTAATCCAAATACAAATCACATCTACAATCTAATATTTTTTCAATTTGACTTCTGCAAAATTCAGATTGAAAAAAAAAACTACTTCTCCATCGTTAATCCAAACAAGCACTTAGTTGCTTGGGTAGCAATTGATTTAGAATTTATTATTCAAAGATTGTGAAGTCCTCGAAGTTGTTCCTTTCATAGAAGAAACTCTTGGTGTTGTCTATGTCCCAATCCAGTGTGTAGAGCCGATAATATGGGCCAGCTCACAAGCCGCAGGCCAGCTTGCCATAGCAAGCACTTTGACAAGTTGCAAAACCCTATCCAGCCTTATTGGTAGGTGATTTGTAAGCCCGAAAACATGCCTTGACCTAGTGAGCCTCAAGACCCAACTCATCTAATTTTTTTTATAAAAAAACCATCTTGCCATTATTTTTATTTTTAAAAATTTAATTTTATATTACTTCTAAAATGAAATTATTTTCACATTATTTTTTTAAAATAAATATTTTTAGGATTAAGCTGCAAATTTTCCCCGGAAGTTTTTGCTCAGGAGTAAATAACAATGTTGCCCTCAAAGTTTTTTTAGGTTCGCCATTGCCCTGAGAGTATTAAAATAAAGCAATGTTGTCTTTTACCGTTAACATGTCATGCAATGTCAATTTTTTAATGATCAACATTAGTTTTTTAACTGTATTCAGTAAGATTGTTATGTTTTGAAACTTCTTGTGTGACATTAACCCTGAAAAAACTACCGGATCAACATTGCTCCTTAGTGAGTATTTTTGGGATAAATTTGTACCTTAACCCATTTTTTTATAAGATTAGTAATTAAATTTAGATCCAATTCATGCTCTTCCTTTTTCATATTCAACAGAAATTTATTAGATTTGATTAAAATTCTGTGTTAAAATTTAGGTGGGTTGGGCCAGTCCCGTTTTACCAACTCTAGCTGAATTGTTAAAAGGTCATCCGGCATAATTTTTTTTTTATTTGGGGGAGAGAAGAAAAAAATTGAGACAACTACCTAGGGAGAAAGAGAGTTTTTTTTTAAAAAAAAAAATAATAATTATGATGATAAATCATATGATTGCTTTTGATTGCAACTCACCATCAGTGTTGTTTGTCCAACGAAATGCAAGTCAAGTCCACAACATTTTCAGTTTTACTTTGAAGAATTTGCAGATCTTGTGACACTGTATCTCCAACTTTAATTATCTCCTTTTGAATCTCAATGGGTTCATTCCATAACTTCCCTATTTCTTGCCCTAAATCATTCAACATTTCAATCCCTTCCTTAAATCTTCTCTTCGTTCCCTCCTGTACTTCTTTAAATTCTAATTATGAATTATGAATCTGTAATTTTCTTCGTCCGCCCAACAATACCCTCTATATTCGTAATCAAAATTTTCGTACAATATAATTTTCCGCAATCACAAAAGCTCCATCCATTTATTGTATGTGAACATCCATTGAATCAAGAATGTCTTGAAGAGTCTTGTCATATATTCTATGATTTGTCTAATCTTTTCTACGTAACGGGCTGAGTTACATTATTGAGTTCTGTGATGAGCCTTTCTGTTTCGATTTGAATTAACGATGAGCCCTGCAATGTTATTAAAAAAACAGAGATGTTATTAAAAAAACAGAGATTGGTGTGAGAGAAATAAACTTGGAATGTTAATATATATTGCAATAAGAATTCAAGCTTGGAGTTTACATTAGGAAGACCAGATTGGAATGGCAAAGGACCTGCCTAATTTTTCAATATATATATATATATATATATATGGCGACAAGTTTATCATCTTAATTAGTCCTTCAAATGGAGAAAGGTGATCTTAGTATATATTGCCAATGAGAAGAGAAAAGAGGAATGCCTACGACATGTATACTTCTACTTTTGGTTTCTTACTTTCTTCTTGATTTAAAGGGCAGTTTTGTTTACTTGATTAGATTCTCAATTAATTTTATTATTGGTGAGGAAGCAAATTAAATTGATCCAGATGAAATAAAGGTGGGATAATTAGGATCACTCTTATATAAGATAAAAAAAGATACATGAATTAGACGATGTATTGCCTTTTTGTGATCAAGTGATTAGTCAAATACGTTCAAAGCTAATTAATTATAATTAACATATATAGACAAATGGATATAACAATATTATATAACAATATTATATATGTTTTGGATATGCGTGTGTGTATCCTAGAATACTGTTTGAGGTGTATGTATGAAATGGATGAAATCAAATCAATTCAAAGTGTGCATTCTAATTTAGGCTCGATAATGCAATAATTTTTACAGCATTAAGGCTTGTTTGTTTAAGTTTTAAAACAGTGATTTTAATTAAGTATATTCCTCATTGAAATATAACCAACAAATTTTGAACCATGCTAAACACAACAAATTATATCTATGAAAGACATGTAGGGTAAAGTACTGATGAATAAAGAATGGAAGAAAATGTTAAATATATGAGTGATGAAATTAGAAACGTCACAAATTTTATGTTGAAAACATAAATTAAGACCGTAACAAATGTTTAAATTAAAATCTGCGCCACATGAAGATGAGGGTCTTCTATATATAATGAATAATGATCTTATTCGGTGGCTATCATTGATAGTTTCAGGCCTTTTTGAAACTGTCCAGTTGACATTTAAGCCTTTTTATTCGATCTAATTGATTTTTGTTTTGTTACAGGCAGGGATAGGCCCAAAGAAATAAAACAAAAATTAAAAACCATCTGGATATGCTTTTTTTTTTTAATTTGATTATTTTATAACTCATAATTTTAATATGTTATCATTTGATTATTTATACCTTTTTAACAACCTAAATGATTGATGTTAATACCAAAAAAAAAACTTGGAAACATTCATGAATTTATTGTGTATTCAATATAAGTTTTATAGTTGAGTTGACCGAGTTTTTCATGAAGTGTTTCATAAGTCAATTTACAGGTGCACGTGTGCCCAACTAATCATAATAGTCACAACTTTTTTTTTAGATAAATGCAACCGGAAGAGTTTTTCTGTGCCTCAAGAATCATCGATGATAAATTTATGATAAATTGTACTGTGTGTGTATATATTTCCCAATAATTGAGGACCAAGAGAAAAAAAAGCTCTAAATCATTCTGTACATTCAATTTAATTATAAAAGTCTTAAAATTATTCACTTAGATCCTCAATACAGTAAACGTGTCTCACATTATTCAGGTCTACATCAGCCCAAAAGAAAAGAAAAATTCAGGTTTACATCAGCCCAAAAGAAAAGAAAAAAAAAACACACATTACATAAGTCCTCGTCCCTGTTAATTAAATCAACAATAAAGGCTTCTTCGACTACGTAAATTGTATCTTCTTGAAGACACTGTAATTGAATTCTCCCCAACTTCTTCTAATGGAAATTCAAAATTTGGATCTTCAATTAAATCCACTTCCTCTTGTAAATCACTCTCAATAAATCGACTCCAATCCAAATCATCATTTTCTTCATCCATCACCCAAGCCAGTTTCTCACGTTGTTCCATTTTGTTGACCCTTTTAACTATATCTTGCAGCATGTGATAACTCAAAACTTCATAATCTCTGCACAATTGTCAAATAATTTTGTTAGATATATATATATATATATATATATATATATATATATATATATATATAATATGAAAGTTTTTGTGAACAATTAAAACGATAGAAACTGTGTAAAGCTTACTTGTAAGTAAAAATGGCATAAAGAAGTTGAGCAGAAGCAGCGATAGTGAACACAGATCTGATCAAAGTAATAACCCAAGCCTGTCGTTCCAAGTCATCACCACTGCTGAAACGAACAATGCTTATTTCCACAAAGAACACAACACAAAGCCCTGCCCAACAATCACAAAGGAAAAAAAAAAACAAAAACAAAAACAAACAAAAAATCCGTCGCCATTATTATTAACCCATCAATCATATAAAAATTCCAAAATATTTCAACTCAATATTAAAAAAAAACCCAAATAACAACAAACAATAACAAAAATTTAAAGTGCTCTCTTTCTATTTCTCTTTCCTTCTTACCAATATACAGCCAGGGCCTTATACTGTACGTCTGCTTCGTACTGGTCAACATATAGATGACGAAGATGGACACAAAATAAACAATAAAAGCTTTGATCACTCGTGATTCCAGAAACATGGCATTTTGCAGAGAAAATATCTTCTCCAATGAAGTAAGCATGCTGGCCTGCTTTGTTTGAAAAGATTCCTGCAACATATATTAAAAAAAAAACATAAAACCAAGAATAAAACTTGAGACTCAGGGGAGAGAGAGAAAAGTTGGAAAAAAAAATAGTCAGTTTAGTTTAAAGTTTAGATGGTTTACTTGAGCGGTAAGTATTGATATAGAATTTGTCATTAAACGGTCATGAAGTCCTTCAAGTTGTTCCTGTCGTTTAAGAACCTCTTGGTGTTGTTTGTGTCCGAATTCAGTGAGCTGTTGGAAGGTCATCCTGTAACAACACATTTTTTTTTTAAAAAAAAATGAGACAGCATTGGGAGGAAAAAAGACTTTTTAAAAAAAAAAAAATGGAACAAGGGAAGATCGGTGAGAAAAAAGTGCTTGTTTAAATTTTTTTTATTGGCGTGAAAGACCTAAATTTTGAGAACCGGTTGTTTTTTTTCATATATGTAACCCTGCAGAAAGAGTAGGCAAACACTTTTTTTATTTAAAAGAAATTGAGTCAACAACCCAGGGAGGAAAAAAAGAGTTTTTTTTTAAAAAAAAAGAATAAGGGAAAAGTCGCTAGGGAAAAAACTCCTGTCTGAAATTTTTTTATAGAAAAAAGAAAAAATTGAGAGACAACATTGGGAGGAAAAAAGTTAATTTTTTTTATTGATGTGAAGGGACCTAAACTTTGAGCACCGGTTGTTTTTTTATATATGTAATCCTGCAAAAAGAGTAGGCAGACACTTTTTTTTAAAAAAAAAATTGAGTCAACAACCCAGGGAGGGAAAAAAAGGGTTTTTTTTTTAAAAGAATAGGGGAAAATCGGTGGGGGGAAAAGGTCCTGTCTGAAAAAAAATTTATAGACAAGGAGAACCTAAATTTTCGAGCAACCAGTTTACTGTATAATAATGATAACAAAAAACATATCAAATCCTAATTACGACCAATAAAAAAATCACAAAAAAAGAAACAGGTGACTTCTTCACCGATTTTCCCCCCTCAGAATAATTAAAAAAAAAGGAGAATTTTCAAAAAGAAAAAGGAAAAATCGGTTGGAAAAAAAAAGTCCCTGTCAGAAAACATTTTTATTGATAAGGAAAACCTAAATTTTCAAGCAACCAGTTTACTTTATTTTCCCTGTGCACATCCCACGAAAGAGTACACAACGGTACTTTTCCCCCAACAACAACAACAATAATACTACCAGGTCCTTAAAATTCCGACCAACAAAAAAATTTCCCAAAAAAAAAAAAAAAAAGGCAACTCCCCGTCTATTTTTCCCCTTCCTAAAACAATAACAATAATAATAACAATAATAGTAATGATGATGAATGAAGAATGCTGAATAATGAATGATGATGAAGAAGAAGAAGAAGGAAAGAAAAAAGAAAAAGAAAAAAAAAGGAACCTGGTCTCATGGAAAGCTTTTGATTGAAACTCAGATAATGAATTGAGGTCGTTAAGTGCTTTGGTTTGACCATCAATGAGGTGTTGTTGTTTGTCCAATGAAATGCCTGCTAACTCTGTTATGTCCTCTGTTTTCTTATGAAGACTCTGCATCTCTTGTGACATTGTTTCTCCCACTTTTATTATCTCCTTCTGTATCTCCACTGATTCTTCCCTCATCTTCCCTATTTCTTCCCCTAATTTATTTTGTGACTCGTTCAATACTTCAACCCCTTCCTTAAATCTCACCTTCATTTCCTCTTGTACTTCCTTGAACTCTGTTTGTGATTCCGCTATTTTCTTCGTCTCCTCAAATATACTCTCTGAGTTCCTCATCAATACCTTCGTACGATCTACCACAGTCGCAAAATTTTCATCCATTTGTTGTGTGTGAGCATTCATTGAATCAATAGATTCATGGATTTTTTTGTAGTCTTGTAATATATTATCGGATTTGTCGAAGATTTCATCGAGCTTGTCTTCTACGTAATTGGCAGAGTTCTTGAGGTCTGTGATGAGTCTCTCTACTTCGTGTTTGAAGGCATGAGATCTGTTATTGTTTGGAAAACAAAAGACAAAAAAGATGTGTTAACAAACGGAAAAAAAAAAAACTTTGCAGAAGATATTTTAAAATTGAAAATTGTGAACTATATATATGTGTGTTTTTGTATATGTCAAAGTTATTCGAAAGTTTTTAAGACTTCTCTCTCTAAACAAAAAAACACACAATTATACTATTTGCTAAATGAAAAAAAGAATGAATTAACAAACGACAAAGAAGATTTGCAAAAAGCATGGATCTATGCAAAATTTCAAAACATTGAAAGAAACTAATGAACAGAATATTTCATATTTGAATTGAAAAGTTATTCGAAAATAATCACTCATTCTAAGACTTCTATCTAAACAGAAAACATGCAGTAATACTATAGGCTAAATCGAAAAGAACGAATTAACAGAAGACAATAAAGATTTGCAAAAGACAACTATATAAATTTCAAAACACTTGTTTATTATCTTTTGAACTCCCAACAATGAACATTTTTTTTTGAACGTTTATGAACTCTAAAAGCAAAAAAAAAAAGTACGTATTTTCTCTTAGTTACAGAAAAAGTAATTTAGTGTAATGTGACCCTCAAGAAAATAAAAAGAAGTAGATGAAACAGAGTGGAAAAAAAGGCATTCTTATTTCAAAACAAAAACACGTGATCATACTATTCTCTAAATAAACAAAGGGCTGTATTAACAAACCCCAAAGAAATTTTGCAGAAGCATCTAATTTCGAAACACGTTCAGATAATCGTTTGAACTTGTAAAACTAAAAATTATGTTTACGTGAACTTTCATACTCTAAAAGACATAAATTAAGAACACCTTATTTCGTGGGCCAAAAAGAAAAAAAAAAAACACCTTAGTTCAAAGTTTATAAACATACATGCCAGTAACTTAAATTTTTGAAACACTTAAAGACTTCTTTACAAGGGGGAAAAACAAACACACACTGATTGATTCTATTTGCTAAATCAAAAAGGGTGTGTAATTAACAATCGACAAAGAAAATTTGCAGAAGCATCAGTGTAAATTTTAAAACATAGATCGATAATCTTTTGAACTTTTTAAATTCAAAGTTTATGAAGACTATAACTGTAACTTAAATTTAAAGCTTATCGTAAAGTAGGATTTCGAAAGAAAGAAGAGATAAGATAGCCAAATGACTATGTTTCGAAAATGATAAACTAACATTGAAAGAAATTAGTGAATAAAATATTTCATATTCGAACTGAAAAGTTAAACGAAAGTAATTGTTCACTCACTCGAATACTTCTATATAAATCTCGAAACATTTGTGAATAATCTGTTGAATTTATGAAATTCAAACTTTTGTTTTGTGAATGTTTATACTCTTAAAAAATGTAATACGAAAGCAACAATTAAGTTCTGCAGAGAAGAGTTTCCAAGAAAAGGAAAAAAAGTAGATGAAACAGAGTACGTAGGAAAAAAAGCACTCTTATTTCAAGACAAAAACACTTTTAAATGTTGACCATCGACAAAAGAAAATTAGCAGAAGCATCTATTCAAGTTTCAAAACACTTTTAGATAATCTTTTGAAGTTTTAAAACTAAAAATAATGTTCTGTGAACTTTTCTACTATTTGCTAAATCAAAAAAAGCGAATTAACAAATGACAAACAAGGTTTGCAAAAGCCATCGATATATATAAAATTTCAAAACACTGGTATGAAAAATATAATCTTTTCCACTTTTAACCTTGAAATATATATTTTGGGAACGTTTAACTCTTAAAAAAAATTACGTACCTTCTCTCAATTACAAGAAAAAAGTAATTTAACAGGAAGGACACCTGAAATCACCGAAAGTCCGTACATTGATAGTAGATGAAACAGAGTGGGAAAAAAAGAAGCACTCTTCTTTCAAAACAAAAACAAGTAATCATACTATTTTCTAAATCCACGAGGTTGTATTAACAAACCATAAAGAAAATTTGCAGTGGCATCTAATTTCCAAACACTTTTAGATAATCTTTTGAACATTTAAAATGAAAAGCTATGTTTTGGGAGCCTGTATACTTCAAAAAATATAAACTAAGAACATATTTCAAAGTTTATAAACTATATACCAGTAACTTAAAAAACAAAAGAGATTCACAACTCGCCATAAAGTAAGATTTTTTTTTAAAGAAAAATTTATAATCACACAAATCAATCATCACAAACATTACAGCAAACTTATGTTTCGAAAAACTATAACATTAAAATCCATAACAACTACAATTACTATAACTGATGAAACAGAGTGTGAAAACAAAAAAGAAGAAGAAGAACTCACTGTAACTGATGGCAGAGGGTGTTGGTATCGAGATAGAACTCAAGATAGACCTTGTGAACATCATCATTGAGAGCTTTGAGGCATTTAGACATGGGAGGTTTAAAATCACAATGAGGAAGAGGAGGACGACCAGTCTCTTTCTGGAAGCAATCACTGAGTTGCCAAGCAAATTTTGCACGCATGTCTTCATCAGATAAAATCTGAGAACACCCTGCAAACAAATCCCTATATGCTCTTTGCCAACACGGGTTTGATCTCATCATTTTCTCCTTTGCGTGCTCCAATAGCTTCATTGCCTTCCTGTCATTAAAAGCCTCCACTGAGAATTCTGCTACTGATCCTCTCATTGTTTCTGTTCCACAGTTGTTCCCACACGAGGTTGATGATGACGACGAGAACCAATTCCATGATGGCTCGCATGTTGTGAAGAAACAGAGCATAACAAAAACCAGAAGAACACGACCATGGTTACCCATGTCGGAATTCGCGAACAAGATTTGATAATTCTGCATCAAGTTCAAGCCCCAGATTGTTAGAAACAAGTTTTGGCATGGCTTTAGTACTTGGGGTTCAAGAAAAGACTGTGATAAAAGCAATAGATAAAGAAAACAGAGTGATAAAGCAATCAGATAAGGAAAACAGAGTGAATATCTTTAGTAATAAAAAGTTCGTATAAGACATCGAGAAAGATATTGGCCGTCCCTTCATATCATAAACGGTCAAATTTAATGTTTTTAAAGAAATTAAACAGAATAGTAATATTGAATTCATGAATCATGGGAGATGTATTAGTAAAGCGTCATGAAAGAAGATTTTATTTGATTATCGGCGAAAACGAAATCCATCAATGAAATCCCAAAACCAAATCTGCATTACTAGACTGGTTTGATTGAAATGGGACAATATATCAGGCTATCATTTTGAATTTGTTTTATAAATTATGGTCGAGGGATGAAACCAAAACTAGTGTTAAATCCCAATTCATATGAATATGAGAAAATTAGAATCACTACTCTGTTCTTTATTGTTAACTTCTTCAGTCTGAATCTTCAACCACTTTATCATCTAAATTTGTAAAAACACAGAATAAAATAGAAAGGGGGATATTAAAAAACTTTAAATTTATATCATTGAGTCTCTTCAAATTTCAGTTTCACCCGAATTTAATCATGATCGATCTAGGAAATCAAATACATGCATGTTTTATTCTAAGGTTGTATTATCGTAAAACAGAGTGCTATAGTACCGCTTCTTGTTTCATCTACAGTTCTTGCAAATTTTTGGACAAAGCACAAGATTTATATAACACAAAAGTCTTACGTTTTGATCGTTTTGTGTTGTAGGATATAGTATTTCTTTTTGTTTTTATTAAATGAAAAACTAAGAGACTTGGAGTTCAAGAAAAGAAATTGAAAAGGTGATAGCAACAATAGGGGCAAAAGTCAAAAACAGAGTGTGTTGTCTCTCTCATCCATAGAAAATTAAAAAAAGTACATCATGAAAGTTAATGAAACATTTGGTGTGAAAATCAAATGAAAAGGATTGAAACAAAAGAACGAACAAAACATCATCGTACCGTGGAGATGAAGGCGATTCCTTTTAATTTGGGAGGACTGATTTTAATTTTAATGAAAGTGAGGGCAGTTAAATGCTTAAAAGGGAAACTGGTAGAGATGGGAAGAGACAAGTCTGTTTAGGCCAAAACGAAGAGACAGGTCTTTTGGAAGACATTAATCATTAATCGGTTCGTTTTTCTTTCTTCTAATAACTGAAACCAAACCATGAAAAAGGGCGGGAAGCGGTTTAGCCATAAAAGATTACATCTTTTACTGATTTTGTTTCCCCAACAATTTAGAATAGAACTATAATTGGAATGATAAAAAAATCCAATTACTAAATAACATAGAGTAACGAAATATTGAAATTGAGATTCGCACGCAAAGTATTCGGAGCATTAATATAAACACAAGAACAGAGTTTTTAAGCTTCAATCCTTTAGTTCCTTCTGAAAAGGAAAATCGTCATTATTTCTTATGTTTTAATTTTAATGTGATAATTGAATAAATTAATGAAAGATTCAAATGAAAGTTTTGATGTGATAATATTTCATTTGGCGCACATAACATGATGATAAATTTTATGAATATTAAATTGACAGCAACACAAATTATTTGTAAGAATCTGCCTTTTTTTCTCTCAAAAGATTAAGAAAGTAAAAAATATTTAATTTAGTGTAATTAAATATTCAAATATAACTATTTACGTAATTCAAATATAATAATTATTGTTTACATCATGACTACAATGGAATAAATGCATTTTAATTCTCTATGTAATTATTTTTTTAAAGGAAAATAGTAAGGTATGCTTAGAGAAATTCTAGCAAGTGTAAAAAACGTTGTTGACATTTGATAAAGACATTTCAAAGTGAGTTTGAGTGTATGGAAACTACGAAATTGTAATTTCAAACAAAAATTTTTGTAAGTCGAAACAAAATTTCTCTCATATATTTATTTCATAAATCATAAAAATTATTCTCCAAAAACTAATACAAATACACACTTATTCAAGAAAGATTATGACATGAGTGCATGAATGATCATCAAATAAGGCTTCACTTAGTCGTGATTCTTGAGCATTCTCTCATGGTTTAGTATAAACTAGGGGCTTCTCCTCGTGTAATGAGAAAATGTGTATTGAATAATAATAATTTTGAAATATGTTTATGAATTAGTGTCTCTATTATTATTAGATATGTGATTCTCTTGGTGTCTCTATTATTTTTATGTTTTTGTTTTTAATTTACAATTTAAAAATGACATCAAACAATATTTACGATGTATCGTCAGTGTATATTGTAGGATGCAAATTTGAAATCAATGATTAATTGTTAGTGGTTCTTTTTAATGTATGTTGGTATCATTATTAGATAAATGACTCTATTAGTGTCTCTATCAAGACACATTTCAAAGTGAGTTTTATCTAAGAAAGATTATGACATAAGTCCATGAATGACCAAATAAGACTTAAATTTAGTCCAAGGCTTCACTTTAGTTTTGATTCTTAAGCATCCTCTCATGGTTTATTATAAATAGAAATTGTCAAAGCACGGCTAGAAGGTCAGTAATTATAGTACACAAGAGACATGATATATTATAATACAAGACAAACACAACATAGAAGCTTCCATTTGTTCTCCTGGAGCTCTTATGCGACACAAACATACTAAACAAAGCACCATAAGCCTAAAACCAGTCATCCTAACAGAACTAAAGGAAAAACACATAAATCTGACAATCATGGCCCTGCATGTACTACTATACAATAATCATAACAATTAAGCAGATAAACCAGAGCCAGATCTGGGAAGCAAACAATCCCTTCAAAGTTTTAATGTCAAATCTGGGGTGGGCTTCTCTACGTCTACTGGTGGACTCACCTCCCTAAAACTCGTATCAGAACTATCAGTCAGCAGAAAATTCTTATGATCATCACCTATGTCAGCCATCTGACGGAAACTACCA
The DNA here is from genome assembly GCA_037074505.1 of Albizia julibrissin. Lineage (NCBI taxonomy): Eukaryota > Viridiplantae > Streptophyta > Magnoliopsida > Fabales > Fabaceae > Albizia > Albizia julibrissin. The sequence continues at coordinate 10,908,164 of CM073484.1, forward strand.
GGCCAAACAAGTCCAGATTGATTATTCCCAAAGAAAATTGGCTCACCATAATAACCTACCTCAAATCCTGTATTATTTTTCATCTCTTGAACCTTAATTGTTGGTGAAAAGACACAGTGCTGTGAAGAGTGTGGTTTCATGCCCAATGATCTGGGAGGAACATGAAGAGGGAGAGCTGCCAGAGTGTTTGGATACCTCTGAGGGAAAAAACCCATCCTCACAGCATTCTTTGCCATTGATCTTTCCCTCTTGTGTGCATTTTGGTGGCCCCCGAGAGCCTGCGAGCTGACAAACCTGCGTTGACAGTAATAGCATGTAAAAATTCTGGCCATGGTCGCTTCTGTAGTTTGAGAGGCAGGTTCATTGCTACTCTCACTAGTGCTAGACAATGAGCGTCGCACAGAATCTCTTGACACTGCTAATGGTTTACTGTTTAAGTTGAGAGTCAGGTCAAGTGAAATGGGAGTTGAATTTAAATCAATTATCCCTGTTGGATTTCTTGGGGTGGAAGAGTTGGACAGGTTTTGATCAATACAAGGATCTGCAATAGTTTCTTGAGTGGATATATTGGAAGCAATCTGGCTGCTGACTTCAATTTCACTTTCTTCTGCGGAGGCCTCCACTTCAAGATCAAAGTTTACTTTTTTCATGACTTTGCTGTGCTTGAGTTGTAGCCTAGTTTTCAGCAATTAACCATCAAAACCAGATCTGTTTCAGAGTTGCAGCAAAAGAATTATTCTGTCCTGCTCCTGCAATGAAATGCCATTCAGTTCATATTTCAAACAGATGAATTTTATTGAAACTACAAAAAATTGCCAGATATAAAGAAAGGAGCAAAAACAAGCAACTCCTAGATGTACTTCTTTTTATTTTCAGTTTTTCCTCAACAAGACTGGAGGAGGACTAAGAATTGTTGAATTCGTGAATCATGGTAGATCTACTAACAAAATGCCATGGAGAAAGAATGACTTAATTATCTGCACCACAAGATCCATCTATAAAGCCCCCAGAGAATATTCTGGTTTTCATCACTTATTTAAGGATAGATCAGCAAAAAGTATTCGATCATTTTGAATCTGCTCTAATGTGTGACCAAAGGTTGAAAGTGAAACTAGAGTTGGATGCCAGTTCAATGAGAGAATCTAACAGCTTACGCTCTTCGGAGTTCGCTCATGTGTAACATCCAGCTTTAAGCATGCCTTTTCATTCTTAAAAAAAAAGAGAGAGAATCTAACAGTTCTCTGTGTAAGGAACTGCTCCTGACTAAATCTTGAGCCATACCCATATGCTTTGTATCTAGCCTGCTCTGGCACAAACATGGGAAAAACTGGAGCAAAATGGCAAGGGGGAAGCCCTGAACTATAAATCTATAACAATTAGCGTGAGCACATTACAATATGACTTGAGTATAACCAATGATTCAGGAAATCAAATTCCTTTCATTGATTACTCCGATTAGAGACCTGCTCATTTCTGATCTTAAGTCAGTCCAAAATCCTGCAAGGAGCTTAATAGGAGATGTCCCAAGAAACCACAAGACTCTGAACATTGAACATCACAAGAGTGTTTCCATCTTCTACACCCAGGGGAAAGAAACAGAACTCTCGAGGGAGAAAGAGTGATCATGAAAGCGCACAAAATAGAGAAGGAAACAGCAATACTAATAAGGTGCGATTATAGCTATATATTATAAAACAGAGAAATGCGTGCAGATAAATGTTGCCAGTCCTTGCAGATTCTAGGAGTTCTATATGGATTTGTAATTATATATGAACAGATTTATGACAGCCTTACAAGGGGTATTCAGATATCAACGTTGCTTTAGAGTGCTAGTCGAAATGATAACAGCGGAGTGGTGTGGCAATGAGGCAAAACTGGTAGAATCCACAAACCATTTTGACTATCCAGTGTTTCTCAATTATATAGAAGGCAAGAAAAGGTAAAACAATAAAATATTGATATTGATAAATAGGGATGACAGTGAAGAAAAGAACTTAATAGAAAACTTACCCTCTCTTAAGTCTCAAGATCAAGTGGAACTAGCTTGCTCCTTAAATACCCAAAAAAATTGCTTTGGAATTGGAGGCATCTACTTCTAACGTTGCTTTTCTTCGTATTGCTGACTACCAGTAGAAGACAAAACAGGTTTGTGGCTTTCTATGTTTCTGAAATGAAACAATAAGAGAGGGCAATGTGAGAACATAGAGATTTTTAAAGAAAATAAAATATCACCGAAAAGGAATAATAATAAAAGTGTGAATGAGGAGGGGGAGAGAGACAGAGACAGAGATGATGAGCATTGATGTTTAATTATGGAAAAGCAAAGGTAAGAAGTGAGTGTGGGAAAGGTTCAGGGGACAACGGAGGGGACGTCAAAAAATTCAGAGAGAAAAAAAGAAAATAAAGTTATCTTAAAATTTAACAAAAGATAAGGTTATGTGCCACTTTCTGGTAGAAACAACCGCTTCCCCCACAATATAAAGTCCAAACTACAACCAGTTCAGGATATGATTGTACATAACATGAGAAAGAATAGAACCAATAGCCATTATTACCTCCAGAGATTCTCTAACCTCTCTCTCTCTCTCTCTCAACCCCACTCCTTTTACAAGTGTTGCACATAACTCCACCATGCATGGGGTCACCTTCTTCATTCATAACTTCATATTGCTTCATCCATCACGTCCAGCACAACCACTCTCTTCACCTTATTCACAGAACACAACACAAATTATTCATCTCCATAGAGTCCTAACTATGCTACCACCCTACAACATCATTTCTTTCTCCTATTTTTAACAACCCCACTCACCAAATGATACAGCACATGTCCTTCCCAACAAACCCCTTTTTTTATATTGAATTATTGCAAGTTTTTCCTCGCTAGTTATATGTTTCTTGTAGTTTAGGCTTAAGATGCCGTTTAGTGAGATGAGACAACAGTGGGAGCAAGTAATCATTAAAACATTAAAGCAAAGCATGTTTTAGGCAGCTAATCATCAAACGTATAGCACCTAAGCTCTAATCGTTATTACTAGATATGGTGAATCTTGTTTCAATTATTTCGCATGATAAAAACTAAGCCTCCATCATAGCAACAATTTCACTAATGACCCTTTTAGAAAAAGGTTTCTCTGGGGAATATCCTCAAACACCTTGCCTGCCAAAGAATATAGTTTAAACTTGTGAGCTTACTTTCCGCCAAATAGATAACTAATCTGAATCAGTTTACCAATCAAGTAATGAGAGTGAGGACATCAAGCACCAAATGGCTTTCGCTATCCATCGTCAAGTTGACCTTTCCTTTGTAGAAGATAACTCAATGGTCCATTATTCGACGCACGATGACATAGGAGCATCATGGCCCTAAAACCAAATCTTTGATCTTTTATTCTTGCGAGTGTTGTCGTCAATTACTTGGTTCTCGCGAGGTCCCTTGGGCTAAGGTATCAACACCCAAAATCCCTATACTTCTTTTCCCTTTTAAAATCAAGAAAGTCACGTGTTTTATTAATAGCGATTAAAGTGTATAAAAATATTTTTTTAATTATGATTTATGATATATAAAATAAATACGTGAAGAGTTTTATTTTGATTGACGTAAATAAATACTTTTAAAAATTTAAAAACTATCTTAAACAAAAATATTATATGTATTCTATAATAAAAATTAGAAATGGCCATATTACAAGCAAAATGGATTTTTTCCCCTCTTTTTTTGTCAGATAAGTAAATTAAATCAAAATAAATTATTCTCCTATCAACTGGGAGTAAAAAATAAAAAAATGTCGTCGACAAGGAGCAAAATGATCTCTTCACTCTATAACCTGTACGGACTTGGTGGAATGCTCCAACAAAAACTTGCAATAAAACAGGGGAAAACATTATTTTACCCATTGGCCTTGAATCAAAATTTGGATTAAACAATTAACATGTAGGTTGCTAATGGGAGAGCACTCTGGGTCTGACAATGACAATGCTCAAACATGATCCAATTAAATGATCACGTAAAAAAAAGTCTGAATTGGACGAATATATCTTCTGCAACATGATTTTCCTTCTGACAAATGAAGGATACGTTACTTCATAAGGTTTCACTCCTCGCACAAGTACCAGTAAAGCAAATACGGGCACAATTAACAATTATTGGTCAACATTGAGCCACTATTTAATGTTGCGCTATCTTGGTGATTTCCATTTCATTTCATTTCATTTTGCAATGCACGAACTTGAAGCTAAATGACAGAAGAAGCTTCAGAGTCCATCAGTTTGCAGAGAGAACTTGTGCAACGTTATTGTATATTACTATTACACATGTGGTGTCAGGAATCAGAACAATGCTTCTCCATCGCAATCCTTATACCTTGAAGTACTCACAGTATATTGCATTGGCCTAAAAATACTATACAGATACTATTTGCTCAAATAAAAAAGAGAACCCAGAAGCAAGAATATCAACTTTAAAGAGAGAAAGCACTACTTCGTGCGATGGGGCTGACGAGGCAGGGGGCTTATAAAGAACTAAAGAAGCACTACATTATAATGTATCTTACACGAAAAGTGCTTTTTGATGTGTGTGTGTGTGTATGAAATTAAGCGAAAGCAAGACACAGAAATAATAATATAATGAATGAGTCAGAGGGTTAAGGCGCATGTTGAAATGGGATTAGTGTTTCTAAACCCCAGAAAAGACAGAGAAAGCAGAGGAAGGTGGTAATATAATGTTTTATCTCAAACAAAGCAGAATTTGACCTAGACTGGGACATGCCTATGAATTAGCCCGTGAAGGGTCTAAGCAGATATGTCCAAAAGCAGATTAGTGATTTTGTCAAAGACATCACAAGTGTGCTTCCACACACACCACTAAAAAAGAAAAGAAAAAAAAAAAGGTAACACACCTCCACCTAACATCGTACCTTAGTATGCGAACCCATGACATGAAAGAAATGAGGGGACGAGTATTAAAACATCGTGGGATAGACACATGGAGGTTTAGTGAGGACTGAGGACAAAGTTTGAAACTTTTTTATATGGCTGTCGGTTAAACTTGAGCATGGAGGCAACTCAAGAATGTTTTTTATATTTACATAGATTTAAACTTAAAATTTTGGATTTAAGTGGTAAAAACCTCTTCTGATAAAACTAACAAACCACGTGTTTGAGGGGTCAAAACCTTTTCTAATCAGAGTAACACTTGGTTAATGTGCGTTTAAAGTAGTTTAAGTGGGTGTGGGGTTGAGGAAGAAAGAGAAGGCACGTGAAGGAGTGTTATGGCAGTGAGAGACAGATTGATGTTTCCGCCGCGTAGAGCAGTTTGGAGAGCTCCCCAAGAAACCTCTCCTCGTCCAGCCCACCTTGGCCTCCACAAATATTTGCCTCCCCAACTAATCCCCACTTGTGATCTCTAATATTTTTAATTACCTGCATTAACCATATGCTTCTAATCCTTTATCCACTTTTATAAAGCATGTTTGAGATTAACAATGAGATCTTAAAAGTGTTTATACATATCAGTTGAGATAAAGATTCTCTCACATACTTACTTCGTATACTATAAATCATAATTGAAAAACTATTTTTAAAAACTCTAATTACTATTTCAAATAAGTATATACATCTTACTCACTTAAATTTAAAGTGGTACTTAGAAACCTCACCAACACACACAAGGGGACTCACAACATCGAAATGGATATATTTTTATCTAATGAGTAATGACTGAGGTATATTGGAATCAGGAGCATAATGGGTAATGGGGATGGCTTTATTGAGCGCATGGAATGAGAAAAAAGGGATGTCATAGTGCCACGTTTGGTTCTACATATGTCATATTGGGAGTGCTTTATCTACAAATGAAGTGTTTGCTTTCCAATCCAACTTTCAATAGTATAAAAAATTGGGAATAAGTAAGGCTTTTAATAGGAACTTATGGTCTAATATGCTTAACGTCTTGTAAAACTTGACCTATTTAATAAGAAGATCGAGCTTCAGTTCTATTTAAAGGTTTGCTTATTTAAATATGACAGGCTTTTTCTCTAAAGGGCACATGTTATATAATAATTTGTTATTTAATAAAGTCTTATTTTAATTTAATATAGGCTTTTAAAGCTTACAATTTGTGTGTGTGTATATATATATATGATTTTAATTTAATTAGTAGGTTTAAAGTCTATTTATGATTTTTTTTTTGTCAGATGTAACATTTTCATTACTATAAAAGACATAAAGCAATATAAAGCCATAACAAAATGGAGCACTCAATGACAAGAAAATAAAATGGCCGACAAATTAAAGCCCACAACATAAAGCACCAACAATAATTATAATAATAATCAAACTAAAAGGGGTAGACACTGACAATTTCACCAACAAATGATGCCATCTCTTCACTAGATTCTGCAGAAAAGAAATCGCCGTCACCAGCAATGACGCCATTGTAAGGGGTGGTGATTCGGAGAAATCAATCCCAAAGGATCTACCACTCTTATAGGCAAAGAAACCATCAATAATGGTTTTTAAACAGTATGAAGGAACCCATACAAGCAGAACACCTACAGACATCCAGCACAAATTTAGCACCTGAGTAGGAAGAGAACTCATCATTGACCACCCACGAAACAAAACCTCTTGATAAAGCATATGGCCAACAATAGCGCTTTGGATTCGCCACTATCTACCAAACCTTTCATCAATGCCTTGGATTCGCCACCATCGTACAGATCCAGAAAAGGTCCCCTGGGATGTAGAACATATGATCACAAAAGAGACCCATCAACAATACCCTTCCCCCCAAAAACTCTAATTTGAGTCACCAAATTAGAATATGGTCGACCTATCTTTGATCTACCATCAAAGTAAGAGGCACCACAAAAGATCTCCTCACATCTGTTTATTGTCAGACTAACATAGCTCATCACCACTAAAAACTCATCAACAAGAAAATGAAAACAAACGATGATTGCTCCTTCCACTGACGAAAGCCATCAGGGAAGAAGACACGGTATCACAAACTCACCCAAAAGCGAGAGAAGGACTCTCACCTTTCTAGAAATTCTAGAAAGGGAGAGGGAGGAGCTCGCTCACAATAGAGAAAAGCTCAGTCACAAGCAAGAAAAAAAATCGTTATTTATGACTTTTAAGGTATGCAATATGAGGCCCTTATGAAGGTCTTTAAATGCTTAGACATGAGCTTAAAAAAAAAAACATGCATTCAGTCTCAAGCTTTATGCATCTATTACAAACTCAAGCTTATTTCATTAAAATCTGGGCTAGTCTATTTTCACACCTATTAGTAGATACTCGTTATTGTACTTCTTGAAGTTGGCTCCCGCAATTTTCGCTTTGATTAGTAACCACAATTTTGCTTGGGTTGCTAGAAGTCAGTTGACTATAGTATCCTTTTTAACCCACAAGTAGTTGGAGGCTTCAATTTGGCCTTTGACTTGTGTGGTTGCACGAGTTGTATCTGCAAGTTCTATGTTCGGCCTTGTAAACCTTTTTGTTATAGGAAGTTGGTGTCAGTTGTGTGTTGTTGAAAGGATAAATTTAATAACATAAAAGTATACTTCAATTAGGACATATCAAATATGTAGCCAGATGTCAAAATTTAGAATACATTTTATACACCATGTAACATTAAAGCTTTTAAGCTTTTATTTTGTTAAGTGCTTGTTTGGTAGAGCGATCTTGAATCGGGTTTATTATATAAACCCGATTCACGTAAATCGAGATAAATCTCCTCCACATATTTATCTTGTAGACCGCGAAAGCACCTCGTAGACCGTAAAAGTTACTTCGTATTCCATGAATTACAATTCATAAGCACTTATGAAATTTTCAACCGCTATTCCAAACAAGCTCTAAGCATTGCAAATATTTTTTAACAAAAGTGCCCATTGAAAAATTTAACTTCGTGCAAGGTTTCAATCTAGTCTCTAACTTTTAAGAATATCTTTTAGTCATTTAACTTTAATGTTGTTGGCCTCAAATGATATATTTTTATAACAATCATTATTATTTTAAAAATTAAAATTTATATGTTATCATGTCAGTTAAAATATCAATATAACATTTTTTTATTAACGATCGATAAGATTAAGAAATAAAAAAGATACTTTTTAAAGTCAATGGACCAAACTGAAATGATATATAAAGTTAAAAGGCAAATGTATAACTTTCCCAGCTTTTTTTATCCTCTCGTGCTAAATGATAAGCCCAAACACTCTGAAGAGAACTTATCTCTGTACCAGAATACTTGAATAGAAGGCCACTACATAAGACGAAGGCCCAAGCAGATCACAAGGAGCCGAAGTTGACCCAATTTTCATTGAAGTGAAGAGAGCCAATTAGTAATGCACCCAGCACCCACTGGTTGTACCAAGAAAATAAATAAATAAATAAGGTAATGCCCACGCATTCACAATATTCTTAATTTGATTAATGGCATATACAGTACATGAAAGACTCAGCTGAAGAAGTGAGGCAAATTTCTTTTACCAACACATCAAGTCAGTCAAGATTAACTGTAACCTAACATACCCAACTTACCCAACACTTCAATTCATATATTAAGTGGATATTATTGTTATATATGTACGTGTCTCACTTATTAAAATTTGTTGAATGAGCCTTTCAAATGGTAACCCATCAGCTTTTCAAGGCTTTATTCTGTATCATTTAATATTGTATATATATGCTTTTGATCTGTATGTGTTACCTGAAAATTCTTTCGAATCATGTTCTTCTCATCAATTTAAAAAAAAAAAAAAGCAAACGTGGAAAAATATGCACATAGAGCGGACAAAATAAAAATTGGAACTGACATGCGTGGGCGATGAAGAAAGAATGGGCAGAAAAAAAAAATTTCGTGCAGCTTGTTACAACCCGTGAAGGATAGGAGGCTTCGGAATGATCCAGAAAATTTCAGAGCATTCAAGACAACATCGGAGTATTCCAGAGAAAGCTGGAGCATACTGGATATCTCTAGAATAGTACATAGAACACTAAATAATTCTAGAACATTCTAGGGATATCTCTCTCTTGTATATTCTAGAATTCTCCTTGTAAATATCTAGATATTAGTTGTAGATATTCTTATAGAACATTCTAGAGGATAAATGTAAGCCATTAGATCGAATTGATCTCCACCATCCATTAAAGAGGTGGGAAAGTTCTGGAACAAGGGAGAGGCCTATAAATACCCCCACCCCCTCATTTGTAACCATCAAGCAAAATATCTAAGTTCTCAAATTCTCTTATTCAAAAGTTCTCTCACTTGTGTTATTGTATTTCATCTTCTTCTTTTCCTACAACTTGAGGGTTCGGCTGACTTAGCATAAGATCAAGAGGTTGATCACGCTATACAAGGAGAGGGAGTTCTGAGTCCATGACAATGTGGTATCAAAGCCTAGGTTTAAGGGAGCCATTGGTTCGAGATCATATTCGTAGGCAAGGATGTCAGGTGTAACTTCAGGCATCACCAGTAAGGTTGCGGTGCATGTCGAGGAGAGAGGAAGGGAATCTCAACCTCCACACCAAGGTGGTAAGAAGGCAAGAAGCACTAGTAAGGTACGTTTTAAAGACTTTGCTATTATGTCGATCAAAATGGATGCATTGAAGCGAGCTGTTGAAGAGGTAGCTACCAAGGTTGAGAAGATTGAGGGTGACATGGGGATGTTAGAAAGTCACACCCTCAATGAACTAGGAGAGTTGAAAATGAATGTGGATACTCTGCAAAACTCTGAGGATCGACGTGAGGAAGGCATGAGATCCTTGGAGATTAAGGTGATGGATGCCATCACAGTAATACAGATTCAACTCAACTCTCTCCGGACTTCCTTAGAGGGCCAGGGAAGGAATTCAATAGCGGCTGGAGGTAGTGGACCAAGGGAAGTGAAGGTGGACCTTCCCAAACCAAAAGAATTCAAGGGCGTACGAGATGCCAAGGAAGTTGAGAACTTTCTTTGGCAAATGGAACATTACACAAAGACCTTGGGGCTGAGTGACGATGAGACCAAGGTACGTACTGCTGCTTACTTCCTTACTGATAATGTTATGCTTTGGTGGAGAAGAAAGCATGCATATATGGAAAGAGGGCTTTGCACAATAAACACATGGGAGGAATTTAAGAAGGAACTGAAGAGACAGTTCTACCCTGAGAATGTGGTCTATAAAGCTCGTAAGAAGCTGAGGGGTCTCAAACATAAGACTACCATATCTGATTATGTATGGGATTTCACCTCCTTGACGCTTCAGATTCCCAGCCTGAGCGGTGAGGAGTTTCTCTTCAACTTCATCGATGGCCTTCAAAACTGGGCTAAGCATGAGTTGCAACGCCGTGGCGTGAAGGACGTTGATGAAGCCATTATCGTGGCTGAGAGTTTGACTGAATATCAAAAGGAGAAGGGTGAGACCTCCAAGCCTAAGTCTTCCAAACCTAATCACGGAAAAGGCAGGGGAGACAAAGGTAAGGGGGCAAACAAATGAGGTGACAGCAAGTATTGGCAGAAGAATCAATCAGAGAGATCGAGAAAGAATTTTAGTGACCAGCTCAAGTGTTTTATTTGCAAAGGTCCTCACAGAATGAAGGATTTCCCTAAGCTGGGTACTCTAGCTGCTATGGCAGAAAGAACCGAGGAAGAAGACGGTACAGAGATGAGGTCTCTTCGGCTTATTAATGCTATGAAGAAGAAACCCTTACCCAAGAATACTAAGCGTGAGAGTTTAATGTATGTGGACGGGAAGATGAAAGGGAAACCCATCACTATAATGTGTGACACTGGGGCTACCTATAACTTCATTACTCCTGAGGAGGCTAAGAGGATAGGTTTCCAAGTGATGCCAGAAGGAGGGAGTTTGAAGGTAGTCAACTCACCTCCTAAATAGCTTTGTGGCACAGCACAAGGGGTTGAGCTATACCTAGGTGATTGGAGTGGTAAAGTGGATTTCTCTGTAGCTCCAATGAATGATTTCAAGGTAGTATTGGGATTGAAGTTCTTCATACAGGTAAATGCTTATCACATGCCTTATTATAATTTACTTTGCATTCTTGAGAAGCATGCTCCTTGCTTGGTACCTGTTAAAAGGATGGGTAGTGGTCAGCATTTATCAGCCCTACAATTAAAGAAAGGGTTGAAGAAAGGTGAGGTAACATACCTAGCAACGTTGAAAGAGGTTGGTCCGGGGGACAGGGTTAAAGAGGAAGTCCCTCCCATTATCAGGAGTGTCTTGAGAGAAAATCAAGACATGATGCCACATGAGTTACCCAAGAAACTCCCGCCTCGGAGGGAAGTAGATCATAAGATCGAACTAGAACAAGGAGCAAGGCCCCCAGCCATGGGACAATACCGTATGGCACCACCTGAGTTGGAGGAACTCATGAAGTAATTAAGGGAGTTGATCGATGCAGGATTCATTCGACCTTCAAAAGCATCTTTTGGGGCGCCGGTGTTATTTCAAAGGAAACAAGATGGATCATTGTGTTTATGCATAGATTACCGGGGTCTTAACAAGGTAACCATTAAAAACAAATAACATATTCCTTTAATAGCTGACTTATTTGATAGGCTAGGCAAAACCAAGTATTTTTCTAAGTTGGATTTAAGGTCGGGATATCATCAAGTTTGGATTACCGAAGGAGATGAACCTCAGACCACATGTGTGACGCGTTATGGGTCTTTTGAGTGGTTAGTCATACCATTTGGGCTAACCAATGCACCGGCCATACTGATGAATAAGATCTTTCATCCATATCTGGATCGCTTTGTGGTGGTGTATTTGGATGACATTGTCGTCTACTCCTTGGAGGAACATGCTGATCATCTTCGCGTTGTATTAAAGACATTACTTGAGAATGAGCTCTATGTAAAGGAGGAGAAGTATTCATTTGCATTGGAGGAAGTTCATTTCCTTGGACATGTCATCTCCCAAGGGATCCTCAAGATGGATGATAAGAAGGTACATGCTATCAAGGAATGAGATCCTCCTACTCGAGTGGTCGAGCTAAGATCCTTTCTGGGATTGGTGAACTACTATAGATGGTTCATCAAGAGCTACTCTGCGAGAGCCGCTCCTCTCATAGAGTTATTAAAGAAAAACAAAAGTTGGGCTTGGACGGAGGCATGCCAAGAAGCCTTTGAAGATTTGAAGGCAGCAGTCGTGGAAGAGCCCGTGTTGGCACTTTCTGACTTCTCCAAACCGTTTGAGGTGAACACTGATGCTTCTGATTTTGCTATTAGAGGAGTCTTAATGCAGGAAAGACATCCTATTGCCTTTGAAAGTCACAAGTTGAATGAGACCGAGAGGCGATATACGGTCCAAGAGAAGGAGATGACGGACGTAGTTCATTGCTTGCGCACTTGGAGGCATTATCTACTCGGGGAAAAGTTTGTCATCAAGACAAATAACGTAGCAACTAGCTATTTCCAAACTCAGAAGAAGTTAACACCGACGCAGGCAAGATGACAATATTTTTTAGCTGAGTTTGACTATGTGCTAGAGTACAAGCCTGGATCTGCAAATGTTGTTGCTGATGCTTTGAGTCGGAAGGCTGAGCTAGTAGCCCTGAGTCAAGTCGATGGGGACTTGATAGATAAGACCAAAAAGGGCACGACCCAAGATCCTTTAGCCCAACAACTTATGGAATTTGCAAGAGAAGGCAAGACCAAAAGGTTTTGGGTTGAAGATCGGATTCTTTACACCCTGGAAAGACGGATCTTTATCCAGGCCAACTTAAGGAAAGAACTAACCAAGGGGTGTCATGACTCAAAGTAGGCCGGACACCCAGGACAGAGGCGAACCTTGGCTTTGCTCGAAGCAACCTATTACTGGCCCCATATGAGGGAAGATGTAGAGCTTTATGTGAAATCTTGTCTTGTGTGCCAACAAGATAAGGTAGATGTTAGAACTGGCTGACATCCAAGAGGGGGGTGAATTGGGTGTATGATAAGAAAGTCTAATGTTTAAAAATCTTTTCGCAGATTGTAAACTTAGTATATATAGAAGCAACAATTATGTAAATTGTATATGCTGGAAATATAAAAGCTTAGGGAAGAGAATGTGCAAACTGTGATTTATCCTGGTTCGGTCCAATCCACGATGACCTACGTCCAGTCCCCAGGCTCCTCCTGAGATTTCCAATCCACTATCTTCTTGTTTAATTGGGCACAAGAAAAGCCTTTACAAATTCACAAGAGTTACTCCCCCTTACACACTGTAAGGTTTACTCATTCTTACAGCAAGTCGAGTAAAGCAATCCCAAAGACCTTTCTCTCCTGCTTACCCATGCAAGTCTTATGAGCAGCAACGTTCTCTCCCGCTTACACCACTGTAAGTCTTACGAGCAGCAACGTTCTCTACTGCTTGCACCTTGTAAGTCTTATGGGCAGAAACTCTTACTGGCGATTCACTCTACAACTTCCACCGTAAGGTGATCAATCCTCTCAAGGTCCCTCTACCTTGAGAACACTTCTGAAATACAGATGAAGTGTTTACAAGCTCTCTCACAGAGTGTTTAAATGCTCACTGAAGTACAATACAAAATATTCTCTCTCTCTCAAATATACATAATATAGAAGATGAAGTAGAGCAAAGAGTGGGCGGAGGTAGAAGACTTAAAATATCAGCATGTTCATGTTCTCATCGTATTGCACATTCTTCTGTGTTTGAATCCTCTCCTATTTATAGCTGAGTTGTGGAAGATGACCGTTGTAAACATCCATCTGTTAGAGTCTGTTGATTCATTTGACCATTAAGCCCATTTGGATATTTTCCTGTTGTAATCCCATCTGATGCTTAGATAGACACTACTTCATTTTCGGTTGGAGTCTCATTGCTTTGTATGGTCGTTGAGTGTATTTAAATATTTTCCCGTTGATCGTGCTCTGACATATGCTTCAGCATTTCTTACAGTTTGCCCATTGGTCTGACAGATGCAATAGTATTTGTCTTCCGTTACTTATAAATTTTGCTGCCGCCCATAAATAGTTGTCGTTTGAATGGAAGTTAAGTTACTTGTCATGTGCGTGATGGTGGAGTACAGCTGTAATACACTTGAGAATATTACCATTAGAAAATATTTGAATATCATCAGAGTAATATGATTCACTAGAAGTGATTTCTGAAAATCAAGGAAACCATCGGGAGTGATCTTGAAAACTAACGAATCACTAGAAGTAAACTTGATTTCTCTAGAGGTGATTTTCAGAAGATAATATTCCACTCGCAATGATTAGCATCCCTCGAGTGTACCATGAAATCATTTGACTTGTTTCCTTATTTCTGTCATACTTCTGGAACTGATTTGCAGAAGCATTTCACTGGCATATCATTTCATTGGAAGTGATCTGGTGCATGTTGGTATTCTCTGGAAATGATCAGTTACGGCACTGGAGGTGATCTGAGGAATTTTAATATTCACCGGAAGTATTCAGCAATCACTGGAAGTGATATGGAAAATTTTATATATCACTCGAGTGAATTTGGCATCACTGGAAGTGATTTTGCAAACAGTGAATTTTTCTTGCAGTAATTTTCAATCCACTGGAAGTGAATTTGGAAATTCACAATATCACTCGAGTGATCTGACATCACTGGAAGTGATTTCCAAAACAGTAAAATATTTCCTGAAGTGATTTCGCCTTGCACTGGAAGTGATCTGTAGAAATGACTAATCACTCGAGTGAATTCAACTGCACTGGGAGTGAAAATGAGAACAGTGAATTTTCTTGCAGTGATTTTTGATTTACTGGAAGTGATTTGAGAAAGAGTGAAATTCACTGGAAGTGATTCAGCATCCACTGGAAGTGATTTGGCAAAACTGAGATATCACAGGAAGTGATTTGGAGATCACTGGAAGTGATTTGGCGAAAATCACAAATTACTCGAGTGATTCGGGATCACTGGAAGTGAAATCTGAAACAGTGAAAAATTCCTGCAGTGATTCTGGCGCCACTGGAAGTGATTTTCCATATCACTCGAGTGATCTCTTTGTTCTTGGATTTCCAGTTCTTCAGCAAATATGGGTAAACTTCCAGATGACATAACTCTTCGAATATGGCTCCAAAATTGATGTATTATATATAAATAGAAAGCTCTTGAAGTCTAGTTTCATATGGCACTGCTTTCAACTCAATAGGATCAGTATGTTGAGAGTTATAGCTACAATACCAAACCTGTTCCAGAAAGTGACGCTGATATGAAGGCCATATTATAACACTTATATCTCTTTTATCTGAGCTCCTTTTATATTTCTTCTGGTGTCAAAATGACGCATTGGAAGTCTATTTTCATATGCAACTAGTTTGGTCTCAATCGGAGTTGTATTGTGAGAGATATGATCAAATAACCAGACCTTACTCAGCTGGACGAACAACAGAGTGTGAAACACTGAACATCACTCGAGTGAATTAGAGAATCACTCGAGTGAATTAGAGAATCACTCGAGTGATTCTGAAAATCACTCGAGTAATTATTAAAATCACTCGATTGCTACAGTAACCGTATTGCTATATTGATAATGCTACAGTGCCAAACAGTACTTCTTAATTCCCTTATGAGCATAGAAACATCTAGTATTTCTTCTAGAAGCTTGAATCTTGATATTCCCATTAATTCTTCAAGCTCTTCATTCTCCAATCTCTTTGACTAATCTATAAGATATATAACATTAAATATAAAAGTTAGTCAATATAAGAGATAAGTATATTATGCAAGCTTTTGTTCTCATAATATTTGATATATATATATTTGGCATCATCAAAACTAATCATATCTAACAGTAGATAACCAACTACCTGGGGGATTATTGGAACCTTTGCCCACACCCAGCCAACCTTGGGAAAGTGTGTTTCTAGATTTCATATCTGTATTGCCCAAGTCAAAAGGGTTTGGTTCTATCATAGTGGTAGTAGATCGATTTTCTAAGTATGCAACCTCCATACCAGCCCTAACCGACTGCACAGCAGAGGAGGCAGCTCGGATGTTCTTCAAGAATGTGGTAAAGTATTAGGGCCTTCCGAGAACCATCATTAGTGATCGTGACCCCCGCTTTACAGGGAAGTTATAGACGAAAGTATTCAAATTATTGGGGACAGAACTACACTTCTTAACAAGCTTCCACCCTCAGATCGATGGGCAGACTGAACGGGTGAATGCCTTGTTGGAATGCTATATGAGGCACTTTGTGAGTGCTAATCAGAAGGATTGGGCAACATTGCTTGATGTAGCTCAGTTCTCTTACAACTTGCAGAGAAGCGAGGCTACAAGTAAAAGTTCGTTTGAGATAGTGATGGGACAACAGCCCATCACGCCACATACCCTTACGACCACTTACAAGGGTAAGAGTACTGGAGCCTTTCATATGATAAAATCTTGGCAGGAGCGAGTAGATGAAATAAGATCATTTCTTACCAAAGCTGCTAGAGCTGGGAATCAGGTCTGGCCCTTGACGGGCCATGGCCTAAAAGGGTCGACCCTACAGGGCTCGGGGGAAAAAATTGCTATTTTTCAAAGCCCGGCCTGAAAGCATCAGGGCCGGCGGCAGGGCCAGAAGTCATTTTTACAAAATTTAACTATACGTCTACACACCTCATGCAATAAAATAAATACAGTTATTAATTCATAATCAAAGGTAAAAAATATTGTGTACAAGTAATTCATAGTCTCATACAAAGTATAAGAAGACAAAAAGCTAAACACTCTAAACAACATGATTATGAAAACTATCGTTTTCATCTTCTTCGCTACTATCATCAATTTCAAGGAATTTTGATTGTACTTCACTTTAAGTAGTAGACTCTGTTTAAGGGGTAAAAATATCAAGAATTAGTAAATTACAATTATATGTAAATTTAATAATTTTTAAGGTTCTTAGGGAGGAGTCAACAAGGGCATGAGTAGGAAGGGTAGTAAAATTAAAACAAAAAATAAAACTAAAGGGCCTAACGGGCTAGCCCTTTTAGGCCCGACTTCCTTTTGAAGCTCCATTTTTCAAGCTCGGCCTGTGATTTAAAAGGGTTTAAAAGGGCCGAGCCCGTCGATTTTCAGGCTCTAAAAGATGCCAAGAGAATGAAGAAGTGTTAACTCTTAAAAATTCATAACATTCCAACACATTTTCTTCTCTTTTTACCTATTTTTGGGTTCAAAATATGCATAGAAAGAAGTGTATAGAAGAAAATGTGCATATCAAAGTATCATGCAAAAATTAAAGATATTATAGTTACATCTCTGTGATTCAATTGAGAATTTATAAATCATCCCTCTTTTGTAGAAGGATGGAGACAAGTTTTGATGCCCTACATGAACCCAGAAACAAGGAAGTGAAGCATTGCCAAGTTAGAAGGAGTTTGCACAACTACCTTCAGCAAGTTGACTAACTGGCCGTGACAAGAAATCCATGTTCTGCTCTATGTGTAACTGGCATTGGCAAGTTGAACATACTTTCCGTGGCAAGTCATCCCTGTTTTGCTCTCTGTGTAACTGGCTACGGCAAGTTGACAGACTTGCCGTAGCCGGTCGTGAAAAGTACAGTTGCGCGTTTTGATATCAGAAGCGAAAAAACACTTCTTAACCTAGAGGGAGGCGCTGAAAAACAGAAGATGAGCATTGGGAAACATCAGAGCATGCAAGGGAGAGCTTAGGAAGGGAGTATTTTGAAGATTAGAAGCCTTGTGTTGGATTTTTAAGGAAGATTGAAGCTAAAATCAGTGGTTTTTATCATTCTCCTTCCCTTTTCTTTCATTTGCTGATATGGGTTACTTTGTTAAGCTGAATTTTTGGCATTTAAAGATTATGAGTAGCTAAATACTTTCATTTAGAATTACTTTTACCCATTGTATGGATTTAAACTATTAGATTATCTTGCTTTTGTTGGTTATTGAGTATATATGATGATTTTTCTTTGTACTTAATGTTTTCTTGTGCTTGATCACCACATGAATAGAGTAGTTCAATTGGAAGATGCTTGAGAGAGCTATTTTGATTGTAGAACTTAAGAGAAATCATGCTAGACTCGAAGTTTATGATTAAATGGATGGTTTGTTGTTAGAATAGAGATATATCTAACAGCCTAGCATAGTCTATTGAAGGATTGTGTTGGAAAGATGATTTTCATTAATTATAAACAAGAGATTGAATATTTTTAATGAAGATTAAAAATCAATCTTGACTTGAGAGAGCTTGGTTGATGCTTTAGAACCTTTGACTAGTATATAAAACTCATTTAACCAACATAAGTGGATAATTGCATAGTTTTATGAAATACAATGGGGAAGAAGTAATCCTAAGCTTATAACCTTTTGAAACCAAACCCAATTTCCCAATTCTCACTTTTTGTTTTGTTATTTTCATTAATAATCTTCATTTACCTTAATCACTTCAAATGATTCGATTTAACCTAGTTAAGAACATAGTTGCATTAGTTAGCTCATTTTCGTCATAGTCCTTGTGGGAACAATCTTTATTTATCACTCTATTACTTGACGCGACCCGTGTACTTGCGGAAGCGAACAAGAAGTTTGCAGATAAACGAAGGCGTGCAATTGAATTTCATGAAGAGGATTTAGTAATGGTAAAGCTTCTTCCCCAACAATTCAAAGCCTTTAGGAAAGTACACAAGGGTCTCATTCGGAAATATGAAGGCCCTTATAAAGTGACGAAGAGGGTAGGAAATGTTTCATACAAGTTAGAACTTCCTGCCAATTTGAAGATTCATCCTATTTTCCACGTTAGTATGTTGAAGCCATATCACGAGGACCAGGATGATCCTACTCGAGGGACATTGTCATGGGCACCCCCTGTGATGACGAAGTCTTATGATCGTCAATTGAGGAGATACTTAACCAGAGGGTTGTGTGAAGAAGAGGGGTGACTCCAAGCACCCAATACTTGATTAAGTGGAAGAGATTGTCAGAGAGTGAAGCAACATGGGAAGCTCAAGAAGATCTTTGGCAGTTTGAAGATCAACTCCACCACTATAAAAATGCCTTAGTGACGAGGGCGTCACTAACATAGGTGGGGGAGAATGTTACAACTCGCGAAAGATAGGAGGCTCCGGAATGATCCAGAGAATTAAGAGCATTCAAGACAACACCAGAGTATTCCAAAGAAAGTTGGAGCATACTGGATATCTCTAGAATAGTACAGAGAACACTAGATAATTCTAGAACATTCTAGGGATATCTCTCTCTTGTATATTTTAGAATTCTCCTTGTAAATATCTAGATATTAGTTGTAGATATTCTTATAGAACATTCTAGAGGATGAATGTAAGCCGTTAGATCGAATTGATCTCCACCGTCCATTAAAGAGGTGGGAAAGTTCTGAAACAAGGGGAGGCCTATAAATACCTCTCACCCCCTCATTTGTAACCATCAAGCAAAATAGCTAAGTTCTCAAGTTTTCTTATTCAAAAGTTCTCTTACTTGTGTTCTTGTATTTCATCTTCTTCTTTGCCTACAACTTGAGGGTTCGGCTGACTTAGCATAAGATCAAGAGGTTGATCACGCTAAGGCCGGCAAGGTATAAGGAGAGGGAGTTCCGAGTCTGCGACAAGCTGCTTTCTTCTGTGAGGATGAGGAAGGCGACAATATGGCCATAAAAGCACCTTTTAAGTTTGGCCAAAATTAACGTCGTCGTGTTCCAACCTCCCGCATGCCATGAACCACCTACCCCATCAACGCCATCTTTTTCACATTTCGACTAATTTTTTTTTTCCAAATAAAATAGAAAGATAAGATGTGCCTTTTCTTCACTTTCGCCATCACCGCCACCATATAGAAATGACTATTTAGGTTAGTGGTAAAAGATATTTTTTCTAACAAAATTTATAATATATAAAATAAATATGTGAGAAAAGCTTTATCTTTCCTTGTGTGAACGTGTTTTGTTATTGTAAGTGGTTGTATCAATTTAACTAGAGTTTTCGATTTTAAATCATAAGAGTGTAACTACATTAAATACTTTGTGGTAAATTTCTATCATCTTTTATGGTTGTACCCGACTTAGCCTAGATTATTCTAAAATCTCCATTAATCTTCAAAGTAAAGTGAGATAGGTTATAAAGCTACCATATCATCAAAAAAGGAAATAAAAATAATAATAATAAAAAAACATTGGCGGGGCTGTGTGCACGTTACTATCCCTCGTGTGGTGGTCTTTGCATTTGATCAAATCTCACTTGTGTGCTTCATAATCATGATTTATCGTTCTCCTTTGATTCTGTGTCTCTGTGGCCACGATTCTCATATATTCTCTGGGTGACAAAAGCGATCAAAACGGGGACCACACCTCTCACTCTCCAAACTTTCCTAACATAAATGCTTTTGGCTTTTTTTTAATGCTAATATTCAAATATTGATTCATCACTACTTTCATAGGTGTGACTAACTCTCATTCCGTTTAATTCAAAGCCGTTGGTAGGCTTTTATTTTATGTCATTGCTATGGATATAAATTACTACGCGCTCAACTCAAAATATCGCCAAACAAACATACACGGCAAGTTAGGTCGATCCAATCCTAACCAATCAACTCAATGGTCCTTTAGTTCGGCAAAGTAATAAAGAGAAGATTAATTTTGTTCCAATTTATTGGTGGAACTGTTGTTGCTTATTTTATTTAAAAAATTAGTTTCCCATGTAATACTTCCCATCTCTCAAATGGATCGTTTTGTCATGTTAACGTAATAGTAGTAATATGCATACTCAAATATTGAATAAAAGTTATAAGAGTCATCGAAAACGCCCAAGCACGGGTTTGATAATATCAAACCCATACTTACAAAAATGTGTTATGTAGTAATATAAAAAGATGTAGGGGATTTTTAAACATATCATACTTTAGATATACATGGTCAAATGTATTGGAACATGTAAATTAAATACTCCTAATGTAGCAAGTTGAAATTCAAAGCATGTGTGCGTTGGAATTGAACGTTAAATCTAATACTGAAGACCACATATATACATATATATTTCAATTCAGAACGGGGTTGATGAACTACTGATTAATTATCATTCGCTGGAATTGAGGTGTTAGATGGCGACTTCGCACAGTTCACCAAAATATTGAAAGTCAATTCTGTACAGACTGGCGGACCAATACATAGTAGTATAACATTACTCCATAAAATGGTAAAATTATATTTTAATACATGCTCTCAAAATATAAGAGATTAACATATTAGTTATAATTTTGAAACATAAACTGACATTTAACACCTCTCTTGAGACATTCTTAGATGCGGGGTTATGAATTCAAAGCCTATATAAAGAATATGATGCATCTCAACAATATATAATTGATTTAACAGTGCAAGGTCTCATTAAATTTTTTAGTTTTATATAATGCGTATCACTAACATAGAATTGATTTAATGCTTGTTTGGAGTAGCGATTGGAGCTTTCAAAAGTAATATTTTAATTGTGATTTATAATATATAAAGTAAATATATTGGAGAAGCTTTGTCTCGTGTATAAGTACTTTTTGGATCTTCAATCATAATCCAAAAAATGCTTTTAGTGGTGTAAAACCTCACTAAATTTTTTTAGATTTTGAATTTGAGTCACAAAGGAAATATTTATGCCGAGAAAGATAGTCATAAACTACTCTAATTATCTAATAATATAATTTAGAAAAAACGTGAAATATCATTAGACGGTATTTAAAATTTAAAAAAAAATATAACGTATAAAAAAAATCATCCTATGTAAAAGTGAAGATGACGGCGTTAATGAAGAATCCACGGAATATTCTAGAGAGAGGGGTAAGTAAGTTAACGTGGCCAAACAAGAGAAGGCCAAGTCAGTCCAAAATCGCAAGCGGGTCAGCACACACCGACCAGCTGACTCAGTCCGAGTAAGCCGCGCGGCACAGGGCGTTGAAGTTCAACCCTGCCGCCGTCATCTCGGTCGTCTTTCCTTAATTTATTCTCAATCACATCCCTAAATCATAGTAAGTGACTAACATACTACTTCGTTTTCTTTATCACTCACAAACCTCGTGCCAAATTATATTCTCCTACTTCTACTACGTCCAACCTCTCTCTCCTCATCTTCCTATTTTCAACGGTCAACCTTCCACTATTCAACCTTCTCCCTCCCACTACCTTTGACCATCTTAATTACTCCTTCTCTCACCCTCCCATATATAAAACCATCCTTAGTTGCTTCATATCTATCTATCTAATCTCCAACCCAAATTCCAAACACACAGAAGTCTTCTTCTGCTTCTTCTCAAACATCAAACATGGTTTTATCTTGGTCCAGAAGAAGAGTTTTCTGCCGTGCCCGCAAAGGAAAAGACCTTCCCGGTGGCGCCGTCAACGCCGACGACGGAGACTTGGACGTCGTGGATGTCGACGTCGTCGTTCCGACCCACTTCCGGTGCCCGATCACTCTGGACTTGATGTCAGATCCGGTGACTTTATCCACCGGAATCACCTACGACCGGGATAGCATCGAGAAGTGGATAGAATCTGGAAACAGAACGTGCCCAGTCACCAATCAGCCTTTGACTACCTTCGACATGATCCCCAACCACGCCATTCGAAGAATGATCCAAGAATGGTGTGTCGAACATCGTTCCTTCGGCTTCGAGAGAATCCCCACCCCGAGAATCCCGGTGACACGGTACGAGGTTTCCGAGATCTGTACTAAAATAACGTCGGCAACACAGCGTGGGGACTACAACAAGTGCCAACAGTTGGTCGGTAAGATCAAGATTTGGGGCAAAGAGAGCGAAAGAAACAAAAAGTGTATCGTTGAAAACGATGCTGCTGCCACTGCATTAGCCTACGCCTTCATTTCTTTCTCAAACTCTTCGATTGAGAAAAACTTGGGCCTTCTAGAGAACATTCTGGGTATTTTGGCATGGATTCTTCCGAAGGGATCACAACATGGTTATAGTACTCAAATTCAAACACGATCAATGTTGAGTTCTGAAGCCTCTTTACGTTGCATGGTTTGGTTCCTCAACAGCAAAGACCTATCATCAAGGCAAAACGCAGCGTTGGTTCTGAAGCAAGTACCTACAGAGCCATTAGCAAAAACTGATGGTGTGATTGAAGCTTTAGTGAAGATGATCAAAGAGACCGTAGGCCCTTCTGCAACAAAAGCAAGCCTGAAGACAATTTTCCAGATGGTTTCTTCATCAAATATTGAGAAAGAGAAGATCATCAAAAGATGTGTTGAACTAGGCCTTGTTACGTTGTTGCTTGAAGCACTAGTGGATGGAGATAGAGGGATATGTGAGAAGGCTTTGGGAGTGTTGGATTGTTTATGTGATCATGAGGAAGGGAATGAAGTGGCTAAGGCTAATGTGTTGACTTTGCCTCTTGTGGTGAAGAAGATATTGAGGGTTTCTGGGTTGGCTTCTGATTTTGGAGTTTCTATTCTTTGGAAACTTTGTGACAAGAGGGATGAAGATATGGTGAAGGAGGCACTTCAAGTGGGAGCGTTTCAGAAGGTTCTGGTTTTGTTGCAGGTTGGGTGTGAAGAGAAAACCAAGGGAAAGGCCACTGATTTGTTGAAGGTGTTGAATGTTTATAAGAATACAGTGGAGTGTGTTGATTCGTCTTTGGATTTGAAGTATCTCAAGAAGCCCTTTTGATTCATCTTGACTAGCTAGTTTTCTGTATAGATTCATCAGAGAAACATTGTACAAATTTGCGAGACATGGTTAGATACAAATAATACAAATTATATATGGTCAATCATTCAAAGTTTTGGATTTGCGATATATATGATCTGGTGCCACAATTTTGCTTCCTTTTTAAACACTTCATTACTATATTCTTAATTTTCCAATATATATGATTCTTATATTTATTGTATAGATTTGGATAATCATCACACCATAATAAAATTCATTGTCGTGCGTGGTTTGCTAATCTTGATAATAACGATGAAGTATTATCTTATCCACACCCTTAATCAGTTGATTGCCTTCAAAATTTGAAACGACTTTTTTTTGGTGGGTTGAGTGTTTAAATTTCTTTCTTTAGTTTCTCTACATTGATACTATTCATAAGTTATTTCGATTTTCGAGTAGAGAGATAAATTTGAGGAGAGATACCACACAAGTTTTTGTTATTAGCTGCTACCCAAAAAATAGTCAAAGTTAATTTCTTTTATTCGACTGAGCCAGTCCATTTTGGTGGCTTGATAATAGTCTTAATTAAACCAGTATACAAAAAATATATTGTAATATAATTATGGATTATCATGGCAAATTAAAACTAACGCTTCTGAATCAAATGATAAAGATGCTTCCTCGTTAAGAAGTCTAAACAGGTAACTCCTTCCACACACACACACACACACACAAGACTTCATGCTCAGACCAGATCTGCACATTTACACAGCAATATTTGTTTTTTTTTTTTTTGGTCAAGCAAGAATCACCTTAATAGATTCATGCTATTATACCTCACTTCAAATTTAAACGGTTAATATCCGAAAAATTTACAATTGTAGTGAAAAAGTTTTTTAAAAAAATTTACTTTGTAAAATACGTAGTATTTTAATATTTTGTAACCAACACAGTATTTTAATAATAGTTTACAGGTATTAACTATTTAATATTTAGATTAAATTTAAATGGTCCGCTAAGATCAAATATTAATAACAGTTTAAATTTATTTATATATTTCTTTGTTCAAATAATAATAATAACTTTATAAAGTATTAAATATGAATGATTAAAATTTTCATCTAAGGCGACCCTCTCCTTATTCACATTCATAATTATTATTAGGCTGATTCAAACTTTGACAGTGTGAAAAAGTCCTCAGAGGTTTTCCAGCAATCTATTAGCTGTAAACATACAAAAGAAAAATTATGTTCAATTCAAATCCCAAGTCTTAATTCCACGTAAGTCATGTAGCCAGCAAATTTGAGAAGAAAACAATTGTAACTGCTGGAACATACATTGAAAAAATAAACACAACATAAGACTAATACCATGTTGACTCTTCATACTTCCAGATCTCCAGTCTTTAATTCCACATAATTAACCAGTAAATTTCAAGGTGGAAAATAAACAAACACAGGACATGTATTTTATTGAAAATATAAACAGTATAACACATTACACTGACACATCCGTCACACCGTGATTACAACACACACGAATTTAAAATGGAAAAGTTTTGAGACAATACGACAACATTAAAACACAAAACGACAACAAACCACAGCACAAATCTGTCTTTTTTTTTTTTTTTTTTTCCCAACAGCACAAGTCTGTCTTCTTCAAGGGAAATAGTTATTATGCCAAAACGCATTGGAATGACTCACATCTCCAAACGACATCGTTTCATCAGCACCACCATTCATCATCTCCATATACCACTGCTGCTTCGCCATCCCGTCCCCGCCGCCGGCCACCTCCATCCCATCTGCCTGCTCCGCCTTCGCCTTATCTCGGCCCCTCGACGCCACGTCAGCCGCCGCCATTGCCGCCACGTCGGCCGCCCTCTGATTCTGAGCCCTCTTATCCAACGCCTCGATCCTCCGGTTAACGTCCTTCAGATTCTGCTCGACGAGCCAAGCCAGATCGTTGAGATCGATCATCGTCATGTTATGAAGAACCTTCCCTGCACTGAGATACTGATACATCACCTGAGTCATCTCCTTCTCTCTGTTGTCCTTCCTCTGTTTTTTCAACTGCTCCTTCGCTTTCAGAATCCTCTGTTTCAGAAACCCTTCCTGGTTCACCATCTTCTTGCTCTGTTCCAGCTCCGGCATCCTCCGGAACTTCAACAACACGCGCTGGGCCTCGAACGGCGACGGCCAAACCTCCGGCTGAGAGTCGTACGGACTGTAGAGGATTGCACAGGCCTCGATTCCACAGAGAGTGGTGAGTTCGTCTATCTTCTTGATCAGACCCTTCTTTCTTTTCTTGTATGTGGCTTTTCTAGCAGAGTCGTTCGCTATGAACGCCAGCTTCACCTTCTTTCTAGTCATGGCAGTCTGTGAGACACTGAGACTAGAAAGTTAAATGAGAAGAAATATGGAAACAGAAGAAAGTTTCTGTTGTGTGCGATTCTTACCCCAAACAGTTTATGGTACTTATAGCCCAATTTGGTGTGGTGGAAATTAATATTTTAGTAACTCATTGATGGTATTTATTAGGCAGTAATTATTATTTTAGATACTTTGTACATTGACCCATATTTACGAACATGATTAAATCCTACACGTTACAATTTTAAAAATATTTAGAAAAATTAATATTTCGTGTGGTTGTGTAAGGATGTGTGTGTGTGGGTAAATCAACGAAGGAAGCTTGTTATAGAGCATGCATATTAATATCATAATTTGTGAGTGAGGATGGATGAAGACTATAGAGAATCTGGGAATTTGATATGCGAGATATGCAACATGAATTGCGAGTTAATGAGGGTGCAGACTGGTGGTAGGTTTCATTGATAAATATTACTTAGTTGGATATATTTCCATATTACAGGATATTTTCAACTAATTGACACAATTAAGAAATAACGATTAATTTATTAAATATATTTTAAATTAATAATTTTTTTATTTTTATCTTTATTAATAAGGTTTTGATCCTTTTGAAGAAGAGAAAAAATACGAAGAGACGTGTTTAATCATTAAGTATAGGAGTGAAATTAATAAATAAATATTAATGACACTTCAAATTATTTATATTACGGACCAACTAATACTTTTAGAAGACGCGATATAATAAGGATAAGAGAGAGCACGTGTATGCGAGGATAGTTTTGACACAATAACTATACATCTATAAAACGCAATTGCAATATGTAAATCTTATTGCAAATTTGCGTGTTTTTTAAGTATAGTTATCTTATATTTAGTATTATTCATAGACTTGTTTATTTGGATGTTGTTACCGTAACACACTCCTCTAATTCTATTTATAAGTTATTTTAACATATTTTACTGAAATAAAGATAAACATTAAACTTTATTAATTATGCTTGATAATATAATTTAACAAATTTTCAATTCAACCTTTATTTAATATATACTTTACACCAAGAGTACAAAATTTATTAAATAATAAATGAAAAATGAAATTATATGTTCACTTAACAAATTTAATGATATAATTTATAATAAGATAAACAATCTTCTTTGACTTTATAAATAGGATTAAATAAATAATTTATAAATGAGATTTAGCAGTTTAAAGTATTTTTTAGGTGCAAAATTATAAAAAATAAATTATAATTTTGATGAACACTATATACAGAGTTAAATATGCCTCAAGTTCATTGTTATTTTTCATGTTCACTTAGCCAAAGAAATAATAGCCACGCAAATGAATGAAAGAGTCTTTTCTAATCAATTAAAAGTAATAAAATTATAAAGAATGGATTAGTACATATCATGCTCATCTTTTGCTGGGTCAATCGTCGATAGTACATATCTAGTCGAATTTAGAAACTTGTGAAGTGTGAACCTAATACAAGTGATGTATTTCTTTTGGTCAATAAACATGAGAATCGTACCAAATGCGAAATCATTGAGCAATGAATATTGCAAAATATAAAAGAAGGAAATATAATTAATAATAAGATTCTATTTTTAAGGGTTAAGGTGATGCCATCGTCTAGTAACGCACGTCAGATATTTTCATTGACGAGCAAAACCGAAAATATGATTTTTTATTACGAGATCATAAGAAATATAAATGCATGTTTTGATTAGTTTTTGAAAAATAGAACTTATGAAATTATAGTTTGAGAGATTCTCAAACACTCAGCAAAAATCAGATATTCTTCTTCATATTTCTTTACCTACCGGGGATATTTTTCAGTCATGCTACTATCACGACATCTCGTTAGGCCATCAATATCATGATCAACTGGATCCAAAATAAGTTGCATAATATCACCTAAAAATTAAGTTATGCTATTGTTAATAAAGATTGGTCTAGTAATTGGTAATGATAAAGAGCTGGATCATAAGGCGATGAGTTTAAATCTTACTTTTAACTTCAGATCTTTAAAAGTTTATATCAGAGCCAGAACTTTGTTCCTTCCTGAAAATTTGCACCATTCCATTTTTTCAGCAAAATTTCATATCTTTGAAGGTTAAGCATAAACCACTACTGATTTGAGAACAAACCCAAACATCGGCGAAGAAACCCATAAATGGATCTAGCAAAGGTGAAAATGAGGGTGGGAGGTCAGATTTCAGAGTGTTTCAACAAATTGGAGCTTTGTTGGAGATCAGAGAAATGGGGGATTGAAGAAGGTCGTTGCAGTGTTATCTCTTTGAACTCTTGAGAGATGTTGTCAAAAAAGAAGTAGATGATGTCGCTAAAGATTTGCAGTTTGCCACCGTCCTTGTCACCGTTGCAGCCACAATCATCCTCGCCATTAGTTATTAGTGCCAGTAAAGGTTTGATGGTATGGTGAGTGGTGGGTCTCAGTGGAGAAGTCGAATGAGCAATCTAGATCTAGTAGAGGAGATAGTGGGGGGCTTGCTGGCGATGATGTGTGAAACATGAGAGGGAGAAGTTGGCCGGTTGAGGGGGAAGGAGTCATGCCGGCGATGGAGAATGGAGCTTGCTGGCGGGGTCTGAAGCTTGAGGGACTAGAAATTCGTGACAAGCATGAAGGGGCAAAGATGAAATCCACCATTATGGAATTATAAATATTTTTGGTTGCCAATGGAAATGAATTCCAACCATTTTTGTAGATATGGAATTGAAATTTTTTTGAATCTCATCATACCAAACAAACCTTATGAAAATGAGGTCAAATTCCATTTCTATACCTTACAATTCCACCATGCCAAATGAGCCCATTGTTGGTGGATAATATGTAATCCTGTTTTGAAGACTCGGCTTAAAAGCTTCTCTTCATTGCTCTAGTTCAAATGGGCCAACACGTGTGCCCAATATAGACAGGCTCACATATGTATTTTTTTTTAAATCACAAATTATTATTATATTTTGAATCAAAACTTTCATAATTAAATTACAAAATATGATTGTAAAAAGTTTCAAAATCGAATCATTGTTATTAAATATTTTTTTGAAAAATTATTATCAAAATACTTAAAATTATAATTATAATTTTTTTAAAGTAATCAACACTTTTATAAGAAAATGTAAATTCTCCAACACTCACTAACATGGAGTTGATTTGGTGGTGTAAGACCCCGTTAGATCCTTTTGAATTTTAAATTTGAGTTTTAAAAGAGATATTTGTATTAAGAGGGATAAACATAAATCTTAAACCGGATAACAGCAAAGAGTTAAAGATGTAAAAAATAATTATAAATTTTTATCCAAAGTGCGTTTGTTTAGAGGTGCAAACATTCTGAATGTTAGTAAAAATGCTATGACCATTAAATATAACTCGACATTGTTACTTTTTTGTAGCCGGGCTTACACTATTTTTACATATATATACAATATTATTAGTTATATCTATCGGTCATAATATTTTTGCTCATATTTTAAATACTTATAATTATTTTTATACCTTTGAAAAGTATAAGCTGATAAACCCACTTTTAGCTCATAGATTTTTAACTTTGACCCCACATTTAGCTCTGAAGGGACTTATAATTTTTTAAGAAAATGTATTTATCATATTTTTTTTTGAATTTTGAGTATTATTTTCTGATTTCTAGCATATTTCTCTCACAAGAAAGTAGAATAATTAAATAAATAACTGGTTTTTGGCTGTTTGTAATTTATTTTGAAGAAATAAATATTAAATACGTTAACTTTGGACTCATCCGCAGAAAATCCTCAATCACCTGTCGTCTTCTCTCTCTACTCTTCTTCTTCGTCCTCCTGAAAAATTTTCCATCCAGTGTTCTTCTGCAGAGCATCAGTGAGTAGCTACACCTACAACTTCCGAGCACGATAAAGCTTCATTCTTTCCCCTTCATCTTCACCCATTTTACCTTTGACTTAGGATATCGTCTTTCTTTAATTCATGATATTTCTCTCCTAATGCCTCTGCGCACTGCTTCTCTCCTTCTTCCTCCGAGCAGACAACAATGGAGACTTCTGTTTCCGCCATTGACGCAACTGAAATCACTAACGTGATAAAGGCCAAAATGGCGTTTTGCCAAGACACACCTTAGTTTGAGCCTGGGTAAGTAAATGCCATTTAGTGTGAACTCATAGAGTTGACATATTTTGTTTAATTGCTCGTAGCAAAGTCATGAATGATAATAATGTATGAAATTTTGATTCGTAATAAGAAGCCAGGATTGCAATTGATGACATGGTAGTAACTTGTAAGCATTTGTTGGGATTTGGTATTCTCATTTCATACGAAATGTTTCTGGCGCAAACGCCTTAATGTTTACTAACGTATCTCAATGATCAATCCTGAAATTCAGTTTACTTTGAATAAATAATGAACTCAAATGCGTTGTCATTTTCTGCTGTGGTCTAACTATGCTGATAAAAATCAACATAAATCACAAGATGCTCTTTGCCAATTTTTCATTTATGGCCACTGAATGAAGTTTCACTCTTGTATCCTCTAATTTATAAAAATATTTAATTCATAGAATGGCACCCTTCGTATTTTTATGCAATCTCTCTAAGGAAGGGTAATAGTTTTGGTCATAAAGGTGATAACTGAATTCTGCTAGAGACAAATTCCTTTTGAGTAATGAAGCAGATTAGTTTCAGTGATTTATGAACACCTGTCCTGCTTATTTACTGGAAAATGTGAAAAGTGGATTAGCTTAGGTGCCTTGACTTCATCAATAGGGCCTCTATTCACCCGACACCTCAGTCAGTCATTGTTCAGTTATAAAATGAACTGGCTATAGGAAAGCAAGCATTGTATCACAAGTTAGTTTCTAGGATTGCCTCTCTTTTCCTTTTCCTCTCAACCTTTTCTTGTATAATCAAATTTGGCGAATTGGATCTGGATATCTCCTCATATATCCTTTGGCTCTAAGATTGTAAATCAATTTTCCCTTTGAAAATTGCAATATGAAAAAGAAGAGTGCTTCTTCCTCCCGCAAAGAGGACAAGGTAAAGTGATCAGTTGCCTCTTTGTTCCTCGTGTCGATTTAAGCAGTATAAATCAAACATTTCTATCCCTTTTGCATGTTCTGGTTATTATTTTAAACATTTTCCTTCTCCCTATTTTCTGTGAAAAGGATTAGATCCCTTTACCCACCAAGTAAATAGGTTGATACAAAGTTATTTCTTCTCAGTAAAAATTAATGGAGGGAAAACTCTTTCTGGGATTGGGAAATCATCATTAAAGCTAAATAATATCAAAATTTCTTTTTAAAATGCTACTACTAAATTGGTTAATAGTCTAAGAAGTAGCTTAGAATGGCCAGAATCTGATTCTTAGTTGTCTATCCTATAAAATCATGGTTCATCTGAAAAAGGAAAGGAAGTAAAAGATGATGTTGGATATAACAAAACTGTATGACTTTTGAGAAGCAGATAGAAAATTTCATGCGTTTGTTCCACGTGTAAATATTTCCTTACGATCGACCAACTATTTAGTCCTTTTGTTGTTTCAAAAATGGTTAAATCCGTTAAATGCAACCATTTGTTTGTCTATTGTTTATTTGTCGCATTTCAACGAACTTTCGCGATTGACGATGTAAAAGAATTATTGAAAATAATTGCATTCGATTCAATGCTTCTTGACAATATACGATGTTGAATTTGATTTTCAACTTCTAATTATCTTTATGCTCATTTTCTCATCTCTATTGAGTTCCATGTATAATGTTTGTTTTATCATGATTATTGACATCATACTGTATCAAATAATCCAATAAACTTACCATATGTTAAACATCTCATCATCTTGCTTTGAAGAGTGGCATGCATATCTTCTTACTGCTGATTTTGTTTAAATCCTGAAGCTGAAACACAAGATTTAAGTAACTGACTAATTTTCTAAACTCTGCTATATTAATACTCTAGTTTATCTAGTTATACCTGTTGTCCCCTGCAGACTGATATATAATTGTAATTCTATATAGAGAGGAAGAGAGGAAAGAAGCCAGAAATAGAGGTGTAGAAGAAGAAGAAGAAGAAGACAGAGAGGGAACGAGAGAAACAGAACCAAGAGAGAAAGAGAGAGACAAAGAGAAATCTATTATTCCATCAGCAATCATAATCTCCATTACAATAGGGATTAGCCTCTTATTTATAGGCTAAACTGACTTAATGACCAAGTTAAGGCTAAAACTAACTAACTAACCCTTTTAACTCCCTAGCTAACTGACTTTGCAACTGTAATTAGCCTAACGGCTATATTTTCAATTATTTATTATGCTTACATATCACAGATAGTATCTGGTAGCTTTGCCATTTAATAACGTTCAAATGTATAGAGGTTTATTAAGGGAAACAAGCTATAATAACTGGAATAAGTGATACAAATTGATTGTATCACTTGTATTAGGCCTTTAATTCAGAATAGGTTGCCTTTATTAGTTGTTGCTCCTACACGGTCTCAATGGTGCCTGGAGACGAAGTGAAGTTATACATATTGATTTAAAATGTAAATGAAGTACTTTCTGAACACAAGACCCTAGCCCTTGAGCAGGACACTGATTTTTTGAGTTAAAAAAATTAGGAAAATAATGATGAGATAGACATTAGTTTCTTTCTGGAACTTCCACTGTAAACTGACATGGTTCCATATGCAGGCTGAACAAGTGGCCCAACATAGGCTCTCCAAGCCCAAGTGGCTCGAGCCTATTCTGAAAAAAACTTTCTTTGATTCTTGTGCAGCTCATCCTATGTACAGGAATGAACTGAACAAGTACTGTATGACCTGCAACAAGTCTGCTTGCCAATATTGTGTGTCTTTGGGCTTTCATCGATGCCACAAGATGCTTAACATTAATAAACATGTCTACAAATGTGTCGTTGCTGTAGCTGCTGTTGAAAAGCATATTGACTGTTCACAAATTCAGGTATGATATCCTACATTTCCTTGAGTAGCATTCTAGCTAAACTTTTCAAGTATTGATCCAACTCTTGGGTAGTAGACTTGATTTATCTGAAGTGATTACTGTTAGTTATTAATTAAAGCTTACTCTTCATGTCATTTGATTTTGATATAATAGTGTGACAGATAATAGCGAGCAATTAACACTATGATGGTGGCATGTAAGATTAGAACAAACACAATACAGATCTGATACTTTGCTAATGGCATTACAGAGCTTGAGTAAATATTCTTTCGTGGTGGTCCTTCCCAACAACATTATTTTGTCATTGCGCTGTTATCTTACAGTTTTGCTTTCCATATGAGGGGGAAAAACCGGGTCAGTTGGTGACAATTAGTAAGAGAGAATCCCATCAGTCAATGGACTGAACTGCATTCTTTTCTGGAAATATGTACATCCTAGTTTTTAGC
Source organism: Albizia julibrissin (assembly GCA_037074505.1). Lineage (NCBI taxonomy): Eukaryota > Viridiplantae > Streptophyta > Magnoliopsida > Fabales > Fabaceae > Albizia > Albizia julibrissin. Next base: position 10,941,533 of record CM073484.1, read on the forward strand.
TTTGGAGTGGTGTCAGGCATGTATGTCTATACCTCACCTAGGGTCAGTTTGTTTAAGATTGAAAAAAACCATAATTTTAGTTAGACTAAACATGAGAAAATTGTTGAGAGCATAAGGGAGTTATGGAAGAACTTAAATTAAACATATGTGGGATGTGTTAGAAAAAACTAAACAGCTTCTCTTAAAAAGGTAAAAATAGATTTTTCCCTACAAAACCTTCATGATTTGTTCGATGTTCTCTCGACAACTCAAATGTTAAACTTAACTAAAATCCCATATTAATGTTCATGATTTTTTTTTTAATTTTAAACAAACTGGCCCTTAATCCCTTGCTTCTTTTGGTTATGTTTCAAATGTGAATTACTGATGGAAACAGAGAAGTCAATCTGAACATGTCTAATTGCTCTGTTTTTAATATTGATCCCTTCCTGATAGCAGACCTACAAATGCAACAAGCGATTGGTTATTTCTCTGAATCCTTTTTCCCGTAGGGGCTTGGCATCAAATACTGAGCCATTATGTGAGATCTGTGATAGAAAGCTGACTGACCCTCAATTGTATCGTTACTGCTCCATTTCATGCAAGGTACGACAGTACTTTGACAATCATTTGCAAATTGATTACCCCTTCTGGTCGTTGTTTTGAACTTTATCACTGGCATATTAATTATCTCTTAATCTAAACTTTCAGGTTCAAGCTGTTTTAAAGAATCCCAATGATTCACTTCCTCCCTTCATTACCATCCAGCGTTCTTCTAAGGGAAAGAAAAAGAAAACTTCTGAGCCCCAGAAGCCTACAAACAAGAGAAAGGGAACACCCCGTAGGGCTCCCTTCTTCTAAAAGCCTCAATCCTCAAGTGGACGGTGACCGGTATATATCGTTATATAATAAAGACAGGATTGACCATCAAGTTTACGTCATCAGGACAATTAATCTTAGTCTTGTTTTACTTAAATTAGTTTATGTCATCAGGACAATTAATCTTAGTCTTGTTTTACTTAAATTTGTCAATATGCAGAACTAGCTCTGTACTGGTATGATTTGAAAGTCTTCAGCTTTCAGCAATTGTAATGGAAAATCTGTCGAGTTATATTAGAAACTAGATTGTTTTTTCATTTGGTATAACTACCTTGCCGTTTTTATAAAAAAATTTCTTCTTATATTTCAATAATTAAATTACTTTTTTCTTTTCTACCCTTATTAAATACACATCTTTATATTAATTACCCCACCCCTCACTAATTCTCTTTCATTTACTCATTTATTACACATTTTCTCTCATATTTTATACTCATACTCTCATATTTGTCATTCATTCTCTCTCTTATATTCTTTTCATAAATAAGAGCATATTTGGAAGAAACATAACATTTTTAACACATTTATTATTTTTAACTAATCTTAATCGTCAGTTTGTTTTGGACGAAAGATAAAAATTACTTATAAAAAAGGCAGGAGGAGTATATAAGATAATCAATGAACTTCAATTTCTTTTCTGTTGTGGTATCCAGAGTCGTGTGATCCTAAGACCTTTATGGGTACATGTTTGACGAGATAATTTGATCATCCCAGATCAATGATAGGAGATGTACAAAATCAGATACAAGAAGCCTCTATCATGAAAATCTATACAATGCTCGGATATCATTTATTACTCATCCAGCCGTAGAATTCAACAGGCTGACCTTTACCACGGTACACAAACAGAGCTGCCTCTACGAGCCTGAAGTCTTGGATCCATTTCTTTCCTTATTTCTATTTTTACATACAAGAATTGGACAGAATTTCCAAACGCAAGTTTACAAAAGTACATGAATCATCAAATGAAACGACAACAACAAAAATGAATCTGCTGCACTATTCAGTACCCATACCCATATCCCAGAAGGTTATTAGGCTCTGGGGAGATCAGAAAGTCATCTGCACAGACACAGTCCATGCCATTATCGTTGCAAAATGTAGAATCAAACCTTGGAGGTACAAGTGAATCACAGCAGCTAGAGCACACAAACAATGGTGGCACAGTCTCAGAGTCATCGATCCCACAGCACCGTGTGTGCTGCCACACCTCACACACGTCACAAGCCACCATTCTCTCACCATCATCATCTTGAGCTCCACATTCACATCTCACCCTCCAAGTGTCTGATCCTCCCTGATAATTCAATGGAGTAAGCATATTTGAACCAATTCCCCTAATACGCAGATCCACACCAGATTCTACTACTCCAAAAAGCACCTCCTCATCACTTATTCCCGCCAACTCTGCTATCTCTAGCACCATGAGTCCATCTGCAATACAATAAGTATCCCTCAGAGCAGTCTCAGCTGCTTGCTTCAAGTCTCCAACTGTTGCATGCAGTGGAACTGTCACTATCTCACCTGGGGACACTTCCCTGTTCATGAACTCTGGTTTTTCATCAACAGAGTTGGGCATCAAGTGGCATATGAATGTCAAAACATGCTCTATTTCATCGATTAATAACCATTCCTTCACAAAATGCCTGCTGTCTAGAATCGTTTGAACTGCCAAGTCTCCTTGTTCTGAATCTGGGAAGCACAATAGGACATTCTTGTACAGATAAGCTACATCACTGTAAACATCAATTCCTGGCACTTGTTCTGACTCTGCTGGTGGAGGCTCTATAGAATTAAAAACCTTTACCCCAGGATGTGGTTGAGGGGATTTAGACCCATTTCCATGCTCATGAATGTTATACTCTAGGATTCTAGTTGTCGGGTTGACCATTCGACGAACAACATAGTTTCCAACAATCATATTATTCATTGATTTCAGCACATAATCCAGCAAGCCTGTGTCACCAATGTGGAGCCTAGCTGCATCTCTCACATCTTGCCTAGTCATCCCACCAGAACCTGAACTATTTGCTTTGTTTTCTTTCAGAGCATCTACTATCACTTGGGCTGCGTATTCTAGTCGCCTTGAAGGCCACCTACTATCCATATTAGCCACTGCAGAACTGAACTTTTTGTACCTGACTGATTTCTCCTTTAACGGGATTCGTTTCCTTGACATTGCAAATCTCGTTGGGTGTTTTGAACAGAAGGTTGAAGAAGGAGGACCACTGAGACTGACTATTACTCTCTTGGGTGGAGGAGGTGTTCGAGACTTGACAGTAAGCATAAACCTGAGGAGATCCTTGATTGTAATCAACTGGGTTTCACTCATGTCTCTATAATGGCGAATTATTTGTTTGATTTCCTTATGGCACATTGTATTACCAAAACATTGAACGACCTCATCAAGCTCTAATGAACTTAGAAGTTCGATTGCTGCATTATAATTGTGCTCTGTGACACCGAAGCTTCCACGACAAAATCTGTAACCCCACCTACCAAACCAAGAATGGCCATAAGCAACTCCATGAAGTAGGCGAAGATCCATTGAACGCTTCTTTGATGTATCTTCAACTGCGATTTTCCTGCCATTGAAAGAAACTCCACAAAGTTAAGACTCTCAAAATGTTTGAGAAATTCATGCAGAATCATGATAGGCTTAGTGGTCTCTCCAATACCTTGTTCGAAGAATTGTACAGATCCTGTCCCACAGATCCATGATTTCTCTGCCACTGAGAAATTTAGAACCCCCTTCAATGCCATTAATACAGAGCAAATGGCCGTACCCGTTACTGTGAATCATTCCGTGCAAGAGATGACTCTGATCATCAAGAAAACCTTCAGTCAACGGTTTATTATCGGCGGCGATTATGAAATGGTACCTTCTCTTCGATACAAAATGGCCGCTCCAGCCTAGCCATCATAATCTCAATAAACAACTCACCCACATCAGTATCAAAAACAGAGAGAACTAAACCAAACAGAGGACAAAGCTAACACGCAAACCACCAAAACCCTCAACGAGTCAAGATTCTTAGCACATAAACCCAACCCAGATCACGAAACGCAAATTAAACAGACCCCAAACTGGAAAAACTCGAAATTAAAGAACGAATGATTCAGAGTCAGAGACTAACCTGCACATCGGCAATGATCGCAGGAGGGGTGCGAAGAGTTGTAAACATTCTCTTCGATGGTGTAAAGAGGGGTCATACAGTTTGATTTCTCGTGAATAAGAACGGTGGTCCATAGAGGCATGCCCTGGATCTGAAAATCTTCGAGCTCACCACATTCTTGAAGAAAGAGACGAATGTTATCTCTAAAAGGTCCATTAGGACTGATTGGACAACCAGGGTCGGCGAAAGAGTGAAACCTGAAAACCTTGGGCAATCTCTTTCTCTTCTTACACGCTTCAAGGAGAGAGAGTGACATGGTTAAAGCTTCTCTTTGAGCTCGAAGATTACCCCAAGACTTCGCTTCTTTGATTCTTTCTGAAAAACTTTCATGCAGAAACCTCGTAGGCGCGCATACAGAGACCGGGGGGGGGGAAGAAAGGGAAGGAGAGAAAAGGCTCCGTACTCTTAACTGATTCAGTTAAAACGATTGGGGTCCAGTCGTTCAGACTTGGCGCGCTCCACGAGAGATTCAAAAGAAGAGGTATTGCCGGGGCATAACTGCCCTTTCACGAGTGAGAAATGCATAAGCTGTTCGCCATTGGTGACAGGTGGATATGTGCTGGGGGCAAAATTGTCCTTTCATCAGGCAGAAATGGATAAGCAGTTCACCATTGGTGAATGGTGGAAGTGCTGCGGGCATAATTGTCCTTTCACGAGTGAGAAATGCATAAGCTGCCGTTGGTGCCAGGTGGATATGATGCACCAGAAATACTTGGATACTTTGTTAGTATCAAACTTTATTCAATAAAAATTTAACATCTCATATTATTTTAATTTTAGTTAGCTGATAACTTATATAAAAAAATTTAAGTTTTACAAGAAAAAAATTGGTTGATCATTTTGTTTTAGTTTTATTTTTTCAAATTAAGATTTTTTTTCTTAAAAACAAGATAAAATTTGAATTTTTTCAAATGAGCCATCAAATAACTAGGATTAAAATGATTTAAGATATTATATTTTTATTAGACAGAGTTCAAATAACACGGTACTTTTATAGTATGTAAGTATTTCTTCATCGCACGGGGGGCCATGTGTACTACTAGCTACTAACTACCAGCATCCACAAAATAAGAGCACGTTTTTTTTAATCATCTTTAATAGAACTAAAATTAAATAAGGGCACATGTTTTTTTTATCATCTTCCAGAGTAGGGCTATTCATGTGGTCTCGGTCCCGATCCCGATCCCAGCAATATCAGGACAAAAAAATCCCGACCATACCGGGACCAGGATCCGATCAAGGCTTCGAGAGTCCCGGTCCTGATCCCAGTAACTTATTTATTTATTTTTTTAAATATGGCCCACCACCCCATTAGCCTATATCCAATAGTATACTCCATTCCAAAATTCCAAATATCAAATAAACACAATGACCCAATCCTCGGTCAGTCAATCTCACACTCTTTCTCTCGACTCTGAACTCTCAAATGATGAGACCCTTGGCGACACCGACGCGATGAGCCGAAGCCGATGACCTAGCTCTTCTGAGTTCTGATCTTCTCTAATCTCAAGTTTTCTGTTCTTGATCTCGGCTTCTCTGGGAGTACTGATATGTTGTTAGGTGATAAAGGTTTTAGCTTTAGAATTTTACCGATGACCCAATCCTCAGTCTCACTTTTAACGTTCTCGTTCAAACAGTAGTCCTTGTTTTGATCTTCTCAAGTTCTCCGTTCTCAAGTTTTCTGATCTTCTCATGTTCTCCCTTCTCTGTCTTGGCAATCGGCACTCGGGACCTGACACTCTTTACCTGCTCTCCATCACCCACTCCCTCATCGTCCGCTTCATCAGGTCAGTTGCATCTCTGATCTATTATTTTAGGATTTTTGAACTTTGTAAAAAACAAATTGGCAACCTGGGCTGTCAGAAGCTTTTGTTATTGCAATGACTAGTAGTAAACAAATTAGTGGATAATCTTACTGCCAAAAAGAAAAAAATTCTGGTGTTTGTGAAACCGAGATTCCCAGTCTTGGTCCTAGGAAAGTCCTGCTTGTACTAGGATCGGGACAGTCCCCGCCTCATACCAGAACTGGGATCGGAACAAGATAATCTCGGTCCTGACTCGGTATTTGAACAACCCTATTCTAGAGAACTAAAATTAAGTATAAGAGCGCGTGCTTTTTTACCATCTTCTGTAGAACTAAAATAAGAGCATGTTTTTTACTATTATATTACTATTCATATGCTATAATTCATTTTCTTGAAGTCATTAAATAGACTCAGCTAAAATATTTCCATTGATTGAATGAGGTACGGTAATTCATTTTCCTATTCCTTTTCACAACGAACAGTAGGTGATTGGGAGCTTCGAAGGGCTTCAATGATTTCTAACTCTTAATTAGCCCTATAATTTGAAAACTATTATGTGGCTAATTCGTCTGTAAATGAGATTAATAATATGTCGGATTCAATTTAATACTAGATGAAAAGTAATTTTTAAGTTATAATTAAACCTCTTAAACTAAAAAAAGGTGTTGCCTTCAGTTCTTTTTTATAAAAGTTTAAAATTTAAATTACCTTAATCTTTTTTATAAGAACTCAACAAAAGTTGTTTGAATATTTAATGATTTTTTCTATTTTTATCCCTCATTAATTATATATATTTTATTAATTAAAAGATTAATTATACCTATATTTTCTCTATTTCTTTCTCTTATTTGTCCATTTATAAATAAAGGCATATTTGTAAAGAAAAAATTATTTCAGATATACTTATTATTTTTAACAAATTTTAATCATTTTATTAAACTGTGTAATTTAATTATTGGATTTTATAACTAACACGGAAGGAAGGAAGGAGTATTTTTTTTTTTGGCCAAGTGAACTTGGATACATTACACCATGTTTAAAAAGTACAAAATATCAAGATACATGATCCAGATCTTCCATTAATAAAGAGATACATCCAGGATGAGGAACTTGTAACACTGCCAGACTGTGAAGTAAGTTATGGGCTTCCCTTGCTAAGTAATCAGCACACCTGAGTGTAGATCGTGGTGTATAACGTAGTTCAAAATCCTATTCCGAGTAAATTAAATCCTGTACTGCATTGATCTCCGCTCTAAATGGATGATTAACGCCTCCATCCCGCATAACTAAGTGATATACCTCAAGGGAGTTTGTATATGCAATAATTCTGGAGAAGCCATACTGTTTGCACAACTGAAGACTTGTCAATAGAGCCAAAAGTTCTGCAATGGTAGAAGGAACAAACCCCAATTTCCTTTGAAAACCTAGAATCTAGGCCCCTTATCATCATAAATTAGCCTTCCACATGCTGCAGTACTTTGCTGATTAACCAATCCATCCGTGTCTAGTCGGACATACCCTTTCGGCGGCAAGCTCCAATTGTAATCCTCCTTGTCACCATAGCAAAACATTTGGTGCTTGAACTTGTCCAAAAATGTGGTCTCCATTAACAAATATAGACCTCTATGGATGATTTCCTGTGCCCGAGCTCGAACTCCTCCCATTACTCCCTTACATCTATTCTTTCATAACAACTAACAAATGATGCTAAAGAGTTTAGCCTATGGCTACTGCTTGAAGTAACTCTTTCCAAATTGAATAACCATGTTTTCCTTAAGTCATACCTGCAAGTTAGAACAAAAGAACCTACTGCGAAGATTAGGTGACACAAAGTGTAACCACACCTCTATCGCAATCTCATAATCTCGAAGAATATGTAGAATTGTTTCCTCTCTTTGACACTCAAAAGGACAGACCTTACTAATTGATAGACCTCTCAAAACTCTGAGTAAGTTAGTAGGTAACTTCTCATGAAAAACTTTCCATAGAAACATCTTCACTTTTTCCGGAACAAGTAATTTCCACACTTTCTTCCACAGTGTCGATGTAGTCCTTTCCTGCTGGGTAGAGACGAATTTGTAAGCAGCATGGACATTAAATTTTCCATAAGAAGCATTTCTCTAGTAGAAGAGATCATCTCCATTTCCATATGGTGGTGCCCTTCTAGTTATAATATTGATCACCCATTTTGGTAGAAACTCTCTCCACTTTGCTATATTCCATTCTCCATTTAGCATAACAAATTCCTTGACCTTAGCACATAGATCCAGACTATGAAAATTTTGGTCCACAAACTGAATGAGTGGTTCTTCCAGTGGATTCCATAGATCCCACCAAGCACGAGTTATGGTTCCACTATTTAAGGTTCTCCCCACCCCCGAATAGAACTTTTCCCAAACAGTAGTAATACTACACCAAACGCTAGAGGAACTTTGCTTCTTACACATAATTGGGTATTCACCGTCACCACAACCATATTTTCCTCTTAGGAATCAAACCCAGAGGTCATTTGGCTTAGTGAGAATACCCCAACAAAGCTTCATGATAAGAGCAATATTATATCTCTGCATGTCTTTAATACCTAAGCCCCCAATTTCCTTATCTTGCTTAACTTGTTCCAGGAGATGAGATGCATCTTCCTACCTTCTTACCCTTGATTCCATAAAAAATTGTGACTCACTTTTTCCAACTCCTGAAGTATACTTTTCGGCAATAACATGGTCTGTATGTGGTAGTTAGGCAAGGATGAAAGCACAGACTTAATCAATACCATTCTACCTGCCATAGTAAGAAATTTACCTTTCTAATTGGACAACCGGTTCTTAGCCTTATGAATGAGTGGAAAGTAGGTAGCCTTACTAACTCTATAATGTAACAAAGGCAACCCAAGATATTTTACCAAGATCACTCGTAATCCCAATACCTAATCTTTGACTTAATTCAAGAGCTCGATTAAAATAGACATTCCTAGAAAAGAATACTTTAGATTTGATCAAACTAACCTGGTGTCCTGAGACTTCACAGAAGGATCTCATGGTCTCTCTTAGACATCAATCTGATCTGTTGTAGCTTTACCAAATAGCAGAAGATCATCAGCAAAGAAAAGGTGAGAAATAGGTGGGGTATACCGATTAAAACGAAGTCCCTTCCAATGCCCTAAACTGATTTTCTTGGTAATCAATTAACTCAGACACTCCATACACAAAACAAACAAATAGGGATTAAGTGGGTCCTCTTGACAAACTCCTCTTGTCAGTTGAAAAGCAGGCGATTCAACTCCATTCCAAAAAAATTTCATAGATATAGAAGATGTGCAATCCATAATGAGACTTATCATATGATCCTGAAGCCCAACGCTAACCAAAGTAGATTCAAAAAATTCCAATCAAGCCGATCATAAGCCTTTTCCATATTAACCTTAATCGCTATAAAACCTTTCTTTTATCTCCTACTCCTTATGGTATGAATAGCCTCTTACGCAATGATAATATTATCACTACTTTGCCTACCTGCTATAAATTCACACTGCTGAGACTGAACCAGGTATTGCATAGCCCACTTCATTCTTTTTGTAACAACTTTAGTAATAATCTTAAAAATAACATTACAAAGAGAAATTGGAAGAAAATCTCTCAAGGTCAAGGGATTTTCAATTATTAAAATAAAGACAATATGAGTATGATTGATATCCCTGACCTGCTTTGGATTATGCCAGATTTCTCGAATGCATTCACACACCTTAGCCCCAATACGACTCCACTGAGAGTGAAAGAAGTGAGCTTGAAGACCACAGGACCTGGAGTTTTGAAAGAACCCATCATAAAAGCAGCATTCTTTATTTCAATATCATCAATATCTTTATGAATTAACCTGTCATCACTTTCTTGTAAAGGAGGAAAAGCTGCATACCGATTTATGGAATCTAGAGCTCCGTTGATGCTCCTATAAAGATCTTTAAAAAACTTGGCAGCCAACTCTCATAATTCACCTTGTACAGTAACCTAGTTGCCATGCTCGTCTTATAGGGCTTCTATACGTTGTTTCTTCCTCTTGATTAATGTTGAAGCATGAAAAAATCTAGTATTTCTATCTCCCCAAGTAAGGCATTTGTACCCAGATTTTTGGTACTAAAGAAGTTCCTCCTGCGCACTTAGCTTATTATAATATTTCTAAAGTTTCCTCTCAAGTTTATATAATCCATTATATAAATTATTATTTCTAGCTCTATCAATTCCTTCCAGTCTTTTGAGAAGATTCTTTTTCCTCTTGGAAAGACAACCCAGAATACTAGAATTTCACTTGGTGGCCTTAAATTCAAATCTCATTCTCCCTTGACACTAATTCTCATTTTCCCAGGATTTACAAACCACTTCAAAAAAACTATGTTCTAAAGCCTACATGGGTTGATAAATAAATCGACGCCTCTCCTTTCTACTCTCAACTGTGGAACTATCAGAAACAAGTACTACCCTATGATCCAATTTATAGCGAAGCTTATGATATACCTTTCTATATGGGTGATTTAACTCCTATGCCAAATTTCCAAAGACCCAGTATAATCTCTCCTTTACTCCTTGCTTTTCCTAAGTAAAGCGCTCACTAACAATGGGTATTTCCAAAAAATTCGAGTTATTAATACAATTCGAAAATTGCTTTATAGCTTGAATAGAAGGATTCCCACCTCCTAACTTATCTATTGGTGTTAAATAAGCATTAAAATCACCAATCACCAACCAAGGTTCCTCCACGACATGAGCAATGTTCTGTAACGAGCTCCATAAAATCATTCGTCTACAAGCCACTGTTTCTCCATAAATAAAAGTGATAAAGAAAGAATAATTAATTCTCTTATCCATCACTTTGCAGTGATCCAGTTAGGTATTGGATAAAAGATAATTCACTCAAATATTGACTTCATCCTAAAGGATCCAAATACCCCTTGCAAAACCAGATGCCTCCAGTCTAATCCAATTACTAAAATCCAACCTACGTGTCACGCTATCAGCTCGCACGCCACTAATTCGAGTCTCAATAAGACACAAAACATCAATTTTATTATGCTTAACTAAGTCCTTAATGGTGTTAGGAAAATTCCTATTCCCAGCACCTTTACAATTCTAAGATGCAATTATCATGGCAGTTTAGATGCAAGAAAATAACAAAATTTAGCCACTTACTGGGCTTCAAGAGCATAATTACCTTGCTTATCATTCCCCTCCACACTATGGCGTCGTGACTCACTAACCCTTACCTACATGAAATCATCTCCAACAGTGTCATCTAAAGATGTGAAAATTGGAGATATAGATTATGGATTTTATGGAGCATATATGCTATTTTCACATTTTTCCTTGTTAAATGCATCTGGATGCTCTGGTTCATTTCCTTTTGAATCTACTAACATTAACATAGGATTATTTAACTGTCCCTTTTTATGCATTGGCTGCACAAGAGTGCTAGAACTCCCTTGATTTAAATTCCCTTCCACTATTATATGCTTTCTACGGCCTAATTCCAATTTCAATAGCCCAACCAACTTCATATCCATACTTTGGTCCAAAACATCCTTCCCATTATCATTTTTAATTAATTGGGCCATGTCACTTTCCTTAAGCCCATTCCCATATTTTCCCCCATCCATTTGGACGCCCTTCCCTTTAATATTAACCATCCAGGCTTTGTTATTTTTCTCAAGCCCATCACTATGATTCCCTTTTTTTTATAATTCATATTTGCATCCTTTTCTCTCTTCTGCCACACGTTTCCACCTCCCCTTCTAGGCTTTGACTTTTCCTTCATTACATCAGCACCTTCCTCGCCTTTTTCACCCAGCCGATTTTGTACTTCGTGCGTTCCATGCTAGGAAACAATGCAAGAGTCTGAGCTTTATCTCTCCATTCCATTTGCGCGTCTTCATGTTCCATGGAAACAATCTCTGTTGAAGATCCTTCATCAGACATACAAGCGTCCGTTACTGCCTGAGAGAAAGATACATTCTTCATCTTCTTGTTACTACCATCAGCTAGGAAATCAGACGGCCGATCCGGCAGAAGTTTTCAGTGGTTCTGATCACCCATGTTTGATTAACAGGTGTAAGCACGTTTTTCAAGAGAGAGAAAACTTAACCCACTCAGAGCCTTTTTTGGAAGGAGTGTATTTAAATTCTTGTTTTATTCGGCTTAACCAATGATTATCTTATACAATATAAATGTGACATCATGGGTATGTGGTTTGCCTTTACTTGAAACAAAAACAAAAAAGGTATTATTACGCTTCACAAGATAACATTTCTTTTATATATCACTAGTATAAATTTAGGTATTTATAACATCTAATATATAATGATTATAGTTATTAAATTAAATTCATGTCAAGGAGGAGATCACATTAGGGTATATAACGCTTAAAAATAATGGTTAATTATACGTACCGTCATATTTTGTGAGGCAAAATTCTCTAAAATACAAAAATAACTGTTGTAGTTAATAATCGTTATTTATTTAGTTACAAAAGTGACATTTTTTTTTGAAACAACCTTCGTGTAACATTCACAAATGATTCATCTTCCAACCTTACATCATAAAAAACACATTCATAACAGTTATGTCAATTGACCATAAAGTATGAACAATAAAAATGACATTTCATAATAAACAACCAAAATATAAAATACAAATTTAAAAAGCACATTTTTAAAACCTCATTGGGTTTGACACCAAGTACCAATTCTACTAAAGTTAAATATTTTAGAACGAAATATTCATTTTATTTATAGTACTTTCTAAAAAGAACATTTTCATAACTTCATCCTTTTTTCCCTCATCATAGTCATACGCCAGATAGCTCTTTCCATTTACCTTCCTCCTCATCCCAATGCTCGCCCTCCTCCTCCTCCTCGTTATCATCACCCTCCTCCTCCTCCTCCTCCTCTTCTGCCTCCTCTTCAAATGAAGGCTCTGCTACAAATGTTGGCCAGCCTTGACCACTCCACACGATGTCTTGCTAGACACGCCCACATTCTGAGTAGGAAGTTGGACCTCATTTTACATCACAATCAAGTTATATATGATCACTTCCAGTCAGACCCTTTATCTTTTTCCTTAGATATCAATGATATGCCAAGCGAGGGGGAGGGGCAAGAGGAGGCAAATGACAACAATAATGGTGATGATTGAAAACCACTACTGCTTTTCTATTTTCTGAATATTAAAAAAATCATTAGGGCAATATAGCCTAAAAAATAAATAAAAAAGACAATTTTCTCTTCACAGTTATTAGTAAACAACCATTACTAATTTAGGCATTTTTTATTAGCTTATCCAAACTCTCATTTTCTTTTTTTTCTTTTTTGTTTGTACTATAAGGGTTGAATAATCAACTTTAAAAATTATTAAAAAAAAGTCAAATAAGTAACTGTTATTATATAAAACCCATCACTTTTCAAAATACTATGTCAAATACCTAACTATTATTAAGAAATCAGCTTCACCATTTACAAAACTTAACAACTTGATGTTAAAAATGTGGACTTTTGTTCAAAGGTTCATTACAGTTGTAAATTAAGAACAGTAAAAAAATGCCACCTTTTATAACTGTTTTAAACTTATGATCGTAAGCAATTTTCGTCAAGTCTTTTAAAAGACGTACCTGTTATCTAGCGCCTCTTCACTTTCCTAAGTGTTTACACTTAATATGTTTGTCTTTAGTTGAACGCTATCAACCATCCTCGAAACCCCCCAACTACGGTTGACTTTTCTAGTCGTCGCCAGTCACATCCAAGTGAACTACATCCTCCACTGCTTTCTTAAAACTTCAGTCCAATAACCGCGTGAGTCGCTTCAATTGCCCTAAGTCATTTTTTCATTTGGAGCCCTAGTTAGGTTGTATTTCTTTGTATGCTTTGTTCTTTTTATTTCATGATATGATTTCTCTTCTACATTTCGCATTCTCCATTCTACATTTTGCATTCTCTTTATTTTTCACTTCCCTTACCTAGGTAGGTTTTGACCTTAATCGTGTATCGTGTATTTCTAGAAAACTCACTGCTCTGTTCTCTGTGGTTAACTAATAAGTTTTGTTTTCCAATTAAAATGGCTCGTTCTACTTCCTATGGCACTGATAATGCCCTTAGTTCTAATAGTACCTCTCTTTCAATAACATTCCCAATGGTATTGTCTCTATTGTAAGATCATCTCTTTAATTCCATAATATTAAATATTATCTCTCAAAGACTAATCACAATAGAATAAAAATTAAAAAAATATTAAATATTATAATATCTAATCCATAATACGATAATCCAAAGTATGCAGTCAAATCAGGGTTTACAAGATGTAGGCCCTATGAATGGCAATATACATCAATTCAACACATAATAAATCACAAGAGGCCACAGAGATATATCTATGCCTCAGGAGCTTCTCCCGACATTCCAGCATGGAAACTATCACCTGAAAAATGTTAAATTGACGGGGTGAGACAAAAGCCTCAGTAACAAGCTTTCCAACTCATTACACATGTTGATATATGTTCATGAGGTGCCAAGTGGAATAGTTTATATAATAAAATATTAAAAATCGAATATCATTGTTTCGTACACAAATCTCATATAAGAAAGTATATAATATTATATCTCAAATCTCATATCACAATTCCCAAGTGCCTCCCATCAATCCAACCGAACCACCTTATTTTCGCCGACTAGACCCATGGGCTAAGTTACTATCCATGTTTCTGGCTACTCAAAGAGCTCTTCGGTCACATGATGAGGATTGGTTAAAATCCACAGTGCATGTTTCCGGACCATGGGTATTTTCCCTTATTGAACTAGTGGGGTGTCGCAGCCCCTCATTGAATTGGTAGGGCAATCCCTCATTGAACTGGTAGGACAATAGAAAGCCCGCCATCGTGTACCAATGGAGGCTATACCACGTGGTAAAAATAATTTTCTCCATCTCAACTCAAACCAAACAACTCAATATGTATCAATAAATAGTTCAATAGGAATTTCTCAAGATTTTCATACTTATATGAGGATATTCAAAATATACAAATATATCTTACAATTTAAATCACAAGGTTCCACAAAGTAAGTTTATAACAAAATACTCATTAATATTTCTCATTGAAATAATCTATAAATATTCACCTATGATTTTCAATCTCATAATCATTTTACAAAATATTCATAAACACACACCAATACACATAATAAGTGAAAAGTAGTTACCTCTCGCCAAAACTAATTATTATCACACTGTTCTAAATCCAAAAGCTCAAACACACGCCAAAATCAATCTATCATAATCAATTTACTACCCGTTAATAATTTTCCAAAAGTCAACATTATAACTTATTTACAAGTTCTAATAATAATATACTATAAAAAATGAAAATAACAATTTAGGGTATAAATTATTAAAATGATCGTTTAGTCCTTCAAATTTCATAAATAACAGTTTAGTCCTCCTAATTTCATAAATGACAATTTAGTCCTCCAAATTTCATAAATGACAATTTAGTCTTATGAATTTCATAAATGACAGTTTAGATTTATAAATTTCAGAAGTAACGATTTAGTCCTTCAGATTTTAAAATTAAACAACTAAAATTTCAATAATATCTCCATTAACTCAAATAAATTATTTAATCTAAATTTAATGGGTTTAAAAGTCCAAAATATCATTATTTATAAATTGATTATATAGAAAATTCATTATAAAATCTCATATCAACTAAATAACAAAAATAAACTGATTAAAATTAACTATTAGTTATCATCTATATTCTTATAGTCATATACTGATAAAACTCAAACTTGCCCAAAATTCTAATCTTAAAATATTCTCTAATCAGTAAAAAATTAATATCATAAGAAAGAGAAAATTATTTAGAAAATATTTTATAAAATAATTTTATAATTAAAAGAGATTTTGAGTACCTTATTAACCCCCGAAGAATAAAAAATAATTCTATCAGAGCCTTACCCGTCACCTTACTGCATGACGCTTCACGCAGTTTTACTGCGTGAAGTGTGTGAGGAGAGGAGGTATTTATAATACATCCTCCTGCCTCCTTTCTATATTTTTTAATTTATTTTATTTAATTAATAATGGTATGGCGTGGCTTATAAAAATAATATCATTATTCAATATTGGGGGGCGCTTCCTACATTTTTTGTTAAAATAATATTTTAATAATATATTATATTATATTAATATTATATTATAAAAATAATTTTAATTATTTAATTATTTTTTTAGTCTTAAAAATTACCTACTAAAAATGATAATTATCTCCAAATTATAATTATATTCTAAAAAAATAAAAATAAAAATAAGGATGTTACACCTATGCCACCTAAAAACGATACCACATCATAGACGTTAGAACGAGTGTGATATATTATAAAGAAGGGCCGCTGCACCTTGATTTTTGTGAACCAAGCAAAGTTTTTTGGGGCAAAAATTTCATGTAACATGGAACAATAATGATTAACCTCTTGAGCTGTCACACTTCAAAAGCTACATTAGCTTAATGATAAGGACCAATGTTCGTATCATAGTGGGTAACTGGTGTAAGGTACAAAGAGATTATGTAGGTGTTATTTGGGACAATATCAAAGTTAGGCATATATGCGTACTAATTACTTGCTAGGTACTTGTAAAATATGTTAGTTTGAATTGTGTGCTTTGCAATCTGCATATCATGTAGACGGAGATTACATCAGGGAATTTATTGTTAAGAAGGTTGGCAATCCATTATGCACATTCCACCATACACTGACAAAGGTGTATTTGTAGAATCTTGAAGAGGTTAATGAGACAGTCGTTCTTTTGGATTTTTGGTCTACCATCAAACTGGATGATTAGAGAAATTTTGTTATTTCACGTCGCGACCTAACATTCCATGTAATTTTTATTCGTAATTCATAAGACTTGCATGTATATATTTAATATTAACTAGAGTGATGTTTCTTTTGTAGGAATTAAGTCGGGTGACTAGAAGGAGGGCGAAGAACAATAAGTATTCCTATAAGGGAGGGCGAAAGGGGTATGCACGAATTGCTGAAAAGTTGGCTGCTGAGAGTGTGGACGGTAGTAGACCTCCCCGGTATGAACTTTGGTCAATGGCAAGGAGAAATAAAAATAGCTCTTATGATGATCCTCAGGTGAAAGAAGTTATCGATAAAATGGTAAGTATTAATATTTATCCCCAATTCATGGAAGTAATGTTTTCAATTAACTATCAATATTAACATTATTGTTAAATGCATAACAAGCCATGTCTAAGGAAGTTACAACACAGAGGGGCTACCTTTCTGCTGATGTGGAGTGTTTTGCTGATAGCCCTGGACATCATATAGTTGTAATGGGCCACATATTCAATTGCCCAAAGGATAACATGCTTCATAACGAGTTTATCCCTCCTAAATATATGAAGATACAAATCAACACCAACACCGACCCTAGCTACCCTCTCCATGTGCCCACCAAAGACACAGATACAGTAGGAAGAGTTACAAGTAGCTTTATTACGTGGCATGGCTATCTACTTAGAGTATGGAAGCCCCTTCTCAACATAAGTTAGCTGCTCAAAAAAAGTTGCCTACCAATAAGTCCAATACCCCCAATCAGTTTAAGCACCCAATTAGTTCAAGCCCCCCATTGATTAGTCCAAACCCCCTAAATAGTCCAAGCTCCCATCCAAGACCCCCAATCAGTCTAACCCTCCCACTTCCAATATCCCTACTCAATCTAAGAAGAAGAAGCATCACACCCCCAATAATCAATCCGATAAGAAGTCTTCCTCACAAAATAAGTCCATTGGTCAATATGTCCGGAATACCCTCTGGAGTTTGCTGGCAAGATCTTGGCTTCAGACCCGTTTACACATATCAAATTTGAGTAAGAGGTCTTTGACTAAGAAGACCAAGAGGATGTTATAAGCTAAGAGCTTGTTTTTTAGGTGCCAAATAATGACATGGCAAGTTCAAGCTCTGTCAACTTCTTTATGAGGTATTTTTTCAATTATGATTGAATAGTTGGTTGCTTAAAATTTTAATTACATTTTGATATGTTGGTTTTGACATTTCCGGCACCTATACCATAATTACATTGTCCCTTCCGGCCTCCAGTACAAGATCAAGTTCATTTGCCCTAACCAAATCAATAACTAAGGTGATGGCATAAAGGAATATCTTAAGCAATAGCACACGAGGTTTCTGGGGGATAAATTCATCAGGAGGGCGTCAAACAAAAGGGACACTTACTTCTTTGCGCCTTACAATTAAGGGTGGGAACATCATTAGCTCTGCGTAAATTAGTTTTTATTTATTTTGTAATTGTCCTAGCGGTGTGATCTATTATTGTACTTAGGAAGCACTAGATGCTCCTAGTAGTAAATCCAATTCACAAAAAGATTTGGTTTTATGACTCTATGGGCGGGGATCCGGATAGGAGAACATACATGCAGAAGACATTCAACCAGTAAGTTATTCATTCATCATCTCTTATAATTTGGTTCAGCTTGCATGTTTTTATATATATAATTTTTATTGTATCTTCTCAGAGTGGTGTATAGGTACCACATGGAAAATGGTTTCGAGTTTCGACTGCAACAATTGTAACCTTACTGATGGCTACTTCAAATATGTCTTCCAATGGCAGCGTTCGAAGGTATATATATTATTCATCAATGACTATAATATTAAATTGAAGCATATGTATAAGTTATATATCTAACTGACTGACAAATTTTTCTTCTCATTTCTTTATAGTGCCTAAAGCAACTGGACATGAGCAGTAATTGTGGGTATTGCATGATGCAATACATGAAGGACATAATCACGTATGGTCTTGAAAATATTGATACAAATAAGGTATATTATTTGCCCAATTTATTCATATATACCATCGGTCAGCTATATATTATAATATCTAACTTCCATCTTCACATAGTATTTTAATACCTCCTGCACGATGTTTACCAACTGACAAATAGAAGAAGTAGATGAAGAGTTGATGGCATTTGTGCAATGTCAGTTAGAGCGTAAATAATACATAGTATGACTGTAAATTTATAGATATTGATTATTTGTTTAATTTATTTTAATTTTTTGGTTTTAATAATGTATACATGTACATGAATGACTATAAATATATTATGATTTGTTGTATTGTTCAGTAAATGAATGAAAATGTAAATAAATATTATGATTCGTTTTGTAAATGTATATGCAGAAGGATCTCAAAAGCAAAATCCTCCAGCCCCCCCTTTTTTAAAAAAATTAGCTTCTATAAATCATAGTTGCTACCTAACAACCGTTATTTATGTCAACTATATATAATGGTTGTTTGGAAAAAATTGTTATATATGTTAGTAGATATACAACGATTGTTAAATTGAAACCGTTATGTATTATGTAGGCATTACTATATATTATAACGGTTATTTACGTATGCCCGTTAATTATTATCACCCCAATAGGCATATCATGACCTCACTGAACCTCAATACATAATGTATGTTATATTATAACCGTTATAATATGTTCTAGATAAATAACAATTTGGAACCGTAATGTATCTATGCAGAGCTTTTACGCATATATGACGGTTCGGAATCGTTATGTTTGGCAGTTAACAACTATCATATATCACGATTTCTATAGTAGTGTATTTATATTGTATAGAGCAAAATCAATTAGAATAAGTGAGATCTAATTAGCACTACATCTTTTGGTTAACCTATCAGGGTGATAATCAACTAAGGAGTGTAATTCAAAGAATGTTATGTAGTAATAATTGTCAAGTCATAGCAAAAGAGTGGGATTGAAATATATTTAAGGAATCAAGTTGACTAGTTGCTTATTGCGGGTAATACCTGAAGGATAGCATTATGTAATTTCAGCTTCACAACAGGTTCTATGCAAATGTAGTCATACGGAGACATTTCCCTATGACTAAAAGCTATGATTTCTCATAACATAATGTAAAAGGAAATGCATGATTATTTGGATACATAAAAGCTGTAATAAATTAATGTACATTTTTAATGTGTTTCATGGACTAGATACAACTTTTGACCATCTATAATCAAGTTGGCATCATTGATTTTACCAGTATCCTCTGATAGAATAATAGAGCAATCACTAGAAACACCTAGCTGTTTTGCTGCTGTTTTGATGAGATCTTCAATGGTGTGTGGAACCCATAGTACAATCCCATGTCTTCTATGTTCTTTTGGATCCCATGGGTGGAAAGGAAAGACAGTACATTTCTTAGGATGAAATTTATCTGTAAACAAAAAATGAAATATCAACTTTCAAGTTACTACGGCAATGGTCAAGATAAATCAATGATTAGTAGAATTGTTACTTTTATTTGTTAGCTCTATATATTTGAAAACAAAAAAAAATCCTAAATCTTATATTCTTCTAATGGGGCAAATTTTAAATAACAACAATAGAGTATTGTCAAAACCTGTAAGTTCTAAGGAAAGATGAGGGAATTTTGACAACTGAGCAGACTTTGCATCTTCCAATAGCTTAATTAAATTGTTATTTCCACACATCTTGGCTTCATCAAGTGGGGTATTTCCCCATCTGTAGAGAGAGATAAGTTTAATCCCAAGATTGAAGATGTGAATCCCAGTAAAGTAGTGCCAGTAGAATGAAAAAGTTTGCGTTTACAACAACAAAAAGGAAACAAGGGAAATTAAAAGCTGAAAAACTAGGTGAATTTATTGATGTTAACATTGCAGAGATGACTGGATACGTTTAAAACATAAAATATTTAGTTTTTAGAAAGTTATTTTTAACATCATACAGAAGATAAAAAAAATATCATCAAGGCATATTCATATGTGCTAAAAAAATTCAAATGTCATTTACAATTAGAAGGGTTTTAATTTTGTTGGTAGACATATGAATTTTAGTACTTGTGGGGTGTAAATGATACATTATCTAAGGGCATAGATGTTAATAAAATAACTGCAATCATTGTTATGCCAAGTTCTCTACGTGTTAACACATATTATGTCAGCATGAAAATACAAAAATGAGTAATCTTACCTATCTTGGATAAAAACGCTAGCTCCAGCTTCTATCAAAAACTTTGCCATTAAGAATAAACCCTCAGCTGTAGCCACATGAAGAGGGCTTCGGTAATCATAGTCTTTCGTGTTAGGATCTATGCCATTAGCTAATAGCCTTTTAAGATATTCTGAATCTCCCCTTACAATAGCATTACATAGAATACTACCGGCATCCTCTATGTCCATAGAAGCCCCTTGTCCAACAAGTAAAGAAGCAACTTGATCATGTCCATTCTTTACAGCTTCAAATAAGGGTGTGTTCCCAAAGTTATCTATACAATTCACCGAAATAGTTATTTGCACAATGTTAGAAACCAATTTTAATTTGTTGAGTACATAAATTAAAAATTATTTTTTTGATACTTAAGACTTACCTCTCTTATCAATTTCTACACCTTCTTGGATAAGGAAAAGGGTAATTTCTTCATATCCTCTAGATGCTGCAAGATGCTATGAGAAAATAATTTCATATTAAGTATTTTCATATGAATAGTTATATTTCAAGTGATAAAGAACATGATAATTATCAAAGATAACTTTTGTACCATTTGATGGGTACTTAAGTAGAATAAGAAACCTAATTCCAAAAGCTATCTATTAAGGTGAAACTCTATAGAAAGCGTTACACTCTATGCCCTTGACTCTGATACCAATTGATGAGTACTTAAGTAAAATGAGAAACCAACCCAAAATGTTAGCTATCAAGATGAGATTCAGTATCTTAAGCTTCATCAATTGGCCCACATGGAAAACCCATGTCCTGGTGGCTACACTACACGGTATTGGGTCTGATACCGATTTTTTTATAACAATTGGTGATTACTTATGTGATATAATATCGATCTCTGATATCAATTGACGATTACTTATGTGGTCCAATACCAACCTTTAATACTAATTGATAGGCATTTATGTGTAATGGAAACTATACCTAAAATACTAGATCTATTAAATGACACCATGTAACTTTGACTTCCTGTTGGCCACTCTTTACCTTAGGATCTGATACCAATATATGGATACTTATGTGGTCTTATACCAATATTTGATACCAATTGATGGGTACTTAAGTGAAAAGGGGAATCTAACCCAAAAGGTTAGCCATCAAGATGAAACTCGGTAGCTACACTTCACAACCCATGGAAAGTTGATGTCCTATGGCTATACTCCACAGCCCTGGGTTTAATACCAATATCTGATACCAACTGATGGGTACTTATATGGGATAGAAACCCTAATTAAAAATCTAGATACATTAATCAGCCCCGATGAAAAGCTATCTTCCTAGTGGCTATACTCATAGGCCTTAGCTCTGATACTAAGAGATTGGCCTTGTCACCGACACTAATCTCTCATGCTAATAGACGGTACTTATATTGGATGGAACTCTATCTAGATCCATTCAGATGGTTTAGAAATCCTAAGAAGTGTCAAGCTACTTACTAATGGGGACCGTCCATCATAATCTGTCTTGTTTGGATCAGCTCCAGCTCGAATAAATCCTTTGAGATGATTTAGATCCCCATTGAAAGCTGCATTATTGACCTTTAAAGCAAGTTCAGCTTCTTGCTTTCCAATATGGAATGTGATTTCTGACTCCAATTGCTTACCTCGACTAGAGTCTTTTCCCTGAAAATTATGTAATATATAGTCGTTCATTATGGTGACCAACAAAAGTCTATTTTGTAGATGTAAATTAATACTTCCATTGGAGAGTTGATTAGAATGTAAAACATTTTCAAATTATTTTATAACTATTCTACTTGCCAATTTCGATCCAACATAGGAGAAATATATAGAGATGTCAAGTATTTAGCTATTTATTTACCTCTAGAAGGTTGTTCAGTACTTTCCTCCCATCATAAAAGTATATATCAAGGATATCCGTAAATGATTGTTTATCAAGCCGCAGAAGCCTACACAGTTCACACACTCTAACAGTATATGGTTGAGGAATGTTACATAGAATAGATATATGCCCAAATGAATTGTTCTGCTCTAAAAGTGAAACAGTCTCTTCAGGTCCATTTTCACTAGGGCCTACTTCCTCCTGTATCCAAAATAAGTTCACGTATTCAGCACAAACATATGCTTCTTTTTTTTGTCATCACACAAATATATATCTTTTTTGTTTAAATGTTTGAAAAATGCTTATTGCTTTTCACAAAAGGACATGGCACGTAGACAAGCAAAAAAGAAAATAAAAAAAAATTTAGTGCAGACAAATATGTTGCATAACAAAGTAGGTGTACCAACCATCGTTTGAAATAATTACTTAGAAGCTCTAACTAACTATGAAAATGAACAAAAAAAATTATTAAAAAAGAAATACAACTACGCTTTGAAAGTAGAAATTATACCAGCACACCATGACAAATAAAGTATAGTTGATCTACAACATTTCCTTGTTCAAATATTACTTCTCCCGGGAGAAAGAATTCCTCATGGAGCCTCATAACCTGAAAAACCAAAGGTACAAAAGTTCTAAATTTACAAATTTTCTTATTCATTTATATGCAACATGTAACACCTCACCCGAAAGAGCTTTAAAAAATTCTTATGCATTTTCATTTGTAGCATATCAGTTCCATAAAGGAAAAGACAGTTTGCACACTAATGATAACCGTTTTGTGCCAACATGTACGAAAAAATTTTAAGAAACAAGGGAAAAAATACTTACGATCTGATTGATAAATTCTAAAGAGCAACCCTTAAAGAGAGGGACCTTCTCGATGTATGGCAAATATAACTCTTGAGATATCTACAAAATAGAACAAATTATATTGAAACCAAATCTAGTACCCCAACATTTTAAATATAAACACTAAGAATATGGATTCTAGATTATGTAATCAAACTCATTGCATAAAGACATTGTTAGCCAAGTTGCATTTCTTGCATACATTATTTCTACACTCCACGGCCTTGGGTCTAATATCAATTGATGATTACTTATGTGGTTTGATACTGATCTCTGATATCAATTGATGGGCATTTATGTTTGATAGAAACCCTACCTAAAATGCTAGATCCATTTATGGGCCCCTACAAAGTTAACTTCCTAGTGGCTACACTCGGCCTGGGCTTTGATACCAATAGATGGATATTTGTGTGGTATGATACCTTTATTTGATACCAATTGATGATACCAATTGATAGTTACTAAAGTGAAATGGGAGCTTGAAATTTTTACAACAATGTCTAGAAGAAATACAGATCCTATGTGCAATTGTGAAAGTTTCAAGCTCATATTTCATATATTGGGAGACCTAATAAATTCTTGGTTTTATGAACCAAAAATAGATAATCAAACAAAATATAAAGAGACATCTCAAGCAAAACCAAAAATAAACAAATAAGACCTAAACTAACTGTAGAAAAAACCATCAAAAAGCATAACAGAGGAACAAGAGATATATCATTTTAAAATGATTTTAGCAAGACCATATTCATTTTCATAATACCTTGGATCGAACTGAGATGGGGAGATCTTGAATGGCAGCTGGCTCAGTGTAGCTACTTTCATATTGTAAGCGCATATGGCTTTTTAATTGTTCACGAATATCCCTTCCGAGTTTATTTCTATTCATATATTTCAAAAGATCCGTCATTCTATCCCTAAACTTTTCTGTTTTTGATCCTTTAACTATTAAAGCTGTCATGTTACCAATTAAATAAGCACCAAGAACCATATCAAATGAAGCATATATCATTACGAATATCATCTCCCTCATATTTACCGCATGTATGTCTCCATAGCCTGTGCAGGACAAAAATATATTATAAAGATAAATTCTTAATTAATTATGAAACTTTCAAAATAAAAAAAATATAATTGCACCCAATTTGGAAAGTCTAAAAGAGATTTTATGTATTGAAGCCCATAGCCAACTATTAGCAACTTACCAACAGTGGCCATTGTAACAATAGCGAAATATAAAGATGTTGTGTAACGCTTCCAAAGATCAATGTCTCTGAAATTCATATAACTATAGTCACCTAGCTTCAAACTTCCTATCCATGTGTAACCCTCTTGAGATGATGGTAGCGTAGTAGCCAAGTAGTAGAAGACGCAGGCAGCTGTATGCGTGCAGTAGAGTTCAACTACTAGAAGTTTCACAATCCTAGTAAACATGTAATTGATACGTATGTCCTTTTCCATCCTCTGAAAAAATTCATTCACTTTTCGCACTCGATATAATCTTATCCAGAGAAGATACCTTACACCCTCTCTTCTTCCACTAGCCTGGATGTAAAAACAAAATAATCAATTAATTTAAATAGATCATGTCGATAGGAGTGAGATTCAAACCACTGTTGACTTTGATATAAGTATTTGATAACAATGTCTGATACCAGTATCTAATATCAATATCTAATAACAATGCATGATATCAATATCTAATACCAGTGTTTGATACCATTATCACAACATGTAGATGATTGAAACAAATTGGGGTAGAAAACGTTAGTAGTCAAAAAATTTTGTTCATGAATTAGAACCTTATAGATGATGTCCCAAGGCATACATCCCAGAAGATCAAAGATAAAGCTAGATTTTAGATATCTGCAAGAACAAAGAATATAACCGGTAAATTGTCATAGTAACTAAGGACTTCATCCTTAAGTGTGAATTAAATTGTTGCATAATAATTAGCAATAAAATTAGTAATCACTCACCGTAGAGCTATAGAGGATGGCTTGTAAATCATACGATATGTCTGACTATCCCTATAAGCAAGGAAGAACTGCACAACAATGTCTACAAGAAACGCAACTTGACCAATTATATCCAATATAAAGAGATCCTTGTCTAGCCCACGAAAAAATCCAAACTCCATTGGGGTGAAGAAGGATGAGTATATTGCCCACAGCAATATGAATTTTGTCCATGCTCGATACCACCTGCCGTGTCCGCCAATCCAATATCAGTTTATAACCATATAACTTTGCATTTGTTTCAAACCATGCATTCATACTACAAACTTTGAAAGCACTAAAAGCATTAATATTTCTCTACGGTGGCCAGAAATAAATCCTCCATAAGATATCACATATAGAACAATAAGTAATAAGTACTGTTTATTTTTCTTTTATTCTTTTTGGTCTTTATAAAGAAACGAAAATTTCAAAATATGTTTGGTGGGGAAGCATATGTTTCTTTCGCAAAAAATCTAGTGCAGCTTTTTATTTCTTTCGCAAAAAAAAAAAAAAAAAACAGAGAGAGAGATAAACTATTAAGACTTCCAGGATTTCAGAATTCACCATTCAGACTGTCCAGATGTCGGACCCCTTGATCTTTAACTACCAGAAAGGTCCCGCCCTACAGAGCGAAACTCTACTTTAATTCCAGGTCTCGTGTGATGTCTCCCATCTACATAACGGCACAGCCTTGTTTTCCCTACTTGTATTTATTGCACCACCCAGTGCAGCTTCTTATTTCTGTATTTTTTTCACCCTGTTTATCAGTCAAAATCTAGTGCAAACCTATCTGATATTTGTATTTTTACACTCATGCACGTACATTGCTTACCCACCCATTTATCCCCATGTTTCATTCCAACTTCACTTTTTGCCAAAATTTTCATGCATTTTTAAAATAAAAGAAAAGGACTTGATAAAAGTTGGTTACTTCTTATCATCAACCTTAAAATATCTCAGCCGTCGGTCGATCTTAGGAAAAAATAGTCAAAGATTCAACCAGATGCTTTGTGGGACCAAATGTCCCCACAAAATGGGTACGTGGAAGGAGATGGATGGAGTGACGTGTGCCACTCCCTCCGTTTGAAAGTTTGTTGCCGCTATTTTCACCAAATAGACAAATCCCCTCCGGTACTCTCGGAGTATGAATGGATTATGGAGATTGGAGGCTTTTTTTTCTAAAAAATAAAAATAGAGAAACAACGCCTGTATTTTTAATTTTTACGGTTTGGATTTAGTAAAAAAATTAACCGAAAATATATGCACATAAATTATAGAAAGAGATGGAGAGAGAGAAGGGAAACCTGTTCTTCTCCGGATGAATGATGAAATCTTTGGAGAAGCCTCTGATGCCGTCAAGGACGTAGCTACTGAGTTTCCTCCGGTTGAGTTCCTTCAACTCATCCTCGATCAATTGGAATCGGCTTCCTCTCGACGATTTCAACCTGTCTCTCAGGTCCTGAACTTCGTATTCCCGGTCATCGGAAGAAGAAGACGACGACGATCTCGAAGGCGAGAACATTCGCTTTCTTTTCTCCTCTCTTTCGTCCCTCACCGCCTCCTCTGTAACCCTATCCCCAGCCATTTCTAAACTCTAATGAATTAACCTGTCTGCTTCAATGTAAACCAGATGATCGAAACTCTATCGATTGATCGATTGATCTTCAGATGAATGCGATAAGGACGCTCTACGGAAGAAACATGAGGGAAAAGGTGAATGCAAATTGTAAGGTCCCTGTTGATAGTAACAGGAAACTTTGAAATAAATGATTGAAAGAAACAGAGAGGTGAAAGAGAAGCAGGGGAGTCTCCACAAGATACCTTTGCAGGGTCACGAGCATTTGGGAGGGAGAAGAGTGGTGTGTGAAGATCTGGATCACGAGATAACAAAGCGACGTCGTGATCAGAAAATTGAGGTTCTGATTGAAGGATCAAATAATATTTGATTGGACTGTTATTGACTGTAAGATTTGGATTTTGGCGTCTACACTGCACAGATTTGGCAAGAGAGGCTCCTTTTATACTCGCGACCCGACTGTCATCAGAGACCCGTTTCTTATCACCTCCTTCCTTCCGAACTTTCTCAAAGCACACAAGATTCACAAAACTTGAGAAGTTACCCGCTTCTCTCTCCTAATATTATATATACTACCTCACAACAACTATTTATATACATCAAACTCAAAAGTTAAAATTAATTAAAATTAATAAATATATTATAAATGTAATTATTTTCTCAAATATACCCTTATTTTTAAGAATAGTAAATGAGAGAAGATGAGTAGCAATGCATGTGTGATAATTTATATAAATGTGTGTATCTAATGGCGTAAAATGGAAAAAATAATTTCAATTTTCATATACCAAAAAAATGTTGCTTATTTTAAAAAAGTAGTAAGCAATATGATACGTAAAAAAATCAATAAATTTATTGATCAATTTAAAAAAAGTATTATTAGGTTGTTTGAAGATAATTTTAATTTATAATTGTTTTTGGCATTGCGTAGCACTTTAAATTGGTGAAAAGTCGAACCTCTAATATTATTTTTTATAAGAATTCAGCACTTTAATCTTATTTGTAATACTTCTAATATTTTGATCTTATTTGTAGGGAATATAGTAATTTAGAATAAAAATAAGATTAAGTTATTGGATATATATATATATATATATATATATATATATATATATATATATATATATATATAATAGTATTGGGGGTGCTGGATGCACCAAGAAAATAGTATCATAATACTAGATGCATCATAAAAAAGATTAAAGTGTTGAATACCACTGGAAAATAATATTAAGGGACATATACTATTTCACCCATTAAATATAATAATTTTAATTATTAAAATCATCACACATTTTTTACCTGAAATAATTACACCGTTAAAACTAATAAATATTAAATATTAAATTATTAATGAGTCTATGGTATAATTAATAATTGTAGTCTTATTTGTACAGGTAGATGATAATGACGGAGATAAATTTTTTTTAAACACTTAATCGCTACGTGTAGTTAACAGTATAGCTGAATTTCAATTCATTTAAGCCTCGCAATTACATCCCAGACTACCGAACACATCCGAGACTAAGGTTGGACATATCTGGTTAAGAATAACAAAACCTATCAACACCAACATTTATTAACGTCAAGAAGATAAGAACCTGCACATATTATTTGAATGATGATTCTTAGGATTTAAATTTGTAAATATCACTACGCATTCTTTTCTTTTTCTATTTTATTTCCTTTCAGAACGTTTTCTGATCGTTGATAAATAATTAAAAATTAATCGTTTTGAATGAAGGGAAAATTTAAAGATTGATGTCCTTATCCATTTTCAAAATCGTTTGACTCTGATAATTAAATTTGATACATATGTATAATGGTGGCATTTGGTAATTGAGATTGACTGATTTGCTGCGTGTGAGAGAGAGGGAGAGTTATTTAATTAATGACTTAAAATTCAAGATGACGAGCCGTGAAAGATAGCAAGCAAACAGCTCATAAAACGTGAGCGTGTGACACGCCCGCATGGTTGGATACTTGGATTAGGACAAAAACATTTCAGAGAAGAACAAGAAAACGAATTATTCTATTATATACGAATACTCTTTTTTGAAGGGAAAAAAATATCTTGCAAAAAATTTTAAAAAAACAAAGAGAATCAAATTGAGTATTTCAATCTGTAATAAAGTTAATACACTGGTACACACATGTATCCTACCTCCTCCGCACCCTAATATAAAAAGCTACTTGAGAATTAGATATAATTCTAATTATAAAATATCTGTCTATTTTATATCTCATATTTATTTTTTTTTTAAATTATCCTTATTCATTACATGTATTACTTAAAAGAGTTTGTATCAATTGGTAGTTTAATTCTAAATGATTTAAAAAGGTGATTTATACACCAGCACGTATTTTTAATAAATAATTAATTCTTAATTTATTTAAATTAGTTAAGTAAATTTTATATTAAAAAGGAAGGGGTGTTATTAAAATTTTATGCCTTATGAGAATTTGACTTCTTCTTTTTATTTTCGGACAAAGAGAATTTAAATTCCTTATCTTCGCTTGCACCCATACCTATGTTTAATGACTTAATCTATGGGTTAGGGTCAAATAACACGTTGCTTGATAAATTTTTTAATCAAATTAAAAAAATGATTTCTCAATTAAAAATACAATAGCTATTGATAACAGTTAATTACAAGACAAAGCAAGAATAATATACACACTAGTTTGATTAGAGAGCAATGCTTTAAAACATAGGGAAAATAGCAATTAGCTCTAACATTCAATTCATTAATAGTGAGATAAAAAAGATTTGCTAAAATATTCATTTTTTGTGTCGATATAGACAGTTTTAAATATGAATTGTTAACAAGTTATTGGTGAAGATAGTAAGGAACCTCATTTCCATAAGGGAATAAAACACAAATTCAAATTTTAAAAAGTGCACTTGTTAAAATATATGAGTAGCCCTTATCCTTTAAGCTTTGAGGGGAAACACATCTGATCTATTAAAAAAATATAAATTTGCCAATCCTAAATTACTAGGATTGGCATATGGGAATCAAACAACTGATTTGCAACTAACTAACTAAAAATCTGATTTCTAAAACTATTTGAACTAACATTTGTTATTTATATTTATCTTTTTCAGCAAAATTTTTAGGACACAACTGTCATTGAATTCTCCTTAAATCTACAAGTTTAAGTGGCTAAGCTTTTTTCTTTCAAATAAATAAACATCATTTTTAAGTTTTGATCTTGACTTGTAACTCCGAACAATACATGTACTTTATAACTTCAATAAAGGACTAATTATTTTACTTGGAGCTGTGTGTCAGTATTTTAAAATATTTTTTCATTAGCATTCGATATTTTAAGATATTTTTCTGTGCATTCAGTATCTTAAAATATTTTTCAGTAAAGTACTATTGGTAAAATATTTTATAGTGTTAAAATTATTAAAAATTATTTTAAAAAAATGAGTGCTACTAAAAAAATGTTTTAAAATGTGAGGCACAGCTTGACTGAATTATTTTTGTCATTCATTAGTGGGGAATATATAAGTAGTAGTAACTGCTGTGATACGTATGACAACAGCTCCTAGTTAACTCGCATTATATTTAATTATTTATGAATTTGAATGAGATGGAGCATTTTTTTGCCCCTTCGCCATAAAGATATGGGGCATATAATAATACTAGGTAGTGATATTTTTTTTTTTAATCACAGCTGTCATTAGACATCTGTTTTAATGTCGATTATACTGCTGGCTTTTGGTATCGCATAAAATACTCATCTAACGACAGACAATGTTCCTTTAATTAAATGGTATTTTGACATATAATTAATTAACGGATGAATCGACCATCACCATCAGCCGGATCCATGCAGATTTGTATTGAATAATGGTGAGCATGGAAAGTGGAGGACCTTCGTCACCGAACAAGGACAGGGTTTATTCAAATCTGTTGGGGGTAGAGCCGAAGAGGCACTTTCTTTCTTTCTTTATTTTTCTCCTAACTGACGGTACCGCAGTAAGATAATTAATAACAAATAAGCAGCTTGTAATATTAAGTTTTAGTGTATGAAATAAAAATAAAAATAATTATGACTCTTTAGTGATTACGGTTTTTTTTTAATGTTCCAAAAAAAAGATATTACGTAGTATCATTTTAAATTTTTTATCATCAAAAGCTTCAATTAAAACGACACTTATTACTGATACAATTACCTCTGTTTATAATTTTTCCCCGTTCACACTTTTTGCCGACATTAATTATTATTAACTAATACAATTACCTCTGTTTCAAAACATGAGCTGTTTTAATATATATTTTTTTTCAAAAAAAAATCTATGTTGAAATATCAATGATTTTTTTTAGCATCTAGTGTTAAATTGCTAATACAAAATTACATAAGCGTTTGTTAGAATTTTTTGTACTATATAAATATTTTTTGTTAATATATAAGTAGAAACATTGTCTATTTATCTCATGATTAATCTATCAATATAACCTCTGTTGCTTCATATAACTAAATTACATACATAGAAAATGTAGTTCAGATTAATTATTTAAAGACATTAAATATGTAAAAAATATATCTTATTTTCACAAAACACCCTTATTTGTGGAGATGGTAAGTGAGGGGACAATAAGTAAAACAGATGTGAGAAAGAATGAATGAAGAAAAGATTTAATAGAGATATACAATTAATTATGAGTACAGATGAACAAATAGTATAAAATAATGTTTAAAATCTAAAGTATAGTTTGTATAAAGGTCCAAGTTAAACCCATTTAAAAAAATGAAGTTTATAATAAGGATGAGAGGGGATATAAGGTTAACACAATACTAATCCTCTATTTGGTATCATGACAAAATTTTTATGAATTGGATTTAAGAAAAATGAAAAAGTGTTGTTATAAAATTTTAATATAAAGAAGATATACGATAAAAGTGTAAGAAAAATTAATTAAAAATTTTATACCTCACTTCTCTCTCTTTTTTTTAATTCAACTCAAAAAATTTTTTCCTCTTCCCACTTTTTCTTCCCTCCCCTCATACCAAACAAACCCTAAGGTTGTGTTTGACTTAATGGAGGGGAGGGGAAGGGAATGATTGAGAGGGATTTTCTTTTATCTTATTTGGATTGACAAAAATAGAGGGGGGAAGAATTTTATATATTACCATGTTTAATATAGAAGGGGAGGGGAGGGGAAATATTTTTATATAGACAACTTTGCCCTTATTTCATTTAACTTGTATCTTTCTAACATATTTAACAAAATATAATTATAAATGGCATTTAATACATAAAATTATAGTTTTATAATTATAAAAATTAAATAAATATAATTATAAATAGAATTTACTACATAAAATTATAATTTTGTAATTAAATAATGAGAAGGGTATTGTGATAATATTTTAAAATAGCATGGACATATTAGTCAATATAAACCCAAACATTAATCTTTCTCTCCAAATTTTCCCAATTTTGGAGGGGAGGGGAGGGAGAATTTTAGAAAATTTTCCCATTTTCTAAAAATTTTAGCTATCTAAATAAGGGAAGGGGAGGAGAGGGAGGATTTTAGAAAATTTTCCCCTTTCCTAAAAATTTTTGCTATCTAAATAAGGGGAGGGAAGTAAAATCCCCTCATTTCCATCTCTCCCCTCCCCTCCCCTCCCCTCATACCAAATAGATCCTAAGGCCCTGTTTGATATGAAGCACTAGGGGTAGGGACTGGGATTGGATCAGGGATTAGGCTAGAATATATCGTTTGGTATGAGGGACTACAGATAACCAGAAATTGGGAGTACCACGAAAGTGGGATTGCTGCAAAGCCACTTCCACCCTAGTGTTGCATTTTCAATCCTGAGATTGCATATATCAGAGACAAAAATATCATTGTTTATAATATTTTTTAGGCAGAAATGCCCTTTATCAATTTTAACCTGAATCCCGGGACTTTATTTTTTGTTATTTTTTAATAATAAAAATATTTTAGTCTTTTCATAATTTATGGAAGATTATAAAATAAAATTAATTTAAGTATTTTATCTAAATATCACCGCATACCAAATATAATTTTAATCTCACAGTCTCAGTCTCAATACCAGTCACAATCCCAATACTAGTCACAATCACAATCCATCAAAATCCAATGCCGTGTACCAAACTGGGCCTAAGAGTCCAGAAGCTTCCAGTGTAATTTGAAAAAAAAACCAAAGAAATAAACACATGCACTAAACCATAAATGGTAAAGTCTTGACACTTCCTTCACCATTTGTTAGTATTTTCTCACATGTCCTTCTTATAAGGAACAACTATAAAAATCACGTGTTTCAAGATGTTAGTTAAAAATAATAAATACGTAATTTTTATACCTTTTTTTCAACTATACCTTTGTTTAAAAACAATAGGGAAGCCTTGTGGAAATACAAATATGGTGATGAAGCTATGCCTATAGTTGAAAAGAAGCAAAATTCATCCCTCAATTGGAGAGGTATTTATGTTGTATGGGATAGTTTTCATAGAGGAATTGGAGTTAAAGTGGGAAATGGAAGACAAGCCTTTTTCTGGTTTGAAACCTCGTCTGAGATCAATAATCCTTTGATTACACTTATTCCGAGATTTGAAGCTTTTGCATATCGCAAGGAGAAAGTTCTGGATTATGCCACCCTTTGGGGGGATGGGATAGAGATCGAATTGGGAGATGGTTCCATCCGTATGTTGTTGATCAAATTCTGTGTATCCACCTACCCTGTGAAGAGAGAGGAGAGCATAAATACTTTTAGAAACCATCCTTGGATGGTTGTTTTTCTGTTAGTTCTACATATTACTTCCTTTTTATAGGTAGCCATAGAGTAGATGGTTCCATATGGAGAGCATTGTGGAAGTAGTTAGTCCCAGAGAAAAGTAAATCCTTCATGTGGCTATTTACTCATGGAAGAGCCCACACGGTGCAGCTCAGAGTTAGAAGAGGCATTGCAGAAGCGGCCAGACGTCTATTAAGGTGCCTACAATAAGAGGATTCAATGCACTTACTTAGAGATTGTCAAACACGAGAGACAGATGAGTTTCTGTCGTCACACCCTCCTTATGGGAGTAATTCTTCTCCTTGCAAGGGGAGGAGTGAGTATGATGGAACCTAAAACACGAGGCAGGCAAAGATCTCACTAGGAGGCTCAGCTGGTCAACACTATTTGGATATATCTGTTAGGATATTTGGGTCTCCAAATGTCAACATCTCTTTAAGGGAAGAAGTATGAGAATGAAACCCCAAGAAACGGATAGCTTCTATCATGCATGTGTGAAGCAGGAGTTAATCTATAAGTGCAGTTTCTATCAGGGAAGCGGTTAATGCAACAAAATATGCAGGATCTAAATGAAGCTTATATGAGACTTGAAGTAGATGGCTCGGTATTGAGTGATAGTAGAAGTGGTTGCGGAGGAGTCCTAATGGACCACCAAATAGGATGAGTTTTGGGCTTCAGCAATAAACTTAGAGTAGTTCTACCGGTGATTGTAGAGTTAATAGCAGTTATTATCGCCCCAACATCTGTTGGGCTAGAGGCTACAGAATAAATGTTATAAATTTGTTATCTAGGAGCTATGAGGAGGATCATCCCTTCGGAGATATTGTGGAGGAAGTGAGGTCTCTCATTTATAGAGATTGACAAATTAGTCTTAACTATCTTTATATAGGGAACAAAACATTATTACAGATTAGATTGACTGGGTTATCTCATCAATTGGTAGTGAATTTTTATTTATTTGATCAACCATCCACCACCTTCTACAGTGGGGGAGGTGGTTGATGAAAGAGGGTATAACATGTTGATGTTTTTGTTGTTGATTCTCTTTTTTTTTGGGAGATTTGCATCTAGGTGTTACTCAAAAAAAAAAAGGTCTCATGAGAGATAATTGATGAAAATTTATTGTAAAGTGATAATGAGCAACATATATTTAATAAAGATAAAAATAAAAAAATCAGTTTAAAATTTTAGATTGAGAGGATTTATTCCTTATCTTAAAGATTATTTTTATAAGAGAGAATATTTTTTATAAAAAATTTTAGAATGAGTAGTATCTATTTACTCCTTCCCCCTCAAATGGTCCACTTCAACTTCGAGCATGATATAATTAAATCCACGTGTCAATGGCAGCTTTGGAATAAATATATGTTAATTACTTGACCTAATATTCAGATAAAAAAATTTACTTGACCTAATAAATGCGCAAGATATTAAAAATAAAACTCTATTTAATTGGTTTAAAGGCATTTACCTTTTCGAAAAGTTCTTTGTCTGTGTATACATTTTTAAATTCGTTCTAGAAAAGCATCCTACTTTCTGATTATATTAATTAAATTAAAGTATCAAATTAATTAATCCGTCCGCGCTTCCAAGGATAAATTGAGTCTACATTTAACTGCTCCATAAATGGCATATTTTCCCTCCCTTTGTTTTACTTGTATATGGTCTTTAAATGGGAAGTATAGTTCAGATATTAAAAAAAAAAAGTATGGTACTACCTCTGATTTAAAATATAATCGTATAAGAATCAAATAAATAAATTATATAATTCAAAAAGTTAGTTAAATTTGGTTAAAAATAATAAATATATAAAAAATATAACTTATTTTTTCTAAAAAATCCCTATTTATTGAGTGGATGGGAGAGAGAATGAGTGGAAAAAATAGATAAAAGAGATATATAATTAATTAAGATAAAATTAAAAAAATATTAAATAATAAGACAAAAATAAAATGAATCTTATATAATAAACCTTACCCCACGTAATTTTAACTCTAATATTTTGAATCAAAAGAGTATATGTTGGGAACGTCACAATGAGAAATAATAATAATAATAACTATAAAAGCAGAGGACAGCCACACAGGAAGGACGACAATTTGAGCGGATGAGGAGCACTTCATTATTAATGAAAGTGATGATGCAATCCACATCACTACCTTCTTGGCACTTATCAGTTCGTGACTGCTGATGCTGAGTGCTCCATTCAAAATATACCTCATTTTCTGTACCCATATTTTAATTTATGATATAAGTCATTTTAAAAATAATTAATATTTATTTATCAATCTTAACTTAATATATTTTTTCGTTTTTTTTAAAGTCTCGTTTAATATAATTTAAATTAAAATTTATTTAAATATTTAATAAGTTCACTATTATTTCTTAATTCTAGTAATATAATTGAAAGTGATTTGTTTTGGATAGGGAGGATTATGCACCAATCCACCACATTAAATTAACTATTTTAAAATAAAAGCAGTGCTACAAGTCTCTTGTTTTGGCCACTCAGCTCTCCCCATGCCACTTTATATTTGACTCAAATTATCACTTTATTTCCCCTCCGTGCTTATAGCCCTCATGTGGTGCGTGAGCATTATAAATTTGTACATAACAATATACAAATGTTGTTTGGATATGTACTCCGGGACTTATTCATTTGGAAAAATTATAATCAAGTTATAAGTAAGAGGTAAAATAAAAAAATAGTCATTTAAAATCTCAAAATGAAAAAATAGTCCTATTGATAATTTTAGGAGCGAGTCATTAACAAGTCTAAGGGCTCTATTGACAAGTTCTTTGAATCGTTTTTTTATTTTGAAATGTTAAGGGACCATTTTTTTTATTTTATCTTTTATTTAGGACCTGACTGTAATTTTCCCTTATTCATTTGGTTTTATTCAATTTATAGAGTGTATTTTCAATGTGTTTTACTAGGATGCCGTTAAAAAAAATGTGTTTTTACTAGAATTAATGAAGACATTAAATCTTATTGATTTTGTTTTAAAACTTAATAGAAATTATTTAACTTTACTCCTATTTAATACTAGAATGAAAAAGTTATTATTGAAAAAGTTGAAAAACAATAAATTAAGGTAAAATTTCACATTCATGTAATAAATTCAATAAGATAACTTTTATTCTCTCTCTGTCCTACAAATCTGACCATGGGAATATGTCGCTAGCATTATGTAAATCAATGTTTCATCATCACTTAATTAGCTTGGAAAAAAACCCTTATGATTAATCAACTTATAAAATCCTTATGGCAACATTAAAAAAAAATCAAAAGTTGTATTTGAACCGATTAATGTACATGCTATATTTGGGAAGAGTAATTTAACAATAGATAGTACCCAAACAAAAAAAAAAACTGCCTGCAGATGAAGACTGTGTGTGTATAGATATTTAACATATTTGTTGCTGTATTCTTTTTATTTACTTAATCAGGCTATTTTACGTGGAATAGACATATTGTGAGAATGGATAAATATGGAAAGGAGAGATTTAGTGGCTAGCTTGGGTGACCTAACCACCGGTACAAAAATCATTTTTAAGATCGGTTAACAATGATATTTTAGATTGGTTATGGATCAGGTCTTGATACAACTGGTCTAAAAAGTATTAAAATTTTTAGACCGGTTATATGAACTTTTAAGACCGGTTCTACAACAACCGGTCTTAAAGTTTAACTAAGGAACAAGTAGAGAAATTTCAGTATAAAAAAATAAAAATTTAAGACCGGTTCTAAGAATAACCGGTCTTAAATATATATTTAAGACCGGTTATTAAGAGAACCGGTCTTAAAGTTTAACATTTTAAGACCGGTTCTCTTAATAACCGGTCTTAAATTCATATTTAAAACCGGTTATTCTTAGAACCGGTCTAAAAATTTTGTTTTTTTTTTGTTTTATTTGTTTCAATCTTACCTAGGCCAGTAAGCCATATTCAACAACATCCCCCTGTGCCACATTACATACACATGCATATATGTATATATTGACAATCAGAAGCAGTGACAATAATATTTTTATTTCCAGAAACAATTGGTATTTCTCAGAATGCAAACTTGCTCCAAATATAGAATCATGAAGCCTAAAATCCTTATTAGTTCCCCTTTCCCTCTTTTGTTAAATACCTTAGTTATCGTAATCGGTATGAACCTATAAATGTCAGTCTGTTCAAGGGAAAAACACTTGGCCCTTACAATCCTCGACTCTCAACAATCAAAGAATGAACATTATGAAAAAATCATTGAAAACAAACACATTCAATTCCAATGACTACCAATAACGCATAATCAACTTATTCAATTCTCAGAAACAGTACAATATTAACAATTTATAATTATCAGGCATTTTGAACCACAGCAACACAATTAAACAATGATAGCAGGAAAATTGCGACATTGTGTGAACTTGCAATCCCAAAGCTTGTAAAGAGAAGGAGGAAAAGAAATATTTCTCATTATATGGAAAAAATTCCTAAGCTTTACAGAGAAATGAAAAAAGTGGAGAAAAATTTACAATAGTGGTCCCCTGCCTGAATCAACAGGCAACTAGTATCGCCAATATCCAAGAATTTGTCATAAACAGAGATATAAACCAAGTTAGATATATATGAAAACCATAAGTATTATTAGAACAACATAAATCGGATTCAAAAACTTACTAATCTTGTAAAAGCTCATAAATGAATTCAGCACAACAATTACGGATGAAATCAATATCTTCTTCAGGAAAAGGATCACCAATATCAAACATTTGTATGTGTAACACTGAAGCCAAACAAAACATTAACTTACTAACTTAAAAACAATAAAGTAATACAAAATATTTGAAATATACATTTATTACCTCCTCGGTAAAGTCAGTTGTGTCTAGGCTGATAATATTGTAAATATGCCTCAACATATAAAGACCACATAAGTTGGAGCTCGGTGGTTGCCTACGGGTCTGAAAAAGAACATGATATCATCAAAGCAAGCATAAAAGCATAGCTTATGAAACACATCTTAAAGAAAACAAATATGTACTAACCTTTGGCGTGATCCATGTAGGGTCTTTTAAGTCACGAACATGCCTACCACACTTAGCGTGTAGGAAAGTCCGCATAGCCCTATGATCAAAATCACAAAGATTACTTATTTTGCACACAAAAGGTAATAAAGCAAGAAAACTTACGAGTTCATGGTCTTCTTCAAGTCAGTCCCCGGTTTGAAGTGGAGGGAGCAGAGGAGGATCATTGTGTAACTAGCCTTACACAGAATAACCAATTGCCAATGATCCCTGAAAAAAAGAGATGAATGTTAAGCAAATATAAAGCATTATATGTGATGTTTCGGAATATAAATTTGATGTTTCTTACCCATGCACATAAGGAACCAAGAAACAGTCAGTTTCTGTTTCACTGAGCCTTTGTGATAAATATCTATGTCTGATGGCAGAAGTGGTCCCTTTCTCCGTGGTATGAGCTGGGCACATGAATCCAAATTTAGCGCTCTGCCCAGAGGAAACCAACCTACGATTCATGTACCTACAAAAATGGAAGAACACAAATTAAGGTTACAGAGGGTAATTTTTAAGATATTTACTTCCAATTGAAGAAGATACTTACATCAAAAAAAGCTGGACAATCGCAATCGTAAGATTTTGTCTAGGAACGACCATAGACATTAAATCATCCCTCTCAAGATAGCATGCTGCCCCTAACGGTCCAACAACTGAATCCATAGGCCAATTTTTAGTCGGGAAAGATGTATCAAATGCCATCAGAATCACTTGCTGCATCACATTCAATGGTGGAGGCTGTGAAACTTCACGAGGGACGGGAGCTGGACTTGGGGCTCTGATCGGGGAATCCGCAGCTCCAACAGAAACAAGGTTCTTCGGCCATGATATGAAAGTACCCAAGACATCGGCCACAATCTTGAACTCCTCAAAAGGGATAGGGACAGGTGCGTCTGAGATAATAACCTACTCAACTGACACCCTAACCTGATCATCTGTCATCTCGAGGTAGTGAACAGTTGATCCTAGGTTGTGCACACTCCCCCGTGCAACTAACCGTCTTAGAGGATCCTCAACATATAAATCATAAGGCTCAGTATCGTCCTTTCCAGGACCCTCTGATGACTGTCCCACATTGCAACAACTCCCTTTGGTGCTCTGCTTATGGCGATCGAGCGACTGTTCCTGGACAGGAGCGGTGTCTTGTCTTGTGCTCACTATGGAATATACCTCGTCCTTCATCTTGCTCAACCGGGCATCCAATAGTGCATCAAATGATGCTTCTGCCTCGGCCCTTGCTTCCGCCCTCACAGTGGCCAACATACGCTCCAATTCGTCTCTCGTGACCACGTTGGAGGAGGAATTGCGTGAGGAGGATCCAAAGTAATCCTTTATACCCACCCCTCCTCCAACTCCCCTGACGCGGCCTGGATGCTCACATTTCCAGTAGCAACCGTGAGAATGTCATTCCTCCCCTCCGACTTGAAGGCTCCCTCGGCTTTCTTTTTTTGAAGTTCCTCCTGTGAGATATACAAAAAACACACATGAGTAATAAAACATGTTTATTAAACAGTTAATAAGAACAACGATAGTTACAATTTTTTCACCGACTATACGAGACTGGTCACTCGTATAGGATCCACCACTCTTCCGGTGAGTATGCAACCACAACTCTTCGCGCCGTATCGGAGATGGTGGAGATAGCAGAACAGAAGGATCGGATTGAGATACTTCTTTCAATCTCCTCCGTTTGGCCGCCAATAAGTCTTTCTCGGCCTTTGCGTATCCCCTACGAGACATTGTGTGGGGGCAATCATTCTTCCTGCCACTCGCTTGTGCCTTTTGCCTTCTTGCCTGCGAATAAGAAATGGGAAAAAAAGGTTACAAACAGTAAAGACAAAAGATAAGTAAATAAAGTATAAAATAAGTTAACTCACCAAAGCCTCTGGAGTAGTCTGAAGCCTAAAAAACTCCTGCCATGTCGCTTCATCGATGTACGAGTACTTGCTGCAAGGAGTAGGACGAGGCTTACCAGCTGGCACCTCGATATGCACGTAATTGTTGGCCAGAGTCATCTTGAACTTCCTCCAACGCTCACAACAATACGTCATAGTCTTGTGATACAAGATCTCACTCTGAGGAACGTCGTAGGTGAGTTGTTGTTCATGAATGAAAGGAGTTAGTGACAGTAATGAAACGAATTTGATAAAAGAAACATACAGAGGAAATTTTATACCTGAATAGTGTCCTAAATATGCTGCTTAATCTTTTTTTCGACATTCCTCCACTCCTCTATCAATATGCTAGGCTTATTCCGTACGAGGAGGCCGACAAAACTCCTAAAACGACTGGCATTCGGCCCGATCGGTTTCCAGTATTGATCGAACTGGATCGGTATCCTCTCCCCGAAAAACCGACTCAGGGAAACATCCCTCAACCGTGTGGCCGTCCTGCCCCTTCGTCTAGGCTGGTGACTCGGCTCACCCAATGACTGCCCCTGATTAACACTCTGAGGCTCGCTGTGCTGAGCAGTACGATGCACCTAATCCTCTGCTATAAGAGGTACCTGATCCTCGGCTGTAGGATGTACCTAATCCTCGGCTGTAGGATGCACCGGATCCTCTATTGTATGATGCACCGGATCCGTCATTGTACTGTTAAGAAAAATTGTTGAGTTAGTAAGTTATAAAATAACTATATATATAATCTACATATAAGTTATAACGATAATGACTTTAAATATATAGCTAACATTTAAAGTAGATTTATAAAGAGATATCCTCCCATATCCCTTCACGATGATCATTTCTTGTGCCGTGTTCATTATCAGCTTCATCTTCTTCGTTTAATGTAGGAAGACCCCTAGATTAAACGAATTTGAACGAATTTCCTCTTCAATATCGATGACCCTTTTTCCTTGGAGAGCTACAGACCACATTTTATTTTCCTGATCAATAATATAGAACACTTGTTTCGCTTGATCGGCCATAATGAAAGGTTCATCTCCCAAACTTTTATTGTTCAGATCAACTAATGTAAACCCTGACTTATCGATCCTCACACCATTATTGACATCAACC
Source organism: Albizia julibrissin (assembly GCA_037074505.1). Taxonomy (NCBI): domain Eukaryota; kingdom Viridiplantae; phylum Streptophyta; class Magnoliopsida; order Fabales; family Fabaceae; genus Albizia; species Albizia julibrissin. Next base: position 10,983,614 of record CM073484.1, read on the forward strand.
CACTTACATTTGAAAATGGAAATTTTAATTTTAACATAGTCAACCACCCAAATCTCGTCAATAACCCCATAATAAGGTATGGCTGCCAATGTAGGGTTCTTATCTTTTGAACTAGAGAAGTGTATAGATTCAGCTACTAACATAACACCGCTATTCTGGACAGTGCTCCTATCATCCAGGGACTTTGTGTAAAAGGTATACCCATTGATCACAAACGAAGTCCAACTTATGACATCAAACTCAGGACTACATGCTAGCCATTTAATTGTATCAAAAACACATTCTTCTCCGTCAACCTTGTGTTTAAACCAATGTGTAAAGGTCCTGGTATGCTCCCTAATTAACCTTTGTTCAGTCAATCAACTGTTCATTTTCCGTACAATTTCTTTATGAGCATTTATGTAATCTTGAACTGCATCAACATTATTCAAAATGTACAAGTGGACTTGTTGTAATTTATCAGGATCCACACTCTTGACGGTAGCCCCGCGCCTACCCCCTTCTTCATCGTGTCGTTTAGGAAGGCCGATATGTCCTACATTTTCCAAATAATGTTGAAAAAATTTCATGGCTTCTTCAGAAACATATTTCTGAACAATAGAAGCTTCAGGCCGGTTAGGGTTCTTCACATATCCTTTTAGGATTTTCATAGTTCTTTCAATTGGGTACATCCATCGAAAATAGATAGGCCCACACAATTTTATCTCCTTCACTAGATGAACAACTAGATGTACTATGATGTCAAAAAAGGAAGGAACAAAAAGCTTCTCAAGCTGGCACAAGATCAGGTAACCTTCATCTTCCAATTCATCCAACCTTTCTGTCTCAATGACTTTACTACAAATTGCATTGAAGAAGAAACATAGTCTGGTCAATATGTGTTGAAGATCATATTCGGCGATACCTCGAATAGCCACTGGGAGTAGTTGTTGCATCAAGACATGACAATCATGAGACTTCAGCCCTACTAACTTCAAGTCTTTCATAGACACAAGCTTCTTAAAATTTAAAGAATACCCTGAGGGAACTTTGATGCCATGTAAACACTCACAAAAACTTTGTTTCTCATCCTTGGACAAAGTATGAGAAGCTGGAGGACAAAAATTTCTCTTACCATGTGGCCTCGGATATAAGTCTGTCCGTATTCCCATTTCTTGCAAATCTAATCTTGCCTTAACGTCATCCTTAGAACTTCCTTGTATGTTGAGTAGTGTCCCAACAATACTATCACACATGTTTTTCTCCACATGCATGAAATCAATACAGTGTCTGACATCAAGATTCTGCCAATATGGAAGGTTAAAGAAAACAGACCTCTTTTTCCATATATTTTTTTCATTTCGACTCTTTGAAGTCTTACCGAAGATGACATTGATATTTTTGACCTTTTCATATACTTTCTCCCCAGTCAAAGCCTCTGGAGCATCTTCAAACTCTTGGCCACCAAAAAAGGCCTTCTTTAATTTACGATATGGGTGGCCCCGTCTAAGGAATCTCATATGACCAAGATAAACAGTCTTTCTTCCATGTTGAAGTTGATGGTAGCATGTGCCTTCTTCACAAATAGGATAAGCTTTGTGGCATTTAACGCTATATCCTGACAAGTTTCCATAAGCAGGGAAGTCGTTTATAGTACAAAAGATCAAGGCTCGCATTTTAAACATCTCCTTCTTGTTCGCGTCAAAAACGTCGACACCTTCGTCCCACAACTCTTTCAAGTCTTCGATCAGGGGTTCTAAGTAAACATCTATGTCATTTCTGGGTTGTTTTGGTCCCGAAATCAACATAGACAACATGATGTACTTTCGTTTCATACATAACAAAGGAGATAAGTTGTAAATTACCAACAGAACAAGCCATAAACTATGTATACTGCTTAGGCTACTGTAAGGATTCATGCCATCCGTGCTAAGCCCGAGCCTAAGATTCCTAGGCTCTTTGTCGAAGTCAGGAAACAACTGATCAATTTTCTTCCACTGAGAAGAATCAGCTGGATGTCGAAGCTTTCCATCAGAAATCCTCTCATCTGCATGCCATCTCAAATTTGTGGCATCAATTTCATTAGCAAACAGCCGTTTGAACCTCGGTATGGTAGGAATATACCACAACACTTTTGCAGGGGCCTTATTTGATTTGTATCTGGGGGTTTCACATATCGGACACTGCTCTTTCTCTGTATGCTCTTTTCTGTACAATATACAATCATTAGGGCATGCATGGATCTTTTTATACTTCATCCCTAGTGGACATAGTATTTTCTTCGCATCATAGTATCGGCAAGGTAGCACGTTATTATCTGGAAGCATGTCCTTGAAGGCTTCAAGTGCTTCTGAAAAACTCTTGTCGCTCCATCCATGCCGTGCTTTCAAGCTTACCAATTTCAATACAGCTTTCAACAATTGGTATTTTGTGCACCCCGGGTACAGCGGCTTCTCAAAATCACTGCACCTATTACCATATGCATATGATTGCTCAAAAGCCTCTTCTCCAACATCACGAATAATATCTTCTATGCGGTCATTCAGAATCGTGTCATTATCATCAAAGGCGACCCCCCTTGTTGAGTTGCGCTTGAAATTTCTATTTCTTCACCATGCCATACCCATATTGTATAACTCTTACAAAATCCTTCACAAATTAAATGTGTATATATATCTGCAGCACTAAGTTGCTTCTCATTCAGACATTCTACACAAGGACAATAGAACATCCAACTATCATCATTACCAAAATTTCTTCTAGAAAATTCCAAAAAATTCCTCACCCCATTATCATATTCAACACTAGTCCATTTAGCGTTTATCCAACTACGATCCATATATTTCAACACCTTTTTTTTCTTCTCTTCTGTATATTAACTGCCCTGGAAAAGGCAGGAGCATGATGAGAGTATGAAAATGTTACACTCATCAATTTATCTAGTTTAGCAGAATTCTTCATTAGAATTCCGCATAAAATATAATTGCAGTCTGTTCCATTTTCGTCAAGTAATATGGAAAATGTATCAACATACACTAGCAATTTTAGGACTTAAATTAGACCACATACACAAGAATTGCTTTAGTCTAAACCTTAAATCACCTCTCAAATTTAGTTTCAAAACTAACTGAATATTATGTAACAATTTTCTAATCAACCATTCATAAGCATATATGCCAGGAAATTTGACACAATAACTTAAGCAATCCAGAGACTATGAAAACTAGCAATTATCAGTACCCTAATCCTCAAATAATCAAATCACACCAGTTAGTTTCAAAACTAACTGAATATTATGTAACAATTTTCTAATCAGTCATTCATAAGCATACATGCCAGGAAATTTGACACAATAACTTAAGCAATCCAGAGACTATGAAAACTAGCAATTATCAGTACCCTGATCCTCAAATAATCAAATCACACCAGTTTAGGACACCGTTAATTAAGCTTCACCAATTAATTTCCATCAGAGTAAATGTCATGTTTTCTCCATTTCTATTTTAACTAGCATTCCTATCATGGATGCTAGTTATAACAAAATAGTACATTTGGTTATTAATATAAGACCTAATTTACTAATTTTGAGAGATTAAATAAGCTAAATAAATAATTTAAAGTATATATATTTATTATTTTTCCCCAAAATATTTTACCTTCTTTCTCTAAACTATATATACACATAAGCATTTTAGAGAGTGATCATATAATAGGTGCTATAATTAAGTAATTTATTTGTATTTTTTAATTTTTTTAAATTAGTCAACTGAATCTTACATTAAGCACTAAAGGTAGTAATATAGAAATAAGAAGCTGAAGAACAATGGAAACATTTACGGTGTATTTCTCCATGAACTTTCACTCATTTTTTTGCATATGAATTCTTTCACTTATTACATTGTTTTCGCCAACAAAATAAATAGACTATGCGAACAGCGTATCAAACCCAGACTTGATTCCATACAAACAATGAGATACACACAACAATGGATTTCTTGAATAATTTGGTTGAAGGAGCATTCCTATTTTAATTTCTAGTTCAATTATAGTACAGATTATATTCTTGGATAGACAGTGAATACACAATGTCTATTTATACGGAGCATTGAGATAGGGGACATTACCTGTTTGAAGTAACTTGGACAGTGGCTTGATGCGCAGGATGAGAGGGGCAGCAGTGGCTGGAAAACACGCCGGAGTGAGATAAAGGCTGGAGAAATAAGATGCTCAGCCGCCCTTCACGATGGTACTCACGGTGACTTCTTCGCAGCAACGGCAAGTACAAACGGAGAAGGAGGGAGTTTCAAACGCCGACAACAGAATATGGGAAAGAAGGTGGAAGCGGCGGCGGCGACTGGAAGGGTAGCAGGAGAATACGGCGGAATATCACCTACTGTGTTGGACTTGAGCAGTTCGCGGCGGCGGAAGCAGAAGGGGAAGTGAAACATAACTGATGAAATGAACTTTCGCGGCCGATCTAGGTTTGAATATCAGACTTTTAAGACTGGTTATTTAAATAACCGGTCTTAATAATTACTTTTAAGACCGGTTATCTAAATAACCGGTCTTAAATTATTGAATTTTAAGACCGGTTATTTAAATAACTGGTCTTAATAATAAAGTGATTTTTTTATTCATTCTAATAATTTGTTTTTCAGACCGGTTGTTTAAATAACCGGTCTTAAAAGTTAATAATTTAAGACCGGTTATTTAAAAAATCGGTCTTAATAATATCTTATTTTTTTATTCATTTTAATAATTTGTTTTCAGACCGGTTGTTTAAATAACCGGTCTTAAATTATTAACTTTTAAGACCGGTTATTTAAAAAACCGGTCTTAATTTGTTTTTGAGACCGGTTGTTTGTATAACCGGTCTAAATAAGATTTTTTTAGACCGGTTTTTTAGACAACCGGTTTAAAACATTGCTTTTAATTACGGAATTGCCACCGCGTGTTTCTTTTAGACCTGATCCACAATAACCGGTCTAAAAATACTATTTTGCACTAGTCAACTAAGCAAAAGATAGTGGTCACTGGGTGTGGCCTAAAAAGTCATAACGAGTGGAGTGGAGGGGTTGAAATTTACACCATTCTTAATAATTATAAAGAAAATGACATGCTATGTTTAGAGTGATTATTATATATTATTATTGTGAAGAAGCGCCAACTGGATGCATGCATGATATAAATATATAGAAATTCAAGGTTATGAAAGAAATTAAAAATAGCCTAAAATGGTAAATAGTGGAAATCAAAGGTCATCCATCAACTAAAATTTAGAGCCTTTTTCTATTCAGATGCCACTAAACATTAATGTTTCGGATATCTAGCCGCTGTTCTTTTTAACCAAAAAAAAAAACAAAAAAAAAACTTACACTTGTGAAAACCACTTGATGGATAGGCCAAACTGCTAAACACGCTATTAAGAGAGGGGATATAAGTTTTTAATAAGAAGTGAGTTGGTCTTGGAGCTCATCGGGGTTTAAGTATGCATGCCTCCCAGTTTGAAGAACGCTTACAGAAATACTTACAGATTGTCCACCAACAAAATCCTCACATCAGTAAGATTTGAACCGACAACTTTATGATTATAAGTTCACCTCTTATCAACTAGACCAATATTTATCGGTGATGAGAGAGAAGTTGGTGATGAAGCACGGAACAAAAGTTGGATGCCTCTGAATTGGCCTTGTAGGTATGTGCCTTTTATTTGTGTCTCATTGAACAATTACTTTATGAGTGTTCAGGGCACTTTGGCCTGATGATCTGGTTTGAGCCGACCAAATTCAGCAGTGATAGGTTAACCCAAAATAAAAAGGGTAGGATTTTACTGTTGGCCTTGTAACTTAATGGCATAGATGGATAGCTAGCGAGTAGGGGATTAGATTTCCGCTATAGTATAACATGTGATGCCTTATGTCCTTAATGTAAAATCAAGTTTACACTACAAATTGGATTTTATGTGAAAGACTGAGTATATATCTTTTCTTTTTTCCTTTTTAAAAAATTGTTTTTAGTTTTCTGTTATATTTATTAGACTTGCCTGGATTGTATTGCTTTTTACTGGTAATAAGTTCAATATTTTTTTGCTGTACCTTTACTTGTTTCTTTAATAAATTGTCGTTTTATAAAAGAAACTTTTAGTTTTTACTCCTTCCTTTTCCATTCACTCTTCCCTCTCGTCCTCAAAAAGTACCAACCGATGATATATTTATAAAATCATAAATAGCTAGAATTATCGCATCCACACAATAAACTTAATATGGAGTCATAAATTTTGATGAGGCATGAGATGGTTTTACGTGGCAATAATAATTATAAAACTTAAACACCAAAACTGATGGTTAGCAAAACGTGAACGTGAAGGATAGAAAGCGGGGGGAAATAGTGGAGTGGATATATATAATAGAAACATGATAGTTGGAATAAGAAACTAAGCAAGAGATGTTTTGAATTTGGCCATGTTACACGGAACGCATATTTCAAAGCTGGACAAAATGAATAAATAATTAAATTTTTCTTAGATAATGTGGATCATATATATATGTGTGTGTGTGTGTGTCACAGCACGAAATTATGAATAACCATGACTGATAACATTTTTAATATTATATATAAGAGATGGCGAGCCACGCTTTTTTATGGAACAATCTTAAAGTCTATATTCATATCATGCATCGATTTGAGCAAGCTGGCCAGCACATGTAATAATAGCTGATCTAAACTAAAATCATATATGACTGGTCAACCTTGTATGACAAACCAACAGTATAATTTTTCCCACCAAATATTGATCAAAGTGTGGCTAACACATGATTCCAAACCCTGGCGAAAACATAGTTTTTAATCATTAGACTTGTGGTTAGCTTAAATCACAATCTCTAATTTTGATTACCCTTTATTTTATGGTATACTTTGGTCAAATTTCCTAATATTATTATCGTATGAATGACACGTCACATGAGCGTACATGTTATTGTCAGGAATTTAAACCAACAATAATCCTAATAATTAATTTTCTCAATGAAAACAACTACATGAGTCATATATAGTAATCCAAGTTGACCACAACTTATAAAAACGTGCTTTAATTAACAGCTCTCATTTTGTTCATGACTATAATTAAGCCTTTACATGTAGTGGTAACTAGATTGACGCATTGAGTCAATCCGATTTAGATGCTCATCACAATAATAAATACCGTAAACAAACGTTGAGTTTGACGTATGTTACGTTGATTTGGTGGTTGTGGTTTCTTCTGCAACTTCAATTCTCTAAACAAGACAACGACATTATCGGTTTTAGCAAACATTAGAAGTAATGTGAAGGTTGCTTTCCCTGCCAGTAACGCGCACAGTGTCCTCCTCAACACTCCAAATCACTCATCACAGTCTTTGCTTATATTCATTTATTATTCTCACCAATTATTTCCACTCGCGGTCCACAGAAGATTCTTTAGAATTTGATTTTTTTAAAAAAAATAAATAGCACTACTTTGTGATAATACTGTATCAATTTTAATGTGTACGGGGATATTTTTAAATGTGGATGTGTTTATTTGGAGTGCTCAGTATTATTTGTCAAAAAAACAATAATAACTTCATTTGGAACTTCAATTCTTATATCCGTTGGCTGCCTTTGTGGATACAGCTACGTACGCATGGAGTCGCGAATTTTGATATTCAAAAAGCAGCGGTTTTACAGGATAAATGCTGTTATATTCAGCGACCGGTTCTGTGTTTTTCTTATTTCCACAGTTTCATGGTTCACGTGCAGGCCGAGTTAGGATTTAAATATGATGAGATTAGGAATTATATATATATGAGGTAGAGAAAAATCAATATAATACTACCTTTTAAAAAACAAAGATTACATGTAATTTTATAATTTTTTAGGGTGCCCATATCTCTTTTTTTTTAAATATTCACAAAATAAAATTCACATTAACTCTAACTTAAATTAAATGCCATTTACCAATAAAGTATTACTTAGGATAGTGAGCAGCTTCACCTCATAGAAAAGATAATATAAATTCGAGCTATAGGAGGTATACTTGTTGGAAGAGACACAAACTCTTTATACTTTGAGCTCTTAAAAAAAATTAATCCTAAATCCAAAGTGACTTGGAAATACCTTCATAGAATTAAAAATGTTAAATGCCATTTTTCTTTTTTTTTAAAAAAAGCTTAACGCCATTTAACTTAGTAGTGCATGCACACACAAAAAAAATGTACATGCAGTCATGTAAGATTTTTAATTTGCTTGACACACGAATCATCTTATTGGAAATAATCCCATTGAAATACTATCAGATATTAAATATAGGCATATTTTCCAACGAGAATTCAAACATTGATTTATTATGTTGTGAGAGATTAACTCTCTTTGTTAGACTCAACCCCGTTGGTGAACCCGTTGTTTGGTCATGTAAGTTAGTGGAAGCAGTAGTTAAATATGATTTAATGCTTGTATGAATTATATTGATATATATTACCTTCAGTCCCTAATATAAGATTCAATTGATTTTTTTTTCTGAGGTTAAAAAAGCTGAATAAATTACTTTAAATATTTGTATTTTTTATTTTTTATATCAAACTAATTTACATAAATAAATTATTTATTTAGTTTTTTTAAAATAAATTAATTATATCTTATATTAAAAAGTATATATATTATAATCAACCCACGATGTTTGAGCGATCCAAAATTTTTCAAATTATGAAAATGGGCCCTAACCAAAAGAATAATTGGAGTCATTGTGTATAATATCTTCTATTTCTTGGTTTTGGCCCAACTGTGTTATGACCTCATGTTTCCTGTATATTGCCCAACTAAAAGCTTGGAGGCTTAACATGATGTGCCTGGCTCGATTCAGGCCGGATACATGAAATATGTTACGTTAGGAAAGGTAAAATTCACTTAGATAATGTCTTAAGAAAATTAGTCTCTAACTATTAATTAGAGGATGTTGCCTAAATTCTATTTAAAAAAATTATAATAAAAGCCTGGAGGGCTTATCTGTGTCTTCAATCTTCACTTCGAGCATTTGCTCTCACTTGTATCAAAATAAATAAATAAAAACTTGGTGAGGTGTTTATATTTAATGATTTATATACGGTACCTTAAACAATATTATTATCTCCTATATAAGAATACATGTGTCTATCAAATAAGAAATGATTAATATAATATTTTGTCCTTATTTAATCCTATAGTTTTAATATATGTATCTTTCCGTTAAAATTATTAATCCTTATAATTTAATAAGTATTTTTGATGATGTTAAATATGCTAATGTATCACTAACACCATGAAATATATGAGGTGTCCTAATAACTAACAAGCTTATATGGCAAAATCATTATAAACTTGTAATTTTAAAACATTTGAATAACAAAACAACTCCCTCAACCTCCCTCTCTATCTCCCCCCTCCCCTTAGACTCCTTAAACCATACTCTTTCTCTTTCAGGTGTCAATTCGTTCTCCCTCTCCTTACTGCAAAAAAGGTAAACACAAAAATTAGCATTACAATTGAATTGCCGTATTTAAGTCTGAAATTTTCCTAAAAAAAATAAGAAAAAAGCATATTATTGGTATCTTTCCCCCTCTCTCTTTCTCTGTCCCTCCCCACTCAGACTCGCGTTCCTCAAGCTCTTGTTCAGCTCCTGTAAGTGGAAAGTCTCAAAACCCAGGTATGACGAAGAAGAAGATGGCAAGGAATTGGCATTATTAACTCCATTTTGGAGTAAATGGCCGTGGTGGTGGCTATTCCCAGCACAGCCAGATTTGTCTCTGCAAATTAGCTCTCCAACACCAAACCCACTTTCTTCAAATTGGAGCAGCAGAGATAATAATAATAATGGCGGCGACCTTGATTTGGGGTTTGGGAAGAGAGCTTGACATAGCCTCTGCTTCCAGGGACATGTTCGAGCTTTGTGTCGTCAATGGTAGAATCAATACGTCGGAATTCGGTGGTGACAGGATTGAAATGGGTGCCACTTGGATCCACGGAATTGGTGGCAACCCCATTCACAAAATCGCTGAGGAAACTCATTCCTTAGAAACGGAGCAACCGTGGGAGTGCATGGATGGCTCTAACGACAACGACGTCCCCACCACCGTCGCCAAAGGTGGATTCAAGGTCGAACCGTCCATTGTCGACTTCGTCACCGACCTCTTCAACAACCTAATGGACTACGCTCATAACAACGGCAGGCTCCCCAAAGCTAATAATTCCAAGCTTATCTCCAGCAGACAGAAGAGTCTCAGTTCTCTCTTCGAGACGGTCTCAAAGCTTATTAGGGTTCCATGAAAGAATGAGACGGTGAGCTCAAAGGGTATGGAAGCTTGAGGAACGCAAGTCTGAGTGGGGAGGGAGAGAGAAAAAGAGAGAGAGGAGAAGTTGTCGTTTTTATTATTTAAATTTTTTAAATTATAAGTTTATAATTATTTTGCCATATCAGCTTCCTAATCATCAAGCTAGGTTAACATATTTGATTGTGTCTCAAGCTAGGTTAACATATTTGATTGTGTCAAAGACACATCAACATATTTAACAAACTTAACTCTTATCCAACTCTTTCTTAAATTATAGGGATTAACAGTTTTAATAGAGAGAAACAATAGGAACTAAAATTTATAGTTTCAAACTATAAGTAATAAAACTAAAATAAAGAAAATTATAAAAATCATACATTATATTAAAAAAAAAATCGTTGTCTGATGATATATGTTCATGAAATTTTCATTACGAGAAAGCACAAAAGGACAGTTTCCATACGTGATTCACAGGGTGCTTAGTAACAAATCAATTTAATGAAGATTGTATAAATTTTTTGACATGGATATTGAATTATTTTATATATTAACTAACTTATCCGTACATTTAAATTTAATTCACAATAATTGGAAAAAGGTACATGTTGTGAATTAGAGTAGGGAGGAAACAATCTGAAAATTATGAATCTTTAATGCTTAATCTTTAAACAAAAAGAGGGTACATAAAAGCCTTTATATAGGTAAAGACTAATCCTAGAATTTAATCTAAAATAGCTTAAATAAATATAATCAAATATTAAATCTAATAATATACTTCTAAGATATATGGAATATATCAAATATCAACATAGAATATATGATATCTCAACATGAAAGTATATCAAATATTAATATAAGATATAATAATATCTTAAAAATACTATAGTAATTATATCTGATAATAAATGTTTTTTTATTATAATATGCTAATTTTTTTTAGCTAAACACATATATTCTCCTATGAGAATAATCTCCTTCGAGGCATTGTTAAGTAAAGGGTTAATAGGCCTTCCCCCAAGTCAAATTAAAGGAATTTGTTTGGGCCAGAATCTAATGAAAACATGGAGGAAAGTGTTTTCAATTCTCCGTTCAAACTGTACCCAAAAAAATAAAAACCATCCAATCTTCGTTGAACCCAAAAGGAAGGGGGGAAGCAAGAAAAAATAAAAGATAACAAATAAAACGTCTTGCCAGAATACAGCCGTACGGGTCGGGTATAGATAGACTCGAATCCGATCTTGGAGGGTCGGACCATCCATCTATCGATCATTTCTCCTTGGAGAAAGGACTGAGGTTTGAGTTCTGCAATCTGCATCACCTCGTCCTCGTTGGTCACATCCCCTACTGAAAAATACCATTTTTCCGATAAACACTTAAACGAACAGAGATCCTTGAGTCGTAGGGTCAAATCGGACACTGGAGAAGGTAACTATTTTGAGGAAGAGAAAAGACGAAACTGAAAATGGGGTTGGGTTTGTTAGCTTCCAAAGCCATGAGACCCGCCTATAGGATCCTTCATTCTCCGAATTCTAGAAACTTCCTTCTCAGAACCATTGTTACGAAACCGGAGCTACAGAAGCCGGAAGGTGCGGCCGCACAAGCTCAACCGGAGCCTCCACCCGTCGATCTCCCTCCGCGGACCCCGGTTGCCGGAGCCAGGGTCCACTTCCCCAATCCTCAGGATGCCATTGAAGTTTTCGTAGATGGGTACCCTGTGAAAATCCCCAAGGGCATGACTGTTCTTCAGGCATGTGAGATTGCCGGGGTCGACATACCTCGCTTTTGCTATCACAGTCGGCTCTCTATTGCTGGAAATTGCCGTATGTGTCTCGTTGAGGTTGAGAAATCGCCCAAGCCTGTTGCTTCTTGTGCCATGCCTGCTCTTCCTGGTTAGCTATTCTCCCCAATCTTTTTTTTTATTTCTTGTTTCATTCTAAAAATTAATTAGTCTGAGCTTAAATTTCAACTTTTTAAGTGTGCACACACGCTTTCTCTCTTGTTTCGTGCATAAGTTTGGTTTTATTTGGGGTTCCAACAAGTCCTTTTTATTTGATTTTTGTTTATGATGTAATCTAATGAGATATTGGTCCAAAGGGATGAAAATTAAGACCAACACACCTGTGGCAAAGAAAGCTAGAGAAGGAGTGATGGAGTTTTTATTGATGAATCATCCACTGGATTGCCCAATTTGTGATCAGGGTGGGGAATGTGACCTTCAGGATCAGTCAATGGCATTTGGTTCTGATCGTGGTCGCTTCACTGATGTGAAGAGATCTGTGGTGGATAAAAATCTTGGTCCTTTGGTGAAGACTGTAATGACCAGATGCATTCAGTGTACAAGGTTAGCTGTGCGTAGCACTTCTACCATTAATCTGATTATTGCCATCTGCAAAATTTTGGAAACTTTCTTGTATTTTAAGTATGAAATTAATTATAGCTTAGTAGTCTTTAAAAAAATGTTGGATTTTTCTATGATTTAAGTGATAGTGAAATTGCTGTAGAATGGTCTTGTGAGAATTAATAATCTCAGTTAGTTGTTAATCCCACTTTCAAATGAATTAGTGGTCATTATGATTGTTACAAAGCAGATGCGTAAAATAATTGAGTGTCTCTTTGGACCAACAGATGTGTTAGGTTTGCAACAGAGGTTGCAGGAGTTCAGGATCTTGGCATGTTAGGTCGTGGCAGTGGAGAGGAGATTGGAACATATGTTGAAAAGCTTATGACGAGTGAACTTTCTGGTAATGTGATAGATATCTGTCCTGTTGGAGCTCTTACCTCAAAACCTTTTGCGTTTAAAGCTCGGAATTGGGAGTTAAAGGGAACAGAGACCATTGATGTTACGGATGCTGTTGGATCTAATATTCGAATTGATAGCAGAGGACCTGAAGTCATGCGAATTGTTCCTCGTCTAAATGAGGTTAGATTTTGGTAAAAGATCATAGGGATGTTCATTGCAATGAGTTGTGTCTATAAGATCTTTTTTGCTCTCAAGGAAGTCATGCAAACTGTTGCATTATGATATTGCCGCTTTCAGTGGTTTGAGTGTGATGACTTCTCACTCTTTGATTTCAACCTGTAAACTCAGTGGGAAGAATTTATATACGGATGAAGAAGAATTACACAAAATGATTAATTAATAATATTTAGTTACTTTCTGACAGTGGACAGTAGCCGCATCTCCGTTGATCATAGTCAAGCTGTAGGGACTAGGGATAACAAAATGCTCATTTGTTTTCCTTCACCAAATTATTTAAGGATGACAGAAATTTAAATTTAAATCCTTTCAATCAAGTCTGGGAATGGGCCAGCAAAAAGTAATATAAAGGAAGTTCTAACCTCTACACTAGTTAGTAATGTGAAGGTTAGAAACCTCTGCATAGGTCAGTTTGACTAAAATGGCCCTGTTATCTTAAAGACTCCAAATCTTGGACTTTCTAGGTCATTTTCTTAAAACCTTGTATATATTTTGTTGTGAGAAAAACAGTTCAACCCTCCATGTGGGTTATCTTTCTCTTGTTTAGAGTGGTTTTTTCATCACACTGAAGCCGATATAAGGCCTGGAAACAAATTTTCTCTTTTCATCGGACTGAATACATGTAGGTTTAAGCATTTAGTTATAGGCATTGTTCTATTGCTCTGTGACAATCTTTTAATTTGCCAGCATCGTGAGTAGATCTCTGTTTATGAGAATAAAACTTTTTTTAGTTGGATGATGGAACCAAGAGAGGATGTTTTAAGTGAACCTACTGTTTTGATGTTACTTGGATTTCTAATTCATTCAAGTGTGATTGGCTATTAATCACGTGGTATCCCAGGACTGAGTTGTTATAAAATATGCACGTAGATCATGTATCTTCTAAGGTTCTTTCATTTTATAATTTTGATAACCAGTGAGCAGCCTCAAGAATGGTTAGCCCTTTGTGGTCAAGTTCCCAGGTTGAGATTATAACATATAGTTCAGGCAAATTGTTTAATATGTGTTGCTATCTGGAAAATCCTAGAGCTGTTTTGAATGATGGAACCTCTATTTTTTATTTGTGGGGAGGTGGGGATTTTCATTTCTGTCCACAGTTTGCGTGAAAGATTGTGCTGCTTATCAATGCAGGACATAAATGAAGAATGGATTTCAGACAAGACTCGCTTTTGTTATGATGGTTTGAAGAGGCAGAGGCTTAATGATCCCATGATTCGTGGACCTGATGGGCACTTTAAGGCTGTCAGCTGGCGTGACGCCCTTGCTGTGGTTGCAGAAATTGCCCACCAGATCAAACCAGAAGAAATTGTTGGAATAGCAGGTCGACTTTCCGATGCTGAATCATTGATGGCACTAAAAGATCTCATTAACAGGATGGGATCAGATAATGTGTGGTGTGATGGAATTGGCGTTGATACTAATGCTGATTTGCGATCAGGGTATATTATGAATACCAGCATTGCTGGTCTTGAGAAAGCGGATGTTTTCCTGTTGGTTGGTACTCAGGTATATATCTGTCCATTAAATGTAATTTTTAATTTCCCTAAATAATAAAAAACATGTTGAATTGTGTTGCTTCTGGTGTCAATTATGTTTTCTTATCTTCTATGGATTCACTGTTGAATTTGTAGCCACGAGTAGAAGCTGCTATGGTTAATGCCAGAATACGAAAGACTGTCAAAGCAACACAAGCCAAGGTTGGCTACATTGGGCCTGTCACTGATTTCAATTATGATCACAAACATCTTGGTACTGATCCTCAAACACTTATTGACATTGCTGAGGGTCGTCACCCATTTTCCAAGACACTCTCAAATGCCAAAAACCCATGTATCATTGTTGGTGGTGGGGTTCTTGAGAGGAAGGACAAGGATGCAGTTTTCGCTGCTGTTGAAGCCATTGCTAAAAATGGAAATGTTGTCAGGCCTGATTGGAATGGCCTTAATGTGTTGCTTCTCCATGCTGCTCAGGCTGCTGCACTTGATCTTGGACTTGTTCCCCGGTCAGAAAAAGCCATCGAGTCTGCCAAATTTGTCTACTTGATGGGTGCTGATGATGTGAACTTGGAGAAGATCCCTAATGATGCTTTTGTTGTATATCAAGGTCACCATGGGGACAAGGGTGTCTATCGTGCTAATGTCATTTTGCCGGCGGCAGCATTCAGTGAGAAGGAAGGTACATATGAAAACACTGAAGGATGTGTTCAACAAACGTTGCCTGCAGTTCCAACTGTAGGTGATGCCAGGGATGATTGGAAGATAATTCGGGCCCTGTCCGAGGTGGCTGGACTGCGGCTGCCTTATGATACAATCAGTGCCATCCGTGCCCGAATCAAGACCGTTGCACCAAATCTTGTGCACATGGATGAGAGAGAACCGGCTGCTTTTGCATCTTTGCCTAAACCTGATGTCACTGAGAAGGTCAGTACGACGCCATTTGGGATTGCAGTTGAGAATTTCTACATGACTGATTCAATAACCAGGGCATCAAAGATAATGGCGCAATGCAGTGCTTCGCTGTTGAAGAAGTGAAGTTTAGATATTGTTTTTGTCCAAATGTTAATGCCCATTCATGTTTTTTCGTTTCCTAGTTATGTAAGCCACTGGTTGGCCAAAGCTTCTCGGATGTTGGAAGTACCCAATAAAATTATTTTAGACTTTTGTCCTTCCGTGCTATGTAAGAGCACCACTTTGTAGAACTCTGTTGTGTACATCTGGGTTTTTATCCAACTGATTGTGAAAGCTCACCCCAACATCCACCGATAGTCCCCCCCCCTTTTAGGGGTAAATGATATATGTGAAAGTAATGGAAGTTGCATAAAGGTTAGTTGTTTTGTAATTTAACCAAGCATAAACAGCGACAGAGACAAGTTTCCAAGCATTCATTGAACTATAAAAAGATATTCTTGTTAAGATGCTAAACAAACACTTGAGTACAATTTTGACACGAATACACATTCATGCACCTTTGACCATAAAAAGATCTTATTTTTGTTACAACCATACAGAGTCTTGGCAGGAACTGGGAATAGACTACAATCCCATAACTGATTGAGAGTAACAAGGAGTTAATTCTGCACCTTCGAATTAGAAGCGTTACCAATTCGATGATATGATTTTTTCCAATTCCCTCCATCAAAACGCTCGATTTCAACACTCTTGAGTGTGCCAGGGTCAACACCCCTGCATGAAACAGCAACCCAACCTGGGTTTGAGCGAGGGTAATAGAACGAGGTTATACCACAGACCTTGCAGAATGTATACTTTGTAGTGTGAGAGCCAAAGGTGTAAGTTGTGATAAACTTGTCAGAATCTCCCAAAAGCTCGAATTTTTCAGCCGGCACGGCGAAGAGTATACTGCCTCTCATGAGGCAGTATGAACAGTAACAAGTCCGCGCCACAACATTAGGAGAAGCTATTGCTTTCCACCTCACACTCTTGCAATGGCACCCTCCAGTGTGCACCACTGTCTCTGAACCAGAATCCATCTCAGCTTGACTCCTGCAGGTGTATATGCAGGCAGAAACCTGTTAGCCATGATTTATCAAGCAACCATTTAGCACATAATTATCTTCATTACAGTCCAGGGATTAGATATGGGCCTGTTTGCTTCTGTTTTTAAAAACAGTTTTTTTAAAAAAAAAATAATAATAAAACTTATTTGGAAAATTGTTTTCAATAAGTTTTTAAAAACAAAAAAAAATAAAAATTTGTTTTTAAAAACCAAAAAATCAAAACAATTTTTAGTTGTTATTTTTTTGTGTTTATGTTTTTTTTATTTTGAGGTCAACATCTGTCTATTATCGACACTACACTACCGGTGTTGACCATTGCTACATCATCGTTGGCAACAACCGCTGCCAGTCACTTCAAAAACAGATTTTTTTAAAAACAATTATCCCAACATAGTATTTTTATTTTTTATTTCTTTTTTGCAAAACTTGTTTTTAAAAATAATTTTATAAAACTGTTTTGAAAAGAAAAAACAGAAACAAAGAAGTTAGTGTCTTCAATTGCTCCCTTCCTTTTTTATAAAGAATGACTATCAAAATCATAATATTCAAAATGTTAATTAAAAGCACTAAATGTGCAAGGCAAGGTATATATTTTTCTTTTCAACTATACTCTTATTTATAAAGAGAATATATAAGAGATAATGAGTTGCAGAAAAATAATGAAGTAATGAATGACGTATATTTAATATGATAAAAATGAAAAGACTAGTAAGGGTTACTGTATGAAAGAGATTATTCTTTTTAAAAAGTACTGGAAGAAGTATACAAGAAGGCATGAGGTATACTCCATTTGTCTTCAATTAAAAATTTTAAATAACTTATTTGTGTTTATAAAAAATAATTAAAATTGATTAAAAATAATAAATATGTATTTTTTTCACCTATGCATTTATTTATAAAAAAGATAAGTAAGAGAGATAATAAATACATTACAAATCTAAAATAAAATTTATATTTTGGGACGGAGTACTCTAGAAGTTAATTCATTCTAGCCATAAAGAGGATAACTCTAGAAGTTTATATTTAAATATTCATTCTAGCAATAAATAAAGAGGAGTATAACTTTTAATTACTACGCATTCTAAACAGAGAAACCTTAAATATTGTCAAACCTTGTATTTTTAGAGTTCAGAGACAAAAAGATTCTACACAACGAAAATCTTAAAGGCTACTGAACCCGCTAGACAGGAACACCCAACAAAAGCGTTCAAGATCTAAACTACGATTGGATCAAACATGCTACAAATTAATACAGGATTTATGAACTTACTGTAAATATATGAATGGCCCTTCACAATTGAAGACAGAGAGGCAAGGCAGAGATGTCGACCCCAGATGTTCCCTTGCTGGGTCGCTATCCCAACAGCTTTTATCTTCACAATTTCTTTCTTTTTTAATTACTAGCTTGGACACAAAAAGCATAGAGAATAGAAACTTTAGACAAGTGTCTATCGCTGAGCAAGAGAGCTGTTCATTCTCAAGTACTATTCCTAGACATTCGTTCGGTACGGATGGTACCAGGTGCCAGGATGAGGGGACATGATGTCATTCTCTTCTCCAGCAAGTTTTGGTTTCCCTGGCAAAGGCTTAAATCTAAGTTTAATGATACTGCATTAACTTTGTTTCCACTATTATGAGAACCTGGATCTTAAAAGTGGTACGGCAATTATATTCTTGTTTGTATGTCTTGCAGGATATATGCTATGGGTTTGCTCACTTGATATTACCTCCTGTCTTTAATACGAGGAGAGGAGGTATGTAGTAGCAAATATTGAATTTGTATCTATAGGGCTATATGTATTTCATGCAGTGATGATTCAATGGGTATATGATCCTAGCTCCTACATCACTATTCTTCTTTTATTTCCAAATATGCATTATAGTTATTAAGTTTCAAAGTTGTCATCTTCATGGTTTCTCTGCTTTCATTGACTGTGTTAGAGCCCAAAATCTTCTGGAACATGATGCATATACAACTTTTGTTGATCTGAAATGGAAACCTAAGATGTTCAATCACATGAAAATGGATAGGATAGGAACTCTTGGGTTGGCCAATGCCACATACTATTTCCTGCCCTTAATAAAAGATCTTATTTGTAGTGTAGATTACACTATAAACAACACCTAGTATTAGAGACTGAAGGTAGTATATCCCACAAACATGGAGTTTGAAATTGGATGAATTTGGTGACTCATGCACCCTCTGAGCTCTGGCCATATATGGTCATGGTGGCTATGGAGTTTCTTCTCTTCTGCAACTTTCGGTGGATGTCCCTTCCTCTATATTTCTTGTTCTTATTTCCTTAAACTCAGCAGCTCCTAATTTATCTTATTTTGAGACTGTCAAAGTAGGCTTGTATTTGGAATTTCCATTCAAGCATTGTTCAGTTTTATTGCATTGAGTTATTTCCTGAAGTTTTGTTTTTTGTTTTTTTTTCAAAGATCATTACAGAACTCCTATGAAAATTAAATCAATCAACAACACTATGAAACCAAACGAACTAAGTCAGACAAACCATTCTGTGGATTTTTGTTTTCTCAATTTAACCAACATTGTTGTGATGTGATAAAGTCATCAATAAAACTACTCAGCAGCCTAAAAATAAGGGAATCATGTTTGTCAGCACAATCCCTGTCAAGATCTAAACAGGAAAAAGGCAGCATTTGTGTATTTCAGACCACACAATTTTGACATGACTAGATATTCCCGCACATTTGACCATAAAAATATGATCTTATTTTTGTTACAACCACACACACAAAATATTGACAGGAACTAGGAATAGATTATAATCCATAACTGATTGAGAGTAACAAAGATTTACTTCTGCACCTTTGAATGAGCAGAGATACCTGATCGACTAACTGATTCTTCCCAATTCCTTCCATCAATATGCTTGATTTCAACACTCTTAAGCGTGCCAGGGTCAACACACTTGTATGAAACAGCAACCCCATCTGGGTTTGAGCGAGGGTAATAGAATGAGGTTATGCCACAGACTTTGCAGAATGTATGCTTTGCAGTTTGAGTGCCAAAGGTGTAGGTTGTGATAAACTTGTCTGAATCTCCCAAAAGCTCGAATCTTTCGGCCGGCACAATGAAGTGTGTGTTGCCTCTCATGAAGCAGTTTGAACAATTACAATCCCATGCCGCAACATTAGGAGAAGCTACTGCTTTCCACCTCACACTCTTGCAATGGCACCCTCCAGTGTGCACCACTGTCTCTGAATCAGAATCCATCTCAGCTTGGCTCTTGCAGATAGATGTATATGCTGGCAGAAACCTGTTAGGTACGATTTCTCAGGCTTCAAAAACAAAGTATGATTGAACTACGAACCATCTAGTACTACCTCCAGTCATTAATTGCACTGCTAACTAACGAGATCTTAAATTGGAGGTAGTACATCATTATCTTCATCCCAGTACATGGATTAGAGAATACTATTTGATACTCACCAACAATAATTAAGGACTATAGTAAATAAGGGAATTAAGGAAGATCATTAAGGTATTTTAAAAAATATATATATCATATTAACTAACCTAACTATCTTTCTTAATCTAATTAAATTAGGTAAATATTCGTATATTATATGAAATGATCATCATAGATATAGCAACTTTTAATTAGCATTCTAAACAGAGAGCTTAAATATTGTCAAATATTGTATTTTTAGAGTTCAACGACAAGAGGATTCTGCTCAACGAAAAAATCTTGAAGGCTATAGAACCTACTAGACAGGGATACTCAACAGAAGCATTCAAATTTCCAGCAAAACAGAGCTAATACAGTTAATTGTAGATAGTATAATCGAAGATCTAAACTATATGAAGTATAATAAAAATTAATCCAGGTTTTATGACCTTCCTACACTAAGAAGTAAGAACTTACTGAAAATATATGAATGCCCCTTCGCAATTGAAGACGGAGAAGCAAGGCAGAGATGTTGCCCCCAGATGTTCGCTTGCTGGTTCGCTACCCTAAAAGCTTTTGTATTCACAAATTCGCTTGGCATAGCCTTCTTCGCTTCGTCTTCCTGAGAGTTTTTTATTATTAATATCCAATGAATATCTTAAGTTTCCTGAATGCCCATTCACAAATATATATATATATATATATATATATATATATATATATATATAACGTTATACCGTACGTACATTGTCTCGTTTCGTTTTGGTATTCCAGTGATCCAGTCAAAAGAAGTTTTCGAACTTGACCTGCTTAACCTCAAATGAGTTTTTTATAGACGATGAATTGTGATAGTATTATCATGTAATTGGTTGTGGTGACTAAATTCTTTTTCTTTCCCACAATTTTATTCTTTGGCGTTACTGTACCTTTTTCCTTATATTAGAGGATGGCCCACGTTGATGTTCCATGTGAGAATAGGAATTTATTTAAAATAATAATTAAATTTTTAAAAACAATTTTTTCAATCATAATTTATAGAATAGTAAATATGTGAAAAGAGTGTTGTTTAATTTATATATATAAATATTTTTAAAGGTTCTAAAAATCATGCCAAATACATCTTTAGTCTTCCTATTAGGCGAGGAGATTTAGGAAGATCTGTGTCTTCTAACAGGGAGGCCAATTCCCAAATCTGTTGAGCAGGGAAATCAGGTACGATGAGAATGGGACATCAAAATTTAGATAGAAGATATGAAAATGATTTAGGTCAGAAACGCCTAGTTTGGATTAATGTAGTTTATGCTTCAAACTTAAGTAAACCAGTCTCCGAGAATTCGCATAAAAACTAAATCACTCAACTAGACTATGAAACCAAAGGAAATAAGTCCAAGAAACCATTCTTTTCTAGAGGGTTTAGTTGTGTGGATTTTTTTTGTTCTCCAACAACATTGCTGTGACGTGATAAGGCCATAAATAGAAAAAAACCACACAGCAGCCTAAAAATAATTCGAGCAAAATACAAAACTACCAAGTCGTCATTTTTTTACCACCCATGGAACATAGCAAATTCATTTCATGATTATTAATAAATTGTCACACATGGAACAGGGGATTGAAAGAAACATTAAACTCCCCACAAACAGTTGGTACTTGATAAGCCAGAAAACTAGACATGATTAAATGACAAAGCTGATCCTAATAAAACACACAGAGGAAATCAAAGAAACACATTCAGGTTTCTTGAGCATCCCATGTTTTTCACAGAATAATGGTTGTTTCAGCAATCATGGATGTCACCACATAAGGGTCCATGTTGGAAGCTGGCCTCCTGTCCTCAAAATAGCCCTTCCCTTCTTTCTCTGTGTCCCTTCCAACTCTTATTGAAGCACCACGGTTCGCAACACCCTGCCCAGAAATTCCCCAAGTTAACAACATCTCTTATTATCATTGCAATTTGATTCTTTCTTGTAAAGTACGATGATGAAGATGATAAGGTCATATGTTGCTGTGTGTTGCTTACCCATTTGAAGGTGTTGATGTCAGCAGTCTCATGTCTTCCTGTCAAACGACGCTCGTTGCCTTCTCCATAGGCTGATATGTGTTCCTTGTGCCTCTTCCCCAACTTCTCTATTGCTTTCTTTATCACTTCATACCCTCCTTCTTCCCTCATTGACTTGGTGCTGCAAAAATGTTTCATACTTGTTAACCATCAAAGCTAAACAGTAAACAGGAAAAGTGATTACCTCTCTATATATTACTATCCATCTCAATTTTAAATATAAGAGTTATTTCTTATATTTATTATTTTTTCACTAAACTATCTTTTAATAACACTCTCTTAAAAAGTTCGTAGATTCTTATTTTACAATAATAATTGAAGTAAAAAATCATATTAAAAAAAGGTATTTTGTAAAAATGTGTCAGGTATTATAATTCACTAACCTAACTAACTTTGTTAACAATTAGTTAAATATGTCATATATTAAGAACAAAGAAGAAACAAGATTCACCTGTAGTTTGTGTGAGCACCAGCTCCATTCCAGTCACCCTGTTTTTGTAAGAAACCAAATCACAGAGATGCTAGTCAACATCAAATTAAAGTTCAATGTTAATTTCTTGAATAAAGCATATGTCCAGGGGAATATTATTGAACCTTAATTGGCTTGGGGTCAAACGAAACTACCACCTCTGCAATCTCAGTGATCCTCTGTACGTAGAACACAAAATAGAGACGTTAGTTTCTGCATTTAATGCACAAGATAACAGAGTTTTCTTAAAAAAAGGAAAAAATACAGAAATTAATGACGAAGGTTAGTAGTTATGTGTCACCTCCAAAATGTAACGAGCAACCCACAACTCGTCACCAGCAGAGATACCAACCGAAGGACCCACTTGGAATTCCCACTACATTACATGAAAAAAAAAATGAACTGAATTAACAACTGTGAAAAAAAAAAGGCAAATTTACGAATGAGTAACTCAGTATTTAAATTTATAGTTTGAAAATTACTTGGCCAGGCATCACTTCTCCATTGATTCCACTGATATTGATGCCAGCATAAAGGCAAGCTTTGTAATGTGAGTTAACAATATCTCGCCCAAAAGCCTTGTCAGCACCAGTACCACAATAGTATGGACCCTGATGGAAACAAAAAATGGTAATAATCTTATATACTTTAATCCAAAAGATTATCAGCTAAAAGAAAAAGTTAAGTTTTTATGAGTTAGGTGAAAGAGAGGAAATTTTCACCTGAGGTCCAGGATAGCCACCAAGAGGCCAGCCAAGAGGCCACTGGATGTGTTTCTGGAGCAAGGTGTACTCCTGTTCAATTCCATACCTGTTTCGAAATTATTCAAAGCAAGGCATTAAATCAAAGGAATAAAGAAATTTTTTGGGAAAATCTCTATTTGGATAAAGAACTATGCAACAAATAATACCAGGGTTCTTCAGCAGCAACTTTGGGATGACTGAATATTTTTGCAGCTGCATGTCTTTGGTTTGTGGGAATTGGTTCTCCAGCAGAAGTGTAAGCATCACACATGACCTAATACCAATTACAATTAAAAAGATTAAAATGAGAACTACACCATGAAAACAGTTTCTAATAAGAAAGATAGAAAGAAAACCCACCAAGATATTGTTACCCCTTCTGAATGGATCCCTAAAAATTGCTTGTGGGCTGTTGCCAAAAATTTGAAACAAAGATATTAGTAATGTACTGTCTCAAACAAGAGAAGAAAGATCTCTTTTGAGGAGGCAAAGCTTACTATAAGATCACTTCACTATCTTCTCCAGGAGCTTGGCCTGTGCTGGAACCATCGTAGTTCCACTTGGGCAACTTTGAAGGGTCGTTGACTGGGCCTGAAATGGTCTGTATTTCACATTTACATTAGCATACAGCCAAAACAAAACAACTTTTCATTTCTTTTCTTTTTTGAGTTAACTAATAAATGGATAGGTAAATTACCCTTGCTTTGCTCCTCATGTCCATGCCAGATCCACCGATCCTATCATATTAGAAATGAAATTGAATTAAACGGGATAAAAAGGGGAAAAAAGAAAGAAATAGTTTGATGAACATAGAAGTTAGTTCAGACTCAGGACAAGGATTTAACATCATTTTGACATCAGTACACGCATGAGTGGAGGCTACAGTTACTCTAAGGAACAAAAGAGAAAACAGTTTACAGACATCTTGTTAAAAGGTCATTCTTTTTTACCAATTGTAACAAAGAAAAAAAGTCTTCATCGCTCAGTATTGCCAAAACCAAGGGTCATTCCAAAAAGAGAGACTCAAACCACTGAGAACTTCGTTCGATATAGAACGAAAAACAGAACAAAACAACATAATAAGAAGCAGGGGACTAAGACGAGCGTCACGGAGAATGAAGATCAACCAAGAGAAGAATCAGAAGCCAAAAAAAATCGAACACATTGAGAGAATAATGATATAGACCATATATAGACAGATTAATTCATGCGCAAACGAGCAAGAAGAGCTAAGCTGTGCTTGTTTGGACGTGCAGAAAACAGAGTATGCGAGTGTGAGAGGAAAGAGACACTAACCATATGTACTCAGCGATTATCTTCTCAGTGGTGTTGGAGAGATTGAGGTTGATCAAATCTGAGAGCAGAGACATCTTCAAAACAAAAAAGATTCAAGCTTGAAGCAGAGAGATTTTCAGTGCTAGGTGATACGTGAGCAGTGGCGATAGCTGCTTGTGCTGCATTGATTTTATAGTGCGAGGAATGAAATTAAACATTTTTATTAAAAATAAAAAATAAATAATCAACTTCTAAAGTCCTAATACGTGCGAGAGAGTCAAGTTAAAAGTAAAAGAATTCAATAGTACTTAAAAAATTAATATTATGTAAAATTATTATTATAAGTTAGAACTAATAATAATAATTTTACATAATATTAATAATCAACTTAATACGTGCGAGAGAGTCAAGTTAGAACTAATAATCAACTTCTTAGAGAATCTCAGCTTTATCCTTAAGTAAAAAATTAATGGTTTAAATTTAATATTATGTAAAATTATTATTATAAAAATAAAAAAAATAGATTTAAACTTCTAAAATTTGACTTACACGTCTTATAACTGCAGTATGGAGAAACTGGGAAACAAAATTTAAATTTATAAAATATTATAATAATACTTTTTAAAAATATTAAGTATCAATCATTCATTTTTCTTGGCTTAAGGATAGCCCGATGAAATTTAGAAAAGAAGATAAGAAAGAGAAAAAAAGAGTATGTGAATCCCTTAATTTTTATACGGCTGTGCCAGTTTCTGTTTCTGTTTTAGAGATTTTAGCATGACGAAAAGTTAGGTATTTATGTCCGTACATTGAAATTGAACTTAAAAAAATAAAGGTGGGATGAAATCCTAAAATTAGATTATTTGGTAGGTTATAATTCACTTCCATGATAAATATTAAAATGATGGAAGTGATTTATTTAGGTATACCTATAAAATTGAGAAGAATTTGACGAAAGTGAAAAATTTTGACTAAAATTTTTGAGGATGTGGCTAAAATTTTTTGGGAGGGTTTGATGTCTAAGGTTTAGACTAGTATTTTATTGTTGGATAAGTGTATATCAGTTTTTTTATATTATAGATATATATACTAAATAAATTAAAATAATTATCCATTTACAACTAGTTCCATCTTCAATTCCACTTATAGTTTCACTCTCGATTCTACTTTTACTTTCATTAAAAACTCTTCAATCATATCAAATAAATTAGGATTATATATTTACATAAAAGAATGTCTATGTTCATCCCTTTATCTATTTTTTCTCTATTAAATGTCTAAACTATTTAATTAAATTTCAATAATTAAGATTTAATGCTATGTTTAATATTATATTAATATTTCTATATAGCATTAAATTTCAACCATTGAAATTTAATCTAATGGTTGAGACATTTAATGGAAAGAGGGGTTAATGGAGACACTCATCTTCGATATATTTAATGTATTTATTTTAAATTAAGTTAAATTGAAATTTCAACTTAATTTCAAGCATGTATTTTCAATATGTCTGATTTTACGTAATTAATAATGAACTCTGACTCCTTTCCAAATATACTATACATGCTTAACATATGGTTTAAATTAATGTGGATAATAAACAATATCACCGTGACTCACTAATTATATATAGAAGAGAAGGCCAAACTTACTTAAATGTCAACAGTACTTAATTTTAATATTATATATACATTAATATAATCTTTATCAAATCCACCATTATGATAATTTGTTGGTGATCAGCCAGCTACTTTAGAATTTCAATTCACCTATATTTTGTGCTTCCTTCCGGTAGACAAACAAAAAGAAACTCTTTAAAGTAGTGAATAAATGTATTTCAAAGCGCGGTAAGGTTTTTAAACTTATGAGTTTAAGTAAATTCATAATAGTGATGTAAACTAACATAAATTATAAATTTGTAAGAGTTTATTTTTTTATTAAATAGGTTTTAATAGTGTACAATTACATAAATAAAATATAAAAAATGACAAAAAATTAATTTAAATATATTTTAAATCCAAAGAATTGAAATTAAATCTATCAACATTTATAATATATCATACTTAATAAAGAGATCTTTATAAAATTTATATATAAAGTCATTGAGTATAATCAAATAAAAAAAATAACATAAGTTTAAAAATAAGTTAACATAATTGTGATTTAAAATACATTTAAAATACATAAGTTAATATAGTGGGTGTTTGGAATAGTTATTGGAACTTTCAAAAGTGTTTTTCAATCGTAATTTACAGTATATAGGGTAAGTATATGAAAAGAGTTTTGTCTTGACTTATATAAAAAACACTTATAAAATAAACTGTAATTATCCCAAACACCCTAATAATCTTATAAGTTACAAATATAAAAACGATAAACTTATTTACTTCCGAGTTTCATAATAATGAAGCTAAGTCATCATATTTGCATTGATTATCTTTTGGATCAAATTTGATGATTTAAATAAACTAAAGATGAAAACAAGTCAATTGAATAAATATATATAAAAATATGTAAAAAGAATTAAGCTTTTATTAATGGGACCTCGCGTACGTGATATTAGCGGCTATACAGCAAAATATAATGTGCAGATGACATGTTTTATTATAGAGTGATTAATCCTCTAGTTCTCTTATCAAAATAAAATTCTTTCGTTCTTAGAGTAATATAATAGTAATCTTCTTGAAATTAACATAGCCGACAACAATTAATTTTTTAAATTTTATCAACAGTTTTTCTAATAAATAATCTATCCATTAAGTAAAAAGTGGCCATGAATCGAGGTTCAATAACCAAAGATTTTGTAGTCGTACCACGGTATCAGCAGATCTACCAAGCAATCATAACTTTTAGTAAAAATATTTGTTTGAAAAAGAATAAAATCTAAAGGCCTTCTAAACTATTAAATTTAGTGTTTGTTTAAAATAATGATTAAAATTTTTAAAATTAATTTTTAATTATGATTTATAGTATATGAGATAAATATGTTAAGGGAGTTTTGTCTCGACTTATGTGAATAAGCACTTATAAAGGTCCCAAAAACTATCTAAATAAACACTTAGTCACAGTTACTAAAATTAAGGTCTAAGTGGAACCACCTTCAAAAACTTATTTTAATTAGCTTTTTGAAAATATTTTATTGTGTGCCATATAGAGAAGAATTTTGTTTAATTTGTATAAAAATGCTTATGAAAAACCAATCCAAACAAGCTAACAAAAATCTCTTCACCTACAATTGTTGAACGAAGTGGAATGTACTATTATCTTTCACAATGTGTGAGCCAAGGTTCCAAGGTTTAAATTTTTAGAAGGATAGATGTTTATGTTCAGTGTCAAACAATATCTCAAACAGAATTATTTTTATTAGGAGGATGTACCATGCTTATATATAAAATCAAGCTCTTCTCACTTATCTAACTCTCATTTATATAAATCTCAATTATTATTTTTTTTTGAAAAAAAAATTAGATAAATCGTGTCTTGATCACTTGACAACTATCAAGACATATCTTTTAGTTCAAATAATATTTATAGATATAACAAAACCCTCGTATTGGTAATAAGATTTCAACCTATGACTTTATGTGTTATAAAGTAAACTAACTTCTTATTAAACTGAAATTATTTGAATCATGCATGTTTAAAAAAAAATTAGGGGGTTTGGTGGAATATTTTTGTGGGCGTGACTAACGGGGTTGGTGGAATATATTATGCTGTGGGAAGAGAAGACCACCAACCATTCGGACACCAAACAGGACAGTAAACAGTACAAATTAACAACTTTAGAATAAAAATTTAAGGTCATAAATGAGCAGCGCCAAATGCACATGCTCACATTGAGAGCATAAATGTGTATACTCAGGAAATATTATACTATTGCTTATTATAGTATTTATTATAAATTATCAACTATTATTTTTCACAAACTAAGAAATGAAAGCTAAGTTAATAAATTGGTCCAAAATTGATAAATGTTTTTAACTTTAAGCTACTTTAATAATGTGAATTTAAATGAGTTAGTTAAAAATGAGGGCATAATAGAAAAATAGTAATACATGAGTTATTTAAAGGTGATTGGTGTTTTATAATAAAGACTACAAACTATAGGTAGTTGATATCTTATAATAAGAGTCAAAGAAAATATATCTTAAAGCGGAAAAAATTGTTTTTTCCACTTATAAATTACATAAAGCTTTTCACATGAATATATGATTTTACTATCTATTTATTATTATCTAGAATTTATATTATTGGATATGAGAAGGGTAAAATTAAAAATTTATTAAATTTTAGGAGAAAAATTAATTAGATCTAAAGTTTTTTAAATTCCAGTAAAACATACACTGAAAGTACGTAACTTACAAATATCATCAGCAAAGTATATTATTAATTTATTGTTGTCTGCTTCCACTTGTTAATCGCATGAAAAAAGGTTACTTAAATTAAACCCATCTATAAGCTGTCCATTTATTTTGTTCACATGTTTCACTTTATTTTTGTTATCGAGTCCCCGAAAGCAAGTCCGAATAGGAAATATACCTATATACTCCATTATTCAAGAATATTTATACATGTGAACTTTTTTTAATTTCCCGCCCAAAAAAAAATTCTGTTTGCAAAACATGTTTCGTGTTATAGTTTGCCTGTGCAAGAATAAATGGGAATTGACTATCACCTACACGTCGTATAAAATTGACAATTGCAGGATGCAATTATTTGTGTTTGGTATTCATGGTTAAAAAAAAAATTAGTGTTGAGTATTTTTCTCTCGAAAACACTATTATCCATTGCTTTGAAAAAATAAACATAAACCATCTAATAACAGTGTTGCCAAGTCTCTCCCATCACATTGTTAAATTTTTTTAAGCGAAAAAACATAGTGTTTGAGACTCATGAAGAGTGACGCCCAATTATAACCAAATAAAAAAAAAATCACGAAGGGTCACAATTTCACAAATGTTCATTTTAATTCAGATAATTTCTGGAAGATATTTTAAGTTTCAGGGGGAAAAATAGAATTCCTAGCGATTCCCTGTGGCTCCATGACATCACCTTACACGTCTGTGTTTATTTATATCCTTATTTCAACGCACACAATAATAGCTCATGAGTTGAACAATGTGAAGTATTTATATTAAACATTTCGAGAAATTTTGAAATTGCTAAGAAGATTCTTGAATAGTGTATATATGTAGATGATATATAATATAATGGCATGTTGGTTTCCGTTGAAAATAATATTCATTATAAAATATGCAACTTATTCTTCAAAGTAAACTCTATGCAATAAGCAAACGTTTGTTTTGGTTAATTTCCAGGATAAAAGAACTGAGTGCTACGTCTAATACAGCGTCACATAATATATGTTTATTCAGAGGTTACATAATATCTTTATCACTGAACTTGCAATTGGAAATTAATTATACTCACGGTCATAATTAACAATTCCTCATAAACTCTCCAATGATTCAATGGGCAATTACTGTATCTATTGTATCTTTCATAATGTTTATTACTGTGATGTGAGAGCTTCCTCAAATTATCTTAACTAAGTCTTTTAAGGCAAAAAATAAATTTTAAAAAATAAAGTTAGTGTGCCATTTTATTTAATGTATCTTAATAAAAAAAATTGAGGCCAAGTAACATAAAAATGAAATTTATGTTATTGGTAGACAAAAAATGAAATTTATGTGATGTATTTAAAAAAAAGGGGAAATTAACATAATTCACAGGATAATAAAACTTTTTACCCCTTAAGTCTGTCATCGATTTAAGCTGTGAAGTCTAATATTTATTAACGGCATTCCTAAATCAAAATAAACAACTTTTTGTCTTTAAGAGACTAATAATTTTTTATAATAAAAATTATATTGAAAATTCGTAATAAGAATCAGCAACCGGCACTCGTTACAGTGAAAAATGATTTCAACGTACCGTTTAACTATAAGGACCTGAGTTTGAGTCCATGTAAATGCATAAAATAATTTTGAGGGAGCTAGCTTATTTATAAGAAACAATTAATTGTTAAAATTTATTTATATGGCTACCTTGGAAAGCTAGGTTCACAGTTCATTGGTCAGTTGATATGGATGATTAAAAAACGAGGAAGTCATACATTTGCCGCGGCGTGTTTGACGTCACATAATACTTGTTTTATCAGATTCAGCTGAGGCCACATAATTAAGACGACTTTATATATATCATCCTCTCCATATAGCATCTGCAAGAGGGATCATTCAACGTTAATTATACTTGAGTTATGCTGAAATTGCAATTAATTATATTCTCTACATATGAATCAACGGCATAAGGGTTCAGCTTTATATATATAGTAAAACAATGCCATATATAATTAAGTTGACCTTATATATATATATATATTATTCCTGGAATCTGCGGCGTCAGCCAGCTGCAGGCTCACTAGATTCAAATGCCTCAAGGAAGTTTATTGAGGACAAAAAAAAAAAAAAAACTGAATATAATGTATATGACAAACATGTAATATGCTTACATTAATGTGACAAATAAGATAAGGACAGATTGACCAATCAAATGTTTACACGCATTAATCAATGAAAGAAATAATAAGATGATGGATTGTAAGTTTTAAAGTTTCATCTAATTAGAGTTGTGAGAATGCAGGCGAATCTGCAGGTTGTAAATTATATAGAACGGGTTGGAAAACCCTATTCCTAATTAAACGTATTGATATTTTACTAATCTTGTAAATTATACTTACACTGATTTTAACCTGCGAATCCCACATCTTGCAAAACTCTCTTGAAAGCATCAAAATAACTTTTTGTCACGTTCAGCCTCAACCCTAGAACCTAGACGCAAAGCTTATCAGAAGATTGCTTTTTTTTTTTTTTTCCAGCTACCGCTATTATTGTGGCTTGATGCTTACTACTGTTTCAATGAATGTTCTTCGTATGGGACTTCAATGGTCCAAACACACTACTCTCTCTGTTCTCTGCAAAAATGGCATTTTTCTTTTTCCTTTTTTTTTCATCCAACAGTCATGATGATAATAAAGAACATATTCTACCCCTAAAAACAATCTGTACATATAATTCCTGGACCATTTGTTCAGTTATTCTTTTATTCTTATTCATTTTTTTTAGGCAAGGACCTTTTATTAGAGTAGCGTGTATATGAACCACATATCTCAAATCTTTAAAGTTATTAATAATTACTACGAACGTAACTGATATGACATTTAAACTTGAATTATATATGCATGCTCCATATATCTTTCTTTTTTTTTTTAATTTATAAGTTCTTATAATAAGGAACATATTCCATATCTCTATAACCAATAAGCATGCATGCATTTTACAAGCTTTATAGATAAGTTCGTGGCCTTCTGGTTATAAGTTGGCATTTCGATGGTCAATTCTAATGTTTACTTTTGACAATATGGGAGAGAGAGAGCTAGAGAGAGCATTTGATAAGTTGTTGATAAGCTTATGTAAAGCGTCACAAATCTCTTCACAAAGATGAACCAATTTTTCTCAATATATATATATATATATATATATATATATATATATATATATAGACGAACTACTTATTGTCAATCATAAATTTGTTTCCCAGGTCAAAAAAAAAAAAATCATAAATTTGTTTCCAAAGCCACTCAATCCAATCTATAGACTATATATGCAATGGAAGAAAGTTTATAATAAGAATTACCTAGCTCTTTTGCTTTAGGGCTTCTCTTATAGGTCCTTGTATGATTGTAGATTTTTTGATGTGTAATCATTTGAATTTTAATACATTTTGACGTTTATAAAAGAAAAAGAAAAAAAAGATCAGCTTCTGTAACGATGACCCCATTTTCACCACAACAAGGTACAATGCTTTTCATTGGTCTAAAACAGGCCCGATCATAAATGGGCTTGTCAATAACACTGGACCTCTTCATTTGGGATTCCTTTATTGGGCCTCCATATGGGCCCAAATTGATTTGATATATGCAATTTCCCGCTCATATTCAAAAAACCAAACGACGCTCTGAATTTTCAATCTTTAGATCCCTCCGCTCCAACTACCTCGGAGAGCTCAGAGAAAGATGGGAGACACCGACGAAGAGAAGAAGCATTTGACACAGAAAATTGCTAAAATATTGGATGAGGCCCGAACCTCGTACGCCACCCACAATCGAAAGCTCAAGGAGCTCTCCGTTCTCCGTTCGAAATCGCATTCCCTTTCCCAATTCTTCTCTGCATTCTGCACAGCCCTAATCCCTCTTTTTGATTTCCAGAAGCGTCTTGCTTCCGCTGAACGAGTAGTCCGCTTTGTCTCTGTTTTCGCCAGTGTCCGTGACAACGGGAATGATTCCACTTACGATGAATTCTTGGATCGTTTTCTCAAGTTTCTACTGGTTGCAGCCGCATCAGCCAACAAGACCGCGAGGTTTCGAGCATGTCAGATAGTTTCTGAGGTATGGGGTGATGCTTATTTATATTTTCATATTTTTGATATTTTGCTCTCATGGAGCTGGACGCAAGATGGTGAATGGTTACTTCTATGATAAATTCAGAGTTCAACTTAGCTTATCTGAATTTTATTTCTGGAGATTTACACTGCTACTGCATTTACGAGTATGTGGGTCAATCCGCTGGACGACCTGTAAATATTCATTTTTAAAACTACTACTACTAATAACGATAATAATGGCGGTGATGACAAGGACAACGGTGTTGATGCATTATCTAGATACTTGGGGGAAAAAGTTGCTATGAAAAATTATCAGTGCTAACAACTTATCATGAGTAATCAATGGGTTTATCCAACGGATGCCTTCTGCTTGCTCTGGTATCTTACTTTTGGTTTTGTTATATTAAATACACACCTTTGCAGATCATATTGCGGTTGCCAGACGACGCAGAAGTGAGTGATGACCTATGGGATGAAGTGATAGAATGCATGAAGTTGAGGGTAAGAGACAAGATCCCTCTCATCCGTACGTTTGCAGTAAGGGCGCTTTCTCGCTTTGTGAATGACTCTGATAATAGAGACATCCTTGATTTATTTCTCGAGGTGCTTCCATTGGAGCAGAATGCGGTGAGTGTCTTGCTTCTCACTAATCTGGTGCTAATGATAATTAACGGTGTATTCCCCCATAAATGCAGGAAACCTTGTATTACCTTGATTAATGTTGGAAACCGTGCAGGATGTTCGTAAAATGATCGTGTTATCTTTACCTCCTTCTAGTGTAACCTCTCAAGTGATCATTGATTGTACCCTGGATGTGAGCGAATCTGTACGCAAGTCAGCATACTGTGTTCTTGCTAATAAATTTCCGATTCAAAGCCTAAGGTAAGCGTGGCGCAGTAAAGGAAGAATAATCCCCTATCCTTCCACCTTGTATTTCTCCTGTCTAGATGTTTAATGTTATATACTCATAGTCTACGACGTTATATGTCATCCCTGATTACGCCTTGAAAAATTTCTTTTCTTTTATCAACAATTTGACATTATAAATAATGAATGTTAGCAGCATCATTTCATTTCTATTCTTTCATTTTGTAAACCCTCTAGTTTATGTCACTAGAGTGGATATTTTATTATCGCAATTGCAATCTTTCCTCTTTTTACTTTTTTAACATTTTGTTAATTTTGGTTTATGTAGCATCAAACTGAGGACGTTAATTCTTCGGAGAGGACTAGCTGATCGTTCTAGTGCTGTCTCAAAGGAATGTTTCAAACTAATGAAAGATGAATGGCTTACAAAGTGCTGCAATGGCTATCCTTTTGAACTTCTCAAATATCTTGATGTTGAAACCTATGAATCAGTTAGCGAGTCAGTTATTGAGGCGCTTCTGAAAGCTGGTTTCCTAAAACAGGAAAATGGTTCCGGCATTCAGCAGTATATATCCCCAAACAATGACAATGCAGAAGGTCAGCTACTCTTCCTAAGATTCGTATACTTGTTTCGCCATTTATTCTTGTTACATGGTGCAATTATTCAAAACATGTTTGTTGTTTGGGAAGACATGCTAATTATGATGGTGAATACATGTACATAAGATAATATGATGTGAAACGAATTTATCTCTCATGTGTGAGATTCAGTGCTTTGTCATGAAATCAACAAAAAGTGGTAGGTATGCCTCTGTTTATTAGTTCCTTAATATTATTTTAGAGCCTGGCTGTGATATATTTAACTACTAAGCTTAGGAGAATCAGTGCTTTGTTGATTTCATGTGCTTTGTCATGAAATCAAGAAAAAGTGGTAGCTAAAATTTATCTCTCTTGTGTGAGATTCCGTGCTTTGTCATGAAGTCAACAAAAAGTGGTAGGTATGCTTCTGTTTATTAGTTCCTTAATATTATTTTAGAGCCTCTTAACTACTAAGCTTAGGAGAATCAATGCTGAAGTCTTCCTTAGCTGTTGTACGGTTTCTTCATTGCTTCTCTATCTTTTGTAGGGAGTGGAGTCCATTGCCCACCAAATATTAAGCTGATGGAAGCAGAGGTGGCACTTTACTGGAGAATTGTTTGCAAGCATTTGCAGTCAGAAGCACATGTGAGTTGGAAGGGGGATATCTGTATCCCATATTTCTTTACCTCCAGTTCTTGTATAAGCTCAAAGAAAGGAGTGGAGGCATAATATGACATCATTTCATTTTGATAAATAAGCATTAAGTTTTTACAATTCAAAGTAACATGATTTGGCTTGATAAGGGATTCTTTACCCGTCATAATTTTGTTTGAAAATTCACTAACAGAGATATTAATCTCTGTGCCAAAGTCTTGTCCCTTCCACAAATCATTGTTTCACTTGATTATGTAGCGATCCTCCTTTCTTTTCTTGTGCATTTTACACATTTCAGTCTGACATCTTTACAGGTCTCTAGGCATTTCAAATATCGCTAACATTTTTATCCACGTATGGTTTAAGAAGTCAGATTGTTTTTCTGTATATAAAAATTTTGGGTAGTTCATTTGTTCTCGTTTTGACTTGTTCTAGTTACTGAATTTTAGTCATTTTAAACATGAACCATAATAGGCCAAAGGCTCTGAAGCTGCCTCTACGACGGGCACTGAAGCAGAAGTATATGCAGCAGAAGCATCAGATAAAAATGACCTTCTGGAAAAAATTCTTCCTGCAACAGTTAATGATTACATAGAGTTAGTCAGAGCTCACAATGATGCTGGTGGGTATTGTTTACGTGGTTGAAGCACTGGTATGATACATTCAACTCTTTGTTGCCTGCTGAATTGGTATGAAATATGATATTCACAGGATCAAACCATCGCTTCGCATGCAGACAGCTACTTCTGCTTGGTACCATGTTCGATTTTTCTGATGCCACAAATAGAAAGGTTGCTAGTGCATTTCTGCAGGAACTGATGCGCAAGCCTCTTGAGCATGAGGATGATGATGAAGGGAATGTGATTGTTATAGGAGATGGATTAAATTTTGGTGGAGACAACGATTGGGCTGAAGCCATAGCCAGTTTGGCAAAGAAAGTTCATGCTGCTCCTGGTGAATTTGAAGAAGTTGTTCTTGCAATCATAGAAGAGCTAGCTCAACCCTGCAGGGAGAGAACGGCAGATTGTGTGCAGTGGATACACAGCCTTTCACTTACTGGCCTATTGCTGAAAAATGTGACGTCATTCCGCTATCTTCAGAGCAAGGCTATTGAGCTATTGCAATCTTTACTGCTGCCGGGGGTAACCGAGTTTTTCTCATTTAGCTTTCTTCCCTTTTTCTTTTCCATTAATATTATGATGATCTTTGAAAAATTGTGACATTGGAGGATCCGTTACTTATTTCAGCATTTCTTTTACTTGTGTTCTTACGGATGAAGGAAATTCATGAACTATAACAACAATATTAAATGTTGATGAGAAGCTTGTTGGACGGCACTGATAACTATTTTCTAACATGAATAATGAACTGCAGGCAAAACATGCTCACTTAGATGTGCAAAGGGTTGCCATCAGATGTCTTGGTCTTTTTGGGCTGTTGGAGCGGATGCCAAGTGAAGAACTTGTAAAGCAACTGAGAGTTTCGTATATTAAAGGGCCACAGCCAATTAGCACAGAGGCGTGCAAAGCATTATTTGATATTGGGATGTGGCATGGTCCTCAAGAAGTTGACAGGGCGTTGATGCACGACAGTGCAAGCCAAATCCAGTCTAACAAGAACTTTTTCAGTCCTGTGAACTTTTCTGATTTAGAAGGCGATCTAAATGTTGGAATGCTCGATCTCTTATATGGTGGGTTTGAAAAAGATGACTGGGGCAATCTTTCGACTTGCAACGAAGATGAGTGCGTTCAAGCTGTCCTGGGAGAGGGGTTTGCGAAAATACTTCTTCTGAGTCCGTATTATCCAAGTATACCGGCTTCTTTGCATCCTGTGCTTTTATCGAAGCTCGTTACCTTGTTTTTCAGCGATGAAACAGAATCACAGAGGTAGTTTGCGCACCACTAGCTATTTTTTCCTCCCACGTTATAATTTTGTTGTCTTCTGGTAGGTAATTAACATTGACTCTTTCACTGTTTGATCAGGATGAAGCAGTGTCTATCTGTCTTTTTTGAGCATTATCCATGTCTCTCAGCCAATCACAAGGCAAGCATTGCTGTTATCACGTCAAAATGTGTCTTGTGTTTGTAGTCACTATTATTATCTTGATTGCTATATCCAAGGTCCTAATTGTTTCATCAGCATAATTGCAGAAGTGCACATCCAAAGCTTTCATTCCGGTCATGCGTTCAATGTGGCCAGGAATTTATGGCAACTCTGGAGGCTCTAGTTTTGTGGTGTCTCAGATGCGTAAACGTGCAGTTCAAGCTTCACGATTTATGCTGCAGATGATACAACTCCCTTTATACACTGAAGAAATTCAACCAGAGAGTGAAAATAGTAGCACAGAAGTTCCTTTCGAGTGTGATGAGGAGGGGCTTGCATTACGCATAGCCATTGAGGTAACCTTCAGAGAATTCAAAGCTCGTTTAAAATATTCTAAAGCTTTCTCTTCATTTCTTTTCATGACTAGCTGTGGTATTAATGTGATTTCACTTTCACCTTTCTAGGACTTGTAGATTCAAATTATTAAGCTATCATGTAACGTAGTCATTAATTCTTATGGTGAATATACGTTGAAACTCGCAAGAGTTATCATGCAATGGCTGAGAGCCTTTCCTCATTCTGTTAAGCTTCTCCTTTACTAGTTGCTTTCTTCGTGTCCTACTAACTCAGAGGAGAAACAGTTGTTTGGTTATGTGATTCCCAATTGAATGTTGGTTATCATCTGCGTTTTCGTTCAAATAGTAGTCTGGCGGTAAAGGAATACGTTTTAGGATCCTACATTAATTAACGATTCTCTCCCTCTTTTTTATTTCTTCTTACGCTCTACTTGCTTTGTTGAGGTGGCAAGCTTTCACTCGAAGAAGACAGCTGCTGAGAAGTCATATGTGTCGGCATTAGCCAGAACACTTGTCATGCTTCGCTTCCGGATATCAGAACAAGGGCCAATAAAGTTCATGAGGATGCTTTTAAGTCGCGTAGTTGAAAGTGCATTGTCAGAGAAAGACCTTGTAAAAGAATTGAAGCGTATGGCGGACCG
Organism: Albizia julibrissin; assembly: GCA_037074505.1. Lineage (NCBI taxonomy): Eukaryota > Viridiplantae > Streptophyta > Magnoliopsida > Fabales > Fabaceae > Albizia > Albizia julibrissin. The sequence goes on from CM073484.1 coordinate 11,021,947, forward strand.
TCTCATAAGTCTTGATAAACAAGCGGATAACGAATTGTCGCAAGCCGAAGTTAATCTCATTTTAGGTAATACTCGTGTTTTTTCTTGTGCCAAGCCTTTGTTCACCTTTATTGACACTAATCCAATTTAAAACAATGGATGCTGTAGTAAGTAGTAACTATGTCTTATCTGCATGCTGGTTCTGATCTCAATCTTGGACGTCTAACATCAAATACTCCTTATGAAATGAAGCTAAGCTTCATACTAACCACTGAATTTAGTATATACCCCTTTTGTTTCCGTGTTGGTTACGTGCTCATTCACCCACTTGATTTATTGAAGGGAAATTGGAAGTGGAGTTCGACCTAGATCTTGTTGGGCCTGCTGCTATGCCACAGACACCAGCCACGCGCCCAACAACTAGAGCAACACGTTCTAGAAGAAAAGTGCGGATTGAGCAAGACTCTTCGGAGGATGACGTAGAAGTCTCACCTGCTTCTGAAGTTCCCACCACCGCCCATCACGCGGCATACAGTAGATCGCAAAGAGCAAGCAAAACTGCGGCGTTGACCAAAATGATTGCCTCAGTATTAGAAGACCACGAAAATGAAGACCAAATGGGTGAACAGTCTGACGTGACATCTGCAGAAGAAGATTCTGATGAATCCATTCACTAGACATGGTTGGCATTTCCTAAAGGTAATTTCGATGTCTTTTCCTTAACATATCTACATCTTGTTGTAAGTTGTAACATATAGCATGAGCGTTTAGATTGCAGATATTGTACTGTAGAGTGCATTAGTATTCACGTTTGTACAAGTTTGCTCTAACAAGTTGTCTGCTTTACAACTTGTGGGTAAACTAGTGTTGCACTGGGTGGAGTGGGATTGTAAATTCTATCATGGGGTGGTTCGCAATTACCATATTATATTGCCCTTCCCCTCTTGTTGTAAACCTTTTCATGTGTGAACTCCTGTAAATGAGTTTTCAGTCGCTAAGTGCATGAAATATCATTAAGAAAAAGGTTAAGATGTAAATTTGCTTCAAAATTTTATACTGAGAAGCAATATTGTCCCATATTATTAAAAAACTTACACTGATTATTAAGAAATTGATGTTAACCGTGAATTTTTTAACGATAAGGGTAACATTGTGCCTAAGAAAATTTTCAGGGTAATATTGTTTTTTAATTAAAACTTCCTAGACAAATTTACATTTTAATCTTTGAGAAAAAGCCAACTATCTGGTGATTGCCTAACTAATCTTCTATTTATATCGATGATGGTTCTTAGAAAGTAGAAACCAATGGGATAATTTTAACCGTACGTGGCTTGGTCCTGTGTATACAGGTAAAAGAATTACGTGTTTAAATGTTACGATTAGCTACTTGATCTTTAGATCTGTGGAGAAAACAAAATCATGGATTGGAGTAATCGACCATCGACAGGGGGACAAGTCTTAAGGTGGATCCAGCAATGAAATGCTATCTTCTGGTTTACAGGCAGATAACAGCTATGGGAACATATGAACTAGCATATGATTCTGGTAAGTCAGGTCATTATTGATTGTTGAAAGTAAATAGCAAAGGGAAGTTTCTATTGAATTAAATAGCAAACTTATCATGATTAATGGCATGACTGAAGCACCAAGGATATGAAGAACGAATTGTCAAAGACGTTATTTCTAAAAGATAGTGGTAGGGGAAAAAAGGACCTTGTTTCTAGAAGGAAAAAATGTGGATTTGGTGAGAGCAACATCCTCTCACACTATAGAGTCGAAAAATTAGTCATCAAAATCGACGTTAGCTGTAGTGGTTATTATTAAATGAATGCATATTTAAGTAAAATACTCTAGTTATTTTAATTAAATTGGGTTTTTAAAAATATTTGGATTTAGATGATTTGAGTCTGATTCCATATCTGCATGTTATCCAACTTTCATTATTTGAAGTTTTGAACTGGTCTGGAGAGGCTGAAATTATTTTATTTGCAAGAGAAATTTCTATTGATTTATCTACATTTACTAGTTTGGATTACTAAAAACAATTACCAGTTTGGGAAAAAAAATCTCGTTAACTTAACAGCTTAGTGAATGTTTGGATTAGTTTTTGAAAAATAGCCTTTATGATTTACGATGTAAGTATATAAAAAGAGTTTTATTTTGATATGTAGAAAATGACTTTTGAAATCACAGTTTTGTAGTTTGCCAAACTATACTTGATGAATATCACTAGGAATCAACACTACTTGCAGTATTGGCCAAAATCCAATAACTATAACATAATCAAACAAAAGTATAGTAAACACCAAGGTAAAAAAAATCAGACCGACCGGTCCAATTGGTGACCATTCGGTGGTCTGATATAGTTGATGAATTAACCGGTGAACTGGTCGAACAGGTCAAAATCGGTGGTTCGACCGGTCCACCCGATTTACTTTTTTTTTTTTAGAAATATATTTTTGTATTCATCTAACTACTATTTCACACTATTTTTTAGGGGAAAATAAAAGTTTGAAGACCAAGATGAAAAGAAAAGTAGGTAAATAAAGAATAAATCTAAAAAAAAGAAGATTTTGAGGGGATAGAATAATTAATTAATTATAGAAAAAGAGATATCATTGCATAAATATAGGCACTATAACTAATACTAATAGATTTTAAATATTTTTTATCTAAAGATCTTTATGTTTATTTATAGAAATTTAAAAATATATTAATATATATATTGTCACTAATAAATTGTAATATTTTAACATGACTGGTTTGACCACCAGTTTGACCCCGATTAAATTATTGACCCTTAAACCTGTACAGTGAAGATACATGCTTGGTAAAGATACATGCTTTTTAATTAAGCAAGTGACCATTGAAAGCAAACCATATCCTTCTTTGTGAGGCCAAAACTTCAAAAACAAATTCGCCCTTTGCCTTCATCAAAAGAAAAGAAAAATCACACTTTGTGCTCAGTTATTTATTTTAGCATTATATTATAATGTTCTTACAAGATGGACGGTTAATCTCTCTCTAAAATGGACGGTTAAAGGCTTAAAGCCAATAATAATGCGTCCTTTTGTGATTCAATCGTTTTCACCTTTTCTTCTGATTTCTGAAATTGACAAAAAAGTCAAAAACTAAAAGCAAGTGAAAAACAAAAACATGACATTATCAACGAAAAACGCAATGTCAATAAAAGGAAACCGACCAGACCCAAACATTTAATCTTGAAGCCTACATGTTTGCTTGCGTCCAAACTGAAAACAAGTTAGGTTACCCTAATCAACTGCTAATTTTTATCTCTCTTTGTACGTGACACTAAGAAAGTTTCAAAAAAGGAGCCTCTACGTGTTTTAGAGCTGTCTTTTTTGAGAGAAATACTCTTAATTTTGTTTGAAATAATAATTGTAGGCATTTTTGTCCTCTTGAAAATTCTAATCTTGGTACATCATGTTTTAATAGACTAGCTCTTTTCTCTAACCTTATGTGTATAAAGATATTTACGTAATGTAAATTTGATTTATCCATACACAAGCCTTATGTTATAGTGATAGTCCATAAAGTAATAATAATAAAAATAGTAGGAAAGTCATTTTCGAATTATTATTTTTTTCTGTTAAATTTTACCATTTTTATGTGTTCTTCAATCTTAAGGATAACTTGTACTTTATATTCATATGACTTTTTTTTTTGCCATCATATTCATATGACACTTATTGGATTTTGGTGAAAGGTTTGGTTTAAAGTGATCTTGATGTGACCTATCAAGTAACAATGTGGGGAGCAAAATATGTAGAATAATCAATGCATCATCTAGAAATTAACTAAGGTCAAACAAATTTCGATATTAACAAAAATTTTAAACTAACTTTTGCATTTTTTTTCAATAACAATTAATTTACTTTGAAGTATCTTTCTTTCATTATCAATATGATCATACTGAGAATTGAACCTTATAAACTTTATGATATTTAAAATATGATAGCATTAAACACTATAAACAAGGATAAGGTAAAATATAATGAAATTGGAGAAAAAGTAGTAAATTTCGGCTAGGTTCCCATATTAAAGTCAATGATGAACACTTGAACATAACTTCTAAAAGAAATCCAGTAATAATATATTTCCCTAAAATTATGTCACAAATGAAGCATATAAAAAAAAAGGAGTACATTTTTCTCAAAAAAAAAAAAAGGAGTACATAAAATTCAAAGACAAACCAACGTGGGGGCCTAACATTGTAGATTACCAATATTATTTTAGTCATTTTCAGAGTTTTTCACCACTCATTTTTCAATACGTGTCACACATTGAGCAGAAGAAAAATATTATGTAACATTTTAATTTTATAAATAAAAGAGAGAAACATAAATGCCAAATACGACATTTTCAGAGGACAACATGCATGTACGCTTCACCAATAATATTAGAGTTGAAAATGAAGTTTTTTTAAAAATGATTTTGCCAGAGAAAATGAAGGTTTTGTTTTTTGTTTGATATACATTTTCTACAAAAATGGGCTCTGGTGGGTAACAATATACATATTAAAATCAAATATAATTTTAATAATGGAGGGGGGCGTGAATCTGATGTGTTGTGAATAATTCAGAATTAAATTTAGTTAGCTTACGTTGCAAAGTTGAAGACTTGTGGATTTATGCTTGTCTGCTTGATGGTACTAATTTAATTTAATGTAGGATCATGAATAAATTAAGTGCCGTTTGGTTGACGGAATTAGAAATAATATAATGAAATGTAATGTAGTTATAATTACATAATTTTTTTTGTTCGTTATTAGAAAAAAAGTTATACATATACATAAAAACGTTTAGTTGGATTACATCTAATATGAGAATATATAGGAATAATATAGTAAGAGACAAAATTACTCATTTCTACACATATAATAATACATAACTTGGGTTTATGATAATTTTTTTTCATTCCATGCAATATACACGTTGGGTTCATAATAATTTTTAAATATTTAATGATGAAAATATTATGTAGTGTATAGGTTGGATTCATGTTAATTTTTAATATCTAATGATGAGAATATTATTTAAACGGTGGAATATAATTTTTTAAAATTTTTGAACGGGGAAATAGTTCTTGAATTTTGATATTATTAATTATTTTTTTAATATTTACTTGTGGTAATTAAAATTATTTAATATTTAACTGCACTTATGGGTGGACACTTTGGTCAATTTAAAAATTATAATAACAATAGTGTCATTTTCACTGGATTATAGGATGTCTGCATCCTTATTCACTAGTCTTAGCAATATAATTTTGATTACATCAAATGATGTAATCAGTATTACAAAATATAATATTTTTTGGATTATATAAACCTAATCAAACACTAAAATCACATTATTACATCAGGATTACATATAATCATTTCTCATATAAACGAACTACGGGCTATAATGTTATAACAACGAGTCATGATATAAATTTCATAATAATTTTTTTGCCCAAAAAAAATACCACCTAGGCAAATTTTTGATAATATTGTTTTAACATGAAGCCGAATGCCTAGGCAATTTTTTTTTATCTGATGTTATTTCAAACCACCTAATTGCTTTATTTTAACAAAAAATCAGATAAGATTTTTCTAGCCATTATTCTGATAGAAAAGGTTTCACATCAAATAGATACTCCGGAATATTTGTTATCCAAAACATAAGTTTTTTTAATTACATGAAAGCTCCAGGGACTAAAATGAAAAACAAATAATTAAAAGGACGAGGAATATGAATTGAACAGTTTGAACTTAAGCCTCCCTGAATGATCTCTTGAAAGTCACTGCTCATCGGATTTAGAAAGCAAATACGTGTTCCATTACCACGTGTCGTCCAAAAGTTTGACTTCCAATATCTTAGACCTCTTCTAATTTCCCTTCTCATAATTAAATCCTACAATAATTTTATTTATAATATTATTTCTTACCACAATTAATTAACAAAAAATGATAAATAAAAAGAAAACTCACTATCAGATCTTAAGAACAGTATGTAATCATTAAAAAATCTTAATAACACAAGAGCAATATGAATATGTTATCATTTTATACATTAAAATTTGTCATTGTGTATTATTCATTTATTATAAATTTTTTTATTATTGACATCTCATAATAATTTTTCTCAATTAAAAGGGTAAAATTCACTAAGAATGACCTTTAGGATAAGTGTTGCTATTTTTTTTATCTTTTGGACAAGCATAGGTCTTGAGTCTTAGTTAATTGGAAGGTGTTTAATATTGGAAGGAAACTTATAAGCATTTTCCCCCCTTTTTGTCTAACCCCTTCTAAGTTTCTTATCTTTCATTTTTATGTTTTTAGTATTATTCCTTAGACAAGACAATGGGAAAAAGATTGATCCACTTTACGGCACCACCCTATCTAGGCTAAGGATCGATAGAGACAGTCACATAGGAACACACGTGCCACGTCATTCACACGTGTCTACCTCCAAACACACGTCACCCCCACTCTGTAGTCTGTACCATTATATATGTGCTCCTTTTCCTTCTTTCTCCAATCCCATCTCTCTTGTTTAATCACCATCATCATCATGAGATTCTTCTTCGCCAATCATCCCCACACAACACACTAACACGCTTTGGCTTTCTCTGTTTCTTTAATTTCAGTACCCTCTGTGTTTTTCGAGCTCGTTTCTTTCAAAAAATGGTGGCTTTGGTTTCCCAAGAAAATGCTGTTGCATTGGTCTCTCGCACCGGCCGGCAATTGCAGCGTTACAGAAAAGGCCGTCGTCAAGTCGTCGGGTTCGTCTCTTTCTCTCTCATCCACACTTCCTCCACACAGAATCTAGGGTTCCTCTTACAGTTTCAAGCTTTACCCAGAAAAAAAGATCGTCTCTTTCTGTAAAATACAGCATCTTCTTTAGTTTCTTTACTAATTTGCTCTTTAGTCTCTTTACCATTTTGTTAGAGCGCACAAGAAACTGAAGGAAGAAGGAGAACGGTTATGAAGTTTCTAACTGATGTGTATTTACGACATGATCATGCAGGTGTATACCATACAGATATAAATTTGGGGAAGAAGCTTGTTTGAGGGAATCGGAAGAGTTAGAATTGGAAGTTCTGGTTATCAGTTCACAGAAAGGCAACGGAATGCTATTTCCAAAGGTAAAGAAAATATAAGTCAATAAAGCACAGCCAAAGAGGCACAACGCAAAACAGTTTCTGTTATATGAATTATTAAAAATAGACTTTTGTTGACCTAAAACAGGGAGGCTGGGAACAAGACGAATCCAAAAAGGAGGCAGCTTTGCGAGAGACCATAGAAGAAGCTGGTGTGCGAGGCATTGTTGGGGTAACCCCACTTCCTCTAAACTAAATACTTGTCTTCACTTAATTAATATAAAATATCCATTAAAGTCCCTAATTCAACAAATTGAAATGCTCTGTTTTGGAGCAGGATAAATTGGGGAAATGGAGTTTCAAGAGCAAAACTCATGACTCATTCTATGAAGGCTACATGTTCCCTCTACTAGTTCAAGAACAACTAGAGTTCTGGCCAGAACAAAACGTGCGTGAAAGAATATGGGTATGAACTTGTAACATTTAATTTCAATTGGGATTACTCTGTTGTGTTTTGTTCTGAAATGTGAATGAGACAAGTTTTGATTGGATTTGTTATGGTGTGTTATGTGTAGATGAGCGTGGCTGAGGCAAGACATGCTTGTAGGCATTGGTGGATGAAAGATGCGTTAGATAGACTCGTGAATCGACTAAAGGCTCCAAGACAATTCAAATCTGAGTTGTAAATAAGTGAATTTGGTGGAGGAATAGATTAGAGCTGCTTTTTTTTGCTTTTGGAATTAGCTGCAGAATTTAGTAGGGGAGGGAATTGTCAATTTCATTTGTATAATAAACATGGAATTTTATGTTCAATGTACCTGTGGATGAGTTATAGTATTAATCAAGACATTTATTTCCCTTGCTCTTAGTCTTTCTTGAATTATTAGGTGTCAAGTTTGGTACCATCATCTCGATAATGTGTGCGTGGAAATTGCGGGAAAAAAAACAAAATTTGGTGACGGCGCTGTAATTGACTCACAAAGTGCCTGAAGTGGTCGGAATCTAGAAGCCTTTGGTATGAGGAATTGGAAGAAAAATTTTTATGACTTGGATTTAACTTTAAAGAAGTGGAATTTAAAGTTTTTAATTAATTTTTCTTATTTTTTTATTTTACATCTTATCTTTATTAAAATTTTATAATCCTACTTCTTCAAAATTTTAAAATATAATTGATAAAAATTTTTCCTCCCCTCCTTTCCCCTCCAAATCTCTCCTACCAAACAGACTCTTAAACTAATTGACTTTGTAATGCCTCACTAAACTTCTCTTGTAGCTCGATTCGTCTCTATTGGTTCAACGTGCAACAAGAAGTTCACTTTCCGCGAAATTTTCTTTTTAAGAAAACTACAGAACTTGATTTAGGGCTTTAAAGGGTCAAGGTTTCGTGGACAAACTTTTAAAAACATATTTTTCCACTCAAACGGGCTTTGAGAATATGTAAGTGTGTTTGTGATAGTGGTAAAAAAAAGCTTATTTATAATTTGACTTATAAAAATGTAAGATTGGGTAAATATTGCGTAATGTGATTTATATTTAGATTAACGATTCGTGCTTTTGTAAAAGTGAAAACTTGTTTGAATTGGTGATTGCATAAGTGTTTTTGTGATAATTGTAGAATAAAAATAATATTTAATATTATAAACAAGTGAAAAAATTTAAGTTAGAAGATGTGGTGCCAAAATATATAATTTGATAAAAAATATTACAGAACTAATTTGTTCACATGTCTCATATAAATTGTTCTTTAATCATGTTATAGATATGATTTATTTATGTTGAAGATGTCACAATATAATTTGTCAACAAATGCTCTTCATCTAGACTATTATTATCTATATTACCTATATTCTTATTTTTAACTTGCTCAGAATTAATATCAGTTTCAGAATTTTTTTAATAAGATTATGTATAGATACTGTTCCACAATGACAAAAGAGGGAAGAACGATGAAGAGTATTGGCGAGTGTTAATTCGGATAGGGCGAGAAGACGAGAGAAATAAAATAAGAGTTGGTGGGTAATAAATGCGAAATAACGGTAATAAATTCCTCGCAAGCCACAAGCTAAAAGCAAAATACAAAACCTAGTGACTTCTCAAAAAGCTGTTTATTTACCATAAGTCAAATTGATAAATTTCTCAACCAAATATCTTTTAATCATTGAGTCACTCCCAAAAATACTTATACTCTCAATCAAACTTATGAGCCACCCAATCATCCAAGTAACACACACATTGTAAAGGATAACTTTTGAGGCTATTGGATGGGGTGTCCAACCACCTCTTTGGTTCTAAACTTGTCCGCCTCTTTTTTTTTTAAAAAAAATATTTTAATTTAATGTATGTAAAGTTAGTTTAGGTTTTATGTCAAAATCATTCACATAAAGAAAAAGTTTGCGCCAAGCCTCCCGTATTCTTTAGCGGGCCAAGTAGTGGCAATAGGCGAGTGATGGCGATTGGCAAGAGGGTCAACTGATAGTTTTTTTTTATAAAGAGTTGATATCGTTATTATTTAGGATTTAAGGTTTAGAATTGTGTTCTCCTAAGTGTTCTAATCTTAGATTCAATATTTGAAGTGACATGTATGGAAAAAATTTATTTGGGAGGGTCATTTTTATTTTGGGCTCAATAGTATCTAAGGGATTAGTCATCAAACTCATTCCGGTGGATACCCTGCGTAGAAAAAAAAATCGTTATTGATTCTTACAATTTAACCAAATTTTAATATTAATTCCCTATAATTTTTATGAGGATTTAGTCTAAATTTAATGATATTAATTGTAAGGATCAACATCAAAACTTATTAGACATACAGAGATTAGAACTAAAACTATGCTTCTAATAAGTTTTGACTTGGTTTCTATACTTAACGGCGTTAAATTCAAATTAAATCCCTATAACACTATAGGGGTAAAAAACCATGATTTGAGTTAATAGTGACTAAAATCAAAATTCGATAAAATTTTAAGGTTTAATAGTGATATATATATATAAACTACAAATTCAAATCCTTATTGTATTTGCTTATAGTTCATCAAAATACCAAATACGACTTTTAAGGATGGTTATACGCTTTTAGGAGAAAGTGCTCTCAGCTTCCCAAAATTAGGATAGTAAAAAACACATGTGATGACATGAGGATCAGCTATAAAGATAACCAGTTGTTTATATTAATTTAGTCTTAATTACTTTTTCAAAGAGCAGTTTGAAGAAGTCGCCGAGAAAGTAAAAGTAAAGGCCCAGCAATTTTTGTCAAGTATTATGGGCTTTGTGTAATTGTGATAGCGCACACAATTTTTCCTTTTCTGACTCACAAGTCACAGTTTGCTTGCTTTCTATCTACTACGTCTACCCTATCCTGCATCTTTCTGTATTTTCTCAATAATACCCTCCTATAGTTTTATTTATAAAATATTTCTTAATAATACTCCTCTTGTTTTATTTATAAGATATTTCTCAATAATTCATTAATCCTATCTTAAAACTTGATAACTTTTCAGTTTTACTCATATTTAATGTATACATTGAAAATAACTGAACAATAAATCAGGGTACAATTATACATTTATAGGGGAAAAATACTTTATCCTTGCCTTGTAAGGCCAGAGGAGTTAGGAATATCAGTATGCAATGCATATTGGAAGTATGATCCTTTTTTATATTATTTTTAGTCTTTTTTATAAATATTTTTTTCTTTTTTAAGACCGGTTCTTAATATAATTAATTTTTTTCTTATGTCTTAAAATTTAAACTACATTTTTATTTTCTATCCTTATTAAATACATATCTTTATAATAATTACTCTTATTAAACAACTTTCTCTTTCTCTCTTCTATATCATTTTCATAAATAAGTGTATATTTAGAAGAAACATAACATTTCTAATCTATTTATTATTTTTAACTAATCTTAACCCACAATTTATTTTGTTTGATGGGCATTTGACTAATGATCGTTAACAAATAAATAAGAATTGAATACCTTTGAATTTTGTAATTGAAACTTTATGAAATAATATGACAAATTAATGAGGGGCATGGATTGATATTGCCCAAACATAGTGTGGGCTAGCCTATGAAGATATGGAGGACAAGAAGGCCAACATATAGCCCAACAAGCCTGTTACAAAGACAAGGCACCATAAATTCATCAAGACAAAACCTGAAAGTTACTCTTTCTTCTTCCGTATCTCTCACTCTTCTTTTTGACACAAATTCAAATTTACTCACTTCCTGCATGTGGCCAAGTATTCAAATTAATAGACCAACAGAGAAAAAATTATATGAGAGAAAATGAAGGATCAAAATTGCCCACAAATCTGGTCTTGATCTCTTGTGAGAGACCATAGTCTCTGCACATTAAATCTCAACTGTCTTCTTGTTCAACATTATGCCTACCCCTTTATCCTATTCCCATCACATCTCCACTAGCTTATACCCTTTTAACTCTTCAAGTTTTGAGTTCAGAAACAGTATCAAGTAAAGTTCGTTCTTATGTAATTTTTATCAATGATTTGGGGGCAAAGGGACAAAAATGCTCTTGTATTTTTGCAATATGAGCACCCAGCACCCAATCTTTTTCTTAGGAGTATAAATACCCACCAATACTAAAAAAGGGGGCTAAATTATCCTGTACAAATGTTGACTGTTAAGTTAAACAGTTTGACCAAAATAGCAACATCTGGACGCTGAGTTGGCTGAAGGAAGGCAATGAATTGATGCTGAGTTGGCTAAAGGAAGGCAATGAATCGATGATGTTGAAGCATATTGAAGCATACGGGCAGATATAGCATCTGAAATCCTGGGGAGTTCACCTGCTGAAAGCAACAAGCCCTAGCCAGCTGATTCAAATTGGGGAGTTACCAAAGTCCGGCAGCCAGGATCGTGCCATAACCAGTAACCCCAAGTCCGACGGGGAGTTGCGACGAGATGCGAGCGTGGTGACAAGGGGCGATCGTGCCCGGACTTACAGCCCCAAGTCCGACGACGAGTTGCAAAGAAACGTGAGCGTGGTGACGAGATGCGATGGCGATGATCTGTGACGAGATGCGAGCGTGCAGTAACCAGCCTCCCCAAGTCCGACAACGAAGATTTGTGACGAGATGCGAGCATGCTCTAACTAGCCGGCCCAAGTCCGACGGCGATGATCTGTGACGAGATGCGAGCTTGCTCTAACCAGCCACCCCAAGTCCGTCGGTGAGTATTTGTCAAACAATGCTAAATGTGTAGGTGCCAAACAGTAACCTATTTGATTCCTCAAGTCTTCTTCTAGATTCACAATGAGTTGTCCTTGCTCGTTCTTCATTGCCGTGATTGTTGTGATTTATAACACAATGATTTAATCCATGAGAAGCCATGTGATTGCTGTGATTTAATCCCTACTTTTCCTTAATATGTTTTGTTTACTCTGTGAACGAAGAGGGAAAAATGGATGGTAGTGGTGGTGTCTGTGAGGGAGAGGAAAATGAAAGGGATAAAGGGGTTGGCCACAATGAAGATACTATTACAGTTGAACATGAGGTTATTGAAGACATAGATATAGATGAAGGTGAGGAACTTGAGGACATTGATGATAATGCGATAGTAATAGGTAACTTTGATGATAAGATGGTAGTGGCGGATAATGAGGGAAGTGACCATGATGATGATGATGATGAGATAGGCCCTTACTTAGATGATGGTCTAATGGAAGAAGTGAGAGGGGGTGAAAAGTTAGTGGGCTCAGCTGCAAGTCCATTCTTTATGTCTGGTATGAGCTTTGAGAACAATGAGGAGCTGAAGAAGGCCTTTGATAGGTATGCAATAACACATGGAGTTAAGCTAAGAGTTGCAAAAAGTGATAAAAAGGTCTTAAAAGTTGTATGTCAAGAGGGCTGCCCTTTTAAGGTGTATGCTTCAACGTATGGGGTCCAAGTAGGGTTTATGATTAAGACTGTATTGGAAGAGCATAGATGTGTAAGGGTCTTTAAGAACCCTAGAGCTTCTGTGAAGTGGCTGTCTGAACAATTTAAGGTTAAAGTTCAAGAGTGTCCTCAATTTAAAATGAGTGAGATGAAAAATGAGGTGGAGCGTGACATGAAAGTTAATATCAGCATACACAAATGCAAGAGGGAAAAAAGAAAGATCATGCAAGACATGGAAGGGAGCTTCAAAGATGAGTTTACAAACTTGGAGGCTTACTGCAATGAATTACGCATTTCAAATCCTGGTTCCGATGTTAGTCTAGAGTTAAGCAACGATGCATTGGAGCAAGGAGTAAGAGTCTTCCTAAGGCTGTATGTCTGTTTTAATGCAGTAAATGTATGTTTTAACTACCTATATTTCATTTTGTTTACCACTGATTTGATAATTAATTCTTTAACTACTGTTTTGATGCAAGTCGGCTGGAAAAAGGGTTGTAGACCTTTTATTGGAATAGATGGGACTTTCTTGAAAGGTAAAGTGAAAGGAATTTTGTTGACTGTTGTGGGCGTTGATTCCAACGATTCATTGTACCCGTTGGCATTTTGTTTGACCCAAAAAGAAAATGATGTCCAATTGTGTTGGTTTCTCGAATGGCTTAGGAGCTCATTAGATCTTGGTTTTGGTGCCATGGTGACTTTAATGTCTGACATGCAGAAGGTAAATAAAGTATATGATTTGTTTTCACTTAAGTTGTTATAAGAAATTGACTAACTAGTATGACCTTAATAGGGTTTGGCTTATGTTGTCACCGAGGTTCTTCCACATGCAGAGCATCGGTTTTGTGCACGACATATCTACGCAAACTGGAGCAAAGTTTGGAGGGGAAATGTACTTAGAAAGAAATTTTTTTCCTGTGCATGGAGCACGTTCGAGGAAGAATTCATAGACAACATGAAGAGTCTCATAGCTCTTAGTTCTGCAGCAGCTGAGACATCAATTACTTACGATAAAAAAACATGGGTAAGAGCCCACTTTACAACTAGAAGCAAGTCTTGGGCTGTAGATAACAATATTAGTGAAAGTTTGAACAATTGGATAGATGAGTATAGGTTTCTTCCAATAATTAGAATGTTTGATGGTATACGGTTGAATATGATGGCTAAGTGGGCAGTTAGTGAGAACAACATAAAAAGCTGGAAAACTGATTATAGCCCAAGATGCATGGATTTGTTTGACGCCAACAGAGAATTAGCTGTGAGTTGTAGAGTTTACTTGAATGGGGATCGGGGATATAAGGTATGTGAAGGACAAGGTAGACATAAAATTAGCTTAATTAGTGATATGTGTACTTGTCGGGCATGTGATTTAACTGGAATCCCATGCCAACATGCAATTTGTGCTATGTACCATGCTAAGATATATCTCATGACAAAGATCTCTTGTTACTACCACAAGGAGATATATATTACTAGCTATAGGATGAAATTGCAACCTGTGCGAGGGAAGCAATTTTGGAACATAGATAAATTCTTGCCAATGCAACCTCCCCCAGAGTGTACCTTACTTGGAAGGCCGAGGAAGAAAAGAATTAGGATTGAAGAATCTGAAAGGAGGAAGAGGAAAGGTGTATCTATTCAGAATAGGGGACAAGTTGACAATCATGAACTTGGACAAGTCAGACCACCTGAACAAGATAAATTAACTACAAAAGGTGTCATTCATCGATGCACATACTGCAAAAAGGAGGGTCATAATCGAACCACATGTAAAGAGGTAATAAATTATGGCATTTTAGTAGAGTGCATTTGTCATATTAATATGAATGCTGACATGATAATTATTTGATGATTAGGAACCATCTTCAAGTACCCCGACACCTGCAAGGAAAAAGAGTAACAAACAAAGTGGGCATAAAGTTTGTTCACCACAAGCATCATCTCAATCATCTATAAATCAGCCACCATTTCCCTCTCAATTGTCACCAAATCCACCACAACTTCCCTCCCAATCAAGTCTAACACAGCCATCACTTCCAAATGATAGTTCAACTAGAACCATTCGTGCTGATATCCCTAACACTAAAGGAGGGACATGTATTTGTAAGTCTAAAGTTGAGTCCGGAATGGGTATTACGATTGATGACAATACAGGAAAAATTGTGTATAATGTCAGTTTTTTTTACTACTCATTTATCTTTTAATGTTATACTTTAAATGACAATATGACAATAATATCTTTATGTCTGCAGCCTGGACTAACATCACAGGTGATTATTCAGGAGGGTAATGCTCAAGAATATATGATAAATTATGCTGACCCTGAAAAGAAATTTCCAATACCAAATGAGAAACAATTAAGAAAGGTTAAGAGTGCATGTTCAACTTCAATCGTACTAGAAGGTTCAAGACTTGTTCAATTCAACCCACAGCCTTCTCAACTTCCTGTTAAGCCACCTGGTCTCAAGTGGAAAGGCAAACCTTATGTTACCACTTCTCAACTGCTAGCATAAAGACAAAGCATGATTTCAAAGACTAAGGCCACCTCCAAGAACACTGATATATAGGCTTTACTTCTACATTATTATCTAAGAATTAGCATTAGTATTTTGTAAAGTTGTGGCTTAATAACAACCTTTATATTTCACAACTTAGTATTAAATTCCTTTTGTTATCTTTTGTGTGTGGCAAAATCACAGCATTCAACTCATTATTGTTATGGTTGTCTAGAATTATTTTGTTAACAGGCCTTATTTCTCTAGACCATGAATGTCATGAAGTATTGTACACATCCTTAATTTTATAATATATGTTGTTGTGTTTTTTTTATTAAAACAAAAAATGATGTTATTTTATGTATGCCTTATTTTAGTGCCTGTTATTCAATATCAATCGATTATCATTAAGGTTTTAGAAAAGTTGTCAGGTTAATATATGCCAAAACTTGCACATACATAAATTTACGCCAAAAAAATTATAGATGAGAGTTGTTGGTTTTAAAAAAATTACAGGTTAATTAATGGAGGAATGTGTTGTTAGTTTTATTAATGGAGGAAGAGGAGAGTGCATTTGTTTCCACATGCACCTTTTTTTTTTTTTTTTGACCTGCCACATGCACGTTTCAACACATACGAATTGGAGTCAATGTCCACCTAGACATTAAAGTGGGTCCCACGCAAACACAACTAACACAACGTCATTGCAAAATAATGGAAGAAACATTTCAGCCCTTTTTTTTAGTATTGGTGGGTATTTATGCTCCTAAAAAAAAAGATTGGGTGCTGGATGCTCATATTGCAAAAATATAAGGGCATTTTTGCCTCTTTGCTCATGATTTAGATACATGCTATTCAAAACCATGTGGGGGACCAAATATGTAACTTTCAAACTGCAACAGATATATAGATAGAAATGAAAGGAAAAAAAAAAGTAGAATTATTCTGCAGTAAAATTGTTTCGTTTGTGACTTGAAACTTCAGCTATAAGCATTCCCGTGAACATAGGCTTTTCTGTTTCCAACACTAGTGATTTTGAAGGCCTCACTTTTCTTGGTGCTTGCTCAAGTTCACATGAGAGAGACCTTATATACGAAACCAAACTTGAAGAGTGAATCAGTTGAATTATGATACTCCTTTATTGAACCAATATGGCTGTACATAAATACAATAAGGCAATATAGGCGATGAAGCAAAGGTTGCTTGAGTAGTGGAAAATGAAGTGTGGAATGATGCTTAAAGGTGAGAGGGTAGGCGTAGTGCGCTATCGCAGTTGTCTTGTTTTGTCCTCTTTCCAAAAAGGTGTTCTCTCTCCTTAATCACCAAAGTGCTCCACAATCTTATCTTAGTCTCTCACCGTTTTGCTTGCTTTTTCAATCCATACATAGATTCAATGTTATTGTAATTATTGAGTTGATAGTTTGTTTATATATAGAAATAGTTTTTTCCCCAAATTAATTAAAACATGGCTTCAACCTTATTGCTTGCTTATAATGATAATCAAGATTGCATTATCAACAAGCTAAGAGAGATGTTTAATTGCCTTTTAGTCTAGTAATAAGGCTACCATGATAATTATAATTATGACAATAACATCGATTGCACCCTCATATCTGGGAGAATGATGTCTCCATTGATTTCCCTCTTTATTTACTCTCCATTGAATGCATCTACCATTAGATTAACTTTCAATGGTTGAAATTTATCATGGTAAATTTTTATTATAATGATATTCTTTACATATTATTAAATTTCAACTATTAAAAATTTATCTAATAGTAGATGTATTCAATGGAGAGTAAATGAAGAGGAAAATCAATGGAGACACATATCTCCCCTCATCTCTACCCATCTTCTTTGTGAACGTCTTGAACACACCACTCAGAATTGTCTCCTATATTACACTACATTGCGGAGATGCAATATGATTTAGTGCATGTTTGGATTAGTGATGGAAAATTGGATTTTTTCTAATGTGACTTTTACAGAAGTCAAATTGAAAAAAAAATTATATTGTAAATGTGATTTGTGTTTGGATTGACGGTAGGAGAAGTAACTTTTTTTTTCTAAACCCAGTGAAAAAAAGTCAGAAGCTACTTCAATGAGCTTCTAAAAAAACAAATTTTTTTTAAAGCCCAGTGAAAACTAACGTATTCACAAATATGTCCGCAGATGCCAAATAAACTTTTTTCTTTCCCAATAAATTTCCAAACAAGCCCTTAACCAAATAGAGTTTTAGCGTTCAGAAGCTTCTTCATTATATCTCTTTTTATATTTTGAGCTTTGATTGTGTTTGTGCATTTTGACGAGGTCTTTTAATTTGACTCTACATTTACAGTATGGTAAAATTTGTAGAGTCTTCCAGGAAAATTATAGGAAAAAAGATGAAGTAGGCAAAGTTTAACATAGGATTTGAGTCATAAGGGTGTTCAAAGTATCTCGGTTTCGGATATTTTAATCCCGGGAATTTTCCGTCCCGGTATTTTATTTATTTTTTACTCCATAAATTAAGTTGTCATTTGATAATATGTGTATTACATTTTTAATTGGAGCTAAACCGTATATATCATAATATTAATCCTAACTATATAATGTATAAAGTTAATAACAAAGATGATAAAGATGATCATAATAATAATAATAAAATATTATTCTTCAATTGTAAATCAATTTGTGTGATTATTATGACCTTATTAGCTGTTAAATGATTATTTTAAATAATAGATTATGAAAAATTTAACTAATATAATAATATTTTTTAAATTTAATTTTTTTTTAAAAAAACCGGGAATTCCCGGTTTCGTCCCGGTTCCGGGATCAAACCGGGACCGGGATCGGGATCGGGACTGGTACCGGGATACATATGTGCATCCCGACTAAAAATCGTGACCGAGACCGAGATTGGAGGATTCCGATCCCGAATTTGAATACCCCTATCGAGTCCTGTCCCATATCCACCACCCACAAAAAAAAAAAAAAAAGGTTGATTAGTTTGGGCCAATTTGGCATGGCTCTGCTCTTAAAACCAGAGACCTTTTATTTTGATGTTTTCATCTCACTAGATAAAAGTTGTTACCCTCTTTCTTAATGCCTTATAAAAGTTTCTTTTCTTTCTTTCTTTTTTTTGGTATGATGATCTCAGAAAATTTTTAAAACTCTTTTACCACTCTCGAGAACTTTAATTAGCCATGGGTAGGCCGTAAAGACTCTTTCTCTGAATATTATATATATTCCATAATCAATATGATCAACTCATCAAAGTTAAAAGAGGTGGATAACTCTAGACTTGCATTAATATATTGTGGAGCATGTTGCAGAGCAAAGAGAAACAGCAGATCTTTACTATTGGTTTCCTTCTTACTTTTCGGACAAGTTTATCTTAATCGCCAAGGTTTTAAGTTTTTTCATTCAATTAAAAAATTTCATTTAATAATTTATATATACTGCTTGAAAAAATATCAACAAAAGTTTACTGCTTGCTCTAGCATGATCATCACTTTACGTGCAAAAATAATACATACACATTAAAAAAAAATAGTAATAAGTTCTTGAAAGCAATATTGACCTGAAACTACCACATATCTAATGCAACGCAGATTATATATAGGCATAATACATAGTGATCTTTTTTCCCAATTCACAAGATTAGAATCTAAATTGTTGCCTAAAACTGCTGAAATACATACAAAATTAACACACACACATGTATATACATGTATGTATGTGCACACCCCCACTTCATGATATAAGTCATTTTTAGAAAAATAACTTAATCCATAATATAAGTTACTTGAAGATTAATTAATACTTATTTATTAATTTTACTTATATAGTTAATGCTTAAATATAATTTTTTATATATTCTCTCTCATTCATTTAAAATCTTAATATGGGTATGGTTAGAAAAAAATTTCAATTTTAAACATATTTAATTAATGAACTATCATTTCTTAATTTCAATAAATTGGTTAAAATATCTTATATTATTAACAGATATAGCATATCACAGTTTTGAAAAAAGAAGGGAAAAAAAAAAAGAGAAAGGCCCCACAATAAGTGTGTGGAAGTTTTTTTAATGATTTGTATGAAATGGTAAGCTATGGGATTTGCCTATATAAAGCAAGTCCTTAAACAAGTTCACAGGTCCTTCTTCTCCATTATTCCTCCATGAAATTTGCTTACAACCTCACCAACACACTATTCTCTCTCTCCTATTCTCACCCTTTTTCATAGTTCCCATCCACCTTTCTCTTCACAACACGAGCACACACAACGTAAACACGCATATTAACCTAATTAAATGGCCAAAACAAACCCTTTCTTCTCTCCCTCTTCCATCTTCATCCTCATTATTATTACCGTTATTCTCTGCTTCTTACCTAACTCATCAGTCTCAGCCTCCACCGACTCCTTCCTCTACGGTGGCTGCACTCAGCAACAGTTCACTCCCAACTCGGCCTACGAGTCAAACCTTGACTCGCTACTCACCTCCCTCGTCAACTCGGCCACTTACTCCGCCTACAACAACTACACCATCATCGGCTCCAGCGCCCCGGACGTCATCTACGGCCTCTACCAATGCCGCGGCGACCTCTCCATGCCCGGCTGCGCCGCCTGCGTGGCCCGTGCAGTCACCCGCGCCGGCGTCCTCTGCGAGCAGCGTTGCGGCGGCGCCGTTCAGCTCGAAGGCTGCTACGTCAAGTACGACAACGCCACGTTCTTAGGCGTGGAGGACAAGACGGTGGTGCTGAAGAAGTGTGGGCCCTCCGTCGGGTACAACTCGGACGCCATGTCGAGAAGGGACGCGGTGCTAACCGGGTTGGTGGGTTCAGGTGGTCCGTTTCGGATTGGCGGGTCGGGGAAGGTTCAGGGTATGGCCCAGTGTACCGGGGATCTGAGCGTCGCGGAGTGCCAAGATTGCCTGGGGGAGGCAATCGGACGGCTGAGAAATGATTGTGGGACCGCGGATTATGGGGACATGTTATTGGCCAAGTGTTACGCGAGGTACTCCACTGGTGGGTCCCACGGGTACTCCAAGGCCCATGGTAAGGCCCATTTAATCTCGTTACCTCTGCAAGCCCTCTTCTTCTTCCTCCCATTCCTCTTCCTTTGAACCAGCAAATGGGGTGTGGTGTGAACTGTGATGTGAAATAGTATTATGCTTTGTACTGGTGTAAAAATAAAAAAGAAAATTTAAATTATAAAGAACGTTGGGTGTAACAACAAGAGAATTCACCAGAGGCAATGAACTATTTGTCTTTTTTTAAAAAAAAAATTTAACAGGATATTAACGACATGAGAATATAAGTGAGATTAAACTACAATCCCCTTATTTATTAAATAACTTTCATGTTATTAGGTTACTAAACTATATACTTGTTCATATCGCACATGTGTAAATAGGTTATCCATTAGCTGGTTTGAGATATATCAGCAATAATATTGATTTTTGATTAGTGTAACGTTATCGATGTAGAGAAATCAAACGGAGAAGGAGAGAAGACATTTGCAATAATCATAGGATTATTAGCAGGAGTGGCCATTCTTATTATTTTCCTTGCTTTCTTGAGGAAGCTTTGTGAAGATCGCGGTAATTACTACTAATTCCTCGTTTCACACTTTTTCTTCCTATTTTCTTCTTCCTTTCTTTATTTTTTACAAATTTGATACCGCATTATTACTCTAGCTAACATTTTTTTTTAAATATTGTTGGTTTTATCGTTTCCCATGCAGGTAAGTAAAATAAAGAAGCAATCCAAGATTGTCAAACTGTATCAGCCCCTCTCATCCGTTGGCTTGCTTTTGGTGGCTCCTTTATTTTTCCCCCTATATTACTTTTGTTTATTTGTTTTTTCCCATTAAATAAAAAAAAGATTTCAAAAGAGGGATTAATTAAAGAGATCATGGAGGCGCTTATTGCAATGAATGCAAAAGAAGGAAAGCGAGAGATCAAAAGATTCTATAATTTGCCCTCCCACTTTAACAAAGTGGGGTGTTATCTTTGTGTATTATATATATTTATTCTTTAATTGTAAAGCTGCATGAAGCTTATAAAAGTCATAATATTCTCTCTTTATCGTGTATCATTGGTATATGCACCTCTCTTCATCTTTTTGGGATACTGAATTTTCATATGATTCTCCTTTTGCTTTCTAAATGCATCTTTATCTAAAGCTTCTTTCTTTAATTTCTTTCTTTCTTTTTAATAAATATTTGTTGTTTTTCTTTTTGTTAAAGAGTGTGCGTTCAGTTCTTCGGTTAACCTAAATGCTAGGTTTTGTAAATTCATATATAATACACTTTCGGCCAAACAAATGAAGTAATCATCATACACTGAAATTTATTCAAGAAGTAATCGAACCCAGACCTTAAGTATTAAAATTTTTAAAAAAAATAAATTCAAATTACTAATATTAGATATTAGGTACTTTCTAGCAAAATTTGACCATGCATGAGCACGATATATACTACAAGAGGACGTGTGTGGTATAAAAAACTTGTTATCACACTACGTGTACGTATAAATGGCTTTCAAGATCTAATTTTTTATATGTATTTGTTGTATACATGTACGAAATATACTTAATTGTTAATTAACGCATTTGTACCTCTCAAATTTTTTCGTGCACCGCATGGACCATATAGCCAATTATAAGATTTCGTCTTCCCTTCGTTATTTGTGAATGATTCACCTTTTGTCCAAAAAGGGTACTTTCACTACACACAATCATCACAATAATTTAGAGGTTCTTTAACTACTTAATTAGTTAGTATTTACATTTTCTTTTTAGTAAAAAAGTATGGTGTGGAAATGATGATTTTGTTTTGAAATAGTCACATATAAGTACTTTGGAGAAACCTCATCAGCAAACGGAAATTTGCAACTGAGTTTCAAAAATACAAAAAACAAAAAATGCAGACTTAGCTTTGAGATCTAATCTTATACCAAATTTCAACTTAGTCCCTTTAATTTATTTTATAAAATATCTTTTGGTTAATATAATAATTCTAATATCAACGTTTGTTTGGTTAATAAATTAAACTAATGATGTCAAGGTTAAAACTAAGAAAAATATTGTATGAAGTTAATGGACCAATATAAAGCTCGTGTCAAGTTGAATGATAGAATGCTCTAATAATTGTCTATAATATAAGATTTAATTAATTAATTTAAATAGATCAAGAATGTTAATTAAGTTAGTTAATGTAATATATTTTTCGTAAAATACCACCCTAATGATCTTCTTTAAGTTTATATCTCATATTCTGTTTTGATTATTGTTGAGAAAATATTAATAGGATTAAATTAAAAAAAATCATAAACATATCAAATATATATACATAATATATACATTAAGCACCAAAAGAGTACACTTTTGTTAGGAATTCAACCATCATCCTCTCTTCATTTTTAGGTCTTATAATATTCTCTCTTATCCAAAATATATATAGAAGTTAGTCATGGAATGTATTTCAAATTAATTACCATCTTCGCTCCTACCCAACTAACTCAGTATATATTCATAGGACAAGTTCCGGAATGTGCGTATTAGGGCGTTAGTGATATGCACTCGATTTTATAACAGAATAGCATGATGGGAAGTTTTTTCAACATATTGTTGTCACCAACAATAATGTAACTTCACTGTGTGTCCAATCAAACACTTTATATGAATTACATTGTCGTTGTTAATGCTTATTACTTATTAGTGGATAACAAAGTCAGACAAGACATTCTAATTCAATCCACTTTAATTAGTTGCTCTATATATATTCACAATCATGGGACTGTGTGAGAAAAAATGAAAGTAGGGATGTTCATGGACTAGATTAGATATGGTTGGGTCTCAACTCGATGTCTGTTTTTTATAGGATCTCGGGCTGGACAAGTCAGTCTGAGGTCCGGTCTGGTCTGGCACCAGCATGAGTTCGGGCTGTATCAGACTGGTCCATTGGACTGTCTGAACTAGTTCAGACAGTCCAAGACCTATTTTAATTTTGTTCTCCCTCTTATTTGGTATGATGCAGGGAGCTAGGGATAGTGGAAAAATGCATAATAATACCTATAATATATCATAAAACATTAAAACTCATTTATAAATCCATAATAATCTCTAACAACATTGAACAAGAATATAAAACAACAACATTCAAGTTACTTTAATACAATTCATAACAATTAATTAAACACATTAAATCTAACAAGTATAAAAAATTATTTGAGTTTTGAAAATTAAAAAAAATTATACAACATATTTTTTTAAAAAAATCGGGTTGAACCTGACTAGACTGAAGGGTCTAAACCCTTAGCCCGATGTCCAATCCGACCCGATCAGTCCGGTTCAGTTTGTTTAAAGTGTATTACACTGATTTTTTACTTTCTAGACCGAGTCTACACAGACCACCGGGTACCTAATTGAAAGCTTATATATATCAGTACTTTTGCTCCTTCCTCGTCTTTTTCTGTGCTGTCTTTTGGTCAATCATCAGTGAATGGAATCTGTGACTTGGCCTGCCATCTAAAGCTTCTTCACAATTAAGCAATCACGCGTTTACATATTTCCATGCTTCAATTATTATATTATTATCAGTTTAGTATCTTACCAGACATTAATTATTATTCTCTCCACTAACTGCAAACTGACAAACCCAGGCAAAGTACTCTCTTTTCCTAGAGAGAAAAAACTCTTCGTATTGTGTTTTGGGTGACGTGAAAATAGTTTCTTTTTCTGCCAAAAATGGTGCCAAAAAAAAGTTAGAATAATGGAGCTTTGACATTTATATAATTCAGAACAAAGTTGAGTTGTGTTGCTGTGTTCTTTTCAGTTTTCACCCTGCCTTTTCCTTTCTTACCCAACATTTTCTTTCTTTCTTTTTTTTGCGTCATTTTCTTTAACTTTGAGCGATAAATCTTTTGTTTCCATATGCCATACGTATGACATGTAAACTTGAATGAAATAAACATTGAGAAACCCTTTTAACCTTGAACTCATAATTATATATAAAATTAAGCACCTCTTAATCAATCGAACCAAAACAAGAGATTTAAATTCTGATGAAAGTTAACTGCAAAGAGTTGTTTCATCGATCATCTTAAGGGCTGTCATGAAGTAGAATGAAGAGACATATAAATACACACTCACAGGTCACCTCTCACTTGTCATCTTATAATTTTCGGGAAAATTATATCTAAGGTAAAGGATTAAATTCACTAACACTGGTGCAAAAAGCTAATTTAACTACATGATTTGGCTTCAGTTATTTGAAGAACAAAAGTTATAATTTATATGATATAATTTTGCTTCAGTCTTATGTGTATCTGATGTCATAATATATAATACGACATCAGTTATTTAAAGAACAGAAGTAATAATTCATATGACACAAAATTTACTTCTATTTTAAGTATAACTGATGCCATAATGTAAAATATAGCATCGGTTGTATATTAAACAGATGTCGTAATTAAGATGCTATAACAATAACAATTATGGAATCAGTTTGGTAAGCACCAAACACCAAAATTAAAATAAAGTTTGGAATTTAATTGTGCAATAAATAAATTTAAAATATAACATGTCATAATTGTAATTAAATACTATAAATAAAATTCTAAAAAATTAATTTTCCCTAAAATATAATATATTATAGTTTTATTATAAATGACTTTTCTTAAATGGGTCATTTATAACTTAAGATTAGACATTAGTGAATTTCTTCTAACTACTGAAATAAACCTAATTAATTATAAAAAAATTGGATGATCAATTTATGGATGAAACTTAACCTATAATTTATAATTTATTTACTGAACTTACTTATAACATCGGGTTTATAAGAACCCAAGACATTAATTATAACCCATATAACTTTAAAAAAATTAGAGATATGTTAATTATTTTTTTCCTCTAAAAAAAATATTACCTTAATTTTTACTCCACACCCACCACCCTATGTTCAACAAAATCCTCCACTCCCCCCCACAATGCTAACTTGGCGGCTTCTATTTATATGAATTTTGATCTAGTTTGCTCCCTTCGCAAGTTCATTTATCACTGACGGGATTGCGCTTATGCCTTCGGAATCGGGCTTTAGGGCTTTCAGATTTTCCAAATTCTTCGTGCACTTCACCTCACCATTATCGTAAGCGACAGAATCAGCCTTAATCAAAGAATCGGCCCTCTGTTTTATGCTTTGATTTGATTGGATTGTGCACTGCCAAGGTACTTGTCATTCATAGTATCGTCTATGGAATTTCTTTTCTATATATGTAGGTTTTGTGTTTTGTTCAAATTGCATAGAGATTGGATTTCTGATTAGCAAATTTTGATCTTAGTTGTAAATTTGATTTAAAGTTTTCGGAATCCTATGAGATGATGTCTTCTTCACACTGATATGGCCTTTACTGAGATGAACCCACATTTAAACCGTATAAGGTTGATAATGGACTTGTTCATTTGTTTTCGGCATGGCTAGACACCAATTTACTTGTTGTCTAAAAAGTCTGGACATGAATTTTATTAATTTGATTCCACCAATTTAAATATCAGCACATGAAGAATTATCACACACACACTCCATGGTATCCTTATTGACCGACGAATCCTGAGGTTTAGCCTGTAGTCGGGTAGGGAACTGTTGTTACTTAGGCTGGGTAAACTTAGGCTTAGGAAAGGAAAGAGCAGGACAAAACGGATTCAGGGCACGAACGAGATGGTTGTAAGAATTTACATGCGGCAGATGGGTGGCACACACTAAAGGTATGAAAGAACTTGTTTTCCCGGTTAATCTTTCATAAACAAGCCTAATTGACATATTGAGAAGGGCTTGAATAGACAGTGCTATTAGGAGTCCCACAAGTGGCGAAAACACTAAAGTTGTAGGGTCCTTGTTCTACTTTGTGAATTGCAATGCTAATGATTGATGATAAACATGTTGGTACAAGGGAAGGTCACAACTATGTCTTCTAGATTTCTAGTCAGTATTTGTTCTATGCCTCTTTTAATTCCTTATGTAGGGCTTTCTTGTTGAGGTTAAATAAATCCAGATGGATGAGTTGTTTTTGCAGAATGTATTCACGCTATCAGCACCATAAATTTAGACCACTCATTATTTCTATGCATTGGTTAAATATAGTTTTGGAAGGAATTGAATTCTCAGAACCAATTATTTCCATTAGCCCCATTATTTTAGACTGCTCATTTTATGGGAAAAACTTTTCAGAATGAACGTGTCATTAGTTTTCTTTATTTAATGGCCTAACGTTATTTTGAAAATAGTAAATATGTTCCGCTAACATCATTAACTTTGTTGACTTATGTTATTGACATTGCAGGTTTCAGCAAATGCGGGGTTTCTATTGGAAGCTAGCCCTAATGTTTTGAAAGGAAAATGGGACCATGAGAGGACTGAGTTTTCATTACCACCCTTGATGACTCTCGTAAGCAAATTCAATGTCACATATGTTGGTTCTTGTGTATGTCTGAGGGATAAGGGTTTTATATTGTTACATGCTTTTACTTTTAATTCCTAATATAGTAGGGTTAACTAAAACCTTCTGTGAATGGAAATGAAAAGGATAGTAATGAATCGCATATCAGATGATGAATTTTAAATCTCTCATTGAATATTCCTCTTAGTTTTTCTAAGCCTTCTGTTCCATGTATGCCCTCATCTCTTTGTAATTCACCCTTCTGGCCTTTGGCTACCAAATGTATCCTAAACTCTTAAATGGAGAAGGCTGTCAGAAGCAAACTCAGTGCTGGAAATGCAACTAAAATTGTTAAGCAGGCTGGCAAAGGAACAATGGGATGCATATAAAT
This sequence comes from Albizia julibrissin, assembly GCA_037074505.1. Classification (NCBI taxonomy): domain Eukaryota; kingdom Viridiplantae; phylum Streptophyta; class Magnoliopsida; order Fabales; family Fabaceae; genus Albizia; species Albizia julibrissin. The sequence continues at coordinate 11,049,246 of CM073484.1, forward strand.
GCGTAATTAATAACTGGAGCATGCTCAGATCAGGCAAGGTATTTCCTGAGCTCATTTCCAACTGTGTTAATAAAAAGAGTCAGAAATCAAAACATAAATTCTTGTTTCAACTCAAGTTAATTGTTTAAAATGCAAATTACATGAGCAGTGGATTGAACAAGCTTCTGAACCTAACAAACAAGAAGTTATTAAAGCACTGCTAGGAGCAAAAGATGCAATGCTTCATATAGATATCATATGCGCACAATGGGTGAGACTGCTGGTGTTCCTGTAAGTTCATTCTACTAAATCAATGCACGTTTATTGTCTCTTGATTACATGACGTTGATTTCCTTGTAAATTTTATATCCAGGTATAATAATCAGACTGTGACTGATGTGAACTCATTCTTTTGTTTTTAGAAAAGTAGTGAGACTTAGCACTATTTAAAAGTGCCATTGATTTATTGCGCCTCTTTTTATTTCATTAGGAAATGGGTGGGTTTGATATTTGATGATCTTCTTGTTGGGATTGATTAATCCAGGAACTTTTCAATTTGAAATTTTCCTTTCCATGGCCTGTTGGTGTCAGAATCCTATTGAATATGATGTGTGTAGGTGGGAGTTTTAAATTTAATTATAGTATAACTAACATGTTAATTCTGTATTGCCAAAATATAGATGCAATTAAGACTCAAAGTTACATGGGGCTTGAATTGTGTTCGTGCTTTTTGCGCATAAATATTCCGACTCGAAGAATTATAGCTTTAATAATGTCTAGTCTATTTGTAATCACACAGAAGATACACTCACATTTGCTTTCCTGGTTGACTAGTTTGGCAATGTAATAAGAATTATGAGTCCAACAGTCTCATGAGTTGTAAAATATACAAATTGAACCAGAATCACAGACACGACTTCTTGATGCTACTATGAACTTGGAAGGAGTTTTGCTGGCAGGAGTTCCGAGAGCAGGAGGATATGATGCTGTCTTCGCAGTCACCTTGGGAGGTTCTAGCCTTAACGTGACAAAAGTTTGGAGTTCACTCAATGTGCTTGCATTGCTTGTTACAGAAGATCCTCATGGAGTTTCTTTGGAGAATGCCGATCCATGAACCAATGAGACTTTAGTTTAGACTTTAGTTTTTCTCATAATATTGCTTACCTAAAGATTTGTTGAATTTGCAGCATTTCCAAAGTTTGGAGTCATATTCTGATGCACAAATAAGAGAGATATGCGACATTTGGTCTAAATACTTTCTACGTTCAATAAAATTAGAGTAGAATGACAAGTTGTACATGGTTCTCTTTTGTGACTTGATAACATTAGATATATACTTTTATTTTGACCATTTATTTATGTTATACATTGGTCGCATGACTTGCATTGTAGTAGAATGACTCCATATGACAGCAGGTTCTCAAATGGGGAGTTAATATAAGATTAGCTCTCTTTTTTAACTAGTAAGGCGTATTATTTGAATAGTAAATAGTGTTAAATATCTTTTTAATTGAAAATTTATAACATGTAAATGGTAAATAATTGTGATTCCACTTGTAACATTTAAGCGATAAATTTAAAAATATAATATTTTTAATAAGTAACTTGTTAATTCAGTCCTTCAATATGATCTCCCCATATATTGTTCCCCCTCCTCAACAACGTGATGAAGTATCATACTCTGAAATTAAGTGTGTCCCGATTAAATTAAAAGTTAATATAATCTTTAATCCCTTAAATTTGTCTTCATTTTAATTTTGGTTGCTCAAGTTTTAAATTATTAGTTTTGGTTCTTATAGAGGTAAAATGGTATAAGTTTTTATTGAGTTATATGAACTAATATTTTAAATGAAATAAAACCTGAAGGACCAAAATCCATAATTTAAAACTTGAGGGATCAAAACTAAAATAAGGGTAAATTTAAAAGACCAAGTATTATATTAACCCTAAAAAAATATTACATAAATACGGTATAAAATCCAACCAACTATAATAATTAGGTAAAGTGGATAAAATTCAATATCTATTAAGCAAGATCATAAATTCAAACATTGTAAAGTAATTAAAAAAAAAGCTCATTATAAAATATATTCATATTTAAGCTAACAAATACTTGAATTCGGCTAATGAACTAGCAGGCAAAAACCCAAACAAATTCCCACAAATGACATGAATACCAAAGCCCAATAGCAATAAGTAAAACCCAAAACCCAAATCAAATAGATACCAGCCCACTAAACTGGCCTGCTTTCTAATTTCTCTCTCGATAGCTCACATTCTGATTCCTGAATCATCTGGGTCCGGCGTCTTCTTCACACTGTGCCACACACCAGATGAGATCCCGTGAACATTCTGGATAGTGGCGATAACTCCTATAAAAACCCTTATCAACTGAATTTCTCCAGTGTTTGAGCTTCTTCCTCATCCTTCCGTGCAAGTCTACCATCTTGAGCTTCTTGTAGGATTCAGCTATGGGCGATGGCTTATTCGGCTCCCCTTTCAGGCGATTCTTCTGGAGCCCTCCGATTTTCAGAGAATGGTCAGGATCAACGGCTCTCATGGATTGGCTCGAATCTCCTTCCGCTCACATCTTCAAAATTAACGTTCCAGGTACCTACCATCAATCTTACACTCTTCAATTTTATTCTATGTATTAGACTCTTGATGAGGTTGGTGTGGATTCAGCAAAATTACTCATTGAGTCTTTTGGATTTGAGTATAGGGTTCACCAAAGATGATATAAAGGTGCAGATTGAGGATGGGAATATTTTGCACATCAAAGGGGAAGGTGGGAAAGAGGAGCATCAAGCCGGAGATTCTGTTTGGCATGTGGCTGAGAGGGGAATAGGTAAGGGTGATTTTTCTCGCGCAATTGAATTGCCAGAAAATGTCAAGGTTGATCAGATTAAGGCTCAGGTCGAAAATGGAGTTCTCACTGTAATTGTTCCTAAAGATGCTCCTAAATCTCCTAAAGTGCGAACCGTTAATGTCACCAGCAGGCTCTGAGCATCATGGTTCGAGACTATTATGGATTTAGGCAAACTGTATGTTACCATGTTATCAATTGCATGTTGTAATTATGATTACCAATAAAGATTATAGTCTTTAAAATAGCACTTTGTCTCAGCTTTTCAGCTTGTCTCCAACTACTTCTTGTCTTTATTTATCATCACTTGGCTCATCGATAAACACTAGAATTATTTCAAAGGGAAGAAACCAGGTTGATAATGTCATAAATTTAGTCGTACATTTGAGAACAAAGCATGAAATATACTCAATAGTTAGAGGAACATTTACGGGATAACAAACCATGAGCTTGTTTGGAATAGCGGTTGAAAATTTCATAAGTGCTTATGAATTGTAATTCACGGAATATGAAGTAACTTTTACGGTCTACGAGGTAGCTTTTACGGTCTACGAAGTGCTTTCACGGTCTACGAGATAAATATGTGGAGGAGATTTATCTCGATTTACGTGAATCGGGCTTATATAATAAACCCGATTCAAATAAGTGATAACAAACAAGCTATCTAACAGATACACGTAAATTCTTGATGATCAAAAAGTGGTCAAGACCAGGGATCGTTTACAGTTCTGGAGTGCTTGATAAGCCAACTAATGACAACATCGATGTTTATGGAATCCTTGCACGAGTCCTCTGACACACACACACTCACTCACTCACATCGATGTTTGTGGAATCCTTACACGAGTCCTCTGACACACACACTCACTCACATCGATGTTTGTGGAAGAGTCCCCCCCTCTCTCTCTCTCTCTCTCGGGCTTGTTTGTTATTACTTATCTGAATCGGGCTTATATAATAAGCCCGATTCACGTAAATCAAGATAAATTTTTTCCACATATTTATTTCGTAGACCGTGAAAGCACCTCGTAGACCGTAAAAGCTACTTCGTAAACCGTAAAAGTTACCTCGTAGACCGTAAATTACAATTCATAAACACTTATAAAATTTTCATAAACTATTCCAAACAACCTAATTTACTTACAAGAGATGGTATTTAATAGCCCGTTTGGATTAATTTATGGAAGCTCTATAAATGCTTATAAATCATGATTCACAGAATACAAAGTAACTTTTACGATCTACGAGGTAGCTTTTACGGTCTATGAGGTGCTTTTAGAAATAAATATGTAAAGAAGATTTATCTCGATTTACATAAATCAGGCTTAAACTTATTATATAAGTCTGATTCAACACCGTTTAACCAAACAATCAATTAGTAGAACAAGTTCTTCAAGTTCTGCTAACTCACAACTGATCTACCAATGCTTGTTTAGCTAGTGCTTCCGACAATTTTGTTCCCAAGAACAAGCAAAGGAATCTCACTCAAAGGAAGGTCTCATCAAGAGATCTTTAACTGACTCTTGGATATCGGAATACTGTCCCTATCAGCAGCATCCACCACATACCTGCCTTTCAAATATGAACAAGCATGTGTTTCTGTGTCTTTTAACAAAAGCCTTAAATTTATGTCTTATATTTGGTCAAAACAAAATTATGTCTTGTTTATTGATATCCTGTGGCAGTGTGTGTTTATGTAAGTTTATGAAGAGAGAATATTTAGAGATTGGAAGAACACTATAGCAGAGACCCCACGACTGTAACCTTCCCACGTTGTTTGGAACCTCCCCTGTCCTCCAAGGTCCCAGAGCTTTATGGTCATATTTCCCTTTATCACATTTCTCATGTTGAATCCAATCTGGGTTTCAAAGCAAGGAAACAAGTTTCTATTATGCAATGTTTAATTTTACTCAAAGGGAAGAAATACATATAGTTGTATTCTCTGCCTGATGAACATGATCAAACCATTGATGTCAAAATATTAGTCATTTATTAGCAATCAGCAAACGGAAATCAGGATTTTCACTGACTCACAGCAATTGCACTGACAAGAGATGTCTTCACTGCATTCTGAAGGCCTACGAGGGACAGTTCCATCTCCTGCTTAGAGTATAAGCTGACACAAAAATGTGGACAAATTAAGAATTTGTTGGGATTACCATTGGCAAAAGTTTGGATTGACTTTTGTCCAAAAAAAAAAAGTTGATGGGGTCTTTAGTTTTTGTAAAAGACCCCTCTTTCTTATCTATCAGGCTATCAGCAACTCAGCCTTCTCTCTCCAATGTTTCCCCTCTCTTTGCGATGGCAATCCCAGCTTTTTAATTCTAATTCTAATATTAATAAAATAAAACAAAAATGTAATTAATTAGAAATAAAACTACCCTTGGGAATTATATTGGGATGAGTGTGGTGCTAGACGTCAAGGCCTAATAGTTTTTAAACCTGATCAAGGCCCAAGGCCCAAAGTTTGAACCTTCATTATGTTGCAAAATAACCTACTAATATTAAATATCATGTGTAAACAAATATGACTTATTATCAAAATATGATATGCAATATCATACTTTAATTATTATTATTCCCTATGGAAAAAAAATCATTATTCACCCACAGTATTTATTTTGAAAGGGTCTCTCCTTTCTTTTCCCTCTTGATCTCTCTCTGTGTTTTTTCCCTTGATCCTAAGCACTTGATTAAAATTTTAACATAATTTTTGAACACATCAGACCTGAACCAATGATATATGAGGATGAAAAAAGGAGATCAAGAGTAGGAGGAGGAAACAGAAAATGAGAGGCTTGTGGTTCTTTTATTTAGTACTCTTTCAGTTTTAAATTTAGGACTTATTTTATAATGCAATTTTTGAGCCCGTGTTAAGAAAGACAATGAGACTGAGGGAGGAAGGTGCAAAGTGTAAAGCAAAACAAACACTCATTCATCCCAAGCTACGCATGTCTATACAGCCAATCTGTATATACAACTTTGAATTAGCTTTATATGCATACACCAATACAAATGATTAATGAAGATTATTATAGTGTTTTAAAAAGACATTTTATGTTAACTAACATCCTTAATCTACTCAAATTAGTTAATTAAATTTTAAATTAAATATCAAATGAGTAAAATTTGTGGGAAGGTTGAAAAAACCACTATTAAGAGTTTTTTTTTTTCAGAATAACAATTTTAACGGTTCATCAGTAAAACTGCTAAATCACGTGCCTTAGATCCCAAACAATGAAATTTATAAACTTTGAAAGGTGAACTCTAAACCAAATTCTCATACATCTTAGGCCCTAATTTTTACTGTTTTAAGTTATGAGTGCTTAATTTAAAACCCTCCTCTTTTTTTTTTTTTTTTTTTTTTTTTTTTGAAACATGAATTTAAGGTCTCAAACATAAACACACGCCCTAACTATAATCTTAAACTCCAAGTCATATAAATAAATTATAAACCCTACATCCAACTTCCAAGCCTTAATTTGTGAACCTCAAACCCTTAGCTTTATCCATAACTCTCAACTCCTAGATCTTATATCTTACATCTTCAATCCCAATCCCAACCTTGATCATTAATCTCAAGACTTATCTCCTAATCCTTAAACCCTAGTCCCAATAAACCTGAAGTCAATGCCAAAACCTTTTTGTTGGTGGACTAAAATCCAAAATCTCACACCTCAGCCCATATAGTTCATATATAAAAAGGACAGAAAAAGAATTTTTTGAAACTGTAAAATTTCAAATCAGATTTATTATTAAGAGTTGATAAGAGAATGATAAAATTTGATAAGCAATTCACAACTCAATTTTAAAAAAAATATCTGATTTAGAATTTTGCAAATTCAATTTTTTTTTGGAGGTCTTTTTTTCCTATTTGAAACACTTGATTGGGGAAAACACCAGGTAAACTTGGAGTGAAGTGTTTGATAGTTTAAGAGAGATAGCGGGCTCAAGACATAATGGACTGGGAAAAAAAATGAATATAATTAAATTTCATAGGCCATTCTATTACCTGAGGGCTTAATAATAGGAGATATCAAAGTTATCAGTTATTGTTCAAAATTAACACTAAAATAACAAGCAGTGCAAGAAAACGACTTTTTCTTTTTTACAATGTCACTATTAGAGCAAAGAAAAGTTAAAAAAAAAAAGAATAACTTATAAAACAGTATCTTGTTTAAAATATTTCCACCCGTCCATTCTATCACCCATCAAAGAGGAAATCCTAAAATTAATGAGAACAAATTTTATTTTGTCAGTTTCAATACTAAATATAAAATTCATATTAAATTATAAATCATAAATATTTAACTTTGTATAAAAAATAATATAACCAAAATTTCAAATTCGATACGCGGAAACGCATGTCTAATCAACTAAAAACATTTTATAAAGTGTCATAATCTGAAATTAAGTGTGTCTAAAAAATAAAATATTACTTAGAGTACTTTCTTTGGTCTTTAATGTGTAACCTATTTATCTAATTTGATAAGATTAAAGAAGTTAATTAAGTCAGTTATATGATTTTTTTTTCAAAACACCCTAATCATATTTTTTAATTCTCTAATAGAACAAAGAGATTTGCTACTACAAGATTTCATATAATTTTTTTAAAATACCCTAATTATCTTTCTCAAATGTCAATGTTGATCAGATCAGGGCACAAGTCCAAAATGGAGTTCTCACTGTAATTGTCCCTAAAATGCTTCAAAATCACCTGAAGTGTGAACCGTTAATGTCACCAGCAGGCTCTGAGCAACATGGTTTGAGAATATTAAGGATTTAGATAAACCGTATCTTATCATGTAATCATTCGTATATTGTAATTAAAAATGAATGTTTGATTGTCAATAAAGATTATAGTCTTTAAAATAGCACTTTGTCTCAGCTTTTCAGCTTGTCTTCAACTACTGCTTGTCTTTATTTTCCATCACTTTTCTCATCAATAACCACTAGAATTATTTCAAAGAGAAGAAACCAGGTGGATAATTTCATCAATTTAGTGGTACATTTGGGAACTATGCATGAAATACACTATGTAGTTGGTGAATTTACAGGAACATTTACTTGACAACAAACCATATCCGACAGATAATCCTAAATTCTTGATGATCAAAAGTTGAAAAAAGTGGTCAGAACGAGGGGATCATTTTACAGTTCTGGAGTGCTTGATAAGCCAGTTGATAACAACATCGATGTTTGTGGAATCTTTACATGAAATCATGTAGCAGCAGACCTCTCTGTCTTTGATTGATTCAGAGTCCTCTGAAATGATTTTCAAGATGAGTATCCAAAGAACCTTTTAGATATGGAAACAGAACAGAGCAACAATTAATAGAACAAGTTCTTCAAGTTCTGTTAACTCACAATTGATCTACCAAGGCTTGTTTAGCTAGTGCTTCTGACTTGTCAATTTTGTTGCCAAGAACAAGCAAAGGAATCTCACTCAAAGAAGGTCTCATCAGGAGGTCATGTAACTCAGTTTTAGATATCGAAATGCTATCCCTATCAGCAGCATCTACCACGTACCTGCCTTTCAATTCTATCAGTTCAAAACACATTAACTTGCAAAGGAAAATCCTTTACAAAGCTTACTGTACTCAACTATGAACAAGCATGTGTTTCTGTAAGTCTATAAGCAAAAGCCTTATGTAAGTTTATAAAGAGAGAATATTTAGAGATTGGAAGTACACTATAGCAGAGACTCCACGACAGTAACGTTCCCACATTGTTCCGAATCTCCTATGTCCTCCAAGGTCCCAAAGCTTTATTGTCACATTTCTTTTTTCCACTTTTCTCATATTGAACCCAATCTGGGTTTCATAGCGAGGGAAAAAAAAGTTTCTATTATGCAATGTTCAAATATGTTAGAAAATTTTTACTCAAAGGGAAGAAATACGTACAGTTGGAATCATGTTCTCACTGTATCCCCCTGACTGGTGAATATGATCAAACCATTGATGTCAAAATATTGGGAAATTATTGTATCAGCAAGCAGCAAAACAAAATCAAGATTTTCACTGACTCTCAGCTATTGCACTGACGAGTGATGTCTTCCCTGCATTCTGAAGGCCTACGAGGGACAGTTCCATCTCCTGCTTAAAGTATAAGCTGACACAAAAATGTAGACAAAGCAAGGGCTTGTTTGAATTAACTTCGGTAGAAATGACTTTTACTTCAACCAACTTTTGCAAAGACTGAAGTTTTAGTAGAAGTTAGGTAGTATAATGTGATAGATATTTGGATTAGCCTTTTAAAAAGTGGGGGGTGGTTGACAGTGATTTTAGTTGTATACCTCTTTAGTTCTATGTATAGGTCCAAATTGCCTTATTCTCACATATGAAGGAAAGTTAGTTAACTAGATATAAACTAAATTGATAAATTTTTTAACTTAACCTTCATTTATGAATAGTTATTTTTCATCTCTCTATTTTTAATAGAGGTAAGATTATAACACCCTTATTTATTATTCTGAAAATAGACTTATAATAAAGGCCAAATTTTTTCACAAAATTGACTTATAAATGGGACTAGTGGTTTCTTAGAGTAATTTTAGTTTTTTTACAAGAACACTCTCTTTCTTATCTTCCAGCAACTCAGCCTTCTGTCTTTGAGTGACATCCCAGCTTTTTATTCAGAAGTGAGTCATTGATGAAAGCTTTTTTTTCAGCAGTGAGTCATTGGTCAATCCTATGCCTAATATAATTGAACAGCTCAAAGTAGCTTTTGAAGCAGAAAAGTCAGTATAGATGCCTCTATTTTGATGCCAAACAGAATCAAGGGATTAGAAGAACCAGGAAACCAGTTGGGCTATCCATAAACACACACACACAGTGTTCCACATAATAATTAGAGGGAGGTAGGTAGATTGATGAGAAGATATTATTCAGAGGCCACAGCAATAATGGAACTTTAATGGATGCTCAACATGCAGAAGCTGATATATATAAAACCTACAGTTGTAGATTTAATCAACTTTACAACAAATGGACAACCTACGAAAAGGATATGATTTGATTCTGCCGGACAAAACAAAAAACTTTCTTCATCACATCGCATATGGCTAAATATAGGTGTTTACTTACAGGCTAGCAAACCACCTTGAAGTGGTAGCATAGAAAAAGCAGACGAGGAACTGGGAATAATTATTTTTCATTTTTTATAGCAGGGGTTTTTCCGGCAAAACAACAAAAGGAAGAAATGCAGAACAAAAGAAAAATGAGAAATCGAAAAAAGGGATGAACAAGAAACAGTTTACCTGCGAAGCCAGTTGATAAAAGAAGCCCAGAGACCCATTTCACTAAAATGGAACTGAGTTTGAGCATTTGAGGGCAGATTCTGAATATATAAAGATAATGATATTATAAGAGAATCTCAGATTTTTTTTTCTTCTTCTTCCCTTTGCAAGAATGAAAGATTGAAGACTGAAGAAAGTGGAGGATATATATATATATATGAGCGGAGAAAACAAGAAACTTGACCGACGAAGGAAGTGAAGTTTGTTTTTGTGTATTGCTTCGTCGACTAAAATGTGTTAATCACTTCTGTCACTATACTCTGCTCTTTGGCTGCCACAACCGCTACGTTGTGTGTATTGTTTTGTGCATGCTTTGTTATGCTTCTTTCTAAGCTACGCTCACGTGAAATAAGGAACAAAACATTGCTCTGGATTAATATGCTTACAAAATTGAAAGTGTAGGTGTGTGTTGTAGTAAAATTTATGGGACGGTGAAAAAAAAAACAAAATTTATAGTTTTTTTATAATAATAATTTTAACGGTTCATAGATTAAATTTCTACATCATGTGCCTTGGATCTTAAACAATGAAATTTATAAACTTTTGAAACGTGGACTCCAAACCACATTATAAACCTGAAACCCTTTAACTGTACTCATAACTCTTAACTCCTCGATCGTATATCTTACATCTTCAATCCCAATCCCATCCCATCTTTATTCATTAGTCTTAAGACTTATATCCTAATCCTTAAACCCTAGCTCAATGATAGGAGATGTGAAAGTTATCAACAGTTATTCAAGGTTAAAACTAAAATAACAACTAATGTAAGAAAATGACTTGTAAGTTGTTGTTGTTGTTTTTTTTTTTTACAACGTTACTCTTAGAACCAAGGTTTTGAGACCTGGACCGGACACTAAACTGGTCAAAGTATTATGTCAAGGGTCAATGAGCAAATCGAAGTTAAACCGAAACCAAACTGTTGAAAAATTGAATATTTTAGATTTATTAGTATAAAGTATAAAACAAAATAAAAAAAATATTTTTTAAAACATATCAGACCATTTTATTGGCCGGTTTTCAATTGACCAGTCCGTGTTTCAAAACCATGCTTAAAACAAAGAACAATGGAAAGTGAACATGAGAGTAATTTATAATAATATTGTATATTGTTTAAAATATTTCCACCCGTCCATTCTATCATCCATCACTCCGTCATAAACGAAATCCTAAAATTAATGAGAAGAAATTTTATTTCTCTTTTTATTTTGTCAGTTTCATTGTTTCAATACTAATTAAATTCAGAATAAATTATAATTATAAATATTTTTTTATTATTTTTCGGCTTAGCAAATAAGGAATTCAACAGCACTGGACTAGTTCTGAACGCGCTTGATCATTCCAAACACGTCCTTATCTACTGTCTCCGAAAGGAAAGAAGGCCTCTTCTGAGTACTTGTTTGTTATCACTTTTATCAATCGAGTTTATTATATAAGCCCGATTTATGTAAATCGAGATAAATCTCCTCTACATATTTATCTCATAGACCGTGAAAGCACCTGATAGACCATAAAAACACCTCGTAGACGTAAAAGCTATCTCGTAGATCGTAAAAGTTACTTCGTATTCCATAAATTACAATTACAATTCATAAACACTTATAAAATTTACAACCGCTCTTCCAAACAAACTCTAAATACACCTTCTAAATACACCTTGTCGATGTGGTGATGACTCAGAGACGATGAAAGTTGTCGGGGTCTTCTAGGATTGCTCGAACCAAGGAAAAAAGGGAAGATGACTCGCCACTCGGGGTCGAGAATTTGACCACAAACCTTTGTAAAACACAATGCCCAAGCAAACCGGGGAAGGCCTTTACTGTTGAGAAGTTGCTCTGAAAATTTGTACACGACGGTGAAGGTGGTGAAATTTTCCGATATACTTCACATCATAATTCAAACGAATTACGCGGTTTTCATAGTCAACGCCAGCGGCTTTCGGATTGTGATTTCGGGTGTGGTGGGTACGGATTAGGAATCTAATTTGTGTTGCCTGCTCTGATTTGTGTATTTCTGTTTGTCTTATTTTCTGCCTCGTATCTTTTTTTTTTACCTGACCTGTGAAGATCTGGTCGTTCCCGGCGTTTTTCTCATAGGGGAATGTCAATCACCCACCTTGAGATGGTGAGGGAGACCGAATACTATGACGTGCTGGGAGTCAGCCCCACGGCAACTGAGGCCGAGATTAAAAAAGCTTATTACATAAAGGTGAGAGTCTGTCTCGTTGATCTTTTACCTTGCCATGAATAAGTTGATTCTCTTGTTTTCTGCAATATTTTGGATTATTTAGAGCTACATAAATTGCAACATATGTTTCTGTAGATCCGTGTAACCCCACTTATCCGCCTTAATAGGTAGAAAATGGCAGATTTGTGGACGGGATACGGGGTAATGGTCCGTCAGTCTCAGTTCTGCCACATTGAACTGTGACTAAGCAGTATATAGATAGTTTTATCTCTTACGTTATTGATTTCTCTCTGTCCTGGGTTTGCAGGCACGACAGGTACATCCAGATAAAAACCCAAATGACCCCAACGCAGCACAAAAATTTCAGGCAAGGCTGCTATTTTTTATTTCAAACCTTTAGCTTTCAAGGATATGTGCAGCAAATCCTTTTGATGGTTGGAAATATGTGCGTGTCATGAGTTGGAACGATAAGAAACATGTTACTTCTGGCTTGGTGAGTTGGTTAATTGGATTGTGAAAAAGAGTTCATACGGAGGGTTCCAAAAAAACTTGTAATTAAAAAATTTAAAGCTCTAGTGGAAAATGCGGGATGAAAGCCTCTCTTTTTTCACCACCATTATCCTGCCTCTTTCTGTTCTTTTTATATTGCGCAATAATGCTCGGTGTGCCCTCAGTTGTACAAGATGCCAATTTCTATCTTGCCAAATAGTCGAGTTTGATAATTGAGCTTAGACCTAATATAGCATTAAATCATGGACATGTTTAGGGGTTAGGAGTGCCGTATGAGATGGATTTCCTTGTAACTTGATGATAATAAAAAGGAGGTCATGAAAAAACACTTACTATCTGTTGAGAAAGGTTAGGGAGTATTTGTTGTTCCTCTAACAAATTTTCCTGCGAAGATCGACCATTTTGATTTAGTCAAACACTATAATTCTTGATAAACATATTCTTTCTTTATCATTGTAATATTCATTTACACTTGAAATTTCAGCTTGATGATCAAGTCAACCAAATGTGTAAATGACTTATAGTTCTTTGTTAGATATGTACCTGGTGCCTCCTTGACAAAATTTAATTATTAGTTTCTCCTTTAGAAAAGCTTCACTCTTTTCAGAAAATTTTAAATTAAGATCTAGAGATGAGGTAGAAAGATGTTTGCAAGAGAAATTGAGGTATCTTTAACTCTAAAATCAGTCTTTGTTTGCTGGAAAGGGGGGCTTTTCATTAAATTTCAAAATATGACTCTCTTAAGTGTTTAAAATGAACCCGAATGTTGGACTAGGTTTGTATTTATAAAAATTCTTATTTTGTCACATAGCAGTTCATACAATTATAGCCGCAAAAAATCTTGGCTAGAACGACTAGGATCTGGTTGAGATTTTTCAGAGTCAACAATAACAACAGAATCTGATATGTAAATGTAATAAAGATTTAAAAGTCTGTTAAGAGTTAGTTAAGGGATATAGCCGTTAGGCTAATGGCAACTATTAAGTTTGTTAGTGAGGGAATTAGAAGGATGGTTGTTAGTTTAGTTAGAAGGGCTATGTATAAGCCTATAAATAGATGCCCATGCTTATTGTATCTCAGTCTGTGATTGATAATGAAATAGCTCAAAATTGTTTCTCTCTTTCTCTCTTCCTCTTCTCTTTGTTTCTCTATCTTTGTTCCCCTATTCTTCTCTCTTGAATCCCTCTGTTTCCTCTTCTCTATCTCTCTTTCCCTTTCATACAGAATATCAATTCGGTATCAGTGGTATAAGAGCCATAGGTCCTCGGCCCCCACTACAATTCCAAAAAGAAAAGAAAAGAATAATTAGTTTATGGCTATTGCTTGCTCATAGAGTGATGCCCAGCTTGAAGAGATCTTACCAAAGCTGAGAAGAAGTTAGCCAACAGGATTGATGAACTATATGATTCCCTCAAAGCGTTGGAAGAATCTGTTTGTGGCTTCCACCAAGATCTACAGAGTTTGAGTTGCGTTATTCAAGGAGGCACGATCATCACTCAGCTGTGGCAACAAGGTTCTTTGGCTGACTATAACCACGCCTTCGACTCCTTCGCTGCCACACATGATTTCCCATAAGGCTATCTTGTTGAGGCATATGTTTCCGGTTTGAAAGAAGAAATAACCGAATCAGTCCGATTATTTAGGCCAAGAACCATGCTTGAGGCCCAACGTCTGGCAAGAGTGCAAGAAATCTCCTTGCAATGGCGAGCCAAGAAAGTGGCGGAGGCAAGAAAAGTCTTGGCCGAGCAAGAAGAAGGCCCGATCGCTCCTAAAGCATCTAACGCAGTTCAAGAAGAAGGTTTTAAACCTTCTGTTCTTGAGAAAGAAACAGCGAGCAACGATGCTGCTTGAATCACGAAAGATGCGATCGGGAAGAACAAAGACACAAAGAAAGGTCCAGCGTGTGCGTTCGACAATAATCACGAAAGCCAGATCATTCACGAAAGTGATGGGTCTTCCCGCGTCGACTCCATTGGAGGTTTCCAAGGCTTCTCACATGCCACAGACTGTAGGGAAGTGACAGAAAACATGTTGGGCGTTGATAGGTGTTCGAGCTTCAGCACTCTTGGAAGTTTTCAGACTTTATACTCGGCGCCGTCGCTCTCTACTCTTCCTCCTTCTGCATCGATGACTTCTTTCGCAAAGCTGATGGTCACTGTCTTTCTTTTGCCTTCGAGTTTGATTTCTTTGTCAGCATCTCTGTTTCAGTTCATGGACTGTAGTATTTTGGAGGATTATGAGCGTGTTTCAACCAAGTCTGAACTGTTTACGAGGCAAGCTGGGGTGCTCACATGGCTGGGTTTAATTGAGTTTGAAAAGTTTAAGGTCCAGTTGTCTTCCATTTTCTGTCAGAGATATTTTGATGGTGCCCTAAATTTTTTAACACCAGATGAGAGCATGGGCTTCCAGAATAGCAATCAAATAAAAAGCACACTAAGGTTATATTTGGGTTCCACTATTTCTTTGGGTATTTTCAATCCAAGGCTGCTGCAAATAGGGGTTTTAATTTTTTGATTCTGTCCTACACAAAGTCTACTGCTCGTTTGGTTCAAAGGGGAGTTAGTCAAGATGCTTCTTGGCTCTGGTTTTCTACAATATACAGTGGATAATAACTGGGGTTCTGCCACTTATGAAAAAAGCAGCAAGTAACATCTGTTCTGCTCATGGTGGGACCCGCAACAAGCTCAGAAGACAGTTCACAGCTGGGACTCATTTTCTAAAATTAGCAAGAGTTTTTCCCAAATTGAAAAGCTTGTTTAGAATTGTATTTTTGTTGTTTTCCATCCTTGAGGGCAAGGATGTTTTTGGGAGGGGGGTATTGATATGTAAATGTAACAAAGATTTAAAAGTCTGTTAAGAGTTAGTTAAGGGATATAGCCGTTAGGCTAATGGAAGCTATTAAGTCTGTTAGTGAGGGAATTAGAAGGATGGCTCTTAGTTTAGTTAGAAGGGCTATGCATAAGCCTGTAAATAGATGTCCATGCTTATTGTATCTCAGTCTGTGATTGATAATGAAATAGCTCAAAATTGTTTCTCTCTTTCTCTCTTTCTCTCTTCCTCTTCTCTTTGTTTCTCTATCTTTGTTCCTCTATTCTTCTCTCTTGAATCCCTCTGTTTCCTCTTCTCTATCTCTCTTTCCCTCTCTATTTCATACAGAATATCAATTCTGTATCAGAATCTATCTGAATCTCCTAAGCTACTGCTAGCTTTATTGCCGAAGAGAAAATAATAAAAGAAATAAACAAAATACAGACATTCTTTAATAAACAGAAAAAGGGTTTGGGCCCTATGGGCCTTCTTCAGCACCAACATTAATATTGTACTTTGTGTTCTGTCAATGTTGAATTGTTGCTGGCATTAAACAGCATAACCTTGATGTTTTAATGTGAATGACTTTTTTGTCGCCCTGTTGTTTCCTATTTCTAAATCACCCAGCTTAGATAAGTGTATGTAAGGCTTCAACTAAATATGTTATATTATCCAATACTGAATTCATGCTTTTTGTTTCTCAGTTTAATGTTTGGCTGTTTATACTATTCTTTCATCTATTTATGTAGCCTGGATTGCCCTGTTTTCAATCAACCTCTGTTGCCACTAATGATTTTCCGATGTTACTAATCTGGTTTTAGGTTTTGGGTGAGGCTTACCAAGTTTTAAGTGACCCAAGTCAAAGACAAGCTTATGATACTCATGGAAAATCTGGAATCTCAACGTTAGTTTTTATTTTTATTTAATTCTCAACATACAAATGAACTATTGAATATCAATATTTATAAGGCGAGCCGCATTTTCGGTCTTCTGCTGATTATGAACTGCTTTGTTCCTCTCATTGCAGTGATGCCATTATTGATCCAGCAGCAATCTTCGCCATGCTTTTTGGCAGTGAGCTTTTTGAGGAGTACATTGGCCAATTAGCCATGGCATCAATGGCATCAATGGATATCTTTATTGAAGGGGAACAATTTGATGCTAAAAAGTTGCAAGAGAAAATGAGGGTACATATTTATACTTTCTCATCGTTTGACATCATGACTGCTTTTAGGTGATCACCTACATCTTTTTTATGCTGCAATGAGGAATCTATGTAAGTAAAAAAATATTACCTGTTTTGTTGTCCTATTGTGTTATAGGAGGATATTTTTTCATCCTCTAGCTTGACTAATTGTGAAAAAAGAAATAGTGGCTGAGACAATTTTTGCTCGAGTGTTGTCATTAGACTTTCAACCTGGTCAGCTAGCTCACCGTTGCTTCCCACTAGTCTTGCACATTTGAGCCTCATGCTTTAGGCCCAAATGTGCATAGTGGCTGTAGTGTTGGTCTATCAGTTGGGCAACTTTTGAACCATTTTTATTCAATAAACTTTACTAACCCTCTGAGCAGCAAACCTCTAGTACTGCCCCATAGACTTTATGCAGGAATTGTTGTGGTGGCGAATTTTGGAGATTCTGCGATTCCATTTGATTTGCTGAAGATAAGAATATTTAATGCTTTGTTATAGATATAGGGATACATGGTGGATGTATGTACTTGCATGGATGAATAGAATTTATTGTGCAGTTTGGTTTGTTATCTAGATTTGTGAGAAATTGCAGCGAAATTCTTTCTATTAGCTGCTATTCTTATTGGAATTTCAGCATTATGTAAGCAGGAGCTAGCTTGTTGTTTAATCTCTAATGCTTTTTTTCCCTCTCTTCATTGTTTTTCTGGCAGTTGTTTTTTTCCATCTTTCATTAGGTGCAACTTTTTATATTCACTGGATGTTTTGACAGATTCCTTCTTCCTTCAGGTTGTTCAGAAAGAGAGAGAAGAAAAGCTTGCAGAGATACTCAAAAATAGACTAAACCAATATGTCCAAGGAAACAAATCGGAATTTATCAATCATGCAAAAGATGAAGTGTCACGACTATCCAATGCAGGTACTATGGCCTAATGGTTCTCCCAAAATTACAGGGAATGCAATGAGTAAACAATTGATGTGGCTTCGAATGACACATCAAGAATTCAAGGTTGCTGTATATTTGGATGGTCTTTTTTCATTGCAAATATCAAATCAGGGTTCTTACAAAGGATTGAAATTAATTCACATTTTGTTCCCCAAATCAATCTGTGTTTTGAAACATTTGAGTAAATTTGAACATTGGAAAAGCTTAACTTTGCCTAAATATTGAACATTTGAATAAATTTGTTGGAGAGTATATTCCAAAATCCTTTACTGATGTACTTAGGTCCTTGCTGAATGATTTTTCTGTTCATTCTACAGCTTATGGGGTTGATATGTTGAATACCATTGGCTACATATATGCAAGGCAGGCAGCTAAAGAGCTAGGGAAGAAAGCAATTTATTTAGGTGTGCCTTTCATTGCTGAGTGGTTTAGAAACAAAGGACACTTCATCAAGTCCCAAGTTACAGCAGCTACAGGTCAGCAAATTTTAGTGGCTTCAACACTTTAAAAATTTACTGGCTTTTTAATGACAATTTGTTGATTTCAGTCTCTTGATTAACCTTAATATCATGTCATTATTTTGTAATTCTATAATTTTCTTCCCTTGAACTTGCCGCTTCCAACATTTTTTTGGTGTCAATACCGTTACTACTCTTCATTCAAATTGCTTTTCCTTGGTTAATTTTTCAACAGTAAGCGGCTATTTGGTTAGCAGTGCATTAGTAAGGCACTAAGGCTTCTGTCTAAGGACATCTTTTCTAGTCGACATTTTTGAGAGAGGATTATTTTTACCTCCTCTATGTGGTTTTCGGCCGATGTTTTTTTAATGGGGTTGGTCTCGTGAAATTTCAGAAAGAACAGAAGCACTCATGAGCTAGAGCAGTCTAGGTTTTTGTATTTTTTTAGGAAGATTTCTTTTTCACTTTTTCTGCATGTTTTTGTATTCTCTTTTCTGGTCAATAGCTTTTTCCCCTAAAAAAGAGCCCAACTTATCAAATCAAAATTAACTGACAATATAGTAATTAAAGAAATATTCCTTTTCTGTATGAAAAAAGATAAATATAAGTAAAAGCTGTCTGTTTCAGATTCTGATGAAATAGCTGAACAAAGTGCATAATCTTAAAACGTCAATTGCTTATGTGTAATAAGTATGCCCTAAAAGCTGATATATTTATTTTCTTCATGGTGGTTTAGGGGCAATTGCTCTGATCCAGCTACAGGAGGATATGAAGAAGCAGCTAAGTGAAGAAAGGAACTACACTGAAGTAGAGCTAGAAGAATACATGCAATCCCATAAGAAATTAATGGTTGACTCATTGTGGAAGCTTAATGTTGCCGACATTGAGGCTACTCTATCCCGTGTCTGTCAAATGGTTGTTTTCACCATTCCTCATCACAATTTTACCTGGCATAATAAAGGGTTAAATCCTGAGTTTAATTTAGATGATCTGTGCTCTCTACTTTAGGTTCTCCAAGACAACAGTGTCAAAAAAGAAGAACTCCGTGCACGAGCTAAGGGGTTGAAAACTCTTGGTAAAATCTTTCAGGTATTTCTTTTCCCAACCCCTTTTCTGTGACTCATAGCTGCTTACTGATGAATTATTTCTTATTCTCAATTTGGATGTAGGGTTAAGTTGCTTATTGATTATGAAATAATCTTGAGAATGCTCTTGAAATACAGGGAGTTAAGTCAACCGATGGAAATGAGGGTGAAAATGCACCTAATGAACCAGGAGTACATAAATTGAATGGTAGGGAATCAAGCGATGACGCTTGTTCTCCCGGTACATCTCAAAAAAGTTCAAACCCTGATTTTTCATCACAAACTGTCACTGTGCCTCAGGTACATTCATTCCCATGTACCTGTCTTGTTATGTCATTCTTCATACAAATTAGGGGAAATTTAGGAGACCCTTACTGTCATCAAAACATCTTTTTTATGTGTTATTTATTTATTTTAGTATAGTTGATATAGATGCCTAAGAATAAGATTGGTTTGCATCAAGATGCCTAGAGCATAGGACAGTTCCATTTTGTTAAATTTCTTGTACAAGTGACTGAATTTCACATCCGTAAATTGTTCAAATGTATGTAGTACATATTAAATAAAGTTCAAATTGTATACCAAATATGAAATTATTATATGATATAATACTACTTCTGGTCCTTAATATAAGACCCAATTGACTTTTTTTTGGAGAGATTAATGAAGCTAAATAAGTTAATTAATCATAACATATGTTGTGTGTCATTTGATTATATATTAGTTTATAAGTTAGACAAATTAATTTGGTATAAAAAAGATAAATAGAAATACTTTAGAGTAATTTATTTAGTTTTCTTAATATCCAAAAGAGTCAACTAGGTCCTTATATTAAGAACCGGAGGTAGTAGCTTTTATCCTAGTAATTTGCATGCTTGAAAATGCAAGATACCAACCCAAATTTATTTACTGAATAAATCAAAAATGACTTTTTTAAATACATCTGAACAATGATGGTGTAAGAATTCTTAACCTCGTATAATATTGATTTTTCCCATTTTGCTTGATTTCATTGGATAATGCAGAGTCCCTATGTGGAGGCCCCTCAATTTGCAGGCTCTTTCATGGACCATAACTTCCCTAGGCCGATAGCACCCCCTGGTGCCCAGAGACCAATCAACAGTGATTGATATACGTGGGATTTTGATGCTCCTTGTGTTTGTGTTTGTGTCTTGGCCCGTATGGCATCTGTATGTATATTTGGTTCGATCTTATTCGTCTGATTTGGTTTTATAGATTTGTATTGTGGATTCTTGGGATGATTGGGAATGGATGGCCTTATTTTTTTCACTTAGGCTGAAGGTGGCCTTGTTATTAGGACCTCCTTTCTACGGAGATGCTATGATGTTTGGATTCTCCAATGAATCTCGTATGGTACTTAAGATTGTGTCCAAGAGTTTTATTAGTGAATCTGAAGTGATTGCCCATCCTCTGCAGAATGGAAGCATCTTGTTTATAGTTATGGGATGCATATTTGTTGGAGCACACTCTTTTTATCCGTCATTCACCATTAATGATATATGAATTTAACGTTTCAAGTATGTTAATTATCTATCTTAAGGCTATAATAATAAAGATGTAGTGGTTTTTATCCTTATTTTGTTGTCATAATAAGCTTTGCAAATAAATGAATTCTAAATTACCAGTCACTCGAGTGCCAAGGGTTAGACCAGTTTCGAAATGACTATTAATAGAATATTGATGAGGATCCACATTTCGGAGTAAAGACTTAGACCTACTGTTGTTAATGTGGAGTGTTAATCAATAGTATTGTATACATTTTAAATTCAAAAGTAACATTTAGATGTCTTTTATGTGGAGACATTTTTTATGAAGTCAATTTGTGGTGATGGGGAAAATCACTTTGCAAGATGAGAGACCTTGTTCAACCAAACAATTCATCAACCATGCAATATTACAGCAAATATTTTTAATGATTTGCGTTTTTTATGGCAAAATGCTAGGACAAGAAGGAAAAAATACTCTTACAATTCTAAATGTAAGAACTAGTAAAAAGGTCTATTTTAATCTTAAATGTAAGCCTTTAATCTAATGTTTCCCAAATTTATAATTTGTTTTTCAAATTTTGCCCTATTAATTATACTTACTATGGGAGTTTCCATCTGAAATAGTTTTCAATGCAAATGATTTAATAGGTAATTTAAGAAACCAATACACCTTTCTTGATTAAATGTATAATTTAAGAAAGGAAAAATTATATTTAGGTCCTGGTAAGAAAAAATACGACAAAATGATTTCTTGAAATCTCAAAATTGCATTCAAGTCCCGTGGGACTTTTTTGCAATAAATTTCAATTGTTAAATGCCCATAAACTTGTCAATGCACGCCTATAAACTTATCAATGTAAGTGCTCATGGATTTGTCAATAGATACCCCTAAACTTATCCATTGATGTATATAGACTTGTTAGTGGAATTAGAATTTTTTGTAAAAAATTCCAAAGGATTTAAATGTAATTTGAGATTTTAAGAGACAATTTTATCGTATTTTCTCTTATTCAAGACCTAAATACAATTTTCCCTTTAAAAAACCAATATATATTTAATAAAAATAACTAAATTAACTAATGATTTTAATATTTGCAAATTAATCATTTAGCTTATATATTTACAAAGTTGAAAACTAGCTGGTATATTATTAGATCCAAGAAAAAAGAACATGAACAAGAGAATATGAATTCTTTAGCCATCAGCTTTAATCATGAATAAGTTTGCAGGAACTAGAACATCATATCCAACCAAATAAAAAGGATGAAGTAGCTTGAATAAGGTAGCCAACACAGTCCAAACAACATAGTCTGCAACAATAAAGTAGCCAATATAACGTCCCATTCTTCAAAAACATGCCTAACCTACAACACATGAAAACCCAATAAGTTTTTTCCATAACATATTCACAGCCAAAATTTATAAGCAGATTCAAACAAGGTTTTTTATTTTTATTTTTTGAGGTGACAAAACGATGACAAATGGAGAGGAATAGTAAATAAAAAGCAAAGTGCTTCTCAAACACAATTTAATAAAAAAAAAAAGATTTGAAAATGTCAAATTTCTCTCTCTCCAATTAGTCAATTTTGTCGTAATGATTCTTCCCATTGAAAGGTCCAAGCTATTTTATTTTTAACGTGTATTTAACTCTTTGTCATGTCACTTTTTCACCCTTCAGCAACTATTTAAAATAATAAAGCATAAAAAAAGGTAGCCATGTTTGAAAACAAGAATATTCCATAGCTGACTTTTAATAAGTAATTTTTTTAATTTCAAAATTTAAAAAATATCATCCCATCATGTGCTCTGTGCTTTCCATAATTTTTGCGTCATGGAGAGAGCTCAAGTATTTGGCTGGACCTTGCAAAACAACAAGAGCTGTGTGCTATGATTGGCTCCACAATCATAAAACTGTTGAGATTCTTAGATCAATTATTTTCACGACAGTGACGGCTTAACTCCAGCTTGTGTCCGTCTTCTTTTCCCCCAAATTACTTGTTTAAAAATTTAGAATTGCAAATTATGGATATGTACAAAAATCCCACTTAATTATGCTCAAAAAGCTCAAAGGAAAAAAAAAAAAAAGGCTAGCTCGGCATCCCCAGACCAGGTCAAAGAAAAAACTTTTGTTACATAAAACTTTAGAATATTTATAGGTGTTTTATCATGAAAAATGATATGGAAGTATCAAGCAATTAATTTAGTGATAATCGGGTCCGAGAAATTTTGTTAAAAGATGAGTTACATATATTATTAGGAAAATTACTTAAAAAATCTGTCATGGTAAAATTTATTGCCCAAAGTAACTAAAAACTCAAGTATTGAGTGGTGTAGCTCTTTTTTATATGTGTCATGTGTGTCACATATCTCCAACTATGTGTAAATATTTTACACATAATAGAAGAAATGTTGCATACACAACCCACATGTGGTTTCTTAAACAAATTTTAAATATTTTCAGGGAATAACTTTTTTTAAGCAATTTTCCCTATATTATGCAAACACTTGCAGACCAGGAAGTCCCAGCAGCCTATTAAATTCAAGTGCATGATTTGCAAGTAATATTTTCACCCTATATATGCAGTTATTTGAATCAATATCTGAAGGCAAAAAAAAAAAAAAAGAATCAATATTAATAACCCAACTTTTATTATTTTTCAGAACTTAATTGATATTTTACAACCTCACAACATGAGTTCTCCTTTATTGTTATTATTATTATTATTTTGGGAAGGATTACATAACATCTCGTGTGAGAATGAGGTTTAGTACTAAACAAACTGATAGGCACCAAACACTTGTCGCTATAGTCATGATCGAGATCTAATTTAGGTGGTTTAGATTAAATTTTGTTTTTATTTTTAAAATAAAATTACGTTGATATATACAAACTCTAATTAAGATAACATCTTAATTATTAATTATTCAAAAAATGGATTTTATTTAAAAATTAGTAGTTAAAAAATTTTGATTTTTAATTGTTACAACTGTATTGTATTTAAATGATGCAAACTTCATTAAAACGATGAGCACCATGACGCTCATCAGTGTAATGAACATTGAAATTAGTTCCAATGATATTATCATGTAATGTTTAAGTATTATTGTAGCATATGAGTGTACACGGATATTTATCCTAACATTTTTCATCCACTGAATTTAAACTTCAAAATATTGGATGGAACGATATTATAAAGTTCCTTTTAGTCAGCGCACTATTATTGGTATCTTTTTTTTTTCTTTATATTATTTGTTCCATTTTGTATGTTAATCAAACCTTGATATCTCCTAAAACGTACATATAAACAACCATCAAAATACAAGCATCCTCCTACACACAAAAAGAAAAAAAAAGGGCTTCCTTTTTAAAAACAATTCAAGAGGGACACATCAAGTTCAAGTAGGTGTGGTGTATTTTGGAAAGTTTTTGAAAATAATGTGAAAGGAAAGGAACACATATACGTGGTGATGACATGTTTTAGATGTGGTGGATGAGTCATGAATAGTGTCGGTGGCTCCATTGCCCAAAATTGTGAGTCTATTTATAGAAGCAGCGTCCAATCTCAATTCCACTTTCCATTTCTCAAAAGGCATCGCTCTAACCTCCCCACATTCTCCTTCATCTTCTCCACATATTGATTTCTTTCCTTTTGTTTTTCTTTTTTCTTTTCCCCATAAAGAAAAAGCTTATATGAGTTAGGCCTCGAGCAGAGAATGCCTTTAGACACAAAATATACTTATAGAAGTACTTGAAAAATTGTTACCAATCAAATTTTTATATTGATAGTAAGATTTGATTTCACAACTTGTGGTTTGTAAATAAACTAGCTCTTCATCAAACTAATCTCTATAAAGAATGTACACATCTATCGTACCTATAAAAGAATGAGGTCACAGCCTGTTATTTAAATCAAGTCATAAAAGGATATTTGATGTCAGTCGAATCAAATGGCTTTTATAATTTTGTTTCATTCTGTTAGATTATTAAATTGCGGTTATAAAGTAAGGTTGTTGATTATTTACATAAAGGCGCATGATTAAAAAAATAAACAAAAAAAAAATTAAAATATTATTTTCTATTTTATTTTTTTAAAAGTTAGATTTAAAATTTTTGAAGCAAATTTTTATCTTAATAAAAATGATATGGATGTCATATTGATTGTCAACTTAGTATATTTGGTTAATTAATAATCAAAATTAACTGGGGTAAAAGTCGGGGCAAAATCTCCTCCCAAAAACTTCTGAGACAAAATTACCACTCGGTAAAAATTTATGGGGCAAAAATGACCAATAACCCTAAATTTTATTTGGTGTAACTCAATCCCTATTTTTACTATTTGAAATATTGATCTCCCTAGTCCTAAATGTACAAGGTAGCTAGGGAATTTACTTTATATTAAATATAATATCTTAATTGTCTTCTAAATTCATATCTCAAAAAACCATTCTAATTGATTGCAAATATAACAAGGAGGTTTCCATCATTCTATCCATGGTAGTTTCAATACAAAATCATTAAAGAATGCATTTTAGAAAATTCAAAACACATTTTTAATAAATAATTAGTTTAACTAATTTATTTAATATTTACATAAACTTATTTCTTTAAAACTTAGGAACTAAAAATTTTAAATGGTTAAAATTAATAATAACTAAATTGCTATGAATTCAAATTGATAAACCAGGTTTCAACTAAATCATAATTATAGGAATTGAGTTATATTAAGTTAAAATGCAAGAATTGAGTTACATCTAAGTTAAAACTATAGAGATAATAATATTATTTAAAATCTGGCAAACAAAAAAAGAAAATATTATTTAAAAAATGAACACACACACATATATATTGTGCTTAAATACAAGTCACTTGTAAAAAAAAATTGGCTTAAAATATAATTAACTTGTAGGATAATTAATGATGTTTTGTCAATTTTACATTTTCAGCTCTATTTAATTTTTATTGGAAAGAGAGAAAGATGTGAAAATCATTTGTAAAATAGAGAGATAAAAAAAAGAAATTAATAAGAAAAAATATTTTTTTTTTCAATTTCATGTAATTTTTTATATGCGATATAGATGACTTATTAAATAGAGTCACGCTTGTTTGTTCTGCATAAGCTCGATTTACATAAATCGAGATAAAACTCTTTCACATATTTACCTTGTAGACTGTAAAAGCTATATCATAAACTATAAAAAAATTAATTCGTATACCGTAAATCATGATTGGAAGTTTCAATTGCTATTCCTAATATACCATTAATATATTTAACAAAAATCACTGCGCGTTGAAGAGGTAAGTACGAAACTTCATCTCTAAATAATTGTTTCAAACTTTATTAAACTATCCCAATTACTCTGTCAACGATGAATTTATCTGACTTGATTGAATCAGAATAGGATTTGAGTGAAGACCAAGCCAATGTTTCGTACTCAATTACATGTAGTAATTAATTAGAAAACTAAATCCTATTTGAAAACCAATAAGAACTAAATGTGTGTCAATTTGTATTGTATATTCGGTCAAAAAATTGTATTTTATGTCATGCGACTTGGTAAGCCTAAATCACTTATTTGAATGATTTATATTAATTATTTGTATTAATAATCGTACAAGTTTAAGAATAAGTTATTGTCTAATAAATTCATTTCATTATGAAGTGATGCAAACAATTCGAGATAATGCATGACTATAACTGAACCACGTGATACATGACTCTCTAAAACTCAATTTTCCGGCTTTATTAGAGAGCTCTGTATTCTTATGATATATCATAAATTATGTATTCCATCAATTCTTAATATAAAATATATTTAAGGAGTTAATTTTGATTATAAGTATAAGATATAATTATTATCTTTGTTAATATTTTTTTAATTTACCCCTATTTATATTGTCTCAACAATAATCAAGGAGGAAATAGAATGAGAAAATTAAGAAAGATGACTAGGATGTTTTAGAAAATACATACCATATTAACTAACTTAACTATTTTCTTTAATCTAATCAAATTAGGTAAATTTCTCTTATATTAAAAACTTGAGGAGTATTTTATAACTTTAAAATGAGTTACTTTAATGATATTATTTTAACATACTAAAATATATTGTAAAGTTTTTTTTTGCCGAAATTATATTGTAAATTTCATACAATATAATTTAGAATATGATATACATATTGTAAATGTAATTATTAATTATATGTGATTTGACGAAGGTTGATTATCCATCGATTTTCTTATCCATACTTAATTTGAGCCAATAAATTGTCTTATTGATCAAATCATTTTATTTTTTATTTGGTTGAGAGTATAATTGCACGACTCTTTCGAAGTTTAGAACATAAATGATTTTTGCCTCTCATAATAAATGTCATTTTTAAAATTTGAATTTGTGTTCTATTTTTTATAGGGTGAAACCGTTTACCATATCAACAAACAACATATTCATATTAATCAAATCATTTTTCGTGATGGCTAATCATGAGTTTGAATGAGGTATTAATGGAAATAAATATAATTAACAGTTTTGATTTAAGATTTTGAATTAGTGTAGTTTTCCATTGTATCTAGGTTGGATTTAGCCCACTTAACATGACTTTTTTGGTCAGACATTGAACATGATTATTATAATTGATTCAATGTATTGGGTAATTTGTTTCCACGCCTAAATTATGGTACTTATTTTCAGTGCACCCATAATTTCATAACCCCCCCCCCTTTTTCTTCTCTTACTCCTTTTAATATTCATATATAATTTGCCTTTTCTTTTGATTGTCTTCCTTTTACTTTCACTTTCATTTACACCCTTAAACGCAAATAAAACAAAAGTGAAAATAAAGAAGCGAAAGCAATTGTTTGGCCCAAAACAACTCTCACATTCATCTATAAATTGGTTTAAGTTCAGGTCCCCAAGTATCCATTTTTAATTAAGCTCCTCCAATTTTAAAATAGGTAAGAAATATTAATCCAAAACCCACTAGAAAAAAGGGAGAGAAGTAACTAACAAATTATGTATTACCTTGTGAAATACTTCCTCTAGTTTAAGAGTTGATTTTGGTTCTAAATATAACACATAATTTTTAATTTTTTTTCTAATTTATCCTTATTAATACTTCCTCAGTAATAATTAAGAAGAATATAAAATTAATGAAGATGGCTAGGTCGTTTGAAAAATACATATTATATTAATTAACTCAATTAACTTTTTTAACCTAATTAAATTAAATAAATATCTCTTACATTAAAGACAGAATTGAAATAAATGGCACAAGCCCGATTATTATAATTTATAAAACTATTTAATATAATTAGATACATAATAATACTTAATGGCAACATTTGTTATAAGCGACATTGATAGTGATTGACATTTGTATTAGCTTATGGAAGCTCCATAAGTGCTTATAAATCGTTATTAACAGAATACAAAGTAATTTTTACGGTTTACGAGGTTGCTTTTACGATCTACGAGGTAAATATATGGAGGAGATTTATCTCGATTTATGTAAATCGGGCTTATAAAATAAGCCCGATTATACATGGAGTTTCAAAACATGCTAATTGCTTTAATTAAAACACGCATAATATTTATTGACCTTTAAAACATGCCTTGCCTAATTGGGAATCAATAAATTTTTAGCCAATTTGAATCACATACATTTTATCATACACGGCACAAAATCTGAGAAAATGTGGTGAATTAGTAATGATATCATTCATCATTTATGATCAGTATATTTTATACTGTAGTTGACTAATTTTTTTTTTTTTGGAAAAAAAGTCGAGATAATAATTTTACGTCTTCTAATGGGGCAATGTGGTGTGGACGTGTGGTAAGGGATTTGAAATTCCCAAATCTACGGGTGGTAGATCTATTTTGAAATGTACAAAGAAGGAGAGATATACAGATCAGTGAGCACATTAGAGAGAGACCGGAATGTGACGGTGAGCCAGAAACTGCGAGGAAGTGTTGTGGGAGGAGAGAGACGCAGCTGCCTCCACCGGAACTGAATTCTCCAATCCAAAGCTTAAATCCTCCCTCCCTCACTTTTCTTCCTTCTCAATCAACTTTCATTTTTCCTTTTCCATTCTTTCACTTTTTTTTTGGTCACTTTCTCCCATATTCGCCCTTCAAATTGGCTACTTGTGTGCCAAACAGATTCATATCTCTTCCTTCCTCCTTTCTCTGATTCCGCCGCGTTGGGTTCTCTAATCTTCCTCAGATCTGTTGTCGGTGCAGCGGTTGCTCCTTAGAGATTGTTCTTTCTTTTTCGTGTTTTTTCGGTTTGAATCAATCTGAATTGTTTTGTTTTTGGAACCCTCCGCGCGCGTTAAAAATGGAGAACGAGAAGAAAGCGTCGGCAATTTCTGATGTGGGAGCATGGGCCATGAACGTTGTCAGCTCCGTTGGACTTATTATGGCCAACAAACAGCTCATGTCCGGCGGTGGTTATGGTTTCAGTTTTGGTGAGTCCTCATTCTTCTCGACTATGATTTTTCCCCCTGTTATGATCTAAAAGTATTAGATCCCTGCCTTTACCTCCGACATTGTTTGATCTTTTCACTCACTGGATCTACTCTATTCTTAAGTCGCGATCTCGATTCCGTCGCAGTTCTTTTGTTTTCCCGTTTGATTTACAATGTGCTTTCTATTTATATTATTTATGCGGTTGGAATTGTTCTGCAGGCTATTATCATGATGTTAATTTCTTATATTATTATATGCTACAATTTCCGCTTACGGGTTATGAACTTGTGATTGTATGAGGTTTATGATTTATTAATTTTCTCTCCTCTCATGCTCTTCCAGCCACTACATTAACGGGGTTTCACTTTGCCGTAACTGCTATCGTGGGTCTAGTGTCAAATGCTACTGGTTATTCTGCGTCGAAGCATGTACCTCTGTGGGAGCTTTTGTGGTTCTCAGTGGTTGCCAATATGTCTATTACAGGGATGAACTTCAGCCTCATGCTAAATTCTGTGGGATTTTACCAGGTATGATTTTCTGATGAGCATTACAATGTTTTTTTAATGGAAATATGGTATTCATTACTATCTTCATTATCTTTATAGTTGTATTTTATCTCAATCTGTCTGTTTTTTTATTTTCCAGATTGATGTTTAAAGTTTCCATCCTTTTTAATGCATTAGATGTTTCACTTTATATAATCTGGATAGTCAACCATTATAGATCTTTATCAAACATACACTGGATAAAACTATAGAAGCCTTTCATAATTGGTGGTATGTTTTGATTGATCTATACATGTTATTAACCAAGGAATACATCTTTCATCTATCGCTGGTGCTAGTGGTAATGCCAATCTTACACGCTCATATTCCAGTTAGCCAAAGAGATACACATTGTTAGTTGTCATAAGCATAATCAATGCAAGTTTTCCGAAAACTGAATCCTATATAGTGTTTTAAGAGCTGTGTAGACATTGGTTGTTAATCAAGGGCTCATTTGGATAGGCCTTCGGATCTTTTTTTTAATAGATCCTCGTTTTGGCAAATCTCTAGTAAGAAGTAGAAGCTGTTTTTCATTTGGATGCTGTACTTGAACAGTACATTTTTGAATTGATGATAAAGGCATTTTTAATAGTAATTATTTTCGAATAAAAAAACTATTATAAACCCTAAATTTAACAATACATTAGCATATTTTCCTTAATTAGAATCTTACTATAAAATAAAGAAACGCTATTGTGAAATGAAAACAGTGAAATAAGCAATTGGTATTCTAAAATTTTCCCAAAAGTTGTTGTCAGGCTCTTGTTTCCATGCCCATGATTCCCAGCTTTTACCCTTGTGTTCTAACCTCTAACTTCCAAAACTGATCATCCTCTGTCTCTAATTTTCTCTGCCTCTATCTTCCGTTTATTAATTTCTTTCTGTTTATATTTACAGATATCTAAATTGAGCATGATTCCAGTGGTTTGTATAATGGAATGGATCCTTCATAACAAGCACTACTCAAAGGAAGTGAAGTGTTCAGTCCTGGTCGTAGTTATTGGTGTTGGTGTTTGCACTGTAACTGATGTAAAAGTTAACTTCAAAGGTTTCATGTGTGCCTTTGTAGCAGTTTTATCAACATCTTTACAGCAAATTGTAAGTAATAACACTGCTCAACTATGCTGGTAGCATGGCATTTATTCTTATCATCATTTGTTTTTCCATGCCATTTGTATTTTATGATTTCTTGTAATTAGAGGTGAATGATAGATGGAACTTTAAATTGAGAGTCATGGCTGAGCATCGTTATTATTCTTCATTAGATCTTATAAACACCTTTTTTTCTCTGGACATGCACATAGACTTCATTGTCAACTGAGTGTAGAGAAAGTATTATGAAAAACCAATTTTCATTTTACATGCTGCATATACGCTATTTATATGACTGATTCTTTTATCCCCCTGGTTGCGACAGACAATAGGTTCTTTACAAAAGAAATATTCAATTGGATCTTTTGAATTGCTGAGTAAGACAGCTCCTATTCAAGCCCTCTCTCTTCTTATTCTTGGTCCATTTGTTGATTACCTCCTTAATGGAAAATTGATAACCAACTATAAGATGTCCACTGGTGCAATTGTAAGTAGTCATGCTCTCCTTGTTGAACAAGTCTCTCCCATATTCTCTGTTTCTCTCAAATTATACAGATAGTGTTAAAAATGATTTACTTATACGTTGCTGTAAAATGATTGCAGTCGTTCATTCTTCTTTCATGCTCACTTGCTGTATTTTGCAATTTGAGCCAATACCTCTGCATCGGACGCTTCTCAGCCACCTCCTTCCAGGTTTTAGGTCACATGAAAACCGTATGCGTCCTGACATTGGGATGGCTGCTATTCGATTCGGCTCTAACTTTCAAGAATATCATGGGGATGATTCTTGCAGTTGTTGGCATGGTAGTTTACAGTTGGGCTGTAGAGGCTGGAAAGCAGGCAAATGCCAAGGCCATCTCCCATGTCAAAAACAGCTTGACAGAAGAAGAAATCAGACTATTGAAAGAGGAGGTAGAAAAGAAGCCTTTAAAGGACGTTGAACTTGGTGAGAACAAAGCGTAGAATGAATCAGGTTTTGGTGGTATGATTTGTTAGAAAGGGATCGCAGGCAATGTTAATGTGTTTTATTTGATTTGTTTCTTTTGTCTAGTTTACTTGGCAGTAACGGTATCTGTGTATCTGCTTACACACACATCCATTTAGAAAGTGGGTTTCCGTTCTTTAGCAATGTTCCTTCATTATTATAATCGTTAATATTCATTATGTTGAGGTTTTTTATTTGTATTATTTGGCTTGCCAAGAAATTGCTAGATGAGTATGGTGGCTCCATTAAGATGAAAAATCCGTTCATTGATGATGACAAATATTAATCGCCTCTTGACTATCTCTTCGCTTCATTACATTATTTGGCCTGCTTTTAGCACACATTTCTTTACGATGGATAAGTTACAGTTCGTAAACCTTACTGATTATATTTACATAATTTTTTTTGTATTAAGATTGATTGATTATCGATATTTATTTGGCTTGACATAATTCAGGATTTTATTGATGATTGATTATATATTTTGCTTTCAAACGGACCTTATTGTGATTGGAGTGAGGGTTCGGTTCTTGTATGAGGTAAAATCCTGGAAGACGAGATAATTTTTTAGGAGCTCGTTTTGCAGAAAGTGCTGAAAAATTGTTGGTCAAGTGTGATGATAGGGATGAGAGGGATAAAAGACGGAGCTCAGAAGGTTCGTAATTGGAGCTTTTGATTAAATAAATTATGAAAAATGAAGAGAGGGATGGAAATTAGGAATAGAACAGGAGAATGATCACATGAGACGTGTTTTTTCCCAAAAGTTTTCTTTTTGGCAAGATTGTTGATAAGAGCAATTTGCAATCATTTATAATAGTAAATAACTTTTTTTTTTCTTAAATATGTTCTTGTGTTTTTAACTAAAAAAAAATAAAAATCCCATAAAAATATGTTTAAAACAGAGAAAAGATAAACAAGTACAATATTATAAATCCTAAATCAGACATGTGGGTAGAATTTAGGATTTGAAAATATTTTCAAATGACCAATCTGCTCCTGATAGTGTTTTGGGAGCTCAAGTTGTCAATATGTATATTGAAGTTGTTAATTATGATTTTTAAGTTGTTATTCTCTACATCTAAGTTAATTACGCATTACAACTAATAACTTTAATATACATATTAATAACTTGAGTTCCTCAAATACCAACAACCTTATAAGTAATATTTTAAAATCACACATATTAGATGTCACTTACCACTTAGGTATAAAGAATAACAACCTAAGAATCACAATTAACTTCAATATACATATTACAATTTGAGCTCCCCAAATACTATTAGGATAAATTAGTCATTTTAAAATATTTACAAATCTCATATTCCTTTCGTAGGTTTGATTTAATATTTGTGATATTAAACTCACAAATTTATCTTTTCCCATTCAAATGTAATTTTTCTCGGATTTTCTAGAGAGAAGTTACACTCCTATTGTATTTAAGCATCTACTATATATTAACATTGGGAAAAGGGCTGTCCCGTCACTACCCGAGTCTAAAAAATGTGTCTATTTTAACGTCCCGTCTCATTTAGTAAAAGTCTGCGGGCCGACCTCGGGCTTCAGGCATGTTTAACACTTTTTCACTTCTTTCATGCTTTAAGACTAAAAATATCTCATTTAAAATATAAATATTATCAAAACTATGTTCAAATATCAAACATTATCTATAGTTAACAAAACACAAACACTAAGACCATAATCCAAAACAAAACTAATGTCCACTCCACGCACAATCACCACTCCACTAGTCAACCACAATCAAATAAATAAGCAATAAAGTCATAATCATAAACTAAACACTAAACAATATAAATAACATTGTCATCACTATCAACGTCATCAATGACATTTGATTGTGCTTTACTATAAGTAGGTTCCTTTTTAGGTTTAGAGGTAAAAATATCTAGTCTTTTCATTTCTTCTCCACTATCATATGCATTATCACCTCAATTATTTGCAACACATAATAAATTACCATCATATGTTCTAGTAGAGACTCTGAGACCTTCGCCGTCTAGTAGGTGAACAACAAAGGTCTAAGTGTGAGGTGTGAGGTCTGCTGTCTATGCTGAGGCAGTGAGGGAGAGTCGGAGAGGCCGAGGGTCGAGGGACTGAAGTGTGAGGTCTAAGTGTGAGAGACCAAGAGATGAGAGTTAGGTAAGGTGAGAAGGTTATCTAGTTATCCTAATTTAATTATTAAAAAAAAATTTAAATGGGTATAACGTGGCTCTACAGGGCCGATCCTTTTAAACCCGACTCTTTTTAGAGGCTCTAAATCATAAACCTGATATATGACGGGTTCGGGTCTAAATGAGCTCATCCCGATTTTCTGGCCCTACTATATATCCCCTGCCAATGATACAAAAATTGCACTTCTGAACCCATGAATTTATATAATGACACGGAAATATCAGTGAAGAAACAACAAGGCGAAGTTTGCTTTGAATTTGGCCCTGGACTTCCAGTTTGGCTGAGTCTAGCCATCAGAAACAGATTCTCTGAATTGGGAGTCTGAATGATGGCAGGGAATGGAGATGATGATATCGATTCGCTATTTGAGGGGATGGTCCTGTTTAATCCTTCCCAAATTCAAGAAGACCCCAGCCCAGATAATCAACAAGACGATCGTACTGATGACAGTCTTCAACATCGTCGAGATGATCTTCCTGCAACATCTACTATCGCACCATCACCTTCTTCGGAGCCCCTTGATGAGAATCTCTTCTCCGAACTCACACTCGTCACTTCCCCCCAAAATTCTCAAGGAGCTGAACCTGAGCTTCCCCTTCAATCCCAATCCTCTCGACCATTCGCAGGCACAGATTCATCTGTAGTTGCCGCTGATGCTGCTGGTGCTTCTTCCACCACAACAACTACCACGAGACTGAGCTCTAGAAGGAAAAAGCGGGCCGGCTTGAGGATAGGATATGGTAGAGACATTTCTTCCGATGATCTGCCTCATCCTCCTTCTCCGCCAGTTGAAAATCATAGTCCATTTTCTGGTCACATCAGTTTTGAAACCCCTGACTTCTTGCAAAACGCCAATTCCTCGTCGGATGTTGGTGTTCTTCCGTCCATTCCCCCAAAGACCCTTTCCGATGATCTGCCTCATCTTCCTTCTCCGCCAGTTGAACATCCTATTCCGATTTCTAGTCATATCGGTTCTGAAACCCCTGACGTCTTGCAAAACGCCAATTCCTCGTCTGATGTGGATGCCCTTCCGTCCCATCCCCCAAAGAGCACCACGGCAGCCGGTGAATCTTCTCATGATAATTCCAAATCTGAGATTAGTTCTAATCAGAAAGAAGAAGAAATTACTCCGGGAAGTAAAGCTTATCATGACTCTTTGTCTGAGTCAGAGTTTCGGCAAATTAAGGCCCAGATAGATGAGAAGCTTAACAATGCCTTTCAATTGGTAGCCTCTATTTCTGCTGTCCGGAAGGATTCGATCAGGAATAGAAGAAAAGCCGTTGAGAATGCGAATCTTGCTTCTGTCAAGTACATGGAACTTGAAAGGGAGTTGGAAGAAGCCTGTGAAGCCGAAGATTTTGAAAAGGCTGAAAGGGTCAGCCAAGACCTTTCGGCTGCTGAGAAGGAGAAACAAGCTTGCATGAATTCACTAAGGGAGGCAGATGCGCTGATCGATTCTGTAGATTTTAAGATGCAGCAGGGACTTGAATCCCAAATTGCTGCTGAGGAAGAATGTGCAATCTTACTGGAGCAGTTTGCAATGGTTAGTACAAAAAACCAAGGACGTCTGGAAGAATGTAAAATTAAGTTCTTTTTACAATGTTGCTACTTTAATGCCTTTCTAGTTCACTCTTATCTAAAATTAATGCACAATTATCATTTTCGTTGTTGTTACAGACAAAAATGCTTTATACCCTATCTTGCATAATTTTAAAATCTACCGGCACATTGTTTATTAGCTTTGGTGGAATGTAGAACCAAACTTCTAGAGAAGCTATAATGTCTGCAGAGAACTCGTCGCTTATAGTTATATCCTACAAAAAAAGAATGGAATATACAAACTCTTGAATATTTTCCCGAAAATATTGCTGGATTGGATTTTGGGTTTTGATTTTAGGAATATAGATAATGTTATTTCACTTATTTGTATGGCGAGCCGAAAATACTGCTGGATTGGATTTTGGGTTTTGATTTTAGGAATAAAGGAACCTAGGGCTTATGATTGAAAATAAGTTACAGAGGGCTGAGTTATGACACAAGTGCAGGTTAAGGAAAATTCAGTGAATGAGCTCAGAGGACCTTCGTTTTGAGGTAATTTCTTGAAATATCCAAATCTTACTTGAAAAAGGCAAACCCTAGTGCCAAGCGGCTCCCACACAATGCGAGCTCAGGGAAAGGAGACCCTATATGTATGCGCTCTTACCTTGGCATTATATTGCCAAGAGGCCGTTTCCAAGGCTTGAATCTTAGACTTGGGGGCGGAAAGCCAGTACACCCACCAGTTGCGCCAAGGCCCACCTTCCCAAATCTTACTTGAATCACTGATATTTAAGGCTTGAAAGAGATTGACAGACTTAAAATGAGATACAACTGAATAACATAAAACTTTCATTGTAATTACATTTCTGTTCTGACAACCATTGGCATGGATAACCTGCCCTTAGTGATAAAAATTAGGGTAAAACACAATTTCCCGTCAGGTGGTTTCACCTGTTTTCAAATTTGCTACCATATTTTTTGTCAATTTTTTTCTGAGAGTTCCATGACTTTTCTTGGTTCTTGAGAACGGTCAACTCACGCAGGGCTAGAACAGTTATCCCTTTTCATATAGATAAATATAAAGTCTGAATGTGGGAATAAGATAGGATAGCAAAGTGCCATGAGCAACAACTATCAGATGAACAAGATGTTTAATTTAGCATATATCATAGTTTAATGGTTTATGATTGACCTACCATGTCAAGTCGTGTAAACTAAAATGGATGTGATATTTGTTGTGTTGGAAATATATTGAGGATATAACAATTTTGACTTTCTAGTTTAAGTTAACTGCTCGTAATTCTGTTATCTAATGTACTTATGGAATCTCAAGAATACTGGGAATCAATTATCAATTTTGATTTTGCAGATATTAAACCTTGTTTTTGGATATTCTCCTACAACAGAGTACTCTAGTAATCTATCCAGACAATTTTTTGTTTTTGATTTTGTAGAATAGAGAACGTAGGGATATTTATGTTAAATGTATCTTGTTTTCTGGTGGCCCTCTAATGCTTATAATTATTTTTTCTCAGAATGCTGCAAATAACGCAGATCTATCCTTGACAAAAGCATCATCAATGCATTCAATAGAAATGGACAAATGGCTTTCATCATCTGAATCCTTGGAGGTCAGAAAGATGGAACTAGAGATTGAATCACAATTTATAACTGAAGCTCGGGTGGAGTTGAATAACACTATTGAGCATTCAATCCTGGATGATAAAAGAGAAAAAGAGAACCTTTGTAAAAGAAAGGGCATCTTAATGGATGAGTTGGAAAAGCTTCTTGCTCTAGTCAAACAAAAAGAAATGGAAATCGCAGAAAATGACTCTCATATTGAAGCTGTGGAAAAGAAAATATCTAATGTGGTTTCTGGATTTCAGGAGATTCAGTCAAGCATTGATGTTAAGTATGATAACTTGCAATCTCTCCTTGCTCAAGTGAGCTCAGAGACTGAAACTTTGTCACTAAAGAAGCAGCAAATTGATGACTTTCTCAGTCAGGAAGAAGGGACAGGAGCAAAGCTAATGGAACTTGCTAGGACATCTGAGGAAGAAGCAAAAGGATATCGTGAAGTAGTTGGTGCACGAAAAAGTCTTATGTCATCTATATTGAATTCCAGGGAGGAAAAAGTGACGCTTGCAAACAATGAAGAAAAGCTTTCTGAAGATGTCAAATTGCTCCAAGAGGACGTGTCTGCTGCTCGAGCTTCCTTGCAGGTTATTTCTTATAATAATTTCTTGTGTTTTTTATCTGTTTACAAGGCTAGAGTGTGAGGAATAATCACCAAGATCCCAGCGCCATGCTGGGAACCTCTGCTATGTGATAAACTATTTTTTTGTGTTACTGCACAAGATGAGCTGCATGACTATATAGTGGCTTGAAATGCCACATCTGGCTCTCATGTAAATCAACTCGGTGATACTTTGAATTCATGCTTTTTAACATTGTACCCTTACTATAACAACTTGGTTGCTTGTTCATTTGAAGTCTGATGAGGTTAAATTTTCTTCTGATGTAAATATATTGATAGCTATTTTGTTCAAATATTACGGTGTTTATAGGAACAATCTTCAAGAAAATCAAGTATTCAGCAAGATATAGCATCTTTAAAGCAAAGGATTATTTTCAGAGATAAAAGAGTCCCAGAACTTGAAGCAGAGAAGAAAGTTGCTACTGCTGCTAGAAATTTTAAGGAGGCTGCACGGATAGCCTCCGAGGCCAAGTCACTGTGTGTTG
Organism: Albizia julibrissin; assembly: GCA_037074505.1. Lineage (NCBI taxonomy): Eukaryota > Viridiplantae > Streptophyta > Magnoliopsida > Fabales > Fabaceae > Albizia > Albizia julibrissin. The sequence continues at coordinate 11,087,641 of CM073484.1, forward strand.
AAAAAGAGGGCATCCAGATAAACATGGACACAAGCACTTCAAATCTTGAGAAGCTTGAGGAAGAAATCAAAGCTACCCTTAAGCAATTGCAGGAGACCGAGGAAATGATTCTATTGAAGGAAAAGGAATTGGCAATGGCCAGATTTCAGAGGCTAATTTTGACGGCTGGTACCGCCCGAGCAGAAAAGGCTGCTGCATTGGAGATGGGTGATATGGAAGAAGCTAATCTCCTACTCGCAGAAGCTGAAGCTGCAGACTCTGAAGCCGAGAAACTTCAATCAGCATACAATATCAAATCAGAAGATTTCACTAATTTACAAAATCATTTCATTTCAATTGATCTCGTGTCCCATCTTGGTGCAAAACAGTTGGCAGAATTAGCTGCATCACACCACTAATTTTCTGGTTGATTGTTCAGATTACAGTGGATTTTGTGATAGTCAATGTACAATTTTATGGAAGATAAGAATTCTGATGATTACATGGTGCTGGAAGTCCTGAAACGTGTTCAGGCTCTAGTCTTCCATTGGAACTCTACAAAGACTCTGTTTCCTTGTTTCCCTCCATTCAGATGATAGCCAAGTCGGGTTTTATACCAAGCTGTGCCTCTTCTCTAACTTCCGAGCTGTTCTGCCCCAGCCAGTGAAAGAACAGAGATCAACCACAAGAAGGCATGACTGTTTTATTTACAAGGTTGCTACTAGTCTTAAAGATATTAATGAGAATGCTTGAAATAGCGATTGGAACATCCAAAAGTGCTTTTTAATTGTGATTTGCGGTATACGAGGTCGTTTTTACAGTTTGCGAGGTAAATATGTGGAGGAGTTTTATCTCGATTTATGTGAATCAGACTTATACATAAGTATAAGCTAAACCAAACATAATTATATATATTGAGAATATTTGTTGTTATGTTTGATGGGCTGCATTGGCAGATTCATATATATCAAGGGCCCACCTACAGTCTGATGATAGTGGCAATATATTTGGTGTTGTTTTCTCCTCCTTAAAGAGGCTTTATCTTGGTTGTTTGAGACACCTATCATTTGCCTTGTGTTTTGAAGTCTATGAATGTGGATCCTCTGACTCTAAAGCAGCATCGGCCAGCAGATTTTTTAGAAAGAGGGAAAAGATGAATAGAGCGGCTTTCTTGTTTGGTGTCCTTATCCTGACAATTTCATACGCCTAGCCTACCAGTGAATTACTGTAAACAAGAGCACTTTATATTTAACCCTGAATCAATGTGTATTGTGTATTGTGTTTTGTGTGTCATGTTTATGAGTGTTAATTTGGCACGCCGAGTAACAGTGAAAAAAAAAATTGGAAAAATATATTTAAATAATATTTGAAACTTTAAAATCTTAAATTGGTTTGGTTGACAATAAGAAGATTGACAAAAAGAGTATAACAATTGATAACTCAGATTTTTTAAAAATCACTGATATAAAATTTTGAAGTTTAACCAATATTTTAGTGAAATTCTCTCAAAATCATTTTATGAAAAAAATATTTGTTTTCTATTTTACTTTAAAAAAAATAAGGAAGGTAAATGTTATTATTGTGATAATAACGATATAGCAGGCATTGGAAAACACAATATCTGTAGTTAACAGGGCTCCAAGAGGGGTAGCCAACTGCAGTATTGTACTTGCAATGGCGTACATGATATGAATGCTCAAAAATCCATACTCACTGAAATTTTCTGCTTAACGTTAAAGGAAATTTTCATTTCATAATTATTTGCTTAATCATTTTTAGTGAAGATTTTAACGGTGGTTTGATTGACAATGAATGACCTGTCCTACATCACATTGGTTGTATCAAATTCATTTAGAGGAGTACGCATAATTAAGTGGAAAACATTTTCCTTAAAAATTAAGTGAATTCCATTCCTTTTCTATGGTCTCAGGCCAAAAAATATATATTTTAGATTTTAGGCAGTTGAAGGAGATAGCATGAACTGTTTGAGTTATCAAAATAATCTTTTAAAATATTTTAATTATTATCATGAATTAAGAGGATTATATTTTAAAAGTCTTAACTTAATCTGGTCGTAAGTTTCAAATCAAAACTGAAAGCGAGGTCAACAAGTTATACTTATACATCACAATCCTGAATGACACTTTCATCAGTATAAGTGTCCATCCATCCATATCGCTGTGATCAATGATCATGATTTATGCCTACTGAATGTGATGTCATTTTAATTTAAAGCTTCTAATACACCTCTAAAACTAAAATATCATGAATAATTTTATACAATTATTTAAATTGTTCCATGTTCGTCAAGAATTCGGTGAAAAAAATGTAATTACTTTGACATCCTCAAGTCTTAACAGATAACTGTTACATGTATAAAAAATTATTATTATTTTCTTCATCAAAGATCTCGTTTGTTTTATGTAGATTTTAAAAATGTAAAAAATAATTTTTTTTAATTTCATCCGTAGAATAAGACAATTTAATAATTTTAACAAAAAAACATACGACGGGCCTTCACATCTAGTATATGGACAACACTATTATCAAAAAAAGTGGTGATAAATCATCAAAACACTAATCATAAAATTCTATAACTAATTTAATAACAATGAAACATACAAGTATGACATCAAGGGGCTTGAAATGGATGGGAGTATACTAAAGAAACTATAATAAAACTATAATATTTTTTAAAAGACGAAATTGAAGTAAAATATACATTTTGTCTTTGGGCTAAAAAATATAATAAAGAGAAAAAAGAGAGTTAAAGTGTGTGGAGGGAAAAAGGAAAAAAAAGAAAAAGAAAAGCAAAGCAACTCTGTCTTGTCTGTGCCGGTTCGCCCTCACTTTTTCTCTATCTTCATCAGGCTCCAATCTTTTTCGCTTTTGTCTTTCTCTGTCCTTTGAACGAACGTATGAATTATAATAAATATTCTTCATGTAATCTCCTTCTTCCTGCATCAAAAAGTCCAGTTGGTGTCAGCTTCTTGTGGTGATGAAGAAGTGTGAGAGAATGATCTTCTTCGCCTAAATTATTATAGTGTCCTCACAAATCCCTGACATTGGAAACTGGAAACCACTACCAGCTCAGTGTAAAAAGCCCTTGTACTGAATACTGATGGGGTCCGAGCAAAACAGATTTCCTCCACAGGAAAGGGTATTGCTCTCAATCTCTCACATCATGCTTTAACTTGAAATTTGATTACTCAAGCTTGGTTTATCCCTGTGGGATTGACTATAGGGATTAGATCTGAGGTACTTGGTGCAAAACCTAACTCCAATTTTGTTTGTTTCCGATTGGATTTCACGTTCTTCGTTTTCTTGTGCCCGTTTTAACTCTTAGATGCATGTGTACGTCTCAGATCTCACATTAAGCGGCTATAATTGTATTTGCTCCTGAGAACCACTTCTTCTTTTTTCACTTTTTCCCCTGGTTCGTCTTCTATTTGGGGATTGTAGTGGGCGATAAGAGCTTCTACAGCTCTCAATTTGCTCTTTAGGGTCCTCTTTTATTAGCTGATGTTGTTTTGCTTCCCACTTTATTTCTCTTCAATCGAAGGTCATTTCTTCGTTCCCGAGCTACATTTGGATGGATCTGATGGCCGAATTTTCAACTTTGAAAGGCTCCTCCTACTATTCTTTAGTAGAGGCTTTTTAGAGATTTATCCCTTGGAAATTAAGTTGAAGAGCATTCTACTTTGGTTCTTTTCTGTGCAATTGCTTTTCTTCCTTTCTTTTCTTTTTCTCTAGTTAAATTGAATTGTTAAGTCGCGCTAGATCGATAGTCCCACTCCCAAACTCGTCAAGTTTCTGAAAATGGTATAAATGCCCATTTTAATGCACTTTTCATTGATCTGTGCTTTGTTGTTTCTGTTGGATCGTTTGATTTCAATACTTATATATATTGTTGATACCTGCAAAATTAGAAGAGATTCAATCTTTTGAAATAAATACATTGGTCCAAATATATTTTTGTTCTATTTGTACTCCTTTATCTGTTCATCTTAAAATGCTTTTGACCAATTTAATTCTGACAAGGAAATCAATGTTTCACAAGAAATCCTCAAAACATTGTTTCTTTTCATATCTATTTGTAAATGGTCTCCTTGAATAATTGTGTGATGGCTGTATTGACAGCGAAAGAGATGGGGAGGATGCTGGAGTTTTTCTTGTTTTGGTTCACAGAAAGGAGGGAAGCGTATTGTACCTGCAACTCGCATGCCCGAGAACAATGGCCAAACTGCCCAGCCAAATGGGCCTCCAGCAGTGAGGTTGACAAATCAAGCCACAGCACTAGCTCCTTCTCTTCTCGCCCCGCCTTCTTCACCTACATCCTTCACACATTCAGCTCTTCCTTCGACTGCGCAGTCACCTAGCTGTTTCTTGTCACTATCTGCCAACTCACCTGGAGGTCCTTCATCTACAATGTTTGCCACTGGACCATATGCTCATGAAACACAACTAGTTTCTCCTCCTGTCTTTTCAACTTTCACTACTGAGCCGTCCACTGCTCCCCTCACTCCTCCACCTGAGTTAGCTCACTTAACAACTCCCTCTTCCCCAGATGTACCGTTTGCTCATTTTCTTTCTTCTTCAGTGGAACTCAAGAACAGCGACAAGACTAACTACATCACTACAAATGATCTTCAAGCTACATATTCACTATATCCTGGAAGTCCTGCCAGTGCTGGTAGCCTTTTATCTCCAAAATCAAGGAACTCTGGTGATGGTTTATCATCTTCTTTTCCCGAACGGGATTTCCCTCCACAGTGGGATCCATTACTATCTCCCAAAAATGGAATATATCAAAGTCCTGGGTCTCGGAGGCTCTCTGGGCAAGATACTAATGGTGTTACAATGGCATCTCAAGATTCAAATTTCTTCTGCCCTGCTACCTATGCACAATTTTATTTGGACCAAAATCCTCCATTTCCTCATAGTGGTGGGAGGCTAAGTGTTTCCAAAGATTCGGATGTTCAATCTACTGGTGGAAATGGACATCAGAATATTCATTCTAGAAGTCCAAAGCAAGACGTGGAAGAAATAGAAGCTTACCGGGCATCATTTGGTTTCAGTGCAGATGAAATTATCACCACCCCTCAATATGTGGAGATTTCTGATGTAATGGATGACTCTTTTACTATGACTCCCTTCACCTCTTCTAAGTCTACTATGGAAGAAAGCACAGAGTCTCCATTGATGAAAGGATTCAAATCTCAGGAGACACCAGTGGCTTCGCAGGGTCATCTCAGATTAGAATCTGGCTATGCTGCCATGGATGGACAAAATCAGCACCCAGCATGCCAAGGATATGAAGGTATCCTGTGTTTACCTGATCTATTTATTTCATTACTTATTAAAACAATAGAGAAACTCATAAATTAATTTGGATTAAGTTCCATCTAAACTAGAGTCACTTGAGTGACTGGATCCTTGATGTGCTGTGGTACTTTTAAGGTGTTAAATTTATGCAAGGCATGTTGATCAGCTGTGTATATTTTGTTAAACTACTAGATATCAAAAATGGCTTTAAAGTTGGGAGATAATTTTGTTTAAGAGTTCTTGCTTCAACTTCATTGCATTATTTTCTTTACATCCCAGTAAGCAAATATTCCTTTTATGCGTGTCTCAGATATTAAATCCCAAAGGCATAGCAACAACAGCTGTTCGGGAGCGAGTACACCAGGAAATACCACTGATATATTCTCTAAAATGGGGTCATCCCGAGTCAGTAAAAAACATGAAATGGGGCTGTCTTGCTCTGATGCAGAGATTGACTACAGAAGGGGCAGAAGCTTACGAGAAAGAAGGGGAAATGAGATATGGCATGACTAGGATTTAGTGAATCAGTGAAGAAACAGATTCCATGGTTGTTTGTATTAATTTAAAGCTTCTTTTTCTTTCCTTTTGGTTAAAAAAAAAAAAGAGTAAATGAAACTCTTCTCTTGGGGTTCTCTAAATAGATGGACTGTTCTAACCTGGATCTAACTAATGCTCTTATCAGGCGTTTGTCAAGAACATGCTGATCAATGAATGTAGTCCCGTATCCAGTGAAGTTGCAATTGACAAAGTCCAGTTTCATGTTTTGCGTTAATGCAGTTTAAATTTACTCAAACCATATTGGAATACCTAGTTTTGTTTTGACCATATGATGTATTTATATGCTCATTTGGGATTATACCCAGTTGCGGGAACACCAGCACTTTTGACAAATTGGATACAAACTGTTTATGCCGGTGTATTGAGTTGTACAAAATATGAAGGTATAGAATTGAACATATGAGCAATTTGCACCAAGTTTGTAAAGTAGATTCTTTATGTATCATCATGAAATTAGCAATTTATTGCTAATCTGTGTTCAGGCAAGTGTAATTTTGTTTTTCTGACATTTTTAGGGAAAAAATGTTTATGATAATCTCATTAATAAAACTTACATGAGTATTTATATTGGGAATTTTTACAGTAGTATTAAATGCTACACATACTAACTTTTATCTACCAACTAACATCTGTCAACCACCTATTAATTACTATCTAGTAGTAACTACTAGAATTGCAACATTTAACACCCCTTCAAGCTAGAGAGTGGATACTGTCCATTCCTAATTTGAACACTAAATTCTTAAAGTGCTCACTAAATACTGCCTTTGTGAGAGTATCTTCCAATTGATCTCTCCGAGGTTCAAAGAAGGTCATTGAATGCGTCGATGAGAATGGCTGATCAAGTAGTATGGAGTCCGCTAAAAAGAAATCAAGAAAGACCAAAGCAAACACTCAATGCGTTTATAGAATGGGATCTTTTAATTAATAATCCATCTAAAGATTTAGTTTTTGATAGTGCACAATTGCTCTGTGCAATCTATGTAGCCGACCTCACCTAGTGAGATTAAGGCTTTGTTGTTGTTGTTGATCTCCCAATAGAACAAATGGAGTATATATTCGGCCACTTTCCAATTTTTCCTTGATAAAATGTCAATCACTCTCAACATGTTTAGTTTGATTATGATGAATTGGTTTATGAGCAATATTGATAGATGATTTGTTGTCACAATAGAGCTTCATTGGTCCTTCCCATTTGATCTTCAGTTATGATACATTAATTTTAATCCACAACAATTCAAAAATTCCAAGTGCCATGGCTCTAAACCCAACTTCAATACTAGATCTATACACATTCTGTTTTTTTATTTCTCCATGCAATCAAATATAACAATAGATAACCCATGATCATATAGATCACATTATATGGTCATATATAATACTATTATATATTACTGTGATAATAAACAAATGAAAATAAAATAGTGACATAATGATATAACAATAACATATTAATATAAATAAATGAAATGTAAATAAAAAAAATGAAATAAATAACATAAAATAAAGAAACAAAAACAATAAAATATAACATAAAATAAAGAAATATAAATTTTAAATAAGTAAAAAACAAATGAAACGTAAATAAAATGAAATAACATAATATAATAATATAAAATGTATAAAATATCAGAATATAAAATAAAATATAAATATTACTATAAATAAAAATAAAAAAACTTACAAAATAAAATAAAACAACAATAATCTCCGATCTTAACTAACTATATGAACCCAATATTAGTTATACCCTAAATTTAGCAAACAAACAAAATAGACTATCGCTTTGGAATTCGTCTGTATTCTCCGATGGTGGCTTCGACAGCCGTTTTTAGTGCCGTAACAACAATCATGGAGGATTTCTGGCATATGCTGAGAGAAGAACTACAAGACATTGAAGATCGTCTTATGGAAATACATGGAAAAGTAACACATCTCATACGCTAAGTCATCCCGCCGTAGGGCCAGTATCCGCCGAACCCTGATAGGGACTAAGGTAGTATGGATTGCTAAAGTTCACATCAAGTAGTATGGGTTGCTTGATGGGGTACTTAAGTGCCTTGTTTCTCCTACCTCAATAACTAGCTTTTGGGGCGTGGTTCTCCAAGGTGTTTATGTGCCTATCATTTGGTATCAGAGCTAGTGGCTGGCAAACCAGAAAAGACTATTGACGAAGGGTTCTGACTGGCAAGGAGGCCGAGTGAAGTGCCACTGAGACGTCGGCTTTCTGGGGAGAGTGTATTGATAGAGACCAAGGTAGTATGGGTTGTCAATGCCAAAGTCCCACATTGAGTAATATAGGTCCCCTATCATTTGATATCAGAGCCAGTAGCTGGCGGACCAGAGAGGGCTACTGACGGAGGGTTCTGACTGACAAGGAGGCCGAGTGAAGTGCCGCCATGTGAAGCCGTCGAGATGTCATCATTCCAAGGAGGGTGTATTGAACATCGAGTAATATGGGTCGCCTATCATTTGGTATCAGAGCCGGTGGCTGGCGGACTAGAAAGGGCTACCGACGGAGGGTTCTGAATGGCAAGGAGGTCGAGTGAAGTGCCACCGAGACGTCGAATTTCCAGGGAGGTTGTATTGATAGAGATCAAGGTAGTATGGGTTGTCAAAGTCTCACATTGAGTAGTGTGGGCTGCTTGATGGGTACTTGCCTTGGCTCTCCCACCTTAATAGTTATCTTTTAAGGTGTGGTTCTCCAAAGTGCTTAGGTGACTATCATTTAGCCGGACCCACAGCCGCTAGGCCCGCCGCGTAACCCTTACCCATGGACTATGAATGAAATCTAGGCGTTGATCGATTTGTGGGTTCAATACCCGTATGAAATCTAGGTGTTGACCAATTTACAGATTTAATACCCGTTTGATAACCCCGACAATATATGGGGCAATATATCAGTGGGTATGGATTGACGGGGATTTATACGCAGTCGAATAGCCTGCTTGAAGAAATGGTCTAAGCTGCTCTAACAGTATATCTGGTTCATTTATAAAGGGACGGAAATCGAACCCACCAATCATCTTTATGGAATTTATCTCTTCCTTAATCCCGTACCCGATAATGATTTATGTAAATTATGTTTGGCTAAACATGATAATTATCTAGCTATAACTCCTATTTGATGGAACTAGATTATAAAGCTGCCTATCATTTGGTATCAGAGCCAGTGGCTGGCAAACCGGAGAGGGCTACTGACGAAGGGTTCTAATTGACAAGGAGGTCGAGTGAAGTGCCGCTGAGATATCGGCTTTCCGGGGATAGTGTATTGATAGAGACCAAGGTAGTATGGGTTGACAATGCCAAAGTCCCATATCGAGTAATATAGGCTGCCTATCATTTGGTATCAAAGTCAGTGGCTGGCGGACCGAAGAGGGCTACCGACGGAGGGTTATGACCGACAAGGAGGCTGACTGAAGTGCCGCCAAGTGCAGCTGAGGGGGAATTGGCTTCTCTCCTTTACTCTCCTCTTCCCTTCTCAACCATTAGATAAAAATTTTAATGGTTTAGATTTAACATATTCTGAAAATATCATAATAATTTTACTTAAAAAATATATAAATAAATATAAACTGTCAAAAAAATTTTCTAAAGAGTTGGTAACTGAAATGAAAAACTTGGAAGAAATTCTACAATGATAATAATATATCTCTTTTCAGATTAAATTTTATCAGTTTATATTTTTTTATATATTTTTAAGTAAAATTATAATAATATTTTTATAAGATGTTAAATATAGACCATTGATATTTTTATCTAAAGGTTGAGAAGGGAAAAGGAGAGCAATGAAAAGGAAAATGATGGGAATGAAAATGGAGAGAAGCTAATTCCGACTGCCAAGGGAGGGAAGACAGAGAAATAACGGTTAAAAAAAATCTTAAATTTCAGAAGCTAATCAGAATAAGTCATACCTTGTGGCTTTTTAAAATAAGCTGCTTGTAACCAGAAGCCCAATTCATATAACGCTGAACCAAACGCTGAGATCCCAATTGTTGCTTATCGACTGCATTCGAGCGATTAGGAGGTCAAATTACGCAGCCAAACACAATCCGCCTGGATTCTCTAATAGCGGCCGGAGCCGTCGTTCTTAATGCTCTAACTGAAATTTTGGAGGCTTTCTGCCGTATACTCACAGAAGAATTACAAGGCATTCAAGATCGCCTTGCAGAAATCGATGAAAAGGTAATAGATCTCTCACACCAAGTCTTCCCATCACTGGCCCCGCAGCCACCAGGCCCGCCGCACAACAACACTCGGCCCTGGAATTTGGATGAAACCGATGAATTGATCAATTTGCGGGTACAATACCCGTTTGAAAACCCCAGCAATATATGGGGACACATATCAGTGTCCATGAATGGATAGGGATATGTTAAAAGTCGAACGGCCTGCACGAAAAAGTGGTCCAGCCTATCATTTGGTATCAGAGCCGGTGGCTGGCGGACCAAAGAGGGCTACCAACGGAGGGTTTTGACCAACAAGGAGGCCGAGTGAAGTGCCGCCATGTAAAGTCGTTGAGACGTCAGCCTTTCAGGGAGGGTGTATTAAACATCGAGTAGTATGGGCCGCCTATCATTTGGTATCAGAGCCAGTGGCTGGCAGACCAGAAAAGGCTACCGACGGAGGGTTCTGTAACATCCTCATTTTTTATTTTTTGGATATAATTATAATTTAGAGAAAATTATCATTTTTAATAGGTAATTTTTTAGGATAAAAAAAATAAAAATATATTATTTTAAAATATTATATATATATATATATATATATATATATATATATATATATATATATATATATATATATATATATTTATATTTTTTGGTTTTGATTGAATTTTGTGTCCTATTAGATAATGTATCAATGTCTCATATCTAATGCTTATTGACGTTTATTACCAGGTGTTTGATGACAGACTACTTCGGATTTAAAACCAAGTTTTTGATGACAGACTACTTTGGAGGATCAAAATTGGATATACAATCTTAATGGTCTTTTGTTTGGTATAAAACTGTGATGTTTTCCGTTTCTTCTCTTTGCTAGCCACTGTGTTTTTGTTTGTTTGGGGTAAATCTTTGCTAGCCACTGTGTTTTTGTTTGGGATAAAACTCTGATGTTTCCCACTTTTTCTCTCTGCTAGCCACAATGCTTTTCCCCCAATCTTAGTTATACTCTCATACAAGACAGTATGGTGCTTTTTTTAATAATAGTAATATGAAACTCTTATGTTAGTTAATATGATGTTTTCTACTGGCGCAGTCCTATGCATCCAATCTCTAAATGCATTACATCTTCCTAAATTTGGTCCCACGCCCCCCTTCCTTGATTAGGAGATGTTATGTCATTAAAGTCGCCAACTAGCACCCATAGCCCCCAGGTTTCTCTGGCTAATCCCGTCCACAACCTCCATAGCTCTTCCCTACTCTTTCCCTGTGGATTGGCATACACTATAGTACCAAACCATAATAGGCAGTTGATTTTCAATAGTTTCACATGCAAAAATTCTTCATTCCTCCATAAAACCTCAACATTCTATCCTTTTTCCTTCCAACATAGCCATAGACATTCAATCTCTCCTTTTCCATTTTGTCTCTTGTACTTTCATGCAACCCCATCTCAGGAGGCTTGGTCCTCCGTCTACCTCCTATTCAAGTAAACTTCCTTCTCCCACACCTACATTTGTCTTGCTGTCTTCACTCACAAAGGATGCTGACCCTTTTCCTTCCTCTTCCAAAAAGGCACAGTCTATGTTTATCTTCAGTTCATTGCCGGCCTGCTGGCTTTTTCCAGCGAGTTGGCAAGCAGGTTTCACTCCTTGTCCTGAGTTGAGAATTATCTTCCTCCAACTTCCATCCACAGGCTTCCCAAAATTCCTATAACAAAATTCCTCCATGAGAAAATGTGAACATTGGGTTGGGATTCTTGTTCTCGTATATGTATTGGTTTCTGCTCTTATACAGTTGCCACAAAATCATGGCGAGTAAGGCCTTCTACCACCCATTTAATTGCATATCAAAAAAACAATGCATCAGCCAAAGTTCAAAACCATAAACATTATCCCTTTCAAAGTTAAATGAGAAAGGACTACCAAACCATGTTCTTTATGCCCAAGGACATAGGCAAACCAGGTGCAATTCAGATTCTGTTTTATTCTTGTAAATTAGGCACAGATCAGTAGCACTAACCCTCCTCTTCTGCAAATTTTCCAAGGTAGGGAGAGCTTTGGAAAGAAACCTCCATAAGAAAAATTTAACCTTATGGGGTATTTTAAGCTTCCATAATTCTCTCCATAGATTTTGTGGATTATTTGCAGAAGAGCTGAGCGTATTTTGACTTGCTTCCGATATAATGATTTTAACAACCCTATAGCCTTCTTTTACTATATACTTCCCCCTCTTACCCCCTGTCCATATCCATGTGTCTTCCCTATTGTTCATTACACTCACCACATTTAGAATAGCCCTTTTTAAAAAAATCTGCAATCCATCCCCTTCTATTAACATGAGATCCCATCCATATAGTCTTTTAAGCTCAAACACTGTTAACTTAGAGAAAGATTCATGAGGACAAGGATATATGAGTTTCTTTCCTGGAATTTCAGGTATCCAAGGGTCGCTCCATATCCTTGTATGCCTCTATTCCCTATACTTGCTATAACATTACCTTCTGACACTCTACGCCCTTTAATGATAGCAGACCATATCCAAGAAGCTCTACCTCCTAATTTGGCTTCCATAAAACCAGTTTTCAGGAAGTACCTAGCCTTCAAAATTCTAACCCATAGTTGCTCTGGCTCATTGAGTATTCTCCATCCCAACTTTGCAATAGAGCTAGATGAAAAGCCTCAAACTCTTTAAACCCCAATCCCCCTTCCATCTTATGCATTTTTAATCAAAACATTTCTACCAAAAGTCAGCAATGATTTGCTCAATTCTTTTAATTACTTTTTTTTTTAAAATAGAAAACAGGACATAGGGTAAACTGGGACTGAATTAGCAACTAAATTTAATATTACCTATCTCCCTGCTTCCAATAGAAAATTCTATTGCCATCTTTAGACTTACTTCTTGAGTCGGTCTAGCACAAAGTTAAGCGAGATTTTGATCTTCCCCATGTTATTGGTAGTCTCAAGTAATTCCCAAGGATATCAGCTGCTTTTACCTGAAGCACATGCCCAACTTCTTCTTTCAACAAATCTGGGGGTATTTCAGGAAAAGTACAAGCATGATTTGTTGACATTAATTGACTATCCAGAAGCTATACAATAGTCATCAAGAATCCTTTTCAAATGCCTGCACACTTCTAGGTCAGTTTGAATGAATAAGACAGAATCATCCAGAAAAAAACTGTGTTGAAGTTGGACATCTTCGTGCTACCCTAATCCCTTTGATTTGTTTGTATCTTTCAGCTCTATTAATCATTCTGGACAACACATTACTACAATTATGAACAAGTATGGGGAGAGTGGATCTCCCTGTCTTAGCCCTCTCATAGGTTTCACTTGGGATACTCTTTTACCTGATAGCATCACAAAAAAAGATATCGAGTAAATGCACAAAATTCTATCTATCCAATCTTGACAGAAGCCCAGTTTTCTTAAAGTAGCACACAACAAATCCCATTCAACTCAATGATATGCCTTAGTCATGTCTAGCTTGAGTCCAACTTCACTCTCTCTTGATTTCTTTAGTCTTATAAGGTGAAATGCTTCATGAGCTATGATAATTTTATCTTGGATAAGTCTCTTGGGCACAAATGCCTTTTGATTTTCAGAGATAATTTTATCAAGCAATGGTTTCAATCTATTTAAGATTACTTTTGAAAATATTTTGTAAGAGAAGTTACACAAGCTTATAGATTGATAATCACTAACTGTTTCAGGACAATCAATCTTTGGAATGAGAACAAGATTAGTCATATTTATTTTATCCAGATGAAATCCATTTCTAAAACAATGACAGATTGAAGGAGCAAACCTGAGGTCCCATTGTATCCCATGTTTTATGGTAGAATGTGCCAGTAAATCCATCGGATCCTGGTGCTTTTGATCTGCCCAATTCAAACACTGCCTTTCTGACTTCTTCATCCCTAACACCACTCATCAGCAAGTTGTCATCTTCTTGTGTGATTACTTCATCCAAACAACTCAAGTCTTCTGAAAATTCCCTGCTAGGTGATGAGGAAAAGAGATTAGTGTAGAAACTTGCAAAAGATTCTTCAATATGTTCTTCTTGCTCAAGACAACAATTCTGATCATTTTTGAGCTTGACTATCTTGTTTCTTGCCCTTCTTATTGTTGTCATGTGGAAGAATTTGGAGTTTTTATCCCCACACTTAAGCCATTGTACTCTTGACTTCTTTACCCAATATTGCTTTTCCTCATTCCATAATTCCACAATCTTTTGCTTAAGTTCAGTAATCTCCTTTGCATATTCGACATTCCATTCCTTAGGCAGTTTTGAACTTTGGCTACAAGTTTTTGGATCACTATGGAGCAACTGCCAAATTCCTTTCTACTCCAAGCCTCTGAAACATTGCTCAAATTTTCTAGATTGGCCACTAGCTCCTCCTACCCTCTATTATTTGCTGACCCTTCCTAATTTTCTTTGACAATCTCCATTATTTCCTAGTGGCTTAACCATCTAGTATCAAATCGAAACAACTGAGGGCTCTTTGTCTCCTTATGTGAATATTCTAGCAAGATTAGGCAACGATCGGATCATATTGCTTCCAATACATGACATTGGCTTTTTGGAAATCTTTCCTACCATTGACAATTCTCCACCTTTCTATCTAGGTTCTCTCTAATAAAACATTCACCCTCTCGATTATTTGACCAAGTGAGTTTAGGGAAAATCCCATTAAAATACAATTAAAAATAGGAAAGGATAAATTAGTCCTACGAATTGTTGAAATTCCAGTTTAGAACCTTAGTAGGAATCTGGGATTTCCAATAATGATGAAAGGACGAAATTACCTTGAGTTAAGTTAACAAGTTGTGGGAGCCGATAGCAAGACATGTCTCTATATTAACAACACCATATTTAGTCTACCCACTTTTTCACCCTACCTTCCGTTTCTTTCCTCCCACTCGTTCGCCTTCATGTGTTTTTTTCCTTACCACTTAACTCAGAGCATTTTAGTCTTTTGATCACACTTTCAAATCCCAAATTCCTACCAAAATTCTCATATGGGATTTTAATAATTGGCAGCACCATTTTGTCTTTTTCCAATTTTGTTTACATTTTTCTGAAATTTCCCATAAATTTACATCCTTTCATTTCCACTTCTACCTTAATTTATTATGAAGTTTCGAAATCTTTGCAGCTCATTCTAGGTTTTTCAGTTCCTCCTTCCTTATCTGTGCTATACTGGACATCATTAAAATCACTTAGTACACTCCAGGGAATATTCGGGCCAAGACTCAATTGTTCAAGATTCACCCACCAACTTAATTTCTGCCTATATTATTGAGGTCCATATACTAATGTCAATGATCTACAATGTTTACCATTAATGCACAAATTATGAATATGTATGATGTAGCTGCTCAAGACTCTCACTTGAAGTTGTACTCCTTCCTTCCACCAGAGTGATAAGCCTCTTGACCTTCCCATTAGATCACAACACACCCCATGCTCAAACTTCATCTTCCTTCTCACTTTTTCCACTTTCTCTTTTTTCATTTGAAACAAAAAATTTGTCGCTCAAAAGAAAATAACGCAAAACAAAATGAAAATGTTGGGTAAGAAAGGAAAAGGCAGGGTGAGAATTAAACTGAAAAGTACATACACCAATCTTTTTTTTGTTTTTTTGATAAAAATGTCAAAACTCCATTATTCTAACTTTTTTTGCATCATCTTTGGCGGAAAAGAAACTATATTTTCACGTCATCCAAAACACAATATGAAGAGTCTCTCCTTCTTTTCTTTTTGAAGAGAATACTTTGCCTGGGTTTGATAGTTTGCAGTTTGTGAGGGAGAAGATAATAATTAATGTAATGATAATATTATTGAATGGGAATGTGCAAATGCGTGATTGCTTAATTGTGAAGTTTTGGATGGCATCCATCTGGAGGCCAAATCACAAACTCCACTCAGTGATGGCTGGCTAAAAAAGACACAGCACAGAAAAAAGAAGAGGAAGGAGCATAAGTATTGATATAAGCTTTCACTGTTTCACGCACAGGACAGTCCCATGACTGTGAATATGTATATATATGGAGCATCTAAAGTGGATTGAATTAGAATGTCTTGTTTGGTTTAGTTATCCACGAAGCATTAACAACGACAACCAAGTTACATTATTAAAATGATAAGAAATAATAACATATGGTTTAACATTATAAATTAAAATTTTAAGAAAGTTAAACTTAAATTTTAAAATGTCAGAAATAATTTGTAATTGATTAAAGTTTAAGGTATTCTAAACAACTGTTTAAAATTTAAAAAGATTTTATGTAATTAATAATTTATTCTGGATATTATGTGTCATTTTATAATATGATACGTTATTTTTATTAAAAAATAATAATTATTTAATAGTAAAGAGTTAATAACTAAAAAATAATATATCATCAGGTTAAATTTAAACTTTAATATAAGTGATATAACCAACCTAACCATAAATATTTGCTATAAGCTCGTTTGGATTAGCTTATGAAAGTTCTATAAGTTCTTATAAATCGTGATTTATGGAATACGAAGTAATTTTTACGGTTTACGAGGTTACTTTCACGGTCTACGAGGTGTTTTTACGATCTACAAGATAAATATATAGAAGAGATTTATCTCAATTTACGTAAATCAAACTTATAAAATAAGCCGATCATAAATAGAGTTTCCAAAGGTGCGCTATATTAATCAAAAAAGGATATATTAGTCGTCGTCTTGTATTTTGGCATCGAAGGGAAATTTCAGCGCCTCGTCTGAAGTAAAATCCCTAGTTTCCAAAGATTTGTATTATATTTTTAGTTGTAGCTAAATCGTATATATCATAATACTAATTATAACTATATAATGTATAAAATTAATAACGAAGATGATGAAGGTGATAATAATGATAATGATAATAATAATAATAAATATTATTATTCAATTCTAAATCAATTTATGTTATTATTATGGCCTTATTAGTCGTTAAATAATTATTTTAAAAATTATATTATGAAAATTTTAACTAATATAATAATATTTTTTAAATTTATTTAAAAAAACATGAATTCCTGGTCTCGGTAATCTCAAGACCAAGATTAAATCGGGATCGAGATGAATATTTGCATTTCAGCCAAAAATCGGGAGCGGGATTGGAAAATCCTGGTCCCGGATTTGAACACCCCTAATAAATTTCTTTGGTATGATTAATATTTAGCTAAATGATATTAAAATTAAAAATAATGAAATATCATTATTAATTTTTTCCCCTTAGATCTTTATTAGCCTGCTTGGTTTGATTTTATGGGGAGAGAATTATATGTAATCATTGACACAACAAACCGATTATGATGTTTGGTTGGTTATGTAACATAAAGAGAATTACATTCTATAATCCTGGTATAATAAGAAATTATTAGAATTATATTGTTAGAACCGACGGATAATGATGTTTATAATTAAATGACAAAGACATTATTACTATTATAATTTTTTTAAGTTAACTAAAGTGCCCACCCATAAAATTTTTTAAATATTAAATAATTACCACCATTAAATATTAAAAAAATAATTAATAATATAAAATTTTAAAAAATATTCCACTAGTAAAAAAATTTAAAAAAATATATTCAACAGTTAAGAATATTAAAATATTTCATTAAATAATATTCTCATCATTAAATATTAAAAAAAACTAAATTTAATCTTTGCATAATATTTTTATCACTAAATGTTAAAAAATCACTATAAATCCAAAGTGTGCACCGCGGCACAAAATGAAAATGTTACCATGAACCAAACATATATATTATACACATATATGTAGATGGGGTAATTTCATCTTTTATTATAATTTTCTCTTATATGCTCACGTTCTATGTAATTCATCAAAATGATTTTATGTATATGTATTATCTGTTATTAATGATAAACTAAATAAATTCATGTAATTTACATTCCTCTCAATTCAGTGAACTAAAGGAGCCATATGTTACCTTTATTCATCCATCGTCCCGCCAAACACAAAATCCCTTCGTCATATTCATTTGATAATCCATTATGCAAAAATAAAATTATTTCTAGATTTATCTTCATTCCAAAAATAGCATACTCAAAATATTATATGGAAAATCTAATTATCACATTCAAAAATTGTAAATATTTTTTTCAAAATAAATATCCGAATAAAATAAAATAAAAACTCACGTGATTGACATATTTGAACAACCAAAAATCTACTTTGAGAATCCTGCTATAAAATAAAACTACACTCATTTTATTATCTAATATAAAAAAATAGAATTATTTTAAGATTCATCTTCATTCTGTAAATTACATACTCAAAAACTTATTGCATTAAAAAATTATAAGCATTTTCCAAAAAAAAAATCCGAATAAAATCAGAAACGCACACTGAATTGAAACATTTGAACAACCCAAAACTCTACCTTAAGAATCCTGCTACAAACTTTAAATGGTTTTTTGAAAAAAAAAAAAGTTAAATGATATTAAACTGAAACGATAAGTTTAAATCTTGGTGGGAAAAAAAGAGTTAAGGTATAAATTTATTTTGAAAGTTTTTTTCAATGAGAAATATTGCTCCGGAAGCTATTTTAGGTTCAATGTCGCCCGGAAGTATTAAAATAAAGTAATATTACCCTTTTTATTAAAAAGTTAACAGTAAACATCAATTTTTTAATGACCAACGTTAGTTTTTTAATTACTCAATTACTCAAATTGTTAAACAAGTATTCGATTTAATTACATAAATTTTTATTCCTAAATTTAAGTAATATTACAAAACAATTATTTTATAATAATTAAAATTTATCATATAATTATCTAAAAGGGAATTTAAAATAATCATAAAAAAAACAATATATATTTATATAAAAATAGGAATTAAGAATAATCAAAGTTAAAAATAAAACAAAATAAAATCAGATAATGATTGGAATTTTTTTTTTTAAAAAAAAAAAAGAGGTATTTAGTTGTAACTTTTTGGTCCCTAGGTCATTTAATAAATATTCCCTTCCCCCAGGAGTCTTTTGCTCGATCTTCTTTCTAGATTCAAGCTCCGATATCTCCGCCTCAATATTCCTCTCCTGTTCGTAGTAGTGTTGGAAGTAAATTGAGGGTGTTTGGTTCAGCGTTCATTAACTGTATGAGTCACGTAAGTTGGGATAAAATTTTTTTTATATACTTATTTTATATACTGTAAATCATGATTGACTGCGCACCCGTTTGGATTAGCAATAAGTAACTGTGATCGTGATTTTTATATGTGACACAGGTTAACCATGATTTTTGTTTGGATATATTTTTTATAAGTAACTTTGAGAATTTTGATTATGTTTGAATTTTAATTATTAAAATCACTTATACATGTATAATTATCAAAAAAGGCATGAATTTAACAAAAATGTTTGCATTTTCATGGCTATATTTAATAATAACTATTAAATGTTTAATAATTATTATTAAATATTATTTAATAAATGATATGAATATTTAAATATTATTTTTATTTTATAATTGTTATTATTTAAAATAATTTAAAAATTCATGTTAAATAATAGGTAAAATAATGATATTTAAACTACTTTTGTTGAAAAATAATAGGCAAAATACGTGGAGGGAGAGAATTTTAAAGAGGAGCACAATGTAAATTTGAGAAATTCTTGTAGGGGGAGTGTCATCGCAATTTTCTAATCACAAAAGCAACTTTTATGTTAAAAGTGTAGAAGTAGGAGGGTGAGACCACAGTTAATCAAGATTTCATAAAACTTATCTAAATAGGATGAATAGGTTTATAACTATTTTTATGGTCTCAATCGGTCTTATTTGTTCTCCCACCACTAAACTAAATCGACATTACGTCCTTAATTATAAAGGGAAAGGGTCACTCCTCCTCAATCCTCATCCATTGACGACTCAATGTTAATAAATCAAGTCAAATTTGAAATTTAATCTTACCTTGCTAATGTTGGGGACAACTGCTCTTAGAGCGACGAGTCTCTCATCGAGCTTCTTGCGGCGGTTCCGCTCGGAGATAATGAAACGATTGATTGAAAAATTACATGTCAAGCTCTTCGGTTTGAGGGACCGATTGGTTTCACAGTAATACCTATACTCTTCGTCGGTATTCTCCATGAAGACGGAGATAGAGTAGAAGAAGAGAGAATAAGCCGAGAGTATGGCGTGAATGAAGATAAATTTGGCATTTCATTCTTTTATTTTATCTATCTTTATTTTCAATTTATCATTTTCATTTTCCTTCCTTTGCATACTAAATATCTTTATGACAAAATATTTTTCATTTTGTTCTTTTTCAACTTTCCATTCCAACAAATTATGTGATCTAAACGGGCTCTTAAGTATCTCTCCTCAATAATAATAACCATAAGATCTCCATATTTAAATTTTGAAATACAACTATACAAGATCAAAGGGGGGGAATTAAACCTAGTCTTGGGTCACTCACCCCTCAATTGTCTTCATTAGTTAGAGTTGGGAATTAGGGCTGCCCGGCCTTACAGGGCCAGCCCTTGAAGGGTCAGGGCCTAAAAAGGCCGGCTCTACAGGGCTCGAGGTAAGAAAAATTATTTTTTTTTAAAGCCAGGCCCGAGAACATGAGGGTCGGCTCGCAATGCCGGAAGCTATTTTCAGAAAATTTAACTACACGTCTACATACCTCATGGAATAAAATAAATACAGTTACTAATTCATAATCAAAGGTAAAAAATAATGTCCACAAATAACTCATAGTCTCGTACAAAATATAAGATGAAAAGAAGCTAAACACTCTAAGCAATATGAGTATGATGACTATCATTTTCATCTTTTTCACCACTATCATCAATTTCAAGGAAATTCAATTGTGTTTCACTTTGTGTAGTAGGGTTTGCTTGAGGGGTAAAAATATCAAGAATTTCTTCTCTCACATCATGAATACATCCATAATCTTTATCTGTAACAAATAATAAACTAAAATGATAAATAACTCTATAACAAATATAAAATATAAATAAATTAGTAAATTACCATCTTATATGAAACTTTGGAGTAAATAAGAAATATCTAATGTATTTTTCTTATAAAATAAGAAATATCTTTTATAAATTTTTAATTTTTAGGATTTTTAATACAATATATTCTTATGAAATTTAATTCTAAAAAGGATAATAACAACTAAAATTTGTAACATCATCAACAAAACATAAAAAATCAATAATATTATTATCATATAAATAATTTTAAAAAATAAAAAATATATATAAGGGCCTAAAAGGCTTAAGCCCAGCCCTTATAAATTCAGGGTCTAAAAGGGCCGGCCCGACGGGCTCGGCCCATTTTCCCAACTCTAATTGTAGTTGGCCATAAACCTCTGCAAGGGACTCGACAATTTTCTATTATTTCCCTTCACACTTGCTTGTTCTTTTTGCCCTTATTTTAAATAGCGATTAGAATCTTTAAAAACAGTTTTTCAATCGTGAATTACTATATACAATGTAAGAATATGAGATAAGTTTTATCTTAATTTACATAAATAAATACTTTTGAGAACCCCAAACATAATCTCAAACAAGTACATTACCTCTTTAATTCACTTATTTCCTCAGCCCCCATCACTCCTGAAATCTTCAATTGAAGACTATCCATGTGATATCACCTCAATATAAGGTGAGTGTTTGGTAAAGCTAAAAACTGCGGTTTTAAAAGTTTTTTTTTGTAAATCGAGATAAAACTTCTCTCACATACCTACTTCGTAAATTGTAAAAATTATTCTCTAAAAACTAATTCAAAGACACACTAATTCATAAGCAAAGACGTGCTACCAGTACCATCTAAGGATGTAACCTCATCTGTGCAAACTCTCTCCATTGAGAATGCCACCACACACATTTCCGCCAACAGGACATCTAGCATGTAACATGTTACCACGCTAATCATCGTCCACCTCAAGCAATTCTCCCTCATCAGCGTAAACTACATTCTCTTCTTTCAAATACTCATTTTCCTCATCTTCTATTACTGCTTCAACTTCACCCCGTCACTCGTGTCGTGTAGAGTAGCAAGAGTAACAGATGTTCGGGAACGAATGAGCAAGTATTATATTATAAAGAATACCATTTTATTTTCTTATTATTTTTTGGCCGCGTGGAACATAGATTAGCATGTAGGAATGACTACAAGTGATCAAAGTGATTTTACTCCTTTCTCCCAATAGGTCGATGGCATTACACCATTGAGATACTTCAAATAAACTAGAGTACACATAGGATACACTAGTGCTAAAACCTTTTCTCAAGATATCCTCCAAACTGTTGGGGTACTTGCTCTGAATTTAGTTCCCCCAGTTTGAAACTAGTTGATTATAAAATGTAGTTTTAGAATTCTGCTGATCCCAAGTACTCCATCTGACACCAACATTCAGACACAACTACTCTAAAGAAACCATCCTTATTAACAAACGCATCAAACCACAAACACAAAGTACAAATTCCAACAACATAAGTAATACACACTATGAAAAATCCTTGTACTGTAACGCCGCACATAGAGGAAGTCATCAAAAGGAAGTTGAAGAACACTATGCCACCAACTTCACTCTCGAAAGAGGGAAAAATGAGCATCTACCTAAATTGTGTTTGAAAGAAATGGGTTTAAATCCAACAATATATCAAGATTCCCATAACGATAATAGCCACATTTGCATAATTTGGAAATTCCAGCACAGTTATACCTGAAAACTTGATCATGATTCGAATGTCTTAAAACAAAAAATAATAATAAAGCAATTGTTTATAATATGTGCCATCTAAAATTGCCTATTGATCTGTTTCGATTCAAAAATTTAATCCAAGTCCACAAAATGATTTCTACATGCATTCATCTAAATTTAAGAAGAGATATTAGGATTTAGATAGTATACAATTCATTTAATAAAATTTAGTTAAATTAATTAATATAACATATATTTTCTCAAATATTCTAGTCACCTGTTAAAAGAGCACCAATAGAGAAATTAGGAAAAAAATTAACAAATATAAAAATTTTGCCTTCTATTTAACACTAAAGTCAAGTCTTTAAATATGTCTTATATTAAAAACTAAGGAAGTATTATTTTCTAATGTTCATTTATTTTATTCATACATGCAAATCTATCTCAGAATGATGGGGCGCATTAGGTTTAGACCTTCACGGAGTGAGAGAGGGAGCCCTGACATGCACTCCCACGATCAATATGATATATGAAATCACTGAATGCAGGTTGTGGTCGCAGTAATGTAAAAGCATTTGGCTCAGAAGTACAAAAAAAAAAAAATTTAAAAAACGGTAAAAGTAATCTACACAATCTGCTACATATCTTCAGGTTTGTCCTTGCCAGAGATACAGCAAGGGATGAACAACATATCTTGGGACCTCATATTCCATTCAGAGTGACAACAACTCTGCGTGAGGTAGGATAATCCCGATGCTCACAAAGCCATATGCCCTTAAGCAAAATAGAAGAATAACAAGCATTACTTTTTGTAGTTGGGATAATTAAATAGACATTATTCAAACTGTGAGATCATCTATTAACATTCGTTCGTATGGTAACTATATCATGGTTCTTAATATTGGCCAAGTCTCCATCAGGCATCATATCATAAACAACAATGTAGTATGTGATCAAAGGACATTCAATGGCATAATAAAAATTTATTATTTACTATCTTCACTTTGGAAATCTAAGCAGAAAACAAATAATTTCATCCTAATTTTTCTCAATAAATTGCTAGTGGATCAATATGATTAGGTTCCAATTTTCAATGCGTGTGTGTGAGAGAGACCCGGGGGGGTGGAGACTCCGGTAAAGTCCCTTAACATGGGGAAGAAGCATTTTGAAAGGCCAAATCATGTGACTTATAATTAATAAAAGATAATTAGATATTATAATGTTTGAGATAACCACCATATCAAAACTGTATCCAAGTTTTGTCCTTATTTGAATTACACTGGCACATGGGAAAGCACCGCAGCATACAGCATAAGGTGGCAATCACCATGTGCCACAGCTGTGGTGATGCAGAAAACATATCGGTTAAAGGTCAGTGACAATGGCAGTGGCACATGGCATGTTCTACACGCACAATGTTAAGAAGCCTGCTTTCGTTATGAAACATTGAAAGTTTTCATCAACGGTATTCGGCTTTCAGCCCAGCTCAGCGATGAATTTTTCAGCCCATTTTCCTCTTCCTTAATACTCCTCCAGTCCTTAATATAAGATATATTTGAGGAATTGATCTTAGTCCTAAATATAAGACAGTTTTCATACTTGTCAATCTTTTCCAAATTTACCCTTATTGATACTCTCTCTACAATAATCAATAAAAAGAGGGAATGGGAGAATTAAAGATGACTAGGACATTTTAAAAAATACATGTCATATTAACTAACTAAACTAACTTTCTTAATCTAATCAAATTAAATGAATATGTCTTATATTAAAAACAGGATAAGTATTTTGTTTCTCCCCTTCTCCAATTACCCTCTCTTTTTCTTTACACTCTCCCTCAGTAAGTCTACTGGTTTCCTTTCCAAGGCAATATTGGCCTTTCCATCCCTCAAACAAATGTCACCAGTCCTGTTACTTTGACTTTCTTTGGGCTCCTGCAGTTTGGTTGTGTGTAGATAACAGGTAGAAGACACTTGGCGAGAAAGAAAGAGATATGCAGAGGGTGATCATACAGAACCCACCAACCTGGCTCAAGATGGAGCTACTAAACTTTATTATATTTGGTCAAGATATGTGATATATGGGCAATTCTTGCCCTTTCGTGCGTTTAATTGGATTATAGTATTTAGAAATTTTCAAAAGCAGAGCACTTAATAAAAAAGATAGTGAAACAAATTTAATGTCATCACAAGTAGAAATATAATTAGTTCTATTTCCATTATGATTTTTATTTTTAAAATTGATAGGTCCATAATTTTTAATCCATTAATAAACATTATATTCTATTCTTAGTTCCTCTTCCAGATAACTAGGCTTATCTTTGGCATGCTCGGAAAATTAGTGGAGGCAAAATTTTTTGAAAAGCTGTTCATAACAAAACTATAGATTTGACTACCCAAAAGTTTGAAATGCACAAGATAATCAATCAAAACGGGTCAGCAACTCAGCATTATTTTAGACTACCGAGCTCGAACAACATTCTTAGGTCCATAGAAATTCTAACAGTTAATCAAAAATCACTGGTCATCTAGGAGCATTTTATTATAAAGTGCACCCTGCACCTTGGGGTAGCTAAATCAAACAAAACTTATGATAAAATCTCATACGTTTTCATCTTAACGAAGAAAATTTTTGGATAAATCATTGCAAAATCATTTTGGTTACCTGCCATGTCCCCATGTTTAGCTTTCCATTTGTAATTGGTATCCTGAAAATACAAAAATATCATTCACTGATATCACAGTGATAGTTTTTCAGAATAGTTAATCAACTTGAACAAGGAGTATTTCTCACGTGAGGTTGGAACCAAACATTGATGATTTGATATGAGCTGGCATGTCATCTGGGCCTGCAAAATTTCAAGGTTATAGAAGATTTCCACAAAAATCATATGGATTCACAATGTCCCCATATGTCAATTCAGTTCACCATTATTAATCAGCATGTAATTAAAATGCACTATAAAAGCAGTTTCAAAAATTTGAACATAATGGTAAATTAAAAATTAGTACTAACCCTCTAAAGTATGCTTCCAAGGTGCAGATGGCCCCTACATAAGACATTGAAATACATATTATGATCCTTTACTAGAAGAGTATACATATTGCTATATTGCAATAAAAGCAGATGACAAACAAACCTCAGGAACTACAATATTGAGAAACCTTTCTGTATCATCACGAACATCAGAGTCATAGTTCTCATTGATGGTAAGAGAAGCACTAGTGTGTTGCACTGCATTCCTCATTAAAACTAAAAGATCAGTCTGTGCAACCACTATAAAAAAATACACGAACGAGAGAAACAAATCGTATATGTACTTACAGAAGAGATGTGCTAGGCCACACTTGAATCCAGACAAGTCCTGCTCAATTTCTTTTACTATCTGTTAGAATAAAGTAACCAATGATTATTTGTTTAATGAAGGACCGAGTCCTGCATAAGGTCAAGATGTAAAGGCACAAAAGTCACAAGCCAACAAGCTCATGCAACAAGGCAAGTTAATAATCCCATTGACAGCAACACATGAATACATGAAAGATTGTTGATCATATAAATTCTATTAACAGGACAGTTATTAACCGGTAATGCCAGAACAAGTAGAAAATTCACAGAACTTTCAGATGCTGCAGATGCCATTTTTCAACGATGATAGCAAGAATAAGATATATTAGTTCCATTTTTTGTCACAAAAAAGTCCAGTATGGGTCATTCCCACCTGATTAAGCATGATCTAGTTTATTGCTACAGGGACGTGATTCACGGTAAATCTATTAAGCGAGTAAAAGGCCAGAGAAAAAGGTATATATGACATTAACGCCGCAAGCAAGAGCATGGACAAAATTATTAGAAGACGAATAGATAGGGTTTTACAGAAAGGGGATTCAACGGAGTTGATGATTAGCTCACCTTAGAAGTGATGAGATGACAGCCACGTTTGTGAGGAGTCAGAGTAATGGTTTTCTGAGCCCACTTGGGAGCAGCAGCTTCGGCCATGGAGCTGAGATCTTTGAACTTGGTCGGATTTGTTTGCTGCGACTTAACGCGAAGAAGAGGAACCTTGATTGCAAAACACAGTGAGGAGGCCTGCATCGGCATGGTTCTAAATCTGGTTCGAGCCCAAGACCTGTGGGATTTGGATTCCACGTGATGAGAGAGAGGTTACAGACAGGTAATTCATTCCAAACGATTTTTTTTAGTGGAACGATTTTTTCCTTCCATAATTTATGTAAACGATTCTCAGCCATTTCCTTTTCTTTTATAAAAAAATAGAAAAAAAATTTAAATTTTAAAATTTTAAATGAGGGATCTTATCAAGTTTTATTATTTTCTTATCAATTTTTAATAATAAACTTAATTTATAATTTTATAATTTAAAAAAATTGGTATTTTTCTCTTCTTTCATTACTCTTTTTGTTTTTTTATTATTATTTTCTTATAAAAAATTACAAAATCATTTCCTTTATCAAGTAGTAGAACAAATTGCCAAACCAATGGTGAGTGTTTGCCGTTTTTTCCAGGTGGACTGGTTTAAAGATTTTTTAATTACAAAAATTTAAGCTTGTAATCTCGCGATTCAAAAAAATGCTAGAAGGGTTTGAGTTCTCTCATAATTTTTTTTTCTTTTTTTCTTCTTAAAATCTTATCTTCATTCTTATATTTTAAAAAAATAGATAACTCATATTTAATATTTTATAAAATTATTATTTTAAACATAAATAAATAAACTTAATCTATTAAAACATTATGTACACAATTCATAACGCAATACAAACAAAATTAATAAAAAATAATTTATAAAACACTATAAAATAATAGTTTTAAAAATATTGAATCTGAATCATCAATTTTTTTATTTAAAGATTAATATGAGATTTAAAAAAAATTATAAAAGAATATGCTAAAGAATGAGTTTAGTGTGATTGTATTACAAGACCTCACCATAATCGGCAAGTGTCTTTACATCATTAACGTAAATAAGTTGATAGATGTGCGTGTTTTCTTGCAAATTATGCCTTTTTTTAGTTTCTTGAGACATGCACTAGAACAACCTCAATCCTATATAATTAGGGAACTTAGTGAAGATGGTAGAGGAAAGTCTCCTTGTTTAGGTAAATGTGTTATTCTTAGTTAATTCCTAACTTTGCTAAGTTAATAGGTTTCATTAATAATCATTGGCTGCTTTCATTCTCCTTGTAGCAAACAGAGGAGGGTACAGATAATCTGGAACTGCGCATTCTACACGATAAAAGCTTGACAAAATACGGCATGATTGAGTCAATACCACCTCTGATAGGGTGTGTACTTTAATTCTAAACATAATATATCATCTTCTTTCTTAAAATTATAATTCTTTTTCTCAAAGTATCCACGTTAATTACATATAGTAAGAAGATTTTTATCAATTAATAGTTACAATACATATAATTAAAAAGAATTTACAGAAAACCCAATAAATATTTGTCACTAATAACTAATTTTCTCAATATATAAAAATGAATTTAGGGAAAAACCTAAATAAATACCATGTGAATTTATAAAACCCAAAAAATTCTGTTAATACTAGAAAATAACATAAAAGTGACATGTATCAAATTAAGATTTTAAAAAGTTAATGTTTTTACTATTTAGCCCCTCAGTTTAAAAAAAACAAAAAAAATGTACCCCTTGCTGGAGTACCACCGCCAGCCGAAGGCCATTAGAGCTCTAACACCAAGAGGCTTTTTTGATGGTACAATTTTCTTTAAAAAAAATGGATGCAAGGGGGCAAGAGGTGGGATCAAACCCACCCAACCCCCTTTGCTCAAGCCCCTTTAGGGGGGTGTGTAATGTAAATAAATGTATAATAGTTTTAATAAAATAAGTAATAGAAATAACAAAATGCGTACTAGAAGTATAATTGAAT
The DNA here is from genome assembly GCA_037074505.1 of Albizia julibrissin. Lineage (NCBI taxonomy): Eukaryota > Viridiplantae > Streptophyta > Magnoliopsida > Fabales > Fabaceae > Albizia > Albizia julibrissin. The sequence continues at coordinate 11,116,286 of CM073484.1, forward strand.
TGACTAAACGAGTGATGACATGAACTAAAGATGTAATGATATTTATTAAATGAGTAATGACATTCATTTAAAGCGTAAATAAGCTAACTAAAGGTGTAATGGTTAGGTGTAGGCAAAAACATAATGGGCCGGTCCATGCTCATTCCTAATAATGATATTTGATTAAACGAGTAATGGAATTGACTAAACGAGTAATGGTATTGATTAAAAGCGTAATAGGGTTGACTAAACGAGTAATGGGGTTGACTAAAAGCGTAATGGTATTGACTAAACGAGTAATGAGATTGGTTAAAAATGTAATGATTATGAGTAATGTCAATGTCTGATTACGCTTTTAGTCAATCACATTACTCATTTAGTTAATTCTATTAGTCATTTAGTCAATACTGTTATTAGGAATGAGCATGAACCGGACCACTGGGTTTTTACCCACTCCTAACCATTATGTCTTTGCTCATCTTATTTACACCTTAAATGAATATCATTACTCATTTAATGACTATCGTTATGCCTTTAGTTCATGTAATCATTTATTTAGTTAATATAATTATGCCTCTGGTCAATACTATTACGCATTTTGTCATTTCAATTTCTTTATTTTGTTAAAGTCATTATACTTTTATTTATATTATACATATATACATACATATATGTGTGTGTGTCAAAGGGGCTTAGGCTTTGGAAAAACGGTGGGGTGGGTTCGATCCCACCCCTCGCATCCATTTTTTTCAAAAAGCTCCCTGGCTGTCGGAGCTCAGGCCGCTGAAGGATGCAAGTCGGCTAGCGGTGGTGTTCTGACAAGGAGCACCTTTTCTTCTTTTTTTTTTTAAAAAAATTGAAGGGCAAAATGATAAAAGTATCAATATTTTAAAATTTCAATTTGATACCTATCACCTTTATATCATTTTTAAATATTAACAGACTTTTTAGGATTTTATAAATTCGTATAGTATTTAATTGGGTTTTTCCTATTAATTTATTAAAACCGAGGAATGCTATGTACAATATTTGGTGTAATGAGTATATATGTGGTGTCATAGAAGATATTATATCATATAAATCAATCATGCCTTATGTTTGGTGCTATATAACTCCAGCAGGAGATTATTAATTAAAAGATAATTATTTTGGTAAATTTGTTGATGAAAATTGCTGAAAAATATCTCATTATAAAATTTATTGTCTAAAACTATTTGAATTTGAATTAAGGATTCATGTACGACCTATCTCTAAAAGGTGTAACTATTTTTCAGTTACCTGTAACTTATCTTAAAATATATACAAAACAGAATATATTTACACATAATTAAAGATGTGTATAACACATTTGAAAATGAGTTGTGCAATTGTGATTGCTCAAAACATGAGTATTTAACTACTTTTAGGTGATACATTTGACAACAAGGGATTTTTCAACAATTTTTTTTTTCAAATTGTTATGTTATAGTGGCATTAAATTTTAGGGGAAAAAATAATCCATCGCTGATGATAATTAACATTTTTATTTATTGAAAGCTTGTAACATAACATTGCTCAGCAAGAAGAGATTAAAGAAGACCTATGAAAGACAGCACGCATATTTTGTGGTCACGTGTAATAATTATAATATTGAAATATACATGCAAATGTAACATTTGAAGTATCACGACGTGTGTGTTTGGATGTTGGATAAAACCATGGTTTTGGTGTCAAACCATGGTTTTGATCAAAAAATATCCAAACACACTAATTTTTTGAAAACCTTGGTTTTGTTTCAAAACCATGGTTTTAGGAGAATCTCCTATTTGTTTGATTTTCATGTTTGTGGGACCCACATCCTTCCCTCTTCTCTTTTTTTTTGAAATTCTTATAAATTTAATTAAAAAAATTTATAATTTTAATTAAAAAAATTTAATGGTAAATATTTTAAAAAATTTAAAAATTTAATTTAAAAAATTTATAAATTTAATTAAAAATTTTTATTTTTGACTATATTAAAAAAAATTAGTTAAATTAATTAATATCACATAGAAATAATTTTTTTGTATTTATTAAGAAATTTAATGTTAAATATTAGGTTAAGGTGAAAATTTAAAAACTAAGCTTCTCCTGAGGGGCATCTGCTACAAATAAATTTTGGAAGTGACAAAAATAATAATGAATAATTAAAAAGGGTGTAAATTTAACAGAATCGTTAAATTTGGTCTATTGTTGTTAGAAGATCATCCATTTCTGACCCTGACTTCGAACACCATGACCGGGAGGATCTTGTGTGTGGTGACGATGACGATAATGATGATGCTGCACAATCATCAACAGTATCTTCTTTAATTGGATCTTCCTCATACATGACTTCTCTTCATGATTCTATAAGAGATCAAATCTTGTATTACACGCAAGACCGTTAGTCATGTACTGTTTTCACTGTTTCAACGTACTTTGTTACTTAGTGAACTATTATTTTATATCTACTTTGATATTCTGAATTATTGACAAACTATTAAATATTAATGTATTTGTTTCATGATGAATTTGAGGCTTGAAAATGTTGTTACGACCAATATATTACTTATTAGTGAAAGAAATACAATGTCTAAAGGAGGAAGGCAAAAACAAATTATATTAACTGCATTGAAAGAGCGGTTACTTATATTATTTTTAGATGTTAACTATTGAATTATGAACTTTCAATATACAATTTATTAATATATATATTTCTATGTATGTATGTACAATTAATTTTTTTTTTCATAATTTATCATTTTTCCGGACAAATTTAAAGAGTTTTTGGTATTTATTGTTTCAATTTTATGATAATAATACCTAAAATATAATCTAATATTTTATATCTAATTATGAAAAATTATTTTTTACAATTTATTATAATATATATATATATATATATATATATATATATATATATATATATATATATATATATATATTATACATTTTTAGATAATTTTATTGCATTTTATTGTATTTATTATGAAATTTACTACTATATAATATATAAAATATAATACCATCCTTTCTATGTAATTATCAAAAAAGTTAATGTCCTTTTCAGTAATTTGACCATGAAAAAAAGCTATTCTAATCATAATATCCAAACACTCTCATTTTATCAAAATCACTTTTTTCTCATAATCTATTTTCCATAATCTATTCTCAAAAATCACTTTTTTCACTTTTTCTTCATAAGCTATTCTTAAAAGCTGTTTCCAAACACACCCGACATCACGTAGTCAAATGCATTATTGAGTTTCAAAATATTCATATATGTACCTCACAACATGGCCATACTAAAAAGGAGCCTAGGGTGGGAGTACGCTTGGTGAGACATGAGAAAGGTAAGAATAATTTACCTTTTAAGTTCTGATAGAAAATTTTGATTTTTTTTTAAATGAAAAAAAAAAAAGAGAGGCTATGGTGTATGGTGGAGGGCAACGCGTCTATCAAATCTGGACTGGTGCAGATTTAAATTTTTTTTATTTTTTTAAAAAAATTAATTTAATAGATACAAAATCTAAAATAAAAATAATTTTTTATTAATATATTTTTAAAAAATAATTTTTTTATTTAAAAATTATTTATTTAAAAAATATCAAATCTAAACCATTCAAATTAAAATTTAGACGAGATGTCAGTACCTTTCCTTGGGTTCGCATTCCTAAGGATGCTGCTGCGCACGAGACAAATGACAGACATCGAGTGGGGGACACCGATGGGAGCACGTGTCTACACTCAACAAGGAACGACCTTCTCAAGCATCCTCCTTCCAAAGCCTCTTTTTTTCTAGCGTCCTCTTTGGAGATAACGTAGCCCAGCCAAATTATTCCATCTATCTCCTGCTTTGTTTAATTTAATTTAATTAGGGAATTTGACGAGGTTTGTTTTTATTTCTTGGAACATGATCATTTAATTTGGTCATTTAACTTGTCATGTTTGAGCATTGTTCAATTTACCTCAATGACTACTTTAAAGACATGTTAATTTATATTTGAGTGTTATCAAAATTAATTGTTGTGATTATATATTCTAAAGATATTTTCTGCATTTATAGTTTCACATAGATTTGAAATAAAAACCTGATACTTAAATGATCAAAACTCATTCTATTAGGACCTACCTCTGTTACTTGATGAGGCTCTTATTAGTGGTAAGACTTTTCATTTATATTTAGTTTTAAAAAAATTATTATTTTCTATCATAAATGTATGAACTACATAATTATGTATAGATTAAGAAAATTATTTAAGTGCCATCAAAAATAAAATTAGTTGGTTTGGTTATTTATAAAAATACGTTTATTTCTATAATGCATCCCTTAATCATTTGTAATGAACCTCATTCAATATATGAAATCCATATGAATAATTAAAAAAAATTATAAACTTAGGAGATAAAATGAATTGAAAACATATATTCAAGATCAAATCAACGTATCATGTAGCTCATGCACTTAGATAGGAGTATCATAATATTTTAATGCAATTTTTATAGTCTAAACATATGGTTTTTATAAAAAAAAAATAATAGTTGTTTTTCACGTATTTTCAGGGAAATGGATGAAAAGATATTGTTTAAAATTTTTATTAGTTAGAAGGATGTGATATATTTGTATGTGCATAGGTACTTGAATTTAGATCTGATTTTTTAACAGTCACTTTTTCACTAATTTCCTTATTTATTTCTTATATTTAGATTATTTTTGTTTGTTAAAATGCAAATAATATAGTATTCGATATAGGTAATAGTTAAGATTATATGCATCAACTTAATGAATATTGTATATATTGAATGAAATTATTATTAATTTTTATTTTCACATGCAGGTACACAAATAATATGGCATTCGATATATGCAAATGCAAAGCAGACGTGACACCATGAAGGAGAGAAATCATGGCATTTGAATCAAGGACAAAACATTATGGAATGGTGGGCAAGGATCAAGTCAAGTTCGAAAGCAAATATAAAATCTCTTGCCAACGAAAATAGTGATTTAATTCATACGAATACAATTTACATTTTATGAAAATGCAAGTTTAAATCTTCTCGATAAGAAAATTATATTAATGAGTAATCGATAAGTATTTTTATAAGTTCTATGTAATTGTTATGATTTGTCCCCGTCTTGATGAGTTAGTGAATTGAAACCTGACTAATTTTTTTTTTCCAGGGAATAAAAAAAAGCCCTTTTAGGTACGATATGATTAGTGGGATGAAAAAGTGGGGCCGCCATAGACCGATGGAATAGATAGAGAGTGGAGTCACACCCAGCATGTTTCAGATTCTTTACGGCTCTCATTGATCATAATCCACTTGTTTTAATTATTTAATGGTATTATGTACTCCATATATATAAGCAATTAACAAACTTTTTCAAAAACACACAAAGATGAAAGCCATTATTACGACACCGACCTCTTCTTTTGTCCTCTGCCCCTTCCCTTGCGTTGACGTGTGTTCTTATCTGGCTCATCCCCACCACCCCTCTCTCCTCTCCATCGTTCATTTATTTTCCTTCCACTTCCAAACACATCCCTTCGATTTTTTCCCCCTTAGTTTCATATCACCAAGCAACCCATACCCAAAAATTAATTTTTATTTGTATTTTTTAAATTTTTTGCCGAATTATGCTGGGGGATATCTGATATCTCGGCGCAGGATTGCGGATAGTCCCACGAATATTTTTGGGAAACACTGCTCAGAATCTAAACGTTTTAGAGTGTGTTTGGAAACCCAAAAAAAAAGCACTTTTCTTACTAAACCATGGTTTTACTAAAAATTTGCTAAACACTCACATTTTTTAGATAATCTATTTTCACTCCCAAACCATGGTTTCACTCCCTAAAACCATGGTTTGCAACAATCCACATTTTTTAGCTTTTCCCTCTTTCTCTCTCTTTTTTTGTGGGTCCCACACTTGATTAGTGACACTTGATTAGATAATTTTTTTTCAATAGATTTGAAAAAATAATTAAATTATTTTAGAATATTTATATTTTAATTTTTATATTTCAGAATATTTATATTTTAAGGATACACAATATATGATATGATTAAAAAAATTATTTTAGCTTCTTTAATCTTTTAAAAAAAATTAACTCTATCTTATATTTAAGATAGAAGGAGTACTTATTTAAATATAAAATATAGTATTATTTTAATTATACAATATATATATATATATATATATATATATATATATATATATATATGATCTTCTTTTTATTGTTAGATAATTGATTAATTTTATAATTTTTAATTTTTCAGAATTTTATGTCATTTTTTACAGTTATTATGAAATTTATTATTAAATAATATATAAAATATAATCTTATCATTTATATGTAATTATCACAAAAGTTAATGTCCTTTTCAGTAATTTGACCATGAAAAAAACTATTCTGATCATAATATCCAAACACTCTCATTTTATCAAAATCACTTTTTTCTCATAATCTATTCTCTATAATCTATTCTCAAAAATCACTTTTTTTCACTTTTTCTTCATAAGCTATTCTCAGAAGCTGTTTCCAAACACACCCTTAAACAGACATGTAAAAGTGAATCCGATCCCTTTTCGTGGAACGGAAAGATTCTCGTTTTGGTGATGCTTCACGCACGACGTTCAAAAAGAAGGAGCAAGACTCAGATGCCTGATAGTGATAAGCTCAACAAGCAAAAGCAAACTTCAGTTACAAAGACCTTTGTGTAACACAAGCTATGCATATATATATATATAGATGTTTATTAACCTGTAATTTTACAACAGCAATGCTAGCACTTCCCACATCGCTAATCTTGAGAACTAAAAGTCTGCTTTATCCCCTGTACAATGATCGGATTAACACAAACCTTGTTTCTAGCATATATACAATAAGCTAGCTATAATCTATTTTCCCTTAATTTGTATTATCCCATTCCTGTTCCTATAAGATGACACAGAGATTATTGATTATTTATATGATGATGATTCTTCTGGGCACTAACCTATCTAGCAGTATATGAACAGAACTTGTACCTATCCACATTCATCGTCATCGTCATCGTCATCGTCATCTTCTCGTTTCTGTTTGGTTTTTATTTAAAATGGGGCCCTGTGGGGTATGCCTTTTCTTCTCCTGGCATTACGGTGGTTGTAAATCGGAGGTGTGGCCGGAGAAATGCTACCATTGTTGCCTTCGTCTTCTTCAGAAGCCGAGGACCTCTCCTTGCCAAGGCTGTAAAAAATGGTTGGATCATCCACGATCAAGCGGCTGAAAGCATGAGTTCTTCGAATTTTTCTAGGAGTTGAGGATTCATCAGACTCTAATATGTCCTTGTTGTTCTTGTCCCTCAACGCAAATGTGAGTTCTGAGCGACCCTGCTTCATTGCTCCGAGCTGCCACACCAAGAAACACACATATATACCTCATCTGATTTTAGATGGCAAAGAAACAATTGAGATTAAAGAAGAATCACCTTACAACCCAAGGAACAAAATCTGAAAGAATCAAGGAGGCTTCTGCCACAAATCTCGCAAGTATTAGTTACCCCCTTTCCAGGTCGTGGCTGTGGCCTCTCATTCAGAAATACGATCTTGGCGCTGTTGATAATGTAAGTTTGGACGCAGGAAATGTCGATATACTTCTGAATCTCGTTCACTCTCACCACGTTATGGTATGAGGACCTCCTTATCTACACACACACACATAGGTCGGTTATTTGAATAATCGCCGATACAAATTAGGTTCAGGTTCAAACCCTTCTGATTAAAAAAAGAAAACAAAAATTAATGGTGTGAGCTAGGTCTAAAGCCAGACCTGCACGACACGGTGATCTTTGTGATGAATCAGGCAATATGAGCAGAGGGCGTTTCCCATACACTCCAAACAGAACATATTGCACTCGCTCTTGTTCGAATCGCCATGGATTGAGCAGGTAACGAAGTAATCTGCTCTAAGCATTGGTTTCAACCATGGAGGACCCATATCGCCCTTCTCAAAGTTACCTATTGGGCTCACCTGAATCGGAACCATAAAAGACTAACATTTCAGCATGAAAATCAATCAGAGAAATCGGATGCAGAGGTGGTGGTAGGTCAAATCGAATACGACAAGAAATACCATTACGGCGAGAGTCAAACACTTGGAATACTTGTTCGTTGATGATGATTATCGATAAGCAGTCTCTCCAGCTCCAGAAGAACCTGAATCAGATTAGATACCAATCTGCGAGCAGGAAGGAAAGAGAAGAATGAAATTCCCATTAGAATGAGCAGAAAGAACATTTGAAAACTTATAAGAGAATAGAAAATTGACGGAAGGATTGAGATAATATCAGTGTATTGGGTTGCTCACTTGAGTGCTCGATTGGAGATGGAGAGGTGAGGGAAACAGAGAGGAGTGAGAGATATGAGGTATGGGCACAGGGAGAAGAAAGAGACTAGAAGAAGAGGATATGGCAATAACATCGCTAAAAAGGGAATTTTATGAGGCGGTCACTAGAAACACCATTTTCAATCTTCTATTATTATTCAGGTTTTAAAAAAAAATCTTCTATTATTATTAATGGGATAGATTAAATGGCGTGGCCCAGTGAGAGAATTAAGTGGGATTATTATTGTACCCTTGGCTCTAATTTTTCCAATTTTCCAAGTTCTCATACTCAGTAAGGTTAAGAACAGTGGCAAGAAAGAAAATGGGTAAGGTTCAGGGACACTTGGCACCGGTATAGAGAAAGATGGTATTCAGTTGAGCGCATCGAATCAAATATGAACAAGCTGATAACGTTGGTTTCTTCATAATTGTGATAATTTCGTATAATTTATAATAGTATGAATGATGAAATTATGAAGGCCAGAAAAAATGATGAAATTAAGTAAATACTTGTGATTTGAAGAAAATCTGTTTTTAAAATTATTCTAAAATTTGATAATATATATTCTATAATCTTTTAAATTTATAAATAACTTATATGCCGTAATTATATAACTTGTATTTTTTTATAACTATGTAATATCTAATTTATTTATACTCAAGTATACCTTTTTTCTTTATAATCAAAGGTTGATGTTTTTTAAATTATTCGGAATTGTTTCTCACTTCTCTGCCCAACTTTTTCTTGTTTATAACAAGAAAAGTTATATTCCTTTGCTTGTATTCGTTGTGACTGGTTTTTAATTAAATCTTAATATTTGAACTTTTTTTCTGACTTCACCGTTTACATGGGTTATGGTTATATTTATGATTAAGGGTAAAATTTACCTACCTCCCATCTATTTCTCTAAATTTTAGAGACATTTCTTCTATCTTGCAAACACATGTAAGAACTTCCCCTAAAAAAAAACATATGTTTGAAGGACAAAACCCCAAAAAAAAAAAACATATGTTACATAAACTTTTCTTCCAATTTTGAAACATAACTTTCATCCATTTTATTGTTAAGTAACAACATTGACTTGTTATTTTAACCAAAATGCTCTTTCTTGACATAAATATTACTTCATGACAAAAAATATAAATATTATTTAATAATAATTTATTCAAATTTTTAGTTAAGGCACCTCAGGTTGTTTGATTACCATACTACGAAGTCAATTAATTGTATAATTACAAGTATTTATGTAAAAAAAGATATAAAAAAGAATTTTGAATTTGATAAATTTTAAATCACATAAATCTTACCTGATTTAAAATTTAGCAATTTTAAAGTTCTTTTATGTCTTTTTATCTACCTGATTTAAAATTTTAATTTTTTTATGTCCTTTTTCCATATTTATATTTCAGTAACTTTAAATATTTAATCTCATTTATTTATTAACTTGCTCGTGATGTAATCTCTACCATAAATAGGTTGCCTAAAATGTTTACAATCGTATATAAATTTATATTCAATTAGATTATAAAATGATACAATTTTGAGATAATTATATTGGTATATTATAATTCAAATTTTTTAAATATATTTTATCAAGCATGTGTTTTTTAAAAGAATTATTCAGATTTCAAACAAGTTGTTAGTTTCATAAGTAAAATATTACTTAATTTTTTAAAATTAAGTAAAATATTAAAATAGATCATTAATAAATATTAATGTTAAAATATAAATTAGGGATTTTTTATGATGAGGGGTAAATTAATAAATGACATTTTTTAATTAAAAAATATATTTTAACGGGTTAATGATTCATATTAAAATGTATATTTTGAAAATATAAAGAAGGTTTGTGTCATTAAACACAACAAAGGCTGATCAAAGTATTTTATTTTGAAATTTAACTATTATATTATACCATGTTTTGTGGTTAAAGCTTGAATAATTTTTCATGGTCAAGAATTATTTGGCCTAAAATTTTTAAGAAACACATTAGTGCATCCCACGCCATTGACTTTATTCATTAAATTAATTTATCTATTACTCATGAAAGTTAGGAAAAAATTAGAGAAAAATTTTCATTTAAATACCTTGTGAATTTACAAAATTCCAAAAAGTATATTAACACATGAAAATTGTATAAATGTGACATGTATCATATTGGAAGTTTAAAGTGTTCATACTTTTATCATTTTGCACTTCAGTTTAAAAAAAAAGAAAAGAAAATGTTCCCCTTGCCGGAGCACCACGCCGGCCAGTCTCCGGAGCTCCGACGTAAGGGGTTTTTTTTGGGTTTTTTTTTAAAAAAAAATTGGATGAAGAGGGCAAGGGGTGTGATCGAACCCACTATTTATCAAGAGGGCTTGGTGGCTAATAAAGACATAATAATTTTGATAAAATAAATAATAGAAAAGACAAAATGTGTAATGGTATTGACTAAAAACATAATTACGTTGACTAAATGAGTAATTACATTAACTAATAATGGTATCGATTAAACGAATAATGAGATTGACTAAATGAGTAATGATATTGACTAAACGAGTAGTAAGATTAATTAAAGGTGTAATGATATTGACTTAATGAGTAATGATATTGACAAAATGCGTAATGATATTGACTAAATGAGTTATGTGATCAACTAAATGAATAATGATATTGACTAAAGGTGTAATGACACTGACTTATTAGTAATGATCTTGACAAAAGGCGTAATGATATTAAATAAACGAGTAATGAGATTTACCATTACGACTTTAGTTAATCTCGTTACTAGTTTAGTCAATATCATTACTCATTAAGTCAGTGTCATTATACCTTTAGTCAATCTTACTACTCGTTTAGTCAATATCATTACTCATTTAGTCAATTTTACTATATGTTTAGTCAATATCATTATGCATCTTATCAATATCATTACTCATTAAGTCAGTGTCATTACACCTTTAGTCAATCTCACTATCCATTTAATCAGTATCATTACTCGTTGTTCGCTTCTGCAAGTGTACAGATCGCGTCAAGTAATAAAGTGATAAGTAAATATCGTCCCCATAAGGACTATGACTAAAACAAGCTAACTAATTAAATAATGTTCTTAATTAGGTTGAATGGAATCATTTGAATTTAAACAAGGTTAAATAAAAACTTTTGATGAAAATAACAAACTATGTCTAAGACTAACAATTACTAAGTAAAACCGAATTCTTTGATTTCAAATATTAAATGAAGCCTAAGGTTATTTATTCCCTTTGTACTTCATAAAACTTGATGAATTTCCTCTCCAATAGTGTTTTCAATGGTGATGTGTTAGTCCAATGTTCAAAAGCATTTGGTTATGATTTCTCAAGTCAAAATCAAATTTATATCCTCACTTAATATACACAATTTCTTGCTACAATTAAGAGAGAATATTCATTTAGCAGCAACCTCATTGACAATGCTAGGCTAGTAACTATATCTCTATGTTACTAACAAACCGTTATTAAATACCTAAACTTTAAGTTTAGCATTATTTTTCTCATGTTCTACATATAGATTAGCTTTCTTAAGTCAAATCCAAATGAACAATTCAATCTAAATGGTGGCCAAACATTTAGAAGCATTAATTAAAGAATAAAATCAACACATATATCATTAACAACTAAAAGAGATGAATGATCAAGTCTTTATCCATACAAAGTCTCAAAATAACTCTAGAGTGAAGAGTTTAGCTATACATAATCATAAAATAGTTACAATTATATGGAATAATCATAGCCATAATCATAATCTAACAAAGAAAGAGAAGAATAATGAGAAAAACCAAGGTTTGAAGCTCTAAATGCCTTCCAATCTTCAACTCAAGGTCAAAACTCTCTAAGAGGCCAAAACCCTAATACCTAAAGCTCCAAAGAACCCTTCCAAACTGCAGAATGACCTATTTTCGGCCTAACCCTTCCTTAAAAAGCCTCCTCCTGTGTTTTAGCAAGTAAAACACAAGGTTGTACTGTTTGTCGTGTGCTTCGGCACACTGTCGCATGCAAAAGCATATGCCACAATAAGTTCTAATCTCCGTTGGCTTCAGCCAAGGGTCAAGTGCTGAAGCACATGACACAGTGAGTTATGACCCCGTCTGCTTCAGCACACACGTCATTGCCTGAAACATATGACACCGTGAATTTAGATCTCCATTTGCTTCAGCATACGTATTGTTGGCTGAAACCAACAACACAACACTTTCTCCTTGAGCTTTCTCTTAATATTTGCTGCTACAGGCATTGACATTTTTGTTCTTCAAGGCTTCCCAATTTGTCTATATCCTCATATAAAAGAAAGGATGCATTCTCATATTTTTCTTTGAATTAAAGCACACAAATATATTGCTCTTACACAAGAATATCTTCAGCTTGAGCTTACTACTCTAATATGCATATTTTCTTCTATTGACTCTTTTATATGCATAATTTATACACAAAAGTAAGTGGAAAAGAGAAGAAAATGTGATAGAATGCTATCGATTTATATGTGCCAACACTCGTTTAGTTAATACCATTATTACTTAATGTCACCACTCATTTAGTCAATAAATTATATCTCTAGTCAATACCATTAATTATGTTATCATTTCCATTACTTATTTATTAAAGTCATTATGCATTTATCTATATTATACATATATACAATAACACACACACACACATATATATATATGTATGTATTAAAAAGGCACCAAGTTCTCTTGATAAATGGGTGGGGTGGGTTTGATCCAACCCTTTGCCTCCTTCATCCAATTTTTTAAAAAATCCCCCCTCCCCCAAAAAAGCCCCTGGTGCTGAAGCTTCAGCGGCTGGCAGTTGGAGCTCAGGCCGCCGAAGGGTGCAAGGCGGGTGGTGGTGGTGCTCCGGCAAGGGGAACCTTTTCTTTCTTTGTTTTTTTTAAACTGAGGAGTAAAATTGTAAAAGTATTAATACTTTAAAATCTTAATTTGATACATGTCACATTTATATCATTTCCATGTGTTAATACACTTTTTGAATTTTTGTAAATTCACATGGTATTTAAATAGATTTTTTTCAAAAAAAAGTATTTATTGAAATATCAAATATCCTTAATTAATTAATTTACTAGAAAAAACATCAATCCATTAACTTATTACTAAAAAAATATTAGTGAAGTTTAATCTTTATTGAAATCCTTGGATGAACATTTAGTTTAGAGTTACGGGGTAAACTTAGTAATGAACTATTTTTTAATGGGTACCCAACACAATTAATTATTTTGGGTGTAAAAGTAGACATAATAAATTTATTTGATAGCACTTATAGCAACATCACTAATCCCAGTTAACTTTCGTTATTTTTTGCTCTATGGGTCCCACTGATAGTCTTACTCTCTATTATTATAAAATATTTTTAGAAATATGTGTCTTTCTTAAATGAAAAAATATCACTTAGATCCCATAAAAATAATTTTATTTTATTCAATCCCCAAAATATCACTTAAAAAAAATTACAAGATAAATATGGATATTTACAAGACAAATAAAGAGATTTATAAGAATAATAAAGGGATAAAAGAATTAAGGGAGTTAAAAATGTTGGTCATTCACATATTTGTCTTGTAAAAAAGTTTGTAGGTGATATTTTGGGGTTAACTGAAATAAAACTGCTTCTATAGGATTTAAATGATATTTTCTCATTTAAAAAGGGCACATAATTCTACAAATATATCAAAATAATAGAGAGTCAGAAGATTGTCGGGACCTACAATACAGATAGTAACAACAGTTAACTGAAGTTAGTTGTGTTGCTATGAGTGCTACCAAATAAATTGATCATGTCTGCTTTTGCCCCAAAAATAGTTAATTGTATTAGTGCCCATAAGGAAATAGTTCATTGCTAAATTTGCACCTTAACCCTTTTTTATATTATTATCCGATTCGGAGTTCATGGCTTCCCTTTCCAATATAAGTGTCTCATTTAGGAGTTGAACTTAAGATTCAGAGGGATCTAACATGGCCTTACATTATCAAACCAACTCTATATTGGTTCATTCATTGAATGTTTTTATTGTCGGGCATTTTATATTTTTAATCATTTAAGTTTTACATGAGATATACTTTTAGTCTCTCAACTTTATATAGTATAATTTTGATCATTTGTTTCTAATATCATTAATATTGCTAATGGAAAATATTGCATAGCAAACTCAAGTAATGGTTGTGCAATTGACAAAATATATTTGACATTAATTTTTTAATATAATATATTTTAATCATTAACCTAAAATAAATTGACAAATCATCACAAATGAAATTGATGTTTTGATATTTAGATTATTAGACTAAAACTTTTTAATACAATCAAGGTTTTGATATTGATGACTTCATTAGGTTTTTAAACATTTTTCAATTTATGCATATATTAAATTTAAGATTAATAGTAGCATTTAATTACTCAGTAATCACTTAAGTTTTTTGTGTCAGTATTTTCTGTTAACAAAAGTAAACTTTATAAAATCAAGGGGTCAAGAGTACACCTTATGTAAGCTTAAACAACTAAAAGCATATTTTAGCCTTATTTAGAGTGTTTGCGCCCTTGGTTCCTTCAACTATTAATATTTGATTTAAGAAAGTTTATCAAATATGAGCAAGATGAGCCAAAGTTTGTTAGTTTTATTTAGTTTTTCTTACATGCCTCTACAACTTTTCTTTCATGCCGAGAGTTTGGTTCTTTTCTTATTGCCCTATCTAAATACCATGGAAATGGAAGGGTAAGAAGTGGTAGTGGAAGTAAAACTTAATATTTGTATATTTGTTGTGGTTGAAGACACTTCTCTTGGAAAGTGACTTCCATAAAAAATGATGTAGGTGATTTCCATCAGGCCCTTAAGGAATTGATTCCACTTCCATGAAAGTGTAATTTATTGACCATTATACCCTCTAATATTTTATGAAATTCCTAACTTTGTCCCTCTTACTTCTTTCCTTTCTCTTCAACCTCTGACTCGACAACCTCCATTTTCCTCTCTTAAGGCGATAGTGATGGCAAGGACAACGAGATACGGTGATGGCAAGGATAGCAACCACAGAAGACCAACTTCCTCAAACCACAATCATCCTCTTTGATGAAAGTCCATCGATGCCGCTGGTGAGCCACAGTCTTCGGGTTTCATCTCTAGTTTTTTAAGCATAACTTTTGATTCATCTTGTTTTTGGTTTTCGATTTTTCTTGACCACAACCCTCCCCTCTCATGCGACAGTGCTTGATTAGCGACCATCTCCTCATCTTTTTCCATGACTCCAAGCACAAATTTCAATCAGGCAACCTTCCCCCTCTCTTCTTTGTTCAAATCTAGCTATCCTCCTGCTTGTCTTTCATTTTTGCTTCTCTCATTTTCCATCTCCACATCTTTGATGTCAACTTGGGGTTCATACAAATTTTTTAAATCTATTGTTAGTGAGATTGATTCTTATTTAGATAGATTATGACATTGTATATGATTGTGTTTCCTGATTTCCTAATAGAGGTTATATTTTCCAATGATAGCCATGGCTTTTATGGCAATGAATAGTGTTTTGATATATAAGTTTGGACTAATATTTTATTTTTAGATAAGGTGTATTAGTTTTTTTATATTATAAATATATATACTAAACTAAAATAATTATATATTTCCATGTTCATACCTAATGCACTTTAAAGCCCGATTTCACTTTTAATTTTACTTTTACTTCTATTAAAAGCTTTTCTATAGTATCAAACATGACATAAATATTACATTTATTTAGGACTTTTCCATAAACTATAGTTAAATATTTTTTTTATTAATAGATAATACGTTGACGACTCCTTTTTTTTTTTTTGGCCAATCACATTTGACTCCTCCTCCTGATCCTTTTTATTATATATTTTTAACTTAGTCACATATATTATTAAAAACAATTAAGAATAATACATTTTTAATTAAATTTAGATGATTTTTAATATTACCCTCATAAATCATATTAAACCTTTTTTTTACCTAAATTAATCATTTTAAATTTCAACACATATTAATTTTGATTTTCTCTGAATCCTTATAAAAGTGACCAAAATTATCTTGAAGAATACATATAAAATAGGCAGCAGGGGTGATATATATGGAAAATTCTATTTTTTTTAAATATGAAAATATCAAATTTATTTTGTTTCTTATAATTAGATAGGTATAGACTAAACTTGAATAGGAATTCATAAATATTTTTTTGTAGTAAATCACTCATTAAGGTATTTTTATCAAACTCTCCCCAATATAACCTAGGTTTTCGGATTCAACCTTCCAATCCCACGTGTACCCGAACCGACTTAGGGTTCAGATTTTTCTGGGATGCGTCGTCGCTGAACTATGGACAGTGAAGTCGGGCGAAGGCGGTGAAGCGTGCACTTATATCGTAAGCGTTAACCGTTAATTCATTATTTTTTCATCCTCCTGGGGGCGGATTGTGGAGAGTTTACAACGGTGGGTCTCTCTTTGGCAATATTCCATCTTTTTTCCTTATATTCATCGGTAAGTAAATAATTTGTTATCATACTTTTGAATGCTCATCTTAGGGTTTTGGCGGATTCGGATAACCTTCCCTAACTCATCTGAGGATTTTGAATTAGGTTTTTCTGAGTTTCTCTTCGATAGTAAAACATGGCGCATCTGGGTGGTGGTGCCGAGGCACACGCTAGATTCAAGCAATACGAGTATCGAGCCAACTCGAGTCTAGTCCTCACCACAGACACTCGACCTCGGGACACTCATGAGCCGACTGGGGAGCCTGAATCATTGTGGGGCAAGATTGACCCTAAAAGCTTTGGTGACAGGGCTTATAGGGGCAGGCCGCCGGAACTAGACGAGAAGCTTGAGAAATCGAAGAAGAAGAAGAAAGAACGTGACTCTCTTGCAGAACCTCCTCCCAATTTGCAGAGCAAGAGACGCCGGCTTCAAGAAGAAAGTGTCCTGAATTCCACGGAGGAAGGCGTTTATCAACCAAAAACGAAGGAAACTAGAGCTGCGTATGAGGCTATGCTTAGTGTAATTCAGCAACAGCTGGGTGGGCAGCCACTGAGTATAGTAAGCGGCGCTGCTGACGAAATTTTGGCTGTATTGAAGAACGAGACTATCAAAAACCCCGATAAGAAGAAGGATATCGAGAAGCTTTTAAACCCTATCCCCAACCATATATTTGATCAGCTTGTATCCATTGGCAGGCTTATCACGGATTATCAAGAGGGAGGTGATGCTCCCGGGTCTGCTACAGCTAATGGTGACGATGCCCTAGATGATGATGTGGGTGTTGCAGTTGAGTTCGAGGAGAACGAGGAAGAGGAAGAGGAGAGTGATCTTGATATGGTGCAAGAGGAGGAAGAGGATGATGATGATGTTGTGGAACCAAATGGTGCCGGGGCTATGCAAATGGGTGGTGGTATAGATGATGATGATATGCAGGAAGCAAACGAGGGGATGAGCCTCAATGTTCAGGACATTGATGCTTATTGGCTTCAAAGGAAAATATCTCAAGCTTTTGAGCAGCAGATTGATCCGCAGCAATGCCAGAAACTTGCAGAAGAGGTGCTTAAGATACTGGCTGAAGGTGACGATAGGGAGGTGGAAACCAAGCTGTTAGTCCATCTTCAGTTTGACAAATTCAGCCTTGTCAAGTTCCTACTGCGCAACCGGCTGAAGATTGTGTGGTGTACTCGTTTGGCTAGGGCAGAAGACCAGGATGAGAGGAAGAAAATTGAAGAGGAAATGATGGGATTAGGTCCTGAGTTGGCCTCAATAGTGGAGCAGTTGCATGCTACAAGGGCGACTGCAAAGGAGAGGCAGAAGAACTTGGAGAAAAGTATAAGAGAAGAAGCACGCCGATTGAAGGATGAGAGCACTGGAGATGGGGACGTAGGGAGGAGGGGGCTTGCTGATAGGGATGCTGAGAGTGGTTGGTTAAAAGGTCAGCGCCAACTGCTTGATCTGGATAGCCTTGCTTTTGAACGCGGTGGTTCATTTATATCAAAGAAGAAGTGTCCCCTTCCAGATGGGTCTTATAGACATCTCGGCAAGGGGTTTGAAGAAGTTCATGTACCAGCATTGAAAGCTAAGCCAATTGATTCCAATGAGAAGTTTATAAAGATATCTGCCATGCCTGATTGGGCACAACCAGCATTTAAGGGAATGACTCAGTTGAACAGGGTACAAAGTAAGGTTTATGAGACTGCCCTCTTTAATCCAGACAATATTCTTCTCTGCGCTCCAACAGGGGCTGGGAAGACTAATGTTGCTGTTCTCACTATACTTCAGCAGATTGCACTGCACAGAAATTCTGATGGTTCATTTAACCATAATGATTATAAAATTGTTTATGTTGCACCTATGAAAGCCCTTGTTGCAGAAGTGGTTGGAAATTTGTCTAATCGTTTGCAGGATTATGATGTCAAAGTAAGAGAGCTTAGTGGAGACCAGACATTGACCCGCCAACAGATAGAAGAAACCCAAATAATTGTCACAACTCCTGAGAAGTGGGATATAATTACTCGAAAATCTGGTGATCGCACTTACACGCAAGTTGTAAAACTTCTTATCGTTGATGAAATTCATCTTCTTCATGATAATCGAGGACCTGTTCTCGAAAGTATTGTTGCTAGAACTGTAAGGCAGATTGAAACAACAAAGGAACATATTCGATTGGTGGGATTATCTGCTACTCTTCCTAATTATGAAGATGTGGCATTGTTTTTACGTGTTGATCTTAAGAAAGGGTTGTTTTATTTTGATAATAGTTATAGACCTGTTCCACTTTCTCAACAGTACATTGGAGTTACAGTTAAGAAGCCTCTTCAGAGATTCCAGTTGATGAATGATATCTGTTATGATAAAGTAATGGCTGTAGCCGGTAAGCATCAGGTTCTCATATTTGTTCATTCAAGGAAAGAAACTGCCAAGACAGCTCGTGCCATCCGAGATGCTGCTCTTGCGAATGATACACTCAGTAGGTTTCTGAAAGAAGATAGTGCTAGCAGGGAGATTCTCCATACTCATACTGATCTTGTGAAGAGCAATGATCTTAAAGATCTCCTCCCATATGGTTTTGCAATCCATCATGCTGGCATGACTAGGACTGACCGCCAGCTTGTTGAGGATCTCTTTGCTGATGGACATGTGCAAGTTTTAGTTTCCACTGCAACTCTTGCCTGGGGTGTAAATCTCCCTGCTCACACGGTGATTATTAAAGGGACACAAATCTACAATCCAGAGAAGGGTTCCTGGACTGAACTCAGTCCTCTTGATGTGATGCAGATGCTGGGTCGTGCTGGGAGGCCCCAGTATGACTCATATGGAGAGGGAATAATTATTACTAACCACAATGAATTGCAATATTATCTATCCCTTATGAACCAGCAACTCCCCATTGAGAGCCAGTTTGTGTCTAAGTTGGCTGATCAGTTGAATGCAGAAATTGTTCTTGGCACTGTTCAAAATGCCAGAGAAGCATGTAATTGGATTGGATACACTTATTTGTATGTACGTATGATACGAAATCCTTTACTCTACGGTTTGGCTCCTGATATTCTCACGAGGGATATAACACTGGAGGAAAGGAGGGCTGATCTGGTAAGTTCTACCATACTTTTTGGTTATCATTGTTCGTTATTATTTGGACAGGACAAATTTGCTTGCAATTTTTTTGGCTTGTGTCAGGGTTTTTTGTGGTAGTATTAACATTTTATTTTTATCTTTTTGTAGTTTCCTAGTGTTTTAACTACTATGTTCAGTGCAATGCTAATAACTGATAGCATATAATATGATAAATTGCTTAAAATTGCAGGCAATTAAATTTCATAAATTCATTTTATGATAAATTGCTTAAATTTGCGGGCAGTTAAATTGCCTGAATTCATTTTTTCCAGAACTAAATATAATCTAATGATTTTATATTTCAAAGCCATGATACATGCTTATCATGTATGTTCTATGATATCATATGGCCTACTCAAAATGTTCTGCTAACGATTAAGTTTTCAATAAAGTGATACATCAATATTAGAGGTTTAGGGTTCCAAAATGAGGTACATGTAGATCTTCCTGTACTAAAAATGGCGTACTCTACCAACTCCGGACAGTAGATTAAAGAATTAAAATAAGTCAGTAGAAATATTTCCCCCAGTGGGCTGTGCATGGCGCAAGACAGTCATGACTTAGATACATTCCAGGCAACGTAAGTACTGGATTTATTTGAGATCACACCATTCCTGTGATTCAAATTGTGTGATTTCAACAACCAGTCTGCTGTATGCACACACTCACGCAGGGTGCATGCTAATAACGTTCACTGAGTCATTTTTCATCTTTATGGTGACTGATAGTGATTTATCTATTGAAATTTTTGCAGATTCATACAGCTGCAACTATCTTAGATAAAAATAATTTGGTCAAGTATGATCGGAAAAGTGGATATTTCCAGGTCACAGACTTGGGTCGCATTGCAAGTTATTATTACATAACTCATGGAACCATATCCACATATAATGAACATTTGAAACCTACAATGGGTGATATAGAGCTTTGTCGATTGTTCTCACTGAGTGAAGAATTTAAATACGTGACTGTAAGGCAGGATGAGAAGATGGAACTGGCAAAACTGTTGGATCGTGTTCCCATTCCCATCAAGGAAAGTCTCGAAGAGCCTAGTGCAAAGATCAACGTTCTGCTGCAAGCATACATCTCACAGTTAAAGCTTGAAGGACTCTCTTTGACATCTGATATGGTTTTTATAACCCAGGTAAAACTTTGTTCCCTTTAAGTCAAAATTTGGAATTGAGGTTTGATGCAACATATCTCTAACTCTCTCTTGGTGAATTAACTTCATTATCTTGTTCTCTGTTTACTGGCCATCATGCATGCATGTTTGTTAATTCTTGTGTTGTGTTCTTTCTTACAGAGTGCTGGACGACTTCTGAGGGCTCTTTTTGAGATTGTCTTGAAACGAGGTTGGGCACAGTTGGCTGAGAAGGCATTGAACTTGTGCAAGATGGTAAACAAGAGGATGTGGAGTGTTCAAACACCTCTTCGTCAATTTAACGGAATCCCTAATGATATATTGATGAAGTTGGAGAAGAAAGATTTATCTTGGGAAAGATATTATGACCTGTCATCTCAGGAAATTGGTGAGCTCATTCGAGCACCAAAGATGGGAAGGACCCTTCATAAATTTGTCCATCAATTTCCGAAATTGAATCTTGCAGCACATGTTCAGCCAATTACTCGCACAGTTTTGAGGGTTGAGCTCACGGTAACTCCTGATTTTATGTGGGAGGACAGAATTCATGGATATGTTGAGCCATTCTGGGTGATTGTGGAGGATAATGATGGGGAATATATTCTTCATCATGAATATTTTATGCTAAAGAAACAGTTTATTGATGAGGACCACACTCTCAATTTCACAGTGCCAATTTACGAACCACTTCCACCTCAGTACTTTATACGTGTTGTCTCAGATAGATGGCTTGGTTCACAAACTGTTTTGCCTGTTTCTTTCAGGCACCTCATCTTGCCTGAAAAGTATCCGCCACCAACCGAGTTATTGGATCTGCAGCCACTTCCGGTTTCTGCCCTGAGAAATTCATCATACGAAGCTCTATATCAGGATTTTAAGCATTTTAATCCTGTTCAGACACAAGTCTTCACAGTTCTGTATAATTCTGATGACAATGTCTTAGTTGCTGCTCCAACAGGGAGTGGGAAGACCATTTGTGCCGAATTTGCTATTTTGAGGAATCTTCAAAAGGGACCTGATAGTGTCATGCGTGTTGTTTATATTGCGCCAATTGAAGCTCTTGCAAAGGAGCGCCTTCGTGATTGGGAGAGTAAATTTAAACATGGTCTTAATTTGGAGGTAAATGAATTGACAGGAGAAACAGCAACTGACTTGAAGCGTCTTGAGAGAAGTCAAATTATTATCAGTACCCCAGAGAAATGGGATGCTTTATCCCGCCGGTGGAAACAAAGGAAACATATTCAGCAAGTTAGTCTCTTCATAATTGATGAGCTCCACTTAATTGGGGGTCAGGGAGGCCCTATTTTGGAGGTGATTGTCTCCAGGATGAGATATATTGGCAGTCAAGTTGAAAACAAGATCCGTATTGTTGCCTTGTCTACGTCTCTTGCAAATGCAAAAGATCTGGGAGAGTGGATTGGAGCTACATCTCATGGTCTTTTTAATTTCCCCCCTGGTGTTCGTCCTGTGCCTTTGGAAATACATATTCAGGGGATAGATATTGCTAATTTTGAGGCAAGGATGCAGGCAATGACAAAACCAACTTATACCGCAATTGTTCAACATGCCAAGAATGGGAAACCTGCTCTTGTATTTGTACCTACAAGGAAGCATGTGCGGCTTACAGCTGTGGATCTGATGACATACTCTAATGCAGACAGTGGAGAGAAGCCTTTCTTATTGCGGTCTGCAGGAGAGCTTGAACCTATCCTGGACGGTGTTAAAGATGAAATGTTGAAAGTCACTTTATGGCAGGGAGTGGGATACTTGCATGAGGGCTTAATTGACACGGATCAGGAAATTGTGACATCGCTATTTAAAGCTGGGTGTATTCAGGTCTGTGTTTTGAGCAGTTCGTTGTGTTGGGGTGTGACGTTGTCAGCCCATTTGGTAGTTGTGATGGGTACTCAATTCTATGAGGGACGAGAAAATGCACAGTCAGATTACCCTGTTACTGATCTTCTGCAAATGATGGGTCATGCCAGTAGGCCGCTGATTGACAACTCAGGAAAATGTGTCATCCTGTGTCATGCACCTCGAAAGGAGTACTACAAGAAGTTCTTGTATGAAGCATTCCCTGTTGAAAGCCATCTTCATCACTTCTTACATGATAACCTGAATGCTGAAATAGTTGCCGGAATTATTGAGAACAAGCAAGATGCTGTTGATTATCTTACATGGACTTTTATGTACAGGAGGCTCACGCAAAATCCCAACTATTACAATTTACAAGGAGTTAGTCACAGGCATCTTTCCGATCACCTCTCAGAACTTGTGGAACATACACTGAGTGACTTGGAAGCGAGCAAATGTGTTGCAATTGAGGATGACATGGACCTTTCCCCCCTCAATCTTGGGATGATAGCATCATATTATTACATCAGTTATACAACTATTGAACGGTTCTCTTCCTCTCTGACATCTAAAACCAGGATGAAGGGTCTGCTGGAGGTTTTATCCTCTGCCTCGGAGTATGCTCAGATTCCAATACGTCCTGGGGAGGAAGAGGTGGTTCGGAGGTTAATCAATCACCAGAGGTTCTCTTTTGACAATCCTAAAGTTACAGATCCCCACATCAAATCTAATGCTTTGCTTCAGGCCCACTTCTCCAGGCAACCTATAGGTGGGAACCTTGCATTGGACCAGCGGGAAGTGCTTCTTTCTGCAAATAGACTCCTCCAAGCAATGGTTGATGTGATCTCAAGCAATGGTTGGCTGAGCCTGGCTCTTCTTGCTATGGAAGTTAGTCAAATGGTGACACAAGGATTGTGGAATACTGATTCCATGCTTCTACAGATTCCTCGCTTCACAAAGGAGCTTGCTAAGAGATGCCAGGAGAACCCTGGGAATAAAATTGAATCTGTGTTTGATTTACTGGAGATGGAGCATGAGGAGAGGTGCGAACTATTGCAGATGTCTGAAAAGCAGCAGCTGAAGGATATTGCCGTTTTTTGCAATCGTTTCCCTAATATCGACATGTCATATGAGGTACTGGAAAGTGACTCGGTACGGGCTGGGGAGGATGTAACAGTCCTAGTGACTCTTGAACGTGATCTTGAGGGGAAGGCAGAAGTAGGACCTGTTCTTTCTCCCAGGTATCCCAAAGAAAAGGAGGAGGGATGGTGGCTTGTTGTTGGTGATACTAAGAATAACTTGTTGCTTGCAATTAAAAGGGTCTCCCTTCAACGGAAGTTAAAAGCAAAACTTGATTTTGCCGCTCCCTCTGAACCTGGAAAGAAATCCTATACTATTTATTTGATGTGTGATTCTTACATGGGCTGTGATCAGGAATATACCTTCACTGTTGATGTCAAGGAAGCTGGTGGCGATGAGGCTTAGTGGCAGAGAATTGAGAGGGCTGTATTCTTGTAGTAGTTCTTTCTTTGTTTTCTTGGCCTGACTTCTGGTTTAGTAGTTGGTCTACTTCGGAATTTGCTTGATAAATCTAACGTGCACGATTGGTGGTTTTTTTTAACTTCCTTGAGAAATCACCATGCTAATATTGATTGTAGATGCAACTTCAAATATTCGAAGTGCTAGTTTTTTAACATATGGATGAGTGGTACGTACATATTTGTCAATTTGCTTCGATTAATTTCTTTGGTAGTTAATTTATATACGGTCTGAAAGTTGAATTTATTTTGAAATAAAAGTTCATTAAATTGTTACTTATGTTACTAGAATGTTTGGAGTAGCTTATTATAGTGCTTATAAGTGCTTCTAACGTAAGTGAAGATAAAATTTTTTTCACATATCCTATTTACGATAAATCATAATTGAAAAGTTGTCTTTGAAAGTTTCAATTATAATTTCAAATAAATAAGTATATGTCTATGCCCCACAACAGAAAGAGGATGGATGGATCTGTCACATTTTTCCCGTTTCTACATTGTGCAGAGAAGCAATTAACTTTAGGGTTAAGGTTAATCCAACATGAGCGATTGGTGGTTTTTTAATCCTTAAGAAATCACCATGCTATCGTAGATGCAACTTCAAATTCAGAGTGCCAGTTTTTTAACACATGGATGACTGGTAGGTCTATATTTGCGCATTTGCTTCCCGATTAACTTCTTTGGTAGTTAATTTATATACGTTCTGTAAGTTGAATTTATTTTGAAATAAAATTCATCAAATTGTTACTTTTGTTACGTCTATACCCTAAAACTGAACGAGGATTTTTCCCGTTTCCGCATTGTGCGGAGAGGCAATTAATTTTAGGGCTAATCCAGCATTTATGTGTATACAAGGCAGAGAGAAGAAAATTGTTTGTCCTATATTTATAAGGAAGAGGGAGAAATTTTTAACATGAATTTATAATTTTATCCGACTTTATTTTTACGGGGTATAATGTATAATTGAGATAAAGTTAGAAAATTGTTGAATTTTAGGATATAGTTAATAAAGTTTAAGCGTTTTTTTTTTTTAAATCTGTGAAACATATTGGAAGTGCCTTATAAATAGGAGTAGAAGAGTATGTCAATTAATTTTAAGCTTAAAGGTTAATCAAGCATCTTGCTGTATATTTTCAGGTATGTCAATATTCGTAAGTATTTTGTTGTTCATAAAGAGCCCAAATATTTTTTATGCAATTTTTTCCTTAAATATTTTCGAAGTTAAGTTTTTTATCACTCTTTTTCATATTTTCTTTATACTCATGTTCCATATTTTTAATACTTATATTGAAATTTTTTAAAATCAGTTTTGCAATTTCTCAGTAGTCATTAAATATTTTCTAAACTTATCTCCAATGTTTTCAATCCTAAAGCTTACTCCCCAACGCGCGAAAATTTAATTATGGTAAAATTAAAAGAATATCTTGTTATCCTTCCCCTACCTAATGAAAAATCACATAAAGAAAGTAGCCCAGTCAAAGATAGAAATAAATTACACCTCCTAAAATTTAAGAATATGCCTACTTAACTAGTGAAGCCTGATTACTTAATCAGTAAATTATGAAGAAATAAATAAAATAAATTATGAAATAATCAATAATAAATTACATTTATTGATTAATGGATCTAAACACACTTTTTTTTAATATTTTTATGAACTGGGTATTATAATTTTTTAAGAATTAAGTTTATCTTTAAATATTTTCAGTACTAAAAATATGAAAGATTAATAATGAACTTTTTGGGAGTAAACATAGGGTAAAACTATTCCTGAAAGATATTTGAATTATAAAATACTTGATGCATATGAAAAAATATTTTAAGGTGGTTTCATCTTATTTAGCTTTGGTTCCCTTTGTAATAAGGGAAAAGATAGTAACCCATAATATTAATAATGAGTTTTTTTTTTTTGGAAAATCACTGACAGGTCGACTAAAAAAATCACAAAAATGTCCCAATCTAAATCCCCAAATCAAGGACTTTTTTGTGATTAATTGGAGATGTGAAATGACTATGTTGCCCTTAGTAACTTAACAATTGGTTTTGCCTATTTTCACAACTTGTAAGTCATTTTGACAACTTTTTCATACTTAAGTGAAATTATAAGTTTCATAAGTCTCAACTTTTACAATAGTATATCACAATTTTAACAACTGATTTTGGTTATTTTCACATCTTGGTGAGTCATTTTGACAACTTCTTTTTCATACCTGACTAAGATTACAAGTTTCACAAGTTCCAATTTTCACAGCTGGAAATGACAATTTTAACAACTGGGTTTGCCTATTTTCACAACTTGATGAGTCATTTTGACTACTTCTTTTTCATACATGTGTGACAATACAAGTTTCACAAGTCCTAACTTTCACAACTGTATATGAAAATTTTAACAACTGATTTTGCCTATCTTTGTAACTTGATGAGTCATTCTGGCAACTTCATTTTCATACTTAACTGAGATTATAAATTTCACAAGTCTCAACTTTCATAACTGCATATGACAATTTTAATAATTGGTTTTACCTATTTTCACAACTTGAGGAGTCATTTTGACAACTTCTTTTTCATACATGCATGAGATTACAAATTTCATAAGTTTCAATTTTCACAACTGCATATGACCATTTTAACAACTGATTTTGCTTATTTTCACAACTTGATAAGTTAATTTGACAACTTCTTTTATACTTTAGTGAATCATATCCCTCTCTAGAGGAGTCTTGAAATTTCACAACTACCATGTGCTAATTTTGGTAGGAGCTAATGTCTGTTTTTACAAGTTCTAATGCATATATTCACAACTGCATGACTTATTTTGATAAACTGATTTTAACATATCATAATTTCACATGTCTCACCTGTCACAACTGCATATCAGGATTTTAACAACCGCTTCTGCCTATTTTGACAACTTTATGAGCCTACTTTCACAATTGAATATCATATCATATTCAAATATCATATAACATCCAAATATTAAGTTGTATAAGTAAGTGGCTATTTTCAGCTACTCATTTAATTGAATATCATATTATTTTGAAATATGAAATATAGTTTCATGTCCTTATCTATGCTATTATTACACTAACTTCTGGACCCATCAAAAAACCAAAAGGGATCACAAGAAGTTATTAATCCTAGTTGTATATATACATAATCACAAAAAAGTAACTATCTAAAGCATGTACATGCATGTACAAATTGTTTTCAACTTGGATTTAGATTTTTACAAATCTTTACCGTGTGTCCAGTCTCATAGCATCTCCTACAATGATAAAGCTAACCATCTTTCATGATAATATGCAACATACACTTTGTATTAACAACTGCAACAACCATATTAATAACTACAACTGCATGTATTAACAACACTTTTTTTTATTTCATATCAGTGTTTTATAAGCAAACAAACATTCATCACATTCAAACATTCCCACTTAAAATAGAGCAATTCCACTGTTACCTTACTAAAAAATAGAGCACAATTTTATTCATACTACCTAATCACGGTGAAACCCCAACTTCAATGGTTAAAATAATATTTTTAGCAAAATCTTAGTATTACTTAGCTTTTAGCATATAGTCCACTAGTGAGCCCAAACTCTAACCTTTGACTAACCCTTTAATATGAATTTAGCGAACATACACAGTAAAAAAAAAAGGTCCAATAAAGAGAGAGAAAAACCGAATTAGAGGGATTGCTGAACACTTACTTGAGGAAGAAGGATTATAACAGATCAAGTTTAGGCCATGAGGGATTGCCCAACCATAAGGATTACCGAACACTCACTCATTAATCTTAACTCAAATTATTCATACACAATGAACCACCATAGCTTTCTCCATTTTCTCTTTCTCATTGATGAGAAAAAAGGCAAAAACATTTCTCCAGTTGTGCCTTTCCTTTTTAATTCATCAGGGGCAATTTAGTCATTCTACATTCCAAATTAATCACCCAAAAAACCCCTAGAGACTTTTTTGTTTTGGGAATTTAGATTGTGATTTTTTTATGCCCTTGGGACTTGTCAATGATTTTCCCTATTTTTTCACATCTGACGTCCAAATATCTATTTTAAACTGATAATGATAGTATTCGTTATCTTATGCAAAAATTAAAAAAATAATAATAATAATCAAAACAGCACCTATTTTCAAACTCAAGGGCTTGTTCCAACGAGTTAGCTTTTGGAAAATAGTTCCAACTTAGCCTATATAAAGGTTCTTTCGTCCTATTCAAATTAGGATGTTTATCAAATTCCTGATTTACATTGTTATTTTGGCATACGATTGCGACAAACAAACGTCCATGTTGAGCGATAAGGATGAAAGAACAAGAAAATTCTTTTGGTGTGACCACAATAGAAATAATTACAATTACCAAACTTATCATTTTGTTTGAATTAGTTTTCAGAAAATAGTTTTTACGATTTATGAGGTAAATACGAGTTTTGTTTCAATTTGTGAAAAGAGACTTCTAAAACCGTGGTTTGAGTGTTTATGCAAACACTCACTTAATCAAACTTGGGGGAAAAAATGCCAGATGGAACTCTCAGGTCTAGGATCCCGCTTATAATTACCGAAAGAATTCAAAACTTGACATTGAAACGCACCCAATGTATCATGATCTAAATCTTTATAGCCATCAAACTCAAGATTAATATAAATACCAAAAAAGAAAAGGGCCAAGGCAATCATGATGGAAAATTTTCAGAGAAAATACATCTGCCACTACTACCCATGAAGGGTCAAGCCATGTTGTTCGCAGAAGATTGAGACATTGTAGTTAGGACTTCTGTAACAGAAGACATCACACTAAGAGCTGCTTTCAAAACATCCTGAGGGCATCCAGGCTTTACAATCGTACGAACCTGAAGAGGCAAGGAGAAAAGCCGTGAGAAGCACATTGGGTGTCAAGGCAAATCAAAGACAGAGCTTAGCTTTCGGTCAAAAAAGTCATGTAGATGAAGAGGTTTGCTTTATAAAAATCATGCCAAAGAGGAATTAATAATCATTTATGAAAAACGATATGTTCCTCGCACAGCACATCAATGAGGTTTGGGTCCCCTGTATGATGGAACCAAATACCCAGTATGCAAATTTCAGTTGATTCAGTCAAACAGTTCATTAGTACGTTTGGATAATAAAATACAGTCTGTTAAATTATAGAATTGTTAGAACCTTGTCAAGGTACTCCTGAAGTTTCTTAATGCGGCCCATGTAGTCCATATCTTCAACACATAGAGTGATAACCTTGGCATCGGCACCAGGACCATCAAACTGAAGTGGACCTGGATTCCTATAGATATCATCCATAAGAAATCTCGATGCGTTCTGCAACAACAGCCTGCAACCAAGATAATAAATTAGAGCAAGCCCAATGATGACTACCAAGAAATTAAACCAAGCAGTAGACATTAATAAAACTGATTAAAAACCTGCACTTGGTATATTTGCATACATATACACAAAACATAACGCACAATGACACAATGAGACTTACTCGTATGCTTTGCCTCTTAACTCAACATTAGCTGGATGAATAGCTGGTTTTCCAATTGATACGGCTCCAGGATTTGGAGACCAACGCTTCACCGTCATCATAGCCTAAAAGTGCATTACATGAAAGAAAAAACAAGTAAACATTCTCCACAATGGAAAACATTTTTACATAATCCAATAAATTATGAATTATCCCACCATTAGTGAACTGTAGATCAGACACTAGCAAGAATAAGAAAAGAATTTAGGACATACTGTGATCGGAGCAGCCCCACAGCGCCACTTGTTTACAGGATTCTTCAAGTTAGTTACAGTTGCCATGTAGCCATTTAAACCAGCTGCAAGTATATGGTAGGAGATGTGTCCAAGAACCTACAATAGTACAAAATACTTATAAATAACAAGGGGCAATCCACTAACAGTATACCAAAAGCAGATAATGAAGGGAAACAACATACATAAGCATAGTCACAATCAAATTTTGATGGCAGAGATCCTCGGGCTTGGTAACCAAAAAAGTGGCAGATGGCATTAAACTTTTTCCCCTTGTATGTACCTTCTTTCTGCAAAAGGAACCCAAACGTATGTTTCTGACAAGTAATATAAAATATCCAAGCAAAAGTGGAAATAACAAATGTGTCAGGGAATAAGATCCAATCACAAAAACATCTACCATTCATGGAGAAAATGCTTTATTGTTTACCAGCAGTAACAACAAGGAAAATTCAGAAGATAAAAGAAACTGATAAGAAAGGCACAGGCCCATAAGGCTTGCTTCCAACGTGGTTTAGCTACTGGAATTATTCAGTTATCATCTCTTACTACTCTCCATTAGCAAAATTATGCTACCACAATAAAATTCTGCATTTAAATGAGAAAAATAATAGAGTAATAAATTCAAACATAAAAACTCTGTACAGGTGCCAAAAAAAGGTTGGGAAACCAGTTCAGTCATGTAAAGAGAATTAATGACAGAGGACAGAGGACAGATCAAGCGACCATACCACACGCTTGTTTATCTCTCCCTCCACAAGAAATGCCAGTAGTTTTTCTGTCTCAATCTGCATGTCATTTGTTCAAACAAAGGAACTTAAAGACTATCAAAGTTAGTAGCAATGCATATGAACAACAAAGAACCCAACCATAATTACCTGGGACAATTGTGCAGAATCATCTGATTCTGGATATAGGAGCAGCTACAGAATTATAGATCATAGTTAGATTTACCCTCTTACTACTGACTAAAGCAATTAATTAACAGCCAGTTTTCAACACCAAAAATTGAGTCAACCTGTTTCCTAATAAAGGATGGCATGAATTCAAATAAAGCAGATGCCCATGGTGAAAGCTGAGAAGATATTTTGTCAACAGCAACACCTTGTCTGAGTAGACTATGAATTTCCTGAAATTAAAGAAGCTATTAGCAAAAAACTGATTAAAGGGTTCATCCTCTACGACAAGAAAAGAAAAGCTGTAATTTTCATTTCAAAAAAACAAAAAAAGGAAACAGTCACTGATTCTTCAATGGTCTCCAAGGGTCCGTGGAAGGTGGAGACAGATAAATATTGGCCCTGTTTGATTTGAGGGAAGAGGAGGGATTTTGGTCCCCTCCCCTTGATTGGGAAGATAAAAAATTTAGGAGAGGAGGGGAAATTTTTTGAAGTTTTCCCCTCCCTCCCCTCAAAACATCTCCCCCCCAAATTGGGGGGATTTGGAAGGGAGACTTAAAAAAATTTTAGATTGGACAAAAATACCCATCAAATTTTGATGATAACCCAAAACTGCCCTTCCCATTTTCATTCTTCATAAACACCAAACCCTATTTGGCCATACTCCATACAGTAGCAACAAACACAAGCAAAACCTTCATTTTTGGTTGAGATGAATGTCATGTGGGATTTCAAAATTTCAAAATTGAATAATAATTCACATGATTTTATCTGCCCTAAGAGCGAATACCTTTATTTTTTAAATTCACACGATTTATACTCCATACAGTAGTCAATGTCATATTCCATATTTTTTGGGATCCCATGTGGCTGGCATTTGATTATTGTTGATTATAATTTAGACAATAAGAATTTTATTTATATTTAAACTTTATTATACATTTAATAGAGTTTGGATAAAATCACTTATAACATAAGGGTAAAGTTGTCCATTTAAAAATAATTTCCCTCCCCTCCCTTCCTGAACCAAACAAGGTAACATTAAAATCCCCCTCTCCCCTTCCTTCTAATCATGGTACAAAAAACCGAACCGGACCGGCCGGTTCAACCGGTGACCGGTCAGTGGTCCAGTCTGGTTCAGACATTGGCCCATGAACCGGTAAAAACCGGTGATTCAACTGGTTGGACCAATCGCATTTCGTAACCTTTTTTTGTTTTTTGGTGAAATACATTTGTTTATCTTCTAACTACTATCTCGCGCTATTTTTGAGGGGAAAATGAAAATTTGAAGACCAAGATGAAAAGAAAAGTAGGTAAAGAAAGAAAAAATCTAAAAAAAAAAGATGATTAAAAAATAAATTTAAAAGGATATAATAATTATAAGGAGATATCATTACATAAGTATAGGCATCATAACTAATATTAATAGATTTTAAGCATTTTTTTCTAAAGATATTTATTTTTATCTATAGAAATTTAAAAATATATTGATATATATGTTGCCACTAATAAATTGTAATATTTTAATATGACCAGTCCGACCATCCATTAAACCCCGGTTGACCCTTGAACTTATGCCGTGACCGGTTCATTACCTGGTCCAGTTTTTTGTTCCTTACTTCTAATCAATCCAAACAAGGTAATATTACAATTCCTCCCCTCCCTCCGTCGACCCAAACAGACCCATAAAGAAACATTCATTAATATTTATATCAAATGTTCATAATGAGAGTTTCTTTGTCATCTGGGCGTGTTGTGAATTTGTGATGTGGATATACCTTTAGGAGTGCATACACTTCAGGAATGCTCTCTATTAACCCTTCTGGCAGCAGGATGACTCCATGATACTTGTCTGAACCAAAAACTAAGTATGAGATAGTGCATACAAGAAAATAAAAACTGGAGAGAGAGACCAGATAATGCAAACCATGCTCCGCTCTAGCTTGTACTGCATCAGCTATTTGTTTTGTAATATCAAAAAGGGTAAGTTTTGATGCAGCAACCTCCTCACCAAGAATGACCTGCATGGAGCATGCCAAGTAAAATTTTACCATCAGAAACTAAATCCGCGTTAGACTTAAATGATGCAAGATAACGATACTTTCCATATTTGGATGGGACTGCAGGGTGCACTCCAGAGCAACATGCGATGCCTTGCGGCCCATTAGACGGATGAAATAATAGTACTGGAAAATAAAAATTAAGTCAGATATGTACACACAATGATCATATATATATATATATTGGAAGGAACCTACAGGAATTCTTAGTATTAAGTACTGATATTAGAAACTCCCTGTTATTTGATAGGCCAGGGCACTCCAAACCAATTTCCAGACACTTCACATGTCTCTCAGACTACAGATTCCCTATTCCAGTAAAAGTAGCTTCACTTTCTCTCTTCTATCCTGTATATGGCATAGCTACTCCACCCCCAATTCTCTTTCTGCACCACCAGCGACCAGCCAGCTCATCATTTCTCACTCCTGACACCCTCATGCATATTTGTATGATGTCTCTTATCAGGCCCAACATTCACAACCTACCCCTTATTTCTTTAGGAATAGACTGTGGTAGTAAAAGGTCCATCTCTCACACACACACACTCAAACTCACTCAAACAGCAATAACAGGGAACTTAAATATTCACAGGTGATTACCCAGGCTTCACCAAGGTGATCAGGTTAAATAAGCAATGTTTTTTAACGTGCTCTGCAATGTTTCCCTTGGCATAGAAATAATAACAAACAATACTGGAAAAGGCATTTGATTTGTTACCTTCTCAGCAGAGAGAGCGTCAGTGCAGACATTGCTGATGAGCTGAGAATTCACCTGAGATAGGAGAAAAGGAAAAGTTTTACAGGGTTTCATTTGCTCGTTATTTCATAGAATGAAAGAACCATCTAGTATACTGCAATGGCCCATATATACAGCAATTATTTTCTTCCTTTCTTCAGATGGGGAAGTGATAATAAAATCCTATCATTAACATGGTGAGCAACAATAGACCACCTAAACACACAATGGTCCAATAATTATTAAAAACTAATCCATTTTTGCACATTCTTATCTCCATGTAATTCCCAATTAGGCACAATAATATGAAAAAAGTACTAGCTTCAATGTCTATGTTTTCTATGTTTGAATTAACATATAGAAAGAAAAGGCGGCATAAAACAAAAAGAGGAAACATCACATGTTAATGCAGAGTGAAATCTACCACACTTCAAAGAAAAGCAATTACCGCCAGAAGTAACACAAAAGACAGCATAATATTGTAAGAGGAGCAAAATTCTTGAGTTCCATTCGCATTTTAATACTTAGAATCATTTTTAAACATCACACCTAGCCATGATTGGTGAAATACCTTGCATATTGTATCAAAACCGACAGTAGTTTCCAGAAATTGGTTTTTAAGATCTCCATTCAAAGTTACAGGAACCCCGACCACCTGCAGAATTCCAATTAACATATTCAATAAACGCAGAAATTGTGGACTCGATCTCAACTACACTTTATAAAAAACATAAAAACTTTATAATAAATGAATTACAAAGAAATAATCCAAGTTGCTTCAGAAATAGATTTGCATCCATGTGAATAAAATGACAAATCCAGAACTATTGACATACTTTTGTTGCGCATTTTGCTTCAGCAAATGTTTCTGCAAGCTGAGCAGCGTCTGTATTTGAGGTCACCCCTAAAAAATTATACGTTTAACTGATTAGGAACTTCTGTTCAAGATGGAATGGCAACTGCGCATGAAAGTTCAGGAAAATCAACTTTACCCCCAATAATGACAAGTCCATCAAGTTTCAAATTTTTGCATGTAGCGAGTGCAGCATTAACTTGTTCTGTTGTTCTAATTTGATCTTTTGTTCGTCCCAACAAATCATAACCACCTTAGAGAACCACAACAGTAAGAAAATAATAATTTTCTGACTTAATATCGAATAACTAATAAAATTGACTTTAGTTTACCACCATCTACCTTGGTTTTTGTATGTTAAAAGAATCTCATCAGTTATCTCAAGAGTTTTCTGGGCAAATAAGCCATCTGATCCACCTGCAGAGTGAAAGGAGTGCATGATAGCCTAGTAACAAATTTTACCAACAAACATACTAGTCTAACTTATTGCATTCACCATCAATGATATATCTATCATATTTCAAGTGAAGAAAAAGGAAATATTATAAATTAGTACAGTCCTAGATCCTGAAATTCGATCCAACATTTCAACAATATTACAGCTCTTACGCCCTTCAGTACAGTGCACTTGAAACTCATTTCACAACCCATGAGACCCTTCTAAAATAGTCTTTAATTTTTATTCTAGCATTACAAATTTTTTCTATTGGAAGTAGGACATTACGCTATTGGTTCAGTCATACCATCCTAATCAATAAACCTCCACCTAATTCACATTTAATTTTCAAAAACCAAAGGGCAAAAACAAATATTTGAAACAGTGGGGGAAAAATACTAGTTGAAATAAAGAGGTAGTAAAGAAGAACAAGAAAAGACATACTATACAACATTGTATATAAGAAACAAAATATCAAAATAACTGAAACGGGAGATAGGACTTCCAATTCAAGATAAAGTTCAAGGAAAATTGAAAAACTTACCCAGAAATCCAATTAAGACATTGTTGGAATTGTGAATTTTGAGAGCATTATAAAGACCCCAAATAACATTGTGTCCTCCAGGAGATTGTCTCCCACAAAAAACTATTCCCACTCTGTCATAGCATAATATGTAAGATAAACAAGGTTCAAAACAGATACATACGATGAACAGCTAAAGCACATGAGCATATGCAATGCAAATATGCATACATTGAATAACTGGATATCACAAATGCCATGGTGAAAACTATGAAAAAGAACCACAAGAACTATCAGAATGATGGATAGATGTTGACCTAATAGCTGGATGCTGGGTTATAATTTGAGCATCAGGGACTTTTGCAGTGGCCCTGAGAAAATGTGCCAAGGGCTGTCCATAAGTGTGCGGGAATGAGCGGCTAATAGTTTGGGCATCAACTGGGTCTGCAGTTGTAGTTGTATCACCAAATTCAACCCTGACGGTGGTTCCCTGCATGATAAGAGCAAATAAGACAATTTATTTTAAGCTTTTAGCACAAAACGATTCGCATTTCTCACCAGTGGAAACAGAAAATCCAAGGGAACAGAGTAGTTGCATAATGCACAGATCAAAACCAGAAATGATAAAAAATAATGAAATAAATGGTTGAGCAAAAAGACAAAATATATCAATGCAAAACGCAAGGAAGCGATGAGTGCATGCAAGAGGACGGGAAAAGAAAAGGAATATACTTCTGTTTGGTAATTCAAAACGCAAAAACGAGGGCCAGGAAAGAAATGAGTTCATCCGTAAATGAAATCAATGACAATAGAACCTACTTTTTGAAGGAAAAAACATATAACAAAAATGAAAATGCGATCTTATCTTATATTCTTAATAAAAATCACCAACCATGAGAAAAGATCTAAAGAAAAACCATAGTTAAATATCAAGACAGAACCAAGAACAAAGGTAGGGAATAAAGATGCCGATAGTCAGATAGCGTAAAGAGAAATAAAAGGAAAGATGCTCGAAATTGAAATAAGCCAAAAAGGAAAATAGCGGAGTAAGAGAGAACCTGAAGGCAAGGAGGGAGTTCTGGTTGGTAGAGAGATCTGAGCTTCTGAAGATCGGAGAGTTCTCTGGGAATACCGTAATCGGAATCCATGAAGAAGCGAGCTGGTATACTGACCTTCCTGAATCCGAGTCTCTGAGCTACTACTACTGCGAGTGTTAGTTGGCTTGACCTTCTGCTTCATGCTTCCCTCAGTTGCATTTATATTAAATCTTATTCTATTCCTTTAAGGCTTACACGCAGAAAACGACCCAAAACGAGCAAGATAGCCACCGCGAACCAACCCAACCTACCCCAACCAAGCCCACTGCTTATACGCCCGCGTTTTAGTACAACAACATCGATTTTTTCCCCTATTTCCCGCAAATTGGTGTTGAACGTAATGACCGTTCCAATTTACTGTGAAGCAATTTCTCGTCAAAGTCAAATTGGAAACTTCGAAGCTCGTTTGAAAAATCCTCGACATATATTTTTATTTGTTTTTTAGGAAGTAAGATGACTAATTTCAACGGAAAGAATCCAAAATTGTGGGTTTGATTTTACTATCACCATATTGTTGGTTTTCATATTCAAAGCTTGAGCTTCCAGACCCAGGAAATTTACCTTGGTAAAATTCATCCGGCACATTCATAAGAATATGCCTGGGTCCATGGTTAGGACGGGGTATCTCGTGATGGCCATGGGGCCCAGAAGCTTGGCTAGCTTTTGAAGCAAGATGATCGTGTTTTTTTATTGTTAACTTTCAGTTTGTACTTTTATTTCTCTCAATATTATAATCATTATAAATATAAATTATAATGTTCAGGTGAAAAAAGCAGCCGCACTTTTTCAAAGTGGCTTCAAAGTTCAAACCAATACTGGCCAGGCCCAAAAGGAAAAACTAAAGCTGTGTTGATGTTTTTAGAAGAAGAGTTTCAACCAATAACTTCCAGTCTAATGGCATAATTTTTTTTTTTTAAATTCAAAACTAGTCCCTCCCATCCCAATATAAAATAAATTTAACTAGTTTAGTTAGATTAAGAAAGTTAGTACATTATTAGCTGACGTAGCCTATTGCATTATCCATAAACATTACACACAAATTTCCATTGCAAAAGAGTAAGATTTCTAAGCTTTCTAGAATAAGTCCCACAATTTTATAAAATATTATAATTAGCCTTGCAACTGCCAACGAGACCAATGAGAATTTGATGTTGACACCAAAAACTTGGATTCTCAACACCGTAAATTTAGATAGACCTTACCAACTGAAATAATGCGTGTGGTTGAAAAGTTGGTATATTTGTTACTTTCGAAGGAGCTTGGACTGCTTGTTGAAAGCTGTCCATGTTCGCCAAAACATTTTTAGTTGAGAAAATATCATTATCGTTTCAAGAAACAAAAAAAATATAAAAAATTTCTCAATATGACTCACTATCTAAAAATTCCAAAGAAACCTCGATGATATAAATTCAAATTTTAAAATTATTAGTTTGCCCCCATTGGCAATATGATACAAAATTGTCAACGATAACATTATGACTAGTTTATATAGCACATACACTTGTCAATGGAAATACTATGAATTGCTAACATGGTATATACACTTGTCAACGATAAAACTATAACTTATCAATATAATACACACACTTATTAATGGTGACACTATGACTTGTTAATGAAGGAAAACAGATAATTTTACAATTCAAACATATATCACTAAGGTACCTTTGAAATTTTTAAATAACAAATCATATATTGTGACTTTTTTATATTTTTATTTTCTTTGGGAGCATACTACAATTTTCCTTTTTTAGTTTTGGTACCTAATTTTTTTACCCAAATTTTGCATACCTAATTCAAACTATATACAATTTATTATATAAAGACCTCACTGATAAAGCTTCTGTAAAATTACTTGTAACTAAAATATTTTTAAAAAAAATTGAAGCAACTAAATTTAATTTGAAATGTATAAATATACTATTTTTTTAACTATCACCCAATAATTTCAATCACGAAAAAATTATATATTCAAACGCGCCATTTACAAAATTATAAAACTCAACGTCAATGAAGCAAATGGAATTTAAAATTATAAGGTGAATTACCCATGCTTGAGCACCCACTTTTTTTTATAAAAAAATATAAACCAGCAATTACGAACAATAAAATGTCATACATCCCTAATTAGTCCAGGGGAAAGATACCGTTCCTTGAATAACGAACACGCTACTAATAGGTACCATTTTTCACTTCCTTGCCAATGATACGTTCTGAGGTCGTGAGTAAAGAAGAACTTTCCATGCTTTTTGGTTTGAATCGTATATTCATGAACTGAACTTGCCCGTAGTGGAGACGGTATGGAATAGTGATGCTAAAAATGATTTTTTTAATATGAATTTTATAAACTTAAGATATAATAAAAATCAATTTGTGAATGTGATTTATGTTCTGATTGACTGTAGTTAAAGTGACCTTTTTTTTTCAAATTCAAAT
This sequence comes from Albizia julibrissin, assembly GCA_037074505.1. NCBI lineage: Eukaryota > Viridiplantae > Streptophyta > Magnoliopsida > Fabales > Fabaceae > Albizia > Albizia julibrissin. Next base: position 11,155,611 of record CM073484.1, read on the forward strand.
TTATTTGGATTATTATTTAAAAAGTAAGTTTGTATAAAAATTACTGAAAATGATATGAATTTTTATATTATAATTATATATTATGATAATTCTAAGAAAAAATAAAATTAAATACTTCATTGTCTTATTTATAAAATAAAAATTTGTACCCATCAATTCCTCATTTCAAGGCCCCAATCTCTCACTTTCTACAAATTGAAACCTTTTTTTTAATTAACGGATTTAAATTGTAAAAATAGTAAAGGTATTATTAGAAAAAAAATATATATAAATGCTAAGAAACAATTAATGAGATATAATTATTAATTTTAATAAAATATTAAAATTATAATTATAAAAATAAAAAAGCAACAACCATTAATTCCTCATTTTAAGGTACCAATCTCTCAGTTTTTACCAATTAAAACCTTTTTATTAATATTTATTTCATTTAATATTACTTTTCTTCCTCACATATGACTCATGTGCCCATTGTGCGCCAACCAATACACCGTGATGCGCCTAAAATGCCAAAAATAAAAAATAAATTGGCATAAGCTAAGGCTCTATTTGGGATAGCGGCCCACAATGAAAACGTGCGGTGCAACCATGAAAGAGTGGTGTTACTTTGGGGTGTTTGGGAAAGTGTTGGACCCAACTAGGCTTCTGATTCAAAAGTGGCTTCTTTAAGAAGCCCAACGGAGCTGCTTTTTTTTCCTTCCCTGAGCGGTGAGGCAATCACAGTGAGAGAGGAAGTACAAGACGCACACATTTTCTCAGGCACTCCCGATCTCTCATCTTCTTTCATCGTCTTCTCTTGTCTTCTTTTCTGCGGTTGTTGGTATTTAGCTCTTGGTCAGTCGTCGCCTTGTGTTGGTGGTTCACCAGTGAGACACGTGGTAGTGGTTGTCGAAGCTATGGCTTCTTTTTTGGTGGTGGAATGTCAATCTTTGTCGAGCTTGCGACTTTTTGGCCGATCCTAAATGTGAGTGCCATGTGTGATGCCGTCCTTGCATGTCGGCATTTTCAGTGATCTGACGGTGAATGTGGCCAGCGTCCGTCGATGGTTTGTTGCTGTGATGTATTTGATATTAGATGATGAATCAAAAGCTCTTCGGTGCCATCGGCAATCTCATCACATACATCCCAATCGTTATGGCTCTTGATTTAGTCAACATCCTCGACCTCACCACCGCTCTTATCTTCACAGCCCTCTACAACATCGCCACCGGTTTGCTCTACGGGCTTCCCTTGCCAGTCCAGCCCATGAAGTCCATTATTGTCGTTGCCATTTCTGAATTGCCTCCCCTTATTAGCCCCCCATATAGTTGCCGCCAACCTCTCCGTGGCCGGTGTTCTCCTCCTTCTCAGCTGCACCGACCTCATGACCTTCCTCTACCGTTACCTCCCCCTCCCCGTAGCTCGCAGCGTCCAACTCTCCCAAGGTCTCTAGTTCGCTTTCTCCGCCATCAAATACATTCGCTACTATCAAGACATTTCCACCTCCACATTAGTTTGAATTTTAATTTTTCTTTTTCCTTTTTTGCATTAGTAATTTACCTATTTTTATTTTAGAAAAATTTTTTAAAAAAATACCTTTTAAACTTCAAAATCTCATTGACAAAGTTGTTAATGGGATTAACAAGAATGCTAATGTATTGACAAAACATTTTATTATTAAATCAACTATTTGGGATTTTGAAGTTTAAATGGTATTTTTTAAAAAATTTTCTTTTATTTTATCTAATTTTAATTTTGAGAGAATTCTAAAAAAATACCATTTAAACTTCAAAATAGGTGATTTAACAACAAAATGATTTGTTAATTGCATTATCATTCTTGTTAATCCCATTAACGAATTTGTTAACGAGATTTTGAAGTTTAAATGGTATTTTTTTGACATTCTCCCTTTAATTTTTCACTTCAATTATCTCTCTCACACACAATATTTAATAAAATTCATATCATTTTAAATCATTTTCCATCTAAACTGACTTTTCAAAAAACAATCCAAACATGTTTAAGGTTATAAAAAAAAATCACTTCTGCCACTGTCAATCCAAATATAAATCACATTTATAATTTAACTTTTATAAAAGTCAGATTTAAAAAAAAAACCCACTTTTGTCACCGGTAACCCAAAAGGGCCCTAAGCTTTTGGGCTGAAGCACAGTAACCATCAATACTAATCCAAACATTACTCATTGGCCAAAAGTGACTTTTTTTTAGTAGGGAAGTCAGTTTGGGGGTGGAAAACGCTATCCCAAATAGGCTCAGAATGTGGCCATGAGATGCTAGTGCAAGATTTTCCACTCAAAACATCCACGCCTTGCTATTTTACCACACATCATTCGGAATTGAAACTAGGAACAATAGGAAGACCAATTTTGCTTCCATTTTGGCGATTAAACCCATCAAAATCTCTTCAACTGCTAGTTTACACTTCAAGAAGTCCAGCTATGGCCTATAAGTTGCAAGATTCTAAATTTCGCAGACAAAAGCAACTCTATAAGGGAAATTCAGCTGTTACAGTAAGTATCCTAACAAGGACTACGAACATAAGACTGCTCCTCAAATATATTCCGGACTAAGCTCAGGTTTCAGATACCTATGAACTGCTGCTCCAAATCCAGATAATCCTCCGTTACCAAATTGACAAGGATTATATTGGAAAAGACTAACAAACATCGCGTAATGCTGCATGGCTAAATTACTTACGGTTAAGAGTACTATATAATTATAGGAAGCCATATTGCCCCCCTAAGATCTGGAAAGTCCAAGCAGCATGATAACTTGACAGAAATCAAATGACGACACAAACCATATGTGATCATCCTTTCTCTGTGGAATTTGTACTGCATTAGCTATTGCTCCCAAACATACGTTTATATGCTCATACGCTGAAGAAACAACAAAGAAGGCATGTTATTAAAGTAACAGGTAGACCTAGCAATCCAGGCTGAACCAAAGTCCAAAATGTGAGACTAAGGATCTCCTGCGCAGAAGATTAAACGTTCTGAAAAACTATGGAACCTTGCAATTTTTCAACACGCACTTCAGCCCCGGCCCCAAGTCCCAACTTGTTAATCATTGAACCACAATTCCTAGATCCCAAGAACCGCAGCTGCACCAGCATAACCTATCCCCTAGTCCCAAATCAACAAGGGAAAAGACATGCAAGTAACAGCTCCATATTATATAGCAGTACAAACAGTAGAAAGAGGGGGCAGAAAGGAAAGTACAAGGGAAGAACTAAAATCAATAAGGATATAGCTGCTAAAGGATTATTGTTAAAAATGAAAAAAGAGTTAGATTCTGGAGCTAATTGACATAGCCAACCTAGAGTGAGTATGAATCTTTAGAACACTCCTAGATGTTGGAACAAAATGCAGCATAAAATGAGTAAAAATATATCAATCAGGACTACATTGACTAATTTCTGAAAAGAAGTCCTCAGAATGAGTTTTGTATTGGGTGGCCGCAGGTAATTCTTGCAGCACCAAGGTGGCATGATTTTTTCCCTTACATGTCAAGAGCAAATTTTTATGGGTTAGTTTCCCATAAATGCATAGGCTTCCATCTATATGCGACCAGAGTATTTTCCCCCTTTTTGGCTATGGAAATTCATAAAAAGACATTACAAAACAATTGGCAAAAATATGCCCCTTGTAGCATAACCAAAACCCAGATCCAGCCCAGGTGGTCAAATGGTTTAGAAAAAGCTATCAACAATTTCCAGTTTTCAATTGTCATCTTCAACAAAATCTCTATCACACTATGTATGATCTGAACAACATATTCAAAAAAGCATCAAATGGATCATGTTAAGAAGAAACATAATTGTCTTCTTCACTGTCAGATGTGTGTTTGTTTCTGAATTCCTATCTGTAACTTCAAAGGAAAACCGTGATGGCAAACTCTCCAACAATAAACGAAGTAGGAATGAAAATACAGAACATAATCCTACTTTTTGGTGCATGCCGAAGTTTCAATTGACAAAAATTACACTTTGGAGTTTATAGACTCGAACTCTGCCAGTGTATGCTTAGCAGCCCATTACTGGGCAAAACAATTTCCCCATCACATGGAATAGGTAAGGTATTATGAAATTAGCTCAGATTCAACCACAGTCAGAGGCAGGAGGACCAATAGGGGCCCTGGCCACCACCTCCCTTACTTTTGGATGAATTTTAAATTTCAAATTTTATATGTTAGTTAGAGAACATTTTGAAAGAGCAGAGCAGAGATATGCTTGTTAAGGTTGCAGTTTAGCCAGCTCAAAAGGCATCCCATTCTAGAAAATAAGTTATGCATGGGATGATGGTCCTCCTTGTTTGAAGAAGTCAATGGAAGGAATTACATGCAAAGTTGGTCATATGGTTAAGGAGACCAAGATGACCAATCCATTACCCACATTAGCATATTTATATGTTCAAATGTAACAAATCTCATATATATGAAACTCGTAGAGAACTAGCGATCAAGGTATTACCCAAAGCATGGAACAATGCGATACACCCCTACATAACTAGAAGTTTCATACAGCTACACGTCTACCTGAACAGACACTGAAACATAACCATGATAATGCAAGCTTCGGAATTGTCCATTATGTGTTCAAAATACTGACATAAGAGACATAATCCTAGAATGATTACCAGAAGGAACACGTAAAATATTGTGAAGGTCATGAAGCATGTGCACATTAATTTTTCTGCTCTCTTTCTCGATTCCATTGCTCGATCCTAGCTCGGCGTTCCTCACTCCCTTCCCTCACTGGGCTCCTACTCTTTCTTGGACTTCCGTGTCTTCGCCTACCACTGTCATGGTCGTGCCTATCATGCCTGTCCCTACTCCGTCGCCCATTTCCACGATAATCACGCTCACGAGAACTTTTTTCACGTCTATCATAGTCCCGCCTGTGATGCGGACTCAAACTTCTGCTCCGGCTTCTACTTCCTCGGTACCCACGGTATCTCCCAAACAGCTTCCTCCTCAACTCCCTTCCAATTAATTTCACATGCATGAAATTGCAATATCCACCGCGATTACAATTGTTTTCCTCAAATTGACGACAAGTGGCTTCCCGGAAATCAGTCACGGGTGAGAAATCAGCAATGATGGGTCGGCCGGAATAAAAACGCCCTTGCAAAGCCTTTAATGCTGCAGCCGCCTGGTCCTCCTCCTTGAACTGGACATAGACGTTGCCGATCATGTGGTCGGCAAGGTTATCGCATACGTTAAGACTCTCGATCTCGCCAAATTTGCCGAGCTCTTCAAAAATATCTTCGTAGAAATCCTCAAAGTGTTCCTGGATCTTGTGTGGATCGATAGGTTGGCCCTGGGCATCAACGCCGGGCGTGATCATATCAGGGCGCTGGTACATGTTCGACAAAAGAAGGGTTGGCGAGATAGTCGGGCGATTGTGGAGTCGAGAACACCGATCGCCGTGACGACAGGCGCCGATCTTGAAGTAGAAGGGGCAGTTAACGCGGTCCTTCTCAGTGCCGAAGATTGAAGCCAGGTGCTCAGCCATAGTCGACGACTTTCAACTTATTGGGATCTCGAAGAATGGTTTTGTTGAAGGGAATCAATAAATTAGAAAAATGAAGTTGCGAAAGCCTTACTCATCCCTGAAGCTTTTTAGGGTTCAAAAACCCTAACTGGCGGAGAAGAAAGTCCCAGATAAAACAACTGTGAATTTTGGGAAAATTTGAATGGCGGCAGCTGCTCCCGATGTTGATGAATAATGCGAAGCACGGCGACCCCGACACTTTGACGTCCATCATAAGTGGATCTACTTGATACGCGGAGTTAATACAGGTTTGTCAAAAAAAAAAAAAAAAACCTCAAAATGTAGGTCTCATTTCATTGGATAAATTTCTTTAGTTCTTTTTTTTTTATCAACCTGAATAAATTTCTTTGTTCTTTGTTTATTTATTACTACATGTTTTTTAATAAATTCAGGAAAGAGGACAAGTGACTCGCCACGTGTGAATATTTATATTATAGTTTACAAAAAAATAATATTTATTATAGGGTTATCCAGTGTCCTAAGGATTTTTTTAGGCATCTACTTAGTTAAAATATTTTGTCATTCATTTAGTATCTTAAAATATTTTTTTAAATACATACAATGTTATAAATTATTTTTTTAGTACATCCAACACCCTAAATTATTTTTTAGGTATATTCAACACCTTAAATTATCTAAATCATCAATTACAAAATTGCATAAAAAATATTTTAGAGTAATGGACGCACCCTTAAAAATACTTCAGGATGATGGATTACTTGATGCACCTGAAAAAATGTTTCAGGTTGCTGGTTACACCTTAACCCTATATTATATATAAATATAAATTAATTTTTTTGTTTGTTTTACAATTGTCATTTATGAGTTCAAATAAAAAAATAAAATAAGATGTGACTTTTTATCTAAAACTAAGATATAAGTGTTTTCGTATGGGTTTGTATTAACTTTCGAAAAATAGTTTTTACGATTTATGAGATAAGTATGTGAAAGAAGTTTTACATCGATTTACGAAAAATTGTTTCTAAAACCGTGATTTTGGTGTTACTCAAACACTCACGAACATCTCAAGAGTAGGATGTGAGCGAAGGATTCAACAAAAATTATAAAAGAGAATTCCCTAAAATTGTAACATCTTTATTTTTATTTTTTTAGGATATAATTATAATTTGGAGATAATTATGAATTTAGTAGTAAATTTTTTAAGATAAAAAAAAGAGGGATATGGTTAAAATATTTTAAAAAAAATTATTTAAAATAATAATAATGAAAAATGAAAAAAAAAAGATGGTGCTGAACTAAAAGGTGGTAGCGGTGCCTGCCACTGCCTATTAAAAAGATAATAAAAAATAAAATAAAAGTCACATCACCTTTCGGTAGTGTGACGAAGGGAGGGGGTTATATAAACCCCCACTCCTCATTCACTTAATCAATAAGACGAAGTGGAATTTCTGAAGGAATGAAGTTGTAAAGTCTCATTTTTTGTAACTTTAGAGATTAATATGGTACTTAAATTATTTTCTAATCACAAAACTTATTTTATGAAAAATGTTCTAAATAATTTTGTCTTTCCTATAATAGTAATTTTCTACTAGCTAAAGAATATTTTGGGGATAATATTTTAGACAAAATTTGAGTTTTGTCAATATATGACTATAGAAATGTAGAGAATAATTAATAGTTAATTTTAATTAGTTTAGATTTATTATTTGGTTGTTATTTGAATTTATAATCAATTTATTTTATAAACATGTCATAGATTAGTTTTTATATGGTGTTTTTACAAATTAAAATTGGTTTAAATAATTTATTTGAATTATTAGAGGTATTATTGAGGTTTTAATCGGTTTATTTTGTTAAATTTTGAGCTATGTGAAAATATGAGTTAGAACTTAATGTTTAAGTTAGAGTTTGATATGATTTTAATTATGTGAATGTTTGAAGTGTTGTTTAATAATTGAATTATACTCATATAAACTATAAAAGAGATTTAATTGGTCTAGAAGGTTTATATTGATGATTTTATGACTATAGGTGTGTTAAAGGTAAAACTTTAATTTATAAAATTAAGTAGTTGACGTGAGCGAATGGTATAAAGGTTCTTTAAGGATTTTAATGAGTAATTTAGGCTTATGAGAAATATATGGCTACAGATTGTTAAGGAAATTTGAATATTAAAGGATAATGATTGTATAGGAAATTGGGTTTTTGAGAATTGAATTTGTGTAAATTATTTATTTTATTATTACTTATGGTTAATTGGTATCTACATTGATAATGTAGAGTTTTATTGTGATAGGTGATTACTCATGTTTTACTACTAAAGTTAAGGTTAAACTTGGAATTGAGATAACCAGGGTTAATTTATTCTATATGCTTGCTTTGAACTGTAAGGTATTTTTAAACCTTACTTTCATCTATGCTACTGATATGTGTTTTGAAAGATTATATTTATGTTTGAATATGAGCTTAGTTCAGTAAAATAGTGTATTTTCCAACTTGTATATATGAGTGGAGATTATTATTAAGATTGTTATTGCTGTGATGATTATGCTGTTTGGGATAAAATGTTGTATAAAAAATGATAATCTTATAAATATTTTCAAAAACTATATTAATTTATTGTTTTTTATGAGTATGAGATATGTTAGGTTGTGTGAAAGATATATGGTGAAATTGTACCCATCAGGTCTCTCACTCATGGCCCGAATTTTGAGTATAATGTTTTGAGCTAACACCTTCCTGTTACGGTATATTGATGGTGGTATGGGAGGAGGCAGTATTCTTGATATGACTAGCTAATATTTGGCTGGGTATACTAGCATTAATAGATTGTACCATGTCCATAAGCTATAGAGAGAAGCGGGATGAATGAGTGGGGATGGTTATAATTATTGATCATATTATGTGAAGTTTGGTTAATGAGAATATTATTATTATTATGTCAGTTAAACCTGCTTCTATGACTTACAATCCTTTTTTGCATAAATTGTAAATTGATTTTTAGTTACTAGGACTTTATGTCTCACCCCGACGTTATAGATAAAGAGGCATAAACGTTGATAATCTTATAGGTCTCTTTTGGTATTGGTACTGCATTAACTTCTATATTGTCATTATATAGCCCTCATGTTTTTTTGGAATACCACATTTACTATTTGGATAATTGTTTAACCCTTTTAGCTTGAGGCCTTATTTTGCGTACTTTATCATTTTGGTAGAACTATAACCACATCTGTGTTAGAAATTATTTTTGTGTGGATTCTTAGTTATGATATTCAGTGTTGTAAAACTCACAGACTATGCTTTTATCATGTTTGTTATGTGTGAACAGAACAATAAATTTATCTGTAATGGGTTTGCGAACGGGTTTTGTGCCCTAAACTTCGATATGTCTTAAATAATAGTTTTCAATTATCATTGATTAATCAGGTTTTGTAAAACCATATTGGATAATAATTATTTGTGAGAAATGGTCTTTTCAAAAATCCCATAAAATAATCTAAGACAGATATGTAATTCTACCCATAAACATCTTCCGAAAGAACTACCAGTACAGTAAACATTTGTTTGTGTGCAAAAATACTTATGAACATTAAAAAGTAGACGGATAATGTCAATTCTATTAATTTGGGCTAACGGCATTACTTTTTTGTTCATATAGATCTCACCTATTTTTTAACCAAAAAGTAACGCCATTAAACAAAGTTAACAGAATTGACATTATCGGTCTACTTTTTAATATTTATAGGTATTTTTACACCTGAAAAATATTTACTGTACTGGTAGTTCTTTCAAAAAATATTTATTGGTAGAATTGTAGCTTCACCCAATAATCTAAATATAGAAGTATCTCACCAAAAATATGAATAACTTTCAAGTCCTAAATTCATGATCAATTATCAAAATATCATTATCAGATGTTTCTTTTGCTCTTTCCATGCAATGGAAAGTAAAACATAGTGCATTCAAGAAAAATAAAAAATAGTTGATATGTTCAAAAGGACAATGTATTCACAAAATATTGTTTCAGTTCATCAAATCTCATCAAATATGGGACATGACAAGGTTTTTAACCGCGAACAGGACAGTTCCAGTGAAATTTTATTTTCTGATTTATTTCATTTTGCTTAGACAATTATTTTAAAAGTGAAGTTGTCAAATCTCATGGAAAATTCAAAATAGATTTTAACTCTTAAAATTATGCTCTCAAATTTTGCAAAACTATGATTTTGAGTTCAAACTCATGGCTTTCCATAAGTAATTTTTTTTAACCTTTTCATATGCTATTCTCCAGAATCTATTTTCTAAAATATTTTTTTTCACTTTTCCTTCAAAATAAATTTTTTAAAAGTTAATTCAAACACAAACATAATAAAATTACACCTCAACAAAAATATAGGAGGGTTTGTTTTATCTCCCGTGGCCACCTCTCAGCTACCTCATATGATGTCATTTTTCTCTAAATTATGTGAGTTAACTAACCAAGGTATATATGAATTAGCTTATAGAGAATAACTTAAAAAAAAAAGTGATTTAAGAGAGTGGATTTTGGAGGATAACTTCTGTGAAGCCATAATTTTCCACTCTAAATCATGATTTTGATGAAAAAAATTGATTATAAGAAAAATAGAGTATTTAGGTGTTTTTTTTTTTTTTTCAAATCCATAGCATCATCCAAGTTCCAAACACACTACACTTGTACAACATCCTCAATTTCAAAGTCTCCCTCGACTCTAAACTACTCACTCACTCGTTATCTTCATCCGAGAGAGTAGCAACAATAAAGCACCTACCAACCCATTGCCCCACCTCCAAAGGTGGCTATAAAGCTGCCATCTTCATCATCTGTAAGTCGCATTGACAGGCCTAGATCACACCATGTCAATGATTTCAATTACAATTCCATCGATTTAAAAACTGATTGATGTTCTAACTTTGTGGTGTATCCATTTGTTATTTTTACCACTATTGTGAACTGTCTTTGGATACAATTATTATTTCAACTGTTGGCTTTACTTAAATGGAGGTATTTTCTTGATAGACGCAATGAAGTGAAGCGACGTTCCTTTCTAAAGAAGCTATGAGGCGTTGCTATGATGGGAGTTTATTTGAATATTGTGCTAAAATGCGGGTGGAGGAATGTTGATGAGAGCTTTAAGGATGCTGCTTTCTTCCATGGAGGACGATGAAGATGGTGGATGAGAGTTTAACGCCCCGTTTGATATGATGGAAGAGTTTTTAGAGAATTGGAAGTGAAAATAGAAGTAGAATTTGAAGTGGAAATGAATATGGAAGTGGAGTTTAAAAGTGTGTTTGGTATGACGGTGAAAGTGAGATATAATTTTTAATCAAAATATATATTTGTAATATGAAAATACAAAAATACCCTCCAACAAAAAAAGCTTCTTCCACCTAAAGACCATAGTCACCATTTAGGACTGCCACCAACAAAAAGACGGAGGACCGCCGCCGCCGTCACCCTTGTGGTGGAAGATCATAGTTGTCGGTGGAGGGAAGAAGAAAGGGTGGGAGGGTAGTAGGGTAAATAAGCCTAAGGAAGTGGAGGTGGAACTCACTTCCATAGGGTGAGTGATGGAATTCACTTCCATTATTTTTTATGGAAGTGACTTTCATGGTACCAAACAGACAAAATGGTGGAACTCACTTCCACTTCCACTTCTCTCCCATAAGTTCCTTCCTACCAAATGAGGCATAAGGGGAAGAGAGACAATTGACTATGGAATTGAAGATGCCACAAGATTAGTTAACTCACATATTTTAGAAAAGGATTACGATGTAATTTTATTAATAAAGTTTTTTTTAAGAGGCGTTTGATATAAATAAATTTTAGAAGGAATAAAAATATCAATAAATAATTTAAAAATGTGAAAATTCCCTAAAACCAATAAGTTTCACTAGATAGCATTAATGTTTTCTTTTCTTATTATAATTTAACAACTGTTTCGTCAAATTTAAAGGTTTTAGTGAATTTATACCATTTTAAATTATTTATTGATATTTTTCTTATTTAAATTTTTTTAAAAAATTTATTAATAAAAAGAAGGGAAAATGGTTAAAAAATACATTTTAAGCAAATTAATTGCTAAATGGTACCAATGTGCAAGTAGGCATCTATAATGTGCAATCAACATCCACATGTGCAAAAAGCATCCTTGCGAAAGTGCAAACACTATTCCTTATGTGTAAAATATCATCATTCGTGTGCAATATATCATCCGCCCGTGTGCAACATACCACCCACCGTGTGCAATGATAGCAATGAGCAATTAATTTGCTTGCCGTATGCAATGATAGCAATAAACAATTAATTTGCTTGTAATGTTTTTTTTAACAATTCTCCCTAAAAATAACATATTAACCTTTTAAAAAAACCACAAAAATAGTGGGAAGGTAGTTTTTTTTTTGGAAGATATAATTACTAATCGTTTGAATACTTTTATGTCATGCAATAATTTTGTTTCCTTATCCATAATTAACAACGTGGGTGAACATCTCACTTAAGGAGCCAGGCCTTGAAAAGCAAATCATTTGCATAAAAAATTGTTTTTTGGCCATACATTGGCACCACAAAGTTGACTGCGCAGCAGAAGGATAATGTATATTTTTACGTACAAATAATGACTAGGCACATTTTTATGCATTACAGTAAAACAAACAATTTTACTCATCATATATTTCTTTTTCTGGTATATAATGTTGCTCATATTTTTAACCTTTGAATGATACAATTTTTTTATAAATTTTATAATTAATATTAATTTACTTTAACATGATTTGTGTTTTTGAATCACAATTTATGATTCGTAACAGCCATCCCTTAAAAACAATATAAGCAATACCCGTACACTTAATTTGATCCATTATGGCGGGTTCGAATCAAGTCCGTGCTTTTCTTTTAAAGAAGTAGATAAATTGTTAAAATAGCTTTCCATCTTCAAATGATCTCTATTTTTTGGCATGATCATTATCATCCTTTATATATGATGTATAAGTGTGTATTACTGTATTTGGTTGGACAATTGGGAGATTTAAAAATATTTATGTACGTAAGTCGAGATAACACTCATATTACATATTTATCTTGTATACCATAAATCCCGATTAAAAAATTACTTTTGAAGGTTTCAATCGCTAATCCAAACAAACACTATTTTAAAAACACATCATATATTTAGAAATTAAGTTACTCTTACTTCAATCTTATTATAATGATCTATTAACAGATTTGTATAAATGATTTTAACTTGGTTAAAATCATTTATACTTTTAAAACTTCCACCCATAAAATTCAACAATTAGACAAGATTATTTATCTAGAAAATATTAAAACAAAAAATATATTTCAAAAATGTTTTAGACAAAAAAAACTTTTTCGAGGGCATAGGGAAAATTTTGGAACGCAAATTTTCTTCATTTCTTTACGAAGATATCATATAAAACAGAGATGGCATCTTAAGGTCAGTAAGGCAAATATTTGGATTTGTTTATGAAAGTTCTATAAGTATTTATAAATCGTGATTTACAAAATATGAAGTAACTTTTACGGTTTATGAGGTAAATGTGTGGAAGAATTTTATCTTGATTTACGTAAATCGGACTTACGTAATCGCATAAGTCCAAACAAATAAGCTAGAAAAGTTTATGTCTGGAGAGTGAGGGAAATTACCCGAATTTCTTATTATTTTTCTTGTGGAAAGACATTGAATTTATTATCGTGTAACCTTATTTGTTTGTTTCTCTTTTTTTTACCAACAATTTTTTAATGGAACTCTGACTGTCCTTAATTGAATAACACTCTATCTATAATAATTTATATAATTGAGTCTTATATTTTTAATTATTTTTTATTAAAATATTTTTTTTGCCGATGTTTATTAAAATATTTTTTACTATTTCAATACTGTTATATACTCTTGGTCAAGAATATAAAATATATTTACTCAACTTAATTGAATAAGGTAGTTAGTTAATTGAAACAATGATGTTGAAATTGAAATAATAATGAAGCTAGTTAAATTAATTATTATAACATACATTTTTTAAAAGATTTTAGTCATTTTCTTTAATTTTCTTCTTCTTCTTTTAATATTGTTGAAGGGGTATTACTAAAAGTAAATTAGAAAAATATGAGAAATATGAAAAACAAATCTTATACTTGTGATTAAAATCAACTCTCTAAAAATATCATATATTAAGAACTAATCTATTATATTATAATCTAACAATATTTTAGTAATTATTTTTTTGGCCCGAGTATTTTAGTAATTATTAGTTAATGTATTAATAATTTTTTTGCCAATAAATATATAAATAATACTCCTATGTTGAAAAGAGTGAACATATTTTATTTATTTATTTGCTCGGAACATATTTTATTTGATATAATTTAATCGATTAGACATAAATAACGTAGGGAACCAAACATACATAAGAATCTGCCATCTACGTTGCGCATCTCACTCAAATGTTCATGTTTATCATTAACTGTACATAAATTTATTAGGTGGAAAATAACATATTGCACTGTGCGAGAAGGGTTTCTAAATGCGTTGTCCCTCTTGCCATCTTCGTCTCTGGGCTCTTCGTTCTCATCCTCTGCAAAATAAAAATGAGCCTCTTTCGAATTCCACGCGATCCCGTACTGGTCATCTCGCTTGCTCTTTACCCTCTTCGTAATCCTCGTCCTCTTTCCATTAACTAGAACTTCTTCTTCTTTTTTCGTTAACCTCTTTTTCCAGTACTTGTTTCGTCTCTCTAATCTCTATTATGCTACCGTCAAGTTAGTGATCATATCTTTTCAACCTCTCCAACCCCTCTCTGTGTCTTCTTTTCCCACCACCTACTTACTTTTACCCCTTCTTCTTCCCCACCTCATCAAATCATCAATTTTAGGGTTTTGTTTATATTTTTCCTGTATGCAATTTTTTTATATTCTTTCTCGAATACCTTTCCATCCAGTATCTACCTTTTAGTCTTCATTTATACCCTTGGCCTTGTTCATTCCACTACAGTTCTCTTCGATCTCTTCCTTTTATTCTTTTTCTTCCACCTTCCAATTCTCTGAAACCCCTTGGATCCCCTGCACATTTCTTCCGCATTTTCTATCTTTTAGCATGTGGTTACGTGTCCATCCACTCCTTCTTTACCTTTCTGCTTAGGGAATCTCTATCCTTAGCAATCTCAATACTGCTCTTCTATTTACTGCTTTCCTTTGTGTCATTCATGGCATACCACCAGATCCAGGGTCATACGCCCACGCCTGGATCCAATTCAAGTTCTGGATTTCAATCAATAAACTCCCCTTTTGGTGATACCACTTTTACCAAGGTATTTGTTGGAGGATTGGCGTGGGAGACCCAGAGCGAAACCATGCGCCGATATTTTGAGCAGTTTGGCGACATTCTTGAAGCTGTTGTAATCACTGATAGGAATACAGGCCGATCCAAAGGCTATGGTTTTGTGAGTACTTCATTTATTTTCAGTTTAAGCGCTCGTTTTTCCTTTCGTTTCAAGTGCTTACATCTTATATACTAGACGCATGAAATTTTGACGATCCCATGTTTGATCTCAATTATTTATGTTGCTTTCAGAGCTCGTCATCATTTGCATCATTGCATGTGTTACTTCATTTAATCATTCCTCATCAAGTTAGCAAGTCGTGGTTAATGCATGTCACCTCACTTACAAATAATGAAACGCGCAAAAAAACATCTTCTAATTCACTTTAGAATGACTTGATTTCTATTCTGACTTGCATGGAGGGTATAGGTGACTTTCCGGGATCCTGAGGCTGCTAGAAGAGCCTGTGCTGATCCAACTCCTGTCATTGATGGAAGGAGGGCCAATTGTAACTTGGCTTCACTTGGACGACCGTGGCCTCCTCTTCCATATGGTATACTTCACACTTCTAATTAAAATACCTTTGCTTCATTTTCTGCCATTTATCTTATAATTGTTCATTATGATAATTGATTCTGTGTATCATTAAATGTTCTTAGGAGCAGTGTTCTACTGGCACCGCACCATGGGCGTAAATCAGAGAGATTTCATCGCATTTGTTTTTTACCATTAATTTGAAAGTTTGAATTCTCGAATTCTGTTTGCAATGGAAAGTGCATGAATGCATTACCCGCTGCCCATGTATTCAGGATGCGGGTGGTTTTTTGTTGGCTGGACTTTTGTCATTATCAAATTTTTTTTTTGTTATTCTGAAGGGTGTTGAAATCCAGCTTTGACATGGCTTTGTGCACTTTCTATTTGTGCTGTCCCTATTTTTGGCAATTTTGTCTGTTTTGCTTACATAGTTACACTAGCCAGACAAACATTATTCTCTTTCCATAATTTATGGTGTGTGTTAATTATGCAAGTAGTTCAGGTCACACCTTTATATCAGTAACTTTTATGCCATTGTTTCTTCTTCTTTCTTTTACAGGACGGGTGAGACCAGCTCCTGCTTACATTGGAAATGTGCAACAAGCCAGAGGTGCCTATGTTGGAGGTTTTGGCTATCAGCAACCACCTTCTTACAGCTATCAACAAGGATTGGTTTATCCTCATTATGGGTGAGTAGCACATTCTTTCCTCTCAATTCTCTTGCTTTTCTTACATTTTATATGTATTTTCTTATCTGTGTGATGTCTCCATTCTTTAATTTTCATACTTTGTTGTTATCTTCAATTAGCACCAAGACTGGCTACTATATGATGGTGACCACTAAGGTTAACTGATTACATATCTCTGCAAAAACTTGTTTACCCTCAATTTCCTTTTATGGGGCAATCTCACAAACCAATCACAACACGTAGCATCATTAGGTCTTTGCACACTATTACTACTTTGTGATTCCTTCAGAAGTTGGTGGACTTGGTCAGAGCGCAGTGTGTGACATGTTGTGATCGGAAATTGCAGGAATGTAAAATCTGATAGCTGCATGAGTTATGTACTGCTGCACTTTATTATTGAACGAGAAATGGTAATGATAGAGAGGAAAATGTAATAATATAGAGGAAAATCTGGAGAGACTGGGTAATAAGCTGTCTATTATCACTTGAAAACCTCAGCCTCAAATGAAATAATTGTTTGTTAAACTTATCTTCATATATAGGAGTTGCTTCTACCTACATTTGCAACCTGCACCAGAATGCATTGCTCCAGAATCATGCTATAAGGGTGATCTTTTAAACATAATGGCCTTTTTTTTTTTTTTTGCAGGTATACGGCATATGGACCTGAATATGTATATCCACAGGTCTTTCTTTGTTTTTTTTTCCCCTTTATTTTGGTTTAGGAGGGATTTTTATTGTTGTTTTTGTGTTTCTGACTTTCCTGCCGTTGGCATATTTTCTTATAGGGTTTGTACAACCCATATATGGGCCAGCAGTATGTTCAGATATATGGAGTGCCTGGTGCAGTGAATAATACCATTTATCCTTATGGGCAATTAGGTCAGGCTATTCCCAGTAGTCATGGTTATGCAGGGATGCAGGGCTATGCTGTAGCTGGCCACCACATTGTACCTTATGGTGGAACCAATGTTAATGCCCTGACTACTTCACCTATGCCTACCATTCAAGTACCATATCCCAGTGGTATATTTGTTTGACACGTTATGTGAATTAGGTCTTGTATTTCTGTTGCTATTTGAACCTAGATGTTACTTTCATGTGGCTCACTTTAATTCTCACTATTTTGATTTCTTGTTTGCTCATTGAATGCATTACTTGGTGAATTGCGAAATATAAGCTCGTAGATCTGAGAATTAAGCCTCAGTGGGAAACACTCGAGCTGATTATAGTATGTTTAAACTAGTGATAATATGTGAACAATATAGGTTTTTAAGCTGTTGTCATGTCATCCCATTGACGGGTGAACAAGTTAAAGCATTGCTAAGGTAGATAGTGTCAATAACCAGACCCAAGTGATTGTGTCAGAGCAAGGATACGGTAATCTTCTGATAAAAATTGGAATATGGGAGTTTTTATGATAGAGGCAAATTACAGTTTCAGGTAGTTGAGCTCTTAAATGTGTGAAGATCGACTGATACTTGTTATACTCATCAAGAAATAGGCATTCAGATACTCTTTACCCATCTTTTTATCATTGATGAGAAACAGTTCATAAATCAAGTGCCATGCAGAATGTGATCGGTAAATATTTTGGTTTTTCCAGGAATTGCTGCACCAATTCCAGGACAACCCCAATTTATTGTCCCTGCGCCTTCTCAGTTTATGCAAGGAACTGGTCCTGACCAAGCAGCTGGGTGAGGGGCGATTAAGGTGGGTTCTTTAACTTGCATCCTTGTAGCTGTCTTCGCTTTTGGGATGAGCTTATGTTTGGATTATTATTTGTTGTAGGTATCCTTAGTTTGCAGCAGGACTAAGAGCAGTGGATCTGCTACTTGTGTGGCGGGCTTCCAATCTAGCCTTGCAAGTTATATATATTGCATTCTAGAGGTACAGTTGGCTCATTTTCTGCCTATTACAAATTAAAGGCAAACTTATCTTGTATTGGATTTTTTTGGGGAAAAGATAATAAATTAGGTGGTAACAGTTGCATCATTTCTGAATCCCAAACACTCAATAGTAGCCAAAATATTTTTTCCACCAAAACCTTGGTTTTAGTATAAGGTGGGGAGAATAACTTGTAACAATCTATTCCATTAATCTGTTTTGTTTTCCACAATATATTCTTAGAAGCTAATCTAAACACTCTCTTAGCTCTTACTAAATCTTAATGTGCAGGTTATATTTAGTCATGCTCACCATCAAGTTGGGTCGGAGGTGCTCCAGATGGCAGAGAAGGAAACTGGAAGATGCAGGCTGCATTTCCATTTGAACATTTATATAATGTATTTATACCCATGCTATTAGCGCTCAGGAAGAGTGGCAGTAGTATTGGATCAATGGGTGCTGGAATAGGGTTTCCAGCAGCCATGTAGAAATATGATTTTTTATTCCTAGTCTTGTCCTGTGTTGAGTTTGTAGATAGTTGTCAATGTTTATGAATTGTGTGATAATGGATCATCAATTTCACTGAATACGATTCTTGTGTATAGTAGTTGATAGAATATCTACCAGAAATTTGGGGTGTAATTTTATATTTGCTAGAATGTCTTAAAATTAGGGTAGTATAATTGGGATTTTTCATCAGAAAAGTTTGATTTTGTTTCAGGCAGGTGTGTGTGATAGTTGGGTGTCTAGTTACAAAGCCAGGTTCAGACAATAAAACGTGCAGGGAAAGGGTGTCGGGTATCTTTGCCGATTTGATAAAAGTACATTCTCACACCTGATTTAGGCAATATGATGATTTGGAATATGCATTTGTTTTATAACGAATGTTATCGAGCACTGCGTAACAAAGTCATCTACATTTAAATCATTAAATGAAGTCTGAAAATTCAGCTATATTATTTTATGTCAATGATTGTATTTAATTACTTTTTATCTGTTATGATTTTTCCGTTTGTACTTGATTATTTCAGTTGTTGGTTTTTTTAAGTGATTTAATTTTTAATCAAGGGTTAAACACATTGTTTGTGTTTATCTCAAGAAGCCCTAATTTGATACCGTTAACGGATCATGCTATGATGCCTGGTAAAATATTAAAATCAGAATGAATTGCTTATGTATAAAAAAGAAAAAAAGAAAAAGAATGAATTGCCCTGAGAAGCATTGGTGTTTGATGCGTTTGACCTTTTCATCATCTTGCATCAAGAAACGCTGATGTTTGATGCGTATCTTTTCATCATTTTATCTTATACTGTTTAGGTTTCGTAGCTAGTATCCTTGGCAGGATCTAGGTAACATATGTAGCTTGTTTGAATTAGCTTATGGAAGTTCCATAAGTGCTTATAAATCGTGATTCACATAATACGAAGTAACTGTTATGATTTACGAGGTTACTTTTACGGTCTACGAGGTAAATATGTGGAGGAGATTTATCTCGATTTACGTAAATCGGGCTTATAAAATAAGCCCGATTATGCATTGAATTTCCAAACATGCTTATGATAACACATTTCGAATGAAATGGCTGATTAGGATTCTAATCGTGGTCAAAAGAGCTGCTATAGGAAAAGAATGACAAATATAAGACCTATTTACTTAATTTTATTATATTAGTTAAGTTAGTTAATTTGACATGCATTTTTTAAAACATTTGAATTATTTTCATTAATTTCCTTATTTTCTCACTTCTTTGATTATTGTAAATATATAGAGTAAATTAGGGGGGAAATGATAAATATAAAAAAATAAGTCTCTCTTGGAAGACTAATATTAATTCCCTAAATATAGCAAGAGTGCTACATTATGTCACTCTCCAAAATATTTCTCACTAGCTGCCACGTAATGGCGCCCCCGATGTAACACCCGTCTTCCATACCCATTAATTACTTACACGGAAGCATTCATTATTACTTTGTTAGGGGTAATTACTTACTCACAACTTATTTAGCCGTTATTCTTACTGAATATCAGAGTTAATTCTTATTCTCAATGATCCCGATTACGGCTTAATTCAAATTCGCCTGTATTCTTACAACCAAATATTCTCTGTGCGCAAGTAATGATACACACAGTAATCTAGACACAATTTGGTCTTCAGTTCTTCGTCTTCTTTCCTTCTGAATCATCTTCAAGCATTCTTCTCTTTCTTGTTCTTGTACCTATATGGTTGATGGGGGAGGGTGATATTCGAGCGAATCTCAGTAGCAAACATACAGACAATGCATGTAAGATGAATGTTAGTGCATGATATGCTTGCCTTACATAGGCTCATGTTCACATAATGATATTCTGCATGTTCAATGTTTCATACAACATACTTATGGCCATAGTAAAAATAGAAACAGAGCTTTATTCATTCATACATGCTTCACATAATCAAGCAAGGTAATACAACAAATCAATACACAGCATAAACATCACATACATACAAGTAAGTAAGTTTACTACCTTTTGGACTTTGCCTCCTCCTCTTGTACTTCGATCTTCCAACCATAGTTTCTTCTTTGTCACTTTATGACCCTAGATAAGTAATGACATTATTAGAGCCATGAAAAGTGAATGCCCAATGGGCTATATTAGCCCTAAATGCTTACTTTCACCCTTGGAGTTCATACTAATTACATTTGGTCACTTTCTTTCTCAAATTCGCATGGTAGACAAAGCTGCCAGTATTTTGACCAGATTTTGAAAAATCATAATTAATTCTATAGAACTCCAATTGGGGTGGTTCAAAGTCCTATATGAATATATTTCAGTATAATTTCACATAAAAATCCTCAATTCAGGCCATCACAGCCACAACATTCCCAGAATTTCTCCAAATATAACTTGTTCCAGATTTCATTCCAAAAACAGGACACAACTTCAAAAATTCATATCTCCCAATGTACTTCTCCAAAAATTACAAAATACCTATAAAGTTAAAGCTTAGGATGTCTACTTTAATTATGGAAAGTTTCAGAATTTTTGGACAAGGTTTACCCTATGAAAAATCTCGCACAATGTCACTGTTCCCGACAGGGCATATCAACAACATGTACATTCAACTTCATAAATTTCCAAATTCATATACAAGCATCCAAAAATCATGAACACTTGCATACCTACACCATTTTTCGTGTAGAATCCAATGGAATCATCAAAATTATAAAATTCCTACTTCTTCATTACGTTCTATTTAGACCATAAAAACAGGATTTTCTACAACAATTCACCAATTCAGAATTTTGTGCAACAACTTGGTCCAATATCATCATAAATCATCCTCTAACCATAAATATATGATTAAACCTCAAAAATACCCCTTGGACCAAAAATAAACAGTACCCCACCCTTACAAATACTCATCCAAATAACAAACCAATTGGTTCAAAAGGAAGCTTACGCTTACCTATACGCATATCCGCGGTTGGTTCGGAAATCTGACAGTACTCCGGGAAGGGAGACGGCACCAAACACCTCTAATAAAAAATCCGAAACCGTAGAAATGAAGCTTAGGATGAGTAGAAGAAGGTTTGTGAAGGGTACTTTGAGAGAAAACGCATATTTGGTAATGATTCGGCCGATTGAAGTTCTGAAAATTTACTATTCACCTCTCCTCTCTCCTACAACGTTTTTTCTTTATTTTCTATGATTTTTCATGCCTTTTTGGGCTGCTGGATGAAAATATATGACCTAGGAGGAGTTTCAAAAAGATATGCCAAGTGTCGCGATCCCGTGGTGCCATTTGTTCGGGGTTCCACTGATCGGGTGACACGTGTCACCTTACTTTAATAGAGTGGGTCCTACCTCTTTGCTCTCTTAGGTGGCACCATATTGTCAGGGAAAGGGAGAGCCCTGACAATTTCCCCGGACTCCTGGGTTCAATGTTCAAGAAATCAAGTATATGACCGAGCTGTAGACCGGAGGATTTCCCTAACTATTGCGCTAGGTGTCACACTCTGGTGGTGACAACTCAAAAGGCAAGATTACTTTTTCATCATGAGAGGACAAGTGTCATGTTCTCATTTAGCCAACACAAAGTTGTGTCATGATTACTTGCTTTATTAAAGTTATTTTAATAAAGCTACTTTATCGGTGTCTACTCGGGACTTACTCGGGATTGCGTCACGCATATCGAAGCCCATCAAATGACACCAGGTCGGAGTATGTATGTGGGACCCACATACCAATGTCTAATTCAAAAACGCAGGGTACACATATATGCCCTGAATATGGCATGTGCACACCTATACCGGCCTATTTCACCTGACTAATCGGTCCCTTACGTCATGACATAGTTGGGTGGCGTCTTTCTACCAACCCAATGGCATTATATATGTGTTATGTGCACATATGCACCGACATTCTAATCATACTGTCTACAGATACCGAGCCCTTTGCCCAGTAAGGTCTAAATCTCATAGCCCCTGAGAGTCTTTCTATAGGTCATAATTTCTGGGACTCCCACTAAAATGAGCTTGGTAGTCTACTTTATTCAGGCTTATTCTCTAGCCTTTAGTCCCAAAATTTGGGATATTACAATTCTCCCGCCGTTCAATAAATTTCGTCCTCGAAATTTGCTACCAGTCCGATTCTTAATAATACTTCAAAAGGACCACTATAGCGAGGGTGTCATTTCTTTCTTTCTACCTTCTATTGACACCTTAAATTTTAGAGGGCACCCCAAATTCTAGAGGTATTCTCAAATTCTCCCCACCTAAAATTCTAGAGGTTTTCTCATTTAGTGTTATTCCTACAGACCATATTCGTCTATCTTATGTCTGAGCTTGTTCAATTGAAGCTTACAGACTACTTCCCTCTTGACTAGCATTATAGCTAGCAAGTACTACCTGACCTAACAAGTTCAGATTTCTAACCCTTCTATCAATTTCTGTTCCTGTTTCTCCATGACCAATAACTGCACCGCTTTTTAATTCAAAGCATCAACAACGATAGTCGCATCACTGCTTTTCCATTCACCTATGTTGTCTCATATTCTACTTTTCTGATTTTCAAATATTCAAAATTCTTGTGGTCGCAGTACATTTTCATAATTGCACTATATAAAGTAGTGCAGTTACATTTTCAGAGAAAACATGATCTTTGCCAACTCAATTCACAAGTGGGGTAATTCATCTAGTAAGGTTTCAACTGTTGAGAGGCACACGACACCATTCCGTCTTGCTTCTCCAAGACGTTTCCCAATCCTTTCTTTCTTTCTCATTCTATTGCAAACCAACTTGGTTGCCATATTCATTCTTTGCAGACCATACTGGTCGCTTCACTGCAAACCACACAAGGGTCGCATTCTAGGATCGGGAATATTCAATACTGGTGCGAGTTTTAACCTCTCTTACAGCTCTATGAAATTCTCTAATAGACATCATCCCACTTACAAAATTCTTTCTTTCAATTCTTTCATTCAAGTGAGTGGCAAAACGATTCATGGAAAATTCTAAATTCATCTGGCAAGACCCAGCAAACTGAGTATTTCTGCAACAGTTACTGGTCTATTCCAGTTCTGTACTGCTTCCACTATTATAGGTTCTTCTAAAGATCCCTTCTTTTGAAATAACATAGTTAAAAAATGATCAATACAAACTGGTCAAAAATTCCGTTCAAAAATTCAATTTTGTTCAAAATTATATTCAAAAATTCAATTCTTGAAAAATTCTGTTCACAATTAATTTCATACCAAAATTCAGTTCATACAATTCATGAAAATAGCAGGTGCATTGGTCAGTTCAAAATTCAATTTTCAAAACTATACAGGAACTAGACAACTGTTCTATAAGGTCATCAATTCCAATTTCATTCTAGGCTCCAACCCTTGCTACTCAAGCAATTCATACACATATGTAATGTTCACGAAGCACGCAAAACAAACCATCTATTCTCAAGCATTCATATTCATTCATAGGACACACAGTCTTTTGGGAAATTCTCAGGACAAACAGTCCCTTCTATTCTAGCCTTTCAGCCGTTTCAATTTCAGCTTTACAGCCGTTATATTCCAGCCTTTCAGCCGTTATTCTAGCCTTTCGGCCATTCTATTCCAGCCTTTCGACTGTTCTTTTAGCCTTTCGACCATTTCAATTCCAGCCTTTCGGCCGTTCTATTCCAGCCTTTCGGCCGTTTTAGGACATACAGTCCTTTGGGAAATTCTTAGGTTTTACAACCTAATACTTCATGTTTAGGGGTATATTAATAATTAGGCACAATTAAAGTCATGTTTGGCTAATGCAGCTCTTAAGCGGCTAGTGCTACTAATGGTTAATCCCGCTCGCCTAATTAACTAACACAACTAACTTTCAAAATATTTCAATTACAATATCATATCACGGGATGTCTTGGTTTGGCTCTAAATTTTAGAGCAAACTATACTTTGATACTGTCATCTTATTTGATACTGTTTAGATATCAGGCGGACCATGCTCTGATAACATGTAAAATATTGAAATGACAATGAATTGCCCATCTCTCTAGAAAGGTCGATATTTGATGTGTTTGATCTTTTCATCATCTTGTCTGATATCGTTTAGATGTCAATTTGACCATGCTTTGATACCATCATATCATCTGATACCATTTCTATATCATGTGGACCATATTCCGATACCATGTAAAATATTAGAATGAAAATGCATTGTCGATCTTTCATTGATCAATTAGAGGCATACATATATATAGACATACACATATATATGTATGTATACATATAGGTATGTACACATCGAGCAAGTACATGTGTGATCTAGTGGGGTATAGAGAGTATTATAACAACTTATGAATTTTTGCATTGATGGATTAAGTGGATTATTAAAGCATTCCGTACTGTCTTAGCGGAAGCCATAGGAGGGGTGAAAAGCCATCTCACTAAGATGGGTGGCAAGTTATTAAATAATGAGGCTATCCTTAGTTAATTGGAAAACTTATCGCAGAAGGATCCGTTGTCCAACCAGACCCAATAGTGGACTTTGAGATCAGGAAGTTGATCATGTTGCAGTCCTGGTATCCTTTGGAAGATCCTGGGAAGATTTGGAAGCAAATCTCTGACAAATGGTTAGTCGTGATGTCTTGGTTTGGCTCTAATTTTCAGAGCAAACCATATTTTGATACCGTCATCTTATTTGATATCATTTGGATATAGGCGGATCATACTCTAATACCATGTAAAATATTGAAAATGACAATGAATTGCCCATCTCTTAAGAAGAGTCGATATTTGATGTGTTTGATATTTTCATTGTTTCTTCTGATACTGTTTGGATGTCAGGCGTACTATGCTCTGATACCATTAGGATATCATGTGAACCAAGTTCAAATACCATGTAAAATATTGAGATAAAAATGAATTGTCTATCTTTCATTGATCATTTAGAAATATATGCAAGTGCATGTTTGCTCTAATGGAGTGCGGAGAGTATTATAACAACCTATGAATTTTTACATTGATAAATTAAGTGGGCTTTTGAATGTTTGATACTTCTAGTTAAAGATTGTTTGTTTTATAATTTTTTATAATATATTTCACTAATTTAATTAGATTTGGTACAATTCTCTTAATTTTTTAAAAATCCTTTCATATATATTTTTGCATTGTATGAAATTTACAAAAAAAAACACACATTAATTATAAGCACAATTAGGCTATTTTTGGATTTTGTATTGTTTTTATCAAACTTTGTATAATTGTTTTATTGTTGATCTTTTAATACACATTCTATGAAATCTATTAATTTTTTTAAAAAATATTTTAGTATTGTTTTCCGGTTATGGATGTCTTAACAACAAATAAATATGTTTTAAGTTTTATTTCAATTTAGAATTTATAATACATCTATCATTGTGGGATGAAAGTTGTCAAAACGGGGTAGCCCAAGCTAAGTTAAGGGTTGGCCTTATATTTTATAGCGTGTAAAGCAAAAACAAATCTTTAAAGTCAAAAATAAAAGATTTGACTTTTTAGTGTCGAGTTTCGGCCCTTTTAACCTTACAATAATTTTTCTTTCAGTAAAATATGATTTATTAATGTTATCTTGAAATTTCTATGGTTCAAAAGGTTGGGAATATACAAAGAAGTAAATGAGTAAAAACATCTGGAAATGCTTATACTTATAAAATGGGTGAAAAGCTTAAATTGAACATTAATACCAATGTTTTGTTTTTCCCTCCCAGTCCTTGATTTGAATTTTAAAATGCATGCAAGTTAATTCTTACATAAAAATTATGTAAAAGATAATAATCAAAATAGTTCTTTTTTTTCTTATACCAAACAAAAAAAAGTTGTTTCATTATTGTTTTTCTCTAACTTTTTAGTATGCGATTTGTTTGATTTATTTAGTTTTTGTTATTTTAAAGTTTGGACAAGGGTTTATTAACATAAGTGTTGAGGACAACTGCTTGATTTGGCCAATTTGAATTGAATTAGCGTTTTGATGAGATTTATTGTTTTATTTTAATTTTTTTAAAAAAAATTAAAATTTAATAAAAGAATATTAAAACCTGCGGCCCGACCCTAACCCAAGTTTGAGGGCTGAGCGTGAGCCGTCCCGATATTGACTAGGGGCCCTCTTTCTTACAGTCGTATCATGGCGACGAAGTTACCGGCTGATAGTGTGGAAACGCCCCCGCCGAAACAAGGTCCATCTGATGCCTCATTCGCCGAATCCAGAGACGGTAGCCGCACTGCATCGGCGTCGGTTTCCCCCTCTCCCGAGGTTAACGTAATCCATGTTCCCAGCCACTCCAGTTAAGCTCCTCTTTCACATCTTATGGGGAAGTCCTAAATTTTTTATTTTTATTTTCTGTGATTCTGTTAAGAGATTACTTCTGGAGTTATAATTTTCCTGTGACACAGGGTGGTTTTCATGGAATGGCATACACGAATGCGAAGTTCGGCATCTCCCTGAGTTTTTCGAGTCTGCTTCACACTCCAAGAATCCTAGGGTTTACAAGTACTACAGGAATTCCATTGTCAAGAATTTCAGAGATAATCCTACTAGAAAGATTACCTTCACCGATGTCAGGAAAACTCTTGTAGGGGATGTTGGTTCCATCCGTAGGATCTTTGATTTCCTGGAGGCATGGGGCTTGATCAATTACCAGCCATCCTCGGCGTTGACAAAGCCCCTGAAGTGGGAAGACAAGGAGACCAAGCCCGAAGCTGGATCTAATTCCAACGAATCATCAACTCCAATTCGAGAGACCTCCAGGAGAGTCTGCAGTGGTTGCAAAGCTGTTTGTACCATTGCTTGCTTTGCTTGCGATAAGGTGACACATAAGTTACTTTGAACCTGCAGAATCGTAATTTAAATTTCTTAGTTATTACTGTGATGCTCATTGCAACATTTCTTGATTTTGTCTCGGATTCTGAATGCAAGTTTCTGTTGTGCATGTGTAATGCAACTAAAAAACACGATATCTTGTTAACTGTTGACAGATATGAGCGATTGGATCTTTGAACTGATCATAGCTATCTACTTCCTTTTGAGTTTGATTTCAGCTTCTGCCCCATTTTTTTACGGGTTTCATTTTTGCTCAGAGTCTCCTAGATCAACTTAAATATTGAATGGTTCATGTGTCCATAATTAATACAGTATTACGTTTTGTTGTTGTTGTTGCTGCATTAGACATGTAGCGGAAAGGACTGCATTAGACATTTACAATCCGTTTTGTTTCTTTTGTGCTAGTATTTACTTTTGGTAACATCTCTGCTAGTGTTTATTATTTGTATTGTCTTTTCTCAAAGACCTAAATATCTATTCACTCACGACACAAAAAAATGGCTGTCTCTTCTTACTTATGTTCATTGACTTGTGTTGATGGCTTCGGTGGAGAAAGAACCAAATATATGGTTCGCATGTGTACATACAGAACAACAGTAGTTGCATATGTACGGTTGAAGGGATAACAGTGCAATGGTAGATCATCCTTTGGTTGCCTATTACTGTCTTTTCTGTTAGCAGAAACGCATGTTGTGCACTCAGAGTTTGATAAACTTCTCAGATATCATGTGTCTCCAAGGTTGTCAACTCTTCTATTAGGCAGGAAAAAATTATCATGGACTGAAGATGATGTTCCCAATCCATTTTCTCTTATTTGTGTCTCTCTGATGATAACTGTTCATAGTATTAGTCCTATGTTGTTGCTTCAATGGTTCATAGTTCTTGATCTAGGCTCTAGCATTGGACAACAAATAATTTTCATGTTCTCTTTATTGTTCCCCAGTATGACTTGACTCTCTGTGCAAGATGTTATGTCCGTGGCAATTATCGAGTTGGTGTAAGCTCTTCAGATTTTAGGCGAGTAGAGATCAGTGAAGAGACCAGGACGGATTGGACAGACAAGGATACTTTGCATCTTCTGGAGGCCATTATGCATTATGGTGATGACTGGAGAAGGGTTGCTCAGCATGTTGGTGGTAGGACTGAGAAGGACTGCGTTGCCCATTTTATCAAACTTCCATTTGGGGAGGAATTTCTAAATTATCATTATTCTGGTGTTAGTGACGACAAAGACAATCAATTAGAGAAACCTATCGATGATGACAGTGGACTGCAAAGTATTGGTGCAGCCGAACCAAGTAAAAGAATGCGCCTAACACCTCTTGCAGATGCAAGCAATCCTATAATGGCACAGGTACTTTTTCTGGTTCAGGTCAAAAATTTCAGAAGCAATTACTGAGTTTATGTAAAAAACATGAAAATCGAGATTCATATAGGACCTATAGTAAGTTGGTACTGATTTGTTTTGTCAAAATACCAAATTAAGAGTTGGACATTTGTCCTTTATGTCTCATTTATCATTTGGGAGTATAGGTTTGACTTTTGAAAATTTCAAGATATGAATATATGAGTAGTCAAAAATAATATCATGTTCCATGGCTGGGAGAGGGAGGGAAGAGTTTTGTCATGTACAGTACCCACAAAGAGACTCAGAGTGGGCCTCTACGGCTTGGACTTTTTAAATAACCTTATGTGCTTGTAGATCAATTTTTTCTCCTAACACTAGTTTTTGTTGATGTTTTATGAATAACATAAAGCGGATGTTGGAATATACACTGCGAAAGAGAGCTTACTTGGTGGTTCAGCTGATGTCCCTTTTGTTGCGTTCATTTCTATTTGTGAGGGCTCAACTTGGGATCTAATCTCAAAATACTTATTCATAGAATCGTATCTGTAGTATCAATCTCTTAGTTTTACTGGAGTGCTGAAATTGGAGGGATAGGTTTATGGTTAAGTATCTAACAGGTTCTGTGACCTTGAATATGATCTCTAAATTTGAATTCCCTTTGTCTATGATCAAAGAAATGTTTAGGAAAATGAATTGCTTAATCTTCAATAACTGTAGTACATTTAAAATTCTTGCAGGCTGCTTTCCTGTCTGCTTTAGTGGGGGCTGAGGCTGCACAGGCTGCTGCTCAAGCTGCAGTGAAAACTCTGTCTGAGGTTTACAAAGCAGCTAGAATAAAATATCAGTCATTTCCAAGGAATATGTTATTGCAAGGTGAGAATGATAAATATCTAGGCTGAAAGTTATGAGGTTTGAAAATAATGGTACTGCCATCAGTATAGATGAGGCTTATCTGGAATTTGATTGTTCAATTTGCAAAGGGGCTTATTTCTAAAATGGGTTATTCGGCTGATCTTTTACAAACCTTCACATTGTGCGCTGAATCATGTGGTAGCATTCTATGCTGCGCTTGTCACTCAAGTGAGGAATGTAGTCCTGCAAACTAATTTTGCGGAAAATGGTGGCTTATGTTTGCGCAGATACTGATAAGGCAGTTAATGGGAGCAGTACATCTGATTCATTTGAACGGACTCGGTCGCAAGCAAATGCACAGCTTGAGAAGGAGGATTCTGATTTGGAAAACGCAATTTCTGTTATTATAGATGTTCAGGTTCATATATGAAGGTTTATGTTGATTGTGTTTATTGAAGTTAAGAATTCTCGACTAAATATTGGATATTCTGCAGATGAAGAATATCCGTGACAAGCTTGTTCGTTTTGAAGATTTAGACCTGCTGTTGGAGAAAAAACGGCAACAGTTGGAGCAAATAAAGAATATGCTTTACGTTGATAAGCTTACTCTTCTATTTCAAAGACGTTCAACCCCGAAAACTGGAGAGCACTCGGGAGAAGTTCACATTAACAAAGGTTGATGACTAGTCTTAGTTTTAGTTTGCTTGGGCGCTGTACTCATCTGATTTAATTTCCTGTAGTATGTAAATGTAACTGGCAAAATGGATTTTATTAGTCCGGAGGCGGTTGAACGGTAATTTGGATGTCCTTTACCCTATGTTTGTTTGGATTAAGAGAAACGGAAGTGGAAAATAAGGGGAGGAATACAAGGAATGAAAATGTCCAAAAATGGTAAAGAAATTTATTATTTTTTAGAGTTTTTCTTCCTAATACTCTTTTCTTCTAAATTTTCTCTTCATCCAAACATATAGTTAGGGATTTTTTGGAGGAGGTGGGGAGGGAAAGGGGGACGGGGGATGAGTGTTTGGTTCAAAAAAATTGAGAGGAGGGGTGAAATTTTTGTCTTTTTTAGTCCTCCAAAATTAGGGTTTTTGGAGGTGAGAAACTTTTCTCCAACCTTGACAAAATTGCCCATAGCAATTTTTCTAAGATTCCAGCGCTGTCCTTTTGGCTTGAAGGTTTTTTTCCCTCTCTCTCTCTCAAAATTACATCCAAGTTTGGCAGGATTTTTTTTTGGTAATAAATTTTAATTGTTAAATGATATGGATTTGTTAATAGATGTCTTTGATTTATCTATATAAAGGTGTGTTTGGTTGGAGGGGATGGGAGGAGAGGGGAAATTGTGTTAAATTCCCTTCTTTTTTATTTTATGTTAAAGATCTCCTCCCCTTCCTCCTCTCTTACAAATCAAATAAAGTAAAATCAAATAAAGTAATATGCCATTTCCTCCCCTCAAACCAAACACACCCTAAATGTTCATGAACTTATCAAGGTAATTGAAATTTATTAAAAAAAGGTTTTACAGGATTTAAATATAATTTTGAAATTTTAGGGGATTATTTTATATTTACTCTTAACCTAAATGTAATTTACCTTCTTTTTTTTTCGAACTTTACAGCTTTCTGTGAGAAAACTGTTTTTTATTTCATTATCTTCACCGCCGTGCTTGGTATACACACATATCATAATATATATATATATATATATATATATATATATATATTATATTTTAATAAGGATTAAACTTTTTTTTTTTGGAGCTGTAATAAGGATTAAACTTGTATAAGTTATTTAGATCAAGTATGTCACATTCGCCAATCAAATAAAGCGAAATATTAACTTGACATATCATAAGTTCACCCTAAAAGCAACTCTTAAACATTGTTAAGATAATCTTTTTAAAAAAAAAAAAGTTTTTCCTTTTATCCTTTTATAATAAAAAAGAGAGCTTCAAGGCGATGATGCAGGTGGCGATTGTAGAGGGAGAACTAACGACGCTCAAGAACGAACAGTGGCTTGAACTTAAAAATTAGTTACTGGCTTAGTTTTATTTCTGGGTTCTGATCAGATTAATTATGAAAAACGCGATCTCCATTTCTCTGATTCTTCTCTTTCTAGTATCGCGGCTTGCGTTGATCCATGTGTGCGTTGTGGGGAGGGCTCTGTGCAGAGAAAATCATCAAGAACAAAGTAATAGCGACTTTGATGGAACTAAGACGAAGAGAATGTCAAGTGAGGAGATGAAGGATAACAGTGGATTGTGCAGTTTGCTTAGAGAATCTCAAAACACCCATTTGTCCGATTTGCAGAACCTGGGTTCATTCACCCATCGTTCCCACTACGAGTGATCCCGGCACTAACCACACCAGCCCAACGATTGAACCACCGGCCGTCCTTGGGCATCATTTGTTCTCCCCGATCCTCTCCTGCACGATTGCCCTGAAGTTTCCTATTTTATTTGAAAAGAAAAAAACTGTTTTTTTCAAGCTTACCTTGAACAGTTTACAGTGTTTAACAGCTGCTTTTAGGAGTAAGTGATGATATGCCAAATTACTATAGCTGCCTTAATTTGATTGGCCAACTTGACATACTTGATCTAAGTAACTTGATATAAATTTATTCCTTCTAATAATTATATTAGATGGTGAAAAAATAATTATACTACATTACTAGTGCTATATGTATGGAAGGTTTTATCATGACAGGGTGGTGGCCTTTTTTTTTTTAACTCAATTTTTTTAATTTTATCATATTTTACATAGATAAAAGATTTTAAAAATCATATTAAAATTAATAGAATCACCTTTTAAAATGTATATAAAAAATATGTTTAATTAAAGTATATGTGTCCTTTATATTTTGTATGAAGTTTTAATTTAATCCTTTATATTTATAAAATATATTTTCAATCCCTTCATATTAACACCGTAACTTTGACAAATAGAAAATGTTGATTTAGCGAATTTAATAATGACTCAGCAATTAAATATGTAGCCTAAGGAACTAGCTACAAAGGAGGGGTGAGGCGGTTTGTATTGAAGTCGGTCATTGCAGCCGTGATATTTTGACATTCTTTGTAAAGCCGTCAATGAAAATTTGGGGAATCTGTTTTAACTTACGAATGATTTGGAGAGGGTTGCTATTGATTTTGGATGGAGATTACTATCTGTTTAGGCGTTTGGGAGTTACAAGGGCCTTTGTGTAGGTTGTTTGATCGGAAAAGTGTATAGGAGAGAGGCTTCTTCAGTTTTTGATTTTATTTTAACATTAAAATATAAAATTATATTAAAGAATAAAAATTTAAGCATCTTTTATCAATATTTAATTATTAAGTAATCATTGCTGGCCAAAAAATATTGTTGAGTGAGCATTAAATTTGCTGAGTTACTAATTTAGAGTTAATGGTGTTAACATAAAAAGTACTGAAAATTACTTTATAAATTTAATTTACTCCTTCCGGTCCTATTTATAAGGGGGAAAAATTTTATTGTGCAAAATAAACTGATAGTTAAAAACAATAAGTGTGTCAAAAATATTATTTTTTCCATATATGCTTCTATTTATGAAAATAGAGAGACAATGTATTAAAAGTAAGAGAGATAGTAAAATATGTTTTTCCAATGGTTTATTGATTTCATTCACAAAGTGAGTTTTCTCTCTCCTAAATACTCCCTCCGGTCCTATTTATAAGCAACTTTATTCTTGATTACGCAAAACGAACTGGTAGTTAAAAGTAATAAATGTGTCAAAAATGCCATGTTTTTTTTTCATATATACCTCTATTTATGAAAATAAAAAGAGAATGTATAAAAAATGAGAGATAATAAAATACGTTTCCTAATGCTTTGTTGACTTTATTCACCTAGTGAGTTCTCTCTCTTTCCTGAATATAACTCTTGGCGTGTGTGATAATTAATTATAAATAATATGTTTTAATAAGGATAAAATATGAAAAATGAGTTTATATTTTTAAACACAGTGAAAGTTGCTTATAAAAGGGACCAGCCCCATGAGAAAGAAAGTTGTTTATAAATAGGACGGGAGGGAGTATAACTCTTCATGTGTGTGATAATTAATTATAAATAATATGCATTTAATAAGGATAAAATAGAAAAAATGAGCTTTTATTTTCAGACATAAAGTAAAAGTTGTTTATAAATAAGACCGAAAGAAGTACTTTATAACCTTAAATATCAAACTGAAACTTCATGTAAATATAAATGACCAAACACATAATCTAGCCTTATAAAAATATTGAATTAAAATGAACAAATATAAACACTAAATTATATTAAAATTAATAAAATTTAAAATAATATAAATGTAAATTATATTGACTAATTTATTAAATTCTTAATTATGTTTCCATACATACGTATTTAAAATATTGTGTTAATCAACTTGTATTTTAAATTTTTAAAAAAATACAAAATAAGTTAACGTACAAATGTAAAAATTAAAATACTAAAATAGATTGGATGAACTGATCTGGACGTATTTATACACAAGGCAAACTTGATAAAACTTAAACTGAAAATTAAAAGACACCCATCCTATTTTGAATCGAAGTACTTAATTGTCCTCTTGCTTTCAGTCTTCATTCTGTTTATACATGGTTTTTTTTTTCTTTTTTCTTTTTTTGGTATCCATGCTTTCACCTGATCACAGGTCTCTGCTGGGCCAGAGAAGGATAATCGGGAAATGGATTCACTGTAGTAGGAATGCATTAGCGAGGGCATGTAAGCATGTCCAAGCTTATTTCCTTGCTTTCTACAACTGAACACGCAACGAAAAGGAGTAGAACCCAAAGCTTATTTCCTTGCTTTCTTCAACAGAAAACGCAACGAAAAGAACCCAAGGGCGAAAGTCTGCCATAACCAACCATTTGCGTTTGCGGGGTCGACCCTTTTGGCAAGGCTCCAAGCATACAAGGCCTCAAAAACATGTGCAGCTACGGATAGAAGAAACACCAGCTTGGTGCACCACATTGACCGAAACATCAAAAGGCTGAGGGATCTGAGATGTGGCACAAATCCTACGTCGGGCAAGTACACAACACTGAATAGTGAGATCATTCCAATGACACAAAATAGCCATGCGTAGATTGTTGGCCCATCCAGTGATTTACTTTTCCTCTCTTGCCAGTAAGATATGGTTGAAGCCATCCCCTCTCTAGGAGTCACCATGGGAACATAACCAATTTCTTCCTTGGCTTTAAGGTAAGAGAAATAATGGGTAACCCCCACCTGCCAGAGCACAACACGAAAGAAGAGACAGTAATGTAAAACTTGATTGATTGGCAAATCATGATAGCGACTCTGCAATTTACAAGAGCTCGTTACAGTGTTTACAGGAGAAATGCAATTCAAGAAGAGAATGAAAAGACAACAATTCCCATCTAATATAGTAAGAACAATACAAGACCGACCTTGTGCACTTCAGAGGGAAGGATAAATGGCTGAGGAAGCCACCACCGATTCAGCCACGGGTATAAGATTGTATAGAGTCCCCAAAAAAACTTTGCAAGCAAAAGAGCATGACCCACTGCTAAGGAAGTCTTTGGTAGTTCATAGCCCAAGCTTCTAACAAGAGGTTGGATGAATTCAAAAGTATTGACCGGAGAACCTGTGCAAAGAAGTGTCAAATGATGTTTCTTAAAATTCCAGCATACTGTCAATAGATACATAAAATAAATAAATTATTACCATCAGATACAAAGTATGCCTGACCAGCAGCGACAGGGCGTTTTCCTTTTCTAAGATTATCATCCAAAAGCCCCATACTTGCCAGTATAAGAGAAAGCACAAAATTATCCACATAAACCCAGTCTGACTTAACACTAAGGTCACCAATTCTGAACAGCAACAGACCCAACTTTGCCATGGTTATGATCCTTGGAAGGTGCCTTTCTTCGCCTGGTCCATAGATTGCAGCTGGACGCACAGCACAGGTGTAAAAATTCCCATTCCCATTCCTTTACAAAATTAAAAAGTTATACAACCCAGTCAATAATATAGTTACCATCAGTTCAAAGGAATTGAAGACAATGGCCAAAATCATCATTCAATTTGTTAATGCCAGAGAATTGTGACTACTACAGCATCAAAGTTCATGACCAAGTTTTTTCAATCTTTTTTTAAGTACAAGTTATTTAGGTACAAGTGATCCTGCTGCATTCTAACACAAGCTGCCAGCAGACACAGTAATATAGCTGGTAGCAAAAACTTACTTAAAAGGGCGGCCATTGTTCTTTAGAACCAATTGTTCAGCAATTGATTTACTGCGTCCATATGGATCAACATGGTCATCGATTGGGAAATAAGGCAAAGTCTCGTTTCCATTGATAATCTCCTTACCGCCAAAAACAACATTGTATGTGCTAACATAGACAAGCCTTTTGATGTCATGGAGAAGGCAAGCGTCCAAAACATGGCAAGTACCATTGATATTGACATTATCAACACGACCAAATTGGAGCATCTCTTTCCCTGACATACCGAAGGAGGCCAAGTGGAAAACACAATCCGCCCCACGCAGGGCAATTTCAACATCTTCTTTTCGGGTAACATCCCCTGATTAGTCCAATAGATTAATTATATGTATAATTAAACATATTATGTATGTTCATGTGTAATAACTAGAGGGTGGTAGAAGTGAATGCATAAAGGACAGGGCTTATCACGAGAGATCAAAACGATGATATTGACATAACAATGAGAAGACAGAATAATGATGCAAGTGCAACCAAACAGGAAAGGGAACAGCACATTGTCATAAACAAAGAAAATGACAAATTATGACTTATGAGCAAGTTCAAGTGCGGGAATGAAAAGAAAGATGAAATTAAAATAGGAATGGACTAAAAAGAGAAATCGAAACCCTAAGAGAAGAATAAGAATGTGAATGGAATCATGGAAGGATAACTAAAAAGAAAGAAGTGGAACCTTGAATGCAGAGGACTCCTTTGTGATTGAGAAGATTTGACCAAGGAGAAGAGGATCGGAGATCAAATGCTCGAACCTGGCGAGCACCTCTTCGAACAAGCTCCAAGCATAGAGCAGAGCCGACGAATCCGAGTCCACCTGTAACTACGAACGTGTTGTCCTCTATACCTTCATTCTCGCTTAAGTGCATCTTCTCTTTTCCGATCTCTTCTCTGTCCTTTTCCTCTTTCAGATTCAGAGTCGCCTTTGGATTTTCCTCGCCTCGTCAACTCATCAAAAGTACCGCCCCAAATTAATCTCTATCTCGTTAGTAACGCGCAAAACCAATTCTGCCCCAAATTATCATAATTATGTTATTTTATTAACAGTTTCTCAATCACAGTTCACACATTGACATTTACAGAATACTGTTTGACAAATATTACTGTGGTTACGTTAAAAGTCCCTAATTCCCGTTGGCCAAAAAAAAAAAAAACAATCCCTAATATTGTAATTCCCGCTGTAAAAATTCTAAATTCCTATCTCAATTTATTTCATGATGTCCTTGTTTGTAACAGTAATTGGAATCTTCAAAAGCAGTTTTTTAATCGTGATTCACGGTATACGAGGTAAGTATGTGAAAATAGTGTTGTCTCGACTTACGTGTATAAACACTTATAAACATTTCATAAACTAATCCAAATATGTTTATATATCAGAACCAAGAATTAGTAACCGAAATAGAATCTTCTTGAACTACTATCTATCTATGCACTAGTGGATATAATTTAATTGGGAACCATTTTTATTTGAGGATTTCTACAAAAACTAATATAGGGCTTGATTGAGTTGTTAAAGCTTTATTGAATGAATCGTGTTAAACAATTGGATCGCTAGACCAGTTGCAGCAGTTGATTTTGAAGGATAGTGATGCTTTTAAATTTAGATTGTGGTTAATTTGTGACGGTTTTTGTTTCAGTTAATCTCTTCTTTCCATTGGTGTTTTTTCTTTTCTTTTTTTTAAAATATAGATATTCTTTTATTAAAGATAATCTTATTCAAAATATTGTTGAGTACTAAATATATGGACACTTCTTTCAGTAGGCTATTTTGGTTTAGTTAACTTGTCTTGTACTCTTTTTTCAGTTTAATGATACTCCCTAATGTCCTTTTTATAAAAAACCTAAAATTTAAATTATCTTAATTATTTTTATAAGAACAGTTGAAAGTTATTTGAGCAATTAATAAGTTTTTTTCTTTTTTTCCTCACATTAATTATATTTATTGCTTTAATTAAAATGTTGAACATGTTTATATTTACTTTAGTTCTCTGTGTAACTTGCCTTTTATAAATAAAGGCACACTTGGTAACAAAATTTTTTATAAACATATTTATTATTAATTTTAATTTTTTTAACATTATATAATTTAATTATCAAATTCTTATAAATAAAATTCTAATAGAAAAGAATATTCTCACTTCCCAGAAAAGGGGAATATTTTACTTATCCGTTATTCATTTTTGTGGGTGAACAATTGTTGGGGCTTTAAAATGCATGATATTATGGATCAATGCATTACGAGACCCAAATCCAATAGTCTTATGATTCATTTGTTTTGATGAAATGGATTATTTTCTGTAATGGGTTGGCCATATGTTTGTTAGAAGTTTTGGACCTTGGTTTTACATGTGCAGTATAGAGGAAAGCCAACAATGGAATCATAAATACTGGCCATAATATAGGACGTTTATAAAAGAATAATTTAATTTAAAATATAAATTATTTATAAGATGATGAATGTTTATTTTTTTAATTTTTTTCTATAATTAATTCTCATTTTCCATTTTAACTACTCATTAAAATTTTAAACACATTTTTCAATAAGGGTAAAAATATAAAAAAATTTAATTTGTGATACATTTAATGAGTTGACTATTATTTCTTATTTATCATGAATCAGTTAAAAAATGTCTAATATTATGAATAGGAGGAGTACGTATTTTTGAGGAATAATAATGCGTGTAAGGCTTGGGAAAAAAAAAACTCCTGTATTGATCACAATCTATTGTATATATTGAAGTACACGTGGTGGTTTTTCTCTGGAGCTAAAAAGTACTTGTGATTACAATATATATAACTAAAGAGTAACAACATATAACCATCCCGGCCAAAAAACAAAAGAGAATAAATGAAATTGGTTTTGGGGGGAAAGTAAAGAAAAAGAAGAGAAAATTGCTAGAAGAAGTTGAAGGAGTGGAAAGAGAATGAAGCATAAGAGGCACAAGTATAAGCTTCAAGAAGATCATTCTGAGTAGACCAGAAATCAGCCTTGAGGCCTCCTCTCCTCACTGCCTTTAGAATTTTGTTCTTGTGTGCATATCCTGTTACCACCACCTTCTGTCTCTTCCCGTCCACTTCCACTTTCTCTATCCCTGCAATATTATTATTATTCCATCTTCATAACCATATTCATATATTCACTAATACTCGCTAATCCCAACTTCATACTTCATTTATATGAAATCTGAGCTAATATACTTTCTTTTATCTTTAATATAAGAGTTACTTAACTAATTTGAATAAATTTATGAGATAAAATGGATTAGTTAATTTGAAAAAGTGTAATATCATAACATTAGATTACA
This sequence comes from Albizia julibrissin, assembly GCA_037074505.1. Classification (NCBI taxonomy): domain Eukaryota; kingdom Viridiplantae; phylum Streptophyta; class Magnoliopsida; order Fabales; family Fabaceae; genus Albizia; species Albizia julibrissin. The sequence continues at coordinate 11,194,692 of CM073484.1, forward strand.
TATAAGTTAGGTAAATTAGTTTGATGAAATGATAAATATATATATAAAAAACAAAATGAATTGATATTTTATATTTAAGATCAGATTTATAACACTCAACTAATTCTCATATCAAGAATTGGAAGAAGTAATATAAAACAACTTAGATCTCAGATAGTGGTGATGCCAAACCTTTTAATTTTGAAAGGCATTTCCTTAATCTTTTCTCATGGATCCCTACCATCTCTACCTTCAACTCCACACTCTGCAAAATACAAATCATTATTACATGATGATGATGCTGCCACCTTTTGATAAATAATTCTGTTAAAACTGAAAACATGCCCGACAACCTAGTCTAGATTGAAACATAATGTACTTACCTCCATGAAAACTTGAGAGTTCAGAGACAGATCACAGCGATGATGAGCAGCTATAAAGTGAAGAAGCAATAATGATTCTGAGTTATGAGACACAGAGGGTGATGACAGTGGCTGTGTATTACACTATTACTCCTATATATAATCAACAACCAGAAACCCAACAGATATATAAAGCAGGTACGTGTCTTGGGTTTTGAAGTGATCGAGGTAACCTCGTGCTTTTTTATTCAAAGAAACTAGGCCTACAATGAACGACACTACTGAGAAAAGAAGAGATTGTGTTCAGAATTTTGAAGCTAGCTCTCACTCCGAGGCTTCAAGCCTGCGCAAAGGGCAAAGCAATTATGGGATGGAGAATTTGAAATGATTGGGTTTGACGAGTCCAACTTTGCTTTTTTTTTTTTTTTAAAATTTTGGGACAATATGCAGGAGGACCCCACTTTTGTGCTTATAATACTTATTAACCAATTAAGTAATGATTCAAGGGGACAATATGTATATATATGCTCCTTTTTACTATCTGGCATGCTATATTCATCATTCTTTACACGTCAATTCTAATCTCACTGATCAGCTATATATTTCATTCATATCGTTTTCACATGCATATAGTTATTATGAATAAAATAAAAAGAAAAGGAAGCTTACAATAAGGAAAAGAGAAAAAGAGAATAGAAACGTTGTCAATATATGGATAATGCAGACAAGATAATGAACCAAGCAGCAAGTTTGGTATATTTTGGCATGCATATATTTCTCTCAAGTCTCAGCTTTATTGTAATATTTCGTTACTTTTTTCTGATATTCCCTTCGCTTTTATTTTCATTTTGTTGTCCACAAAATAAAAAGCATACGATGCTATATATAATAATAGCTGAGCATACTTGGGATCCACATAACCCGATCACTTTACCTTTGAACTGTACTCTCCTCTGAATCTCGAATTTTCAGATTCTTCCTTCCCTCACTTTTCTTTTCATTCTTTTCTGGTTTTAGTTTTTTTTTTTAAATAAATCCGGTGAGTATCAGTGCAAGTAGAGGGTTATTAATTATATCAATGTCATGTTGAGTCGGGGACATGACTATGTAAAATATGTTATACTCTTATGATTCTATTTATAAAAGTCTGATAATCGAATTACGTGATTTAAAAAAATATTTAAAATTAGTTAAAAATAATTAATATGTCTGAAATAAAATTTTCTTTTCAACAAGCTAAGGTTCATAAACCCGGACCGGACACTAAACCAATTAGGATATTAGATCAATGGTTAATTGGTTAGACCGGGGCTAAATTAGAGCTAACATAGGGGCAAAAACTAGTGAGAAATTAAATATTTCAAGGTTATTAATATAAAATTCTAAAGATTTTTTTTAAAAAAAAAATAGTGAACTGGACCGGACTGGTTTACATGTGGTTTGCCGGTTTTCAGGTTAGACCGGCCATTCTGGTCCGAGTTCATGCGCAATGCTTTTCAAGTATGCTCTTTATTTATAAATAGAGTAAATATATGTTTCACCAATCTTTTAATTAATGTAATACATATAATTGATTGGGGGTAAGGAAAAAACTCATTAAATGTTCAGACAACATTTGTCGGGTTTTAAGATAATTCAAATTTTGGGCTCTTATAAAAAAATATAAGGGTATAGTTTAAGCAATAGATGAATTACTAACTTTTTTCAGGTTAAATTATATATTATGTGGTGTAATAAGATATGTTAGATGGATTTGATTTAGCGGATCGGAATTGATCTCTATTTGCAACATGACAACAGAGGATGATGATTCAATAAATGTTTTTAATGTTAATTTGAACCAAATATTGTGTTGGTTATTTTATAGGTGTGACGGTTTTAAAAGGAATTATTTTGATAATCCACAAATTATTATGAGTTTAATTTTAAATTACTACATTTTAGTATCCTATTCATTTTATATGATAATTATTTTCTTTTATTGATTCCAGGATTTGAAATCCTAATCTCTATCTACATCCCACACTGCCAGCGGAGCTAGTTTCAAGTGACTTTAATGAGATCATTATTTTCATTCTATTATATATATTAGATAATTAAATTAGAGAGATTAAGAAAATTAGTTGAGTTACTTAAGTTATTTATTTATAAAAAATGTATGTTGGTTTCATTAAAGTTATCATTTTAATTATTTTCATTAATTAGACATTACTCTCTTGATAGAAAACCCCTTTAATATATATAATCAACCAAAAAAATTTAGAAAAAGAATTATAAATTTGCAACACAAAATGAATCGATATTTTTTTTTCCTCAAAATATAAAACGTAACTAACATCCAAATTACTTGAACTTTTACCTAAGCTGTCAAGACTTGCTTCGAGATCAAAGCTCCTGGAGAAGTTGCTGTGCCAAAGTATCCCGAATAAAATCAATTGCTTAATTAATGTATATGGGAGACCTCTTTATTAAATATCAACCCAGTGACACAATAAATAAGTAACAAAAACTGAAAAATCCAACAAACTATGACAGAACTAACATTATTTGCATTAAAATATCTAATTTGTCAATAACCTGGATTGACACTGTAACATAATTTTAATGGTCTTTTTACTGAATTTTAATTGGTAAATTTAGTTAACTTTAAATGTATAACGTAGACATAAATTGACTATGTCGTACTCGTATGGTCATCAGTTGATTGGTCAGTTTTGGAGAGATCAATTTAATAAAGTTCGTTTGAAATAGAATTTAGTTTCTTGTTCTGTTGAGTGTTGTCTTTTTCATTTTGTTAGGTCTTTATTCTTTATGATCTTTGTCAAGTGTCTAGTTTGGTATGGTTGGATTTGGCTTTTAATGCATAGTAACATGTCTGCCTGTTAAGCGAGCTGAGGGGGATGATTTGTTGAACGGCCAACCTGATGCATGCTTGAATTTGCGTTTATTTACGAGATAAAAATGCATTACCGCACAACAAAGGATTGTGATTTATATAATATTGGAAAAATTACAATCAGTATCAAGTAAAAGATAAAATGAAAAAATGGTCTCATTTACAATTATAGGAGCGGGTAATTGACAAGTCCGGTGGCTCTATTGATAAGTTCTTATGACCATTTTTTCATTTTGAGATTTTAAGGGATCATTTTTTTATTTTGTCTCTTGTTTGGGACCAGATTATAATTTTCCTAATATTGTTTGGTTTGAATCGGGCTTATGCATAATCCCGATTCATATATATCGAGATAAGCATCCTCCACATATTTACTTCGTATACAGTAAAAACTACCTCGTATTCCGTAAATCACAATGAAAAGCACTTATGGAGGCTATACTAACATGCTAAATATTTGATCCCTTATAACTCCTCCTTATTTTGGTTTTAGCACATATAGTTTCAAACCACAAGTATTAATCCCTCAAGGAATAAAATGGTGCAATCACACAGGTTCTTCATAAACTATAAGACTACCATTTTTAGATGGAAAAACATTTAAGGGACCAAAATCTATACTTTAAAATTATAAAGATTAAAATTAAAATGGGAAAAAATTATAAAAACCAAATATTATATTAACTCTATATATAAATCCTTTACAAATTGAGCAATGACAACAATAAATCTTATTCGCCAAGACAAGCTTCATGATCAAATCTTCCAACATCCAACAAATTGAATAACAACAAGAAGATTTATCCTACAAAATAAGGTAAGCTATATGGATTCAACAATTTTATTACACTCTATCAATAATATTTTGATTTTCCCTCACTTTAAATTGAGCAATTTTGAGCGAAAAATTCCTCGTTGAGGGCAAAAGGGGGAGCTATCAAAATAAATACTAAGAAAAATAAATAACTACTATCTTCAGTTTTAAATATAAGATTTAGTTGATTTTTTTAAAGATATTAAAAATATATTTAAATTAGTTTAAGGTATTTATATTTTAAATTTTTCTTTAAATTAATTTATCTTATTTATAAATTAATATATAATTAATTAAATATTATATTTAAGATTGACATGATATTTTAAAACTTCATATGAAGCATTGATTGGTTGGCTTTTACGAACTTGCTTGCCTTTTAATTATTTTGTCGAAGGATCACGGTTCCTCCAACAACTACTTGTCAATGGATGTGGATTCCGTGCAAGGAGTAACACCTTGCACTGAATGCGTGTTGTCATTTTTATTTAAATTGTTGGTTGTGGAAACAATGAATGTCAGTACCTGTTTGGATGTGATATCATGACCTATACTACATATTATCATGTTGTTTAAATCCAACGCCATGTGTAGATCAATTTGTAAACAAATTATATATAATAAGAAGTAAAGGGGTTGTTTTTACCTTTAGGGCATGTTTGATTGGAGTAGATGGGAGGGGGGATGAAAAATGAACTCATCTCCTTGTTTGATGTAAAAAATTGGAGGGGATGGGAGCAAACAAATGGGTTCCGAATCCCTCCCCTCTCCTCATTTTTGTTCTCTCTAAGTTGAGAGTTTTTGGAAATAAGGAAAATATTGTGACTATTTTGTCTATTACTTTTTCATATTTATAGTGATACCCATGAATAGAAAATAAAAACACGCCCTTACAGAGTTCCAACATCATCTCTCATAGCTTCGGAGCTCTCTTCTCCTCCTTGCCGCTAACACTGTCACCAGAGCTGTCTGGTCCTCGCTGCGTTCTATGGCATCATCTTCCTCGACCATCTGTGTTGTCGTCAACGAGAGGAGCAACATTATGGCCGTGCTTTGTCATCATGATCTCATTGTTCTCTGGTAAGTTTTTTCTTCTGATTTTGATTATGTCTCTAGTTTCTTTGTAGTAAGTTTTTTTTTCTGGTTGGGGTGTTCTCTGAATCTAATTTGTTCATCAATTTCTTCATCCTTATCAATTCTTTTATGTGGTATTGTCTTCCTTTGCCATCTATGTTTCTACTTGTTTATTTTCTCGTCGCGATTTCTTCATAACATAAATCCAGCTTCTGCTTCTGAAAATGTCGCCCAACGACAAGGTTGTTCTAGTGATTGTGGTTGGTTATTATTGGGTTATTTTAATCCAGCTTATGCTTCTCAAAATTTCGCCCAGCTTTTGCTTTTTTCCTTTATTGTTGGGTTATTTGAATGAATTAGCTTCTGCTTCTCAAAATTGTTGGGTTATTTGAATGAATCAGCTTTCTTATGCTTGGTTATTGTTGGCTTATTTTAGTCTGATTGTTATTCGTTGTGTTGATTGCTTGCAGATACTTAGGATTCCCATTGAAACAGAGGTGACCTTTTGAAATAGAGGCTTTTTAATGTTTTATTTTTTTAATCAGCTTTTTTAATTGCACATAGTTAGATGACATATTCGTTGTGTTGATTGCTTGCAGATACTTAGGATTCCATTGAAACAGAGGTGACCTTTTGAAATAGAGGCTTTTTAACGTTTTATTTTTTTAATCAGCTTTTTTAATTGCACATAGTTAGATATATTAGTTGGTCGGACATGCTATGATGGACTTTGAGAATTTGTCAATTTGTGTTCTTGCTCACTTATGTAGTTATTGATATGAAGTAAAAAATAAAGAGCAAGAGATATGTACTTTATTAGTCATTTATTTTGTTAGATATGTCATTGTGAATCTGTCATTACATATTGATATAGGCGGATGGTATCAGAGCATGGTATCAGACTCTTCTCACAAAGGGATGGATCGTGGAGCTTCACATTAGTTTTGGATATTTGAACCAAATATGGGTTCGTTGATAAAACGTTGGACAAAGTATCAGTAGCCACAATAGTAGATTTGTGAAAGGAGTGTTACAAGTAGTATCGGACACTAGTATCTGACCCTTCTTTCAAAGGAGTAGATGATAAAGTCTTACATTGGTCTTATATATTTTTGGGTTTGTAAACAAAACGTTGTAAGGACAAAGCATTAGTTGTTACATTAGCATGTTTGTAAAAAGAATGTTCCAAATAATATCATAAACTAGTATTAGAACATTCTACCAAAAGAATGGATTGTAAAGTCCAACATTAGTCTTGGATATTTGAGCTCAACCTTGGTTTGTAAACATAAGGTTGAAAGGACACAGCATTAGCAGCTACAAAATAACGAGTTTGTATACAAAATGTTGAAAGACTAAGCATTAGCTATCACAACAACAACAACAACACTTTTGGAAATAGTTTTTTCCGTCAACAATTTAAACGAAGCAGATGGTTAAAAGATGCTAAGAAAAACAATCAAAATCGATCATAATATTATGATTGAAAAGCTGGTTAACTGGTTATCCAACTGGTCAACCTGAAATAACAAATAATCATTTTTATTAAGAAAGTAGTTAAAGTTAATAAATATATAATTAATATATTTTTTTTTCAACTATGTTTAAGTATAAAATCATCAACTTTCTTAATTAATGCAATTCACACCAGTTCTAGTTAAAAAATGCAATATATATAAAGACAAAGGTGCATCTTTAACCTTAAATTATTTTAAAGGTGTAATTTTAACTCTAAACTATTTTAAAGTGTAATTTTTTCTTGAAGTAATAAAATTTGAACAATTATAAAATTTTAATATCAGAATGCAAACGTCGGTCACTCTCCTGCCACATTATTATTTTCTTTGACACCTATGCTATTATTTAATTAAAAAAATAGAAACAGAACCACGTGGTGAGTTGTTGTATTCCACTTGTAGAAACGCATGTGAATGAATAAGAGTCCACTGCCATCTTACATTCTAAATTGCAACTCTTCCGCGAGAGCGAGAACCGTCAAGAGAGACCTGTGAGAGAGCCGCCGCCCACTGCGGCGGATATCACTGTGAGAGGGCCCCGTAACCCACTGCGGCGGTGGCGTAGAAATGAGAAGAACGAAATCTTGAGAGTGCTGGACGGCAGTTGTCGGATCAGGAGGCTCGGTTCTCTTCTGGTTCTTCAACATCGTGAGGCGCGATACACGGTTCCGAGCCTGCAAGGTAACGGTTTGCATGAGCTTCCACCACTGCCACAGGCGACGAAGACTCCGACGAACAATGCCGACGGCGACGCTGCACAGACCAGATAGTCGATGACTCAGATGCTCTGTTTCTCTCCTTTCCGCTGGAAAATGTGCTGCAACTTGTTGGAAGTAAAGAAAGCTATCACACTTTTGGTTTGAAACTGCCCAAAGACGTCAGAGACGCTGCACAGACCAGCGCTTGAAGCCCAGGGGCGGAGGCAATGGAAGACCGTTGCAAAGCAACGGCCAAAAATTTCAGACACTCTCTTTCTAACTTTCTCTTTCAATCCCATTGCGTCTGTCATTCTTCATAATTTTAGTGAAGGATTTCAGATCCGTCGTGAAGTAAGAGAAGCTAATGTGGAAGGAGTTCCAAGAAGCTCTGAGTTCTTCCTCCGCCCCTGTTCTGATCTGATGCAGTGGTGGTGAGGTGAGAAAGATGAAGGCAAAGGTGATGGCAAGTGTATACTACGACCATATGTATTTAACTATCCCTGATGCTCTGTTTTTCCAAACCTCATTTTTCGGCGATCATGCAGAGACGATAGCGCCGTGTGAGAGTGGCGTCGTGGGAGTTAGAGTTGAGGAGTTAGACCGGAGCTTGAAGAAAGAGTCTTGACAGTGGAGAAAGGTCGAAGTTGGTGGTCTGAAACAGAGGAGGAAGAGGACGAAGCTGGAGATAGTTAAGGGAAGAGAAGGTCGCCGGAAATGGGGGGCCGGAAAAAAATGAGTTGAGAAGGAGATAGTGGTGTGACAGTGAAGGTAGTAGTTCTCGGAAGAAGAGGATGAAATGATGGTGGTTTTGGTGTTGTTGATGGTCAAAGGAGATGGTGAACGGTACTTGAGAGAGGGAAGGCTGAACGGACGGTGATACTTGTTGTGCACCGGAAATGGGGCCGGAAGTGAAGCAAGGAGAAAAAGATGACGGTGGTTGAAGGAACTCGGTAACGGAGGATGAAGGTGGTGATGAAATGCAAGAGGGTCGATGGTGATGCAGTGGTCTCTCCTCTCACGGCGCTTTCACTCTGTTCTGGAAACTCACCGGAATGGGGTCGGTAATTGTGAGGGAAAACAGAGAGGCGGTGGTAATGGAAATGGGAGAGGACGGTGGTGATGGGATGACAGAAGAACGATGGTGGTATGTGGTTCCGGCCAAATATTCTGGCGAAATGAGAATTGAGCACTGTGGTGGTGGTGGTGGTGCAGTGAAGGATCAATGGTCTCTCCTCTCCTTCACCACCTCCATCGACGGCAATAGAAAAGAGCTTCACAGCGTTGAAGGATCAATGGTCTCTCCTCTCCTTCACCACCTCCATCGACGGTGAAGGATCACAGCGTTTACAGGTGTTAAACAAAATGACGACATGGCGGGGGAATGGACGGAGTTTAACTTCTGTTATCAAAAGTGCTCCAATTTTATTATTTTAAAGGTAAAATTGCATTAAAAAATAGTTTAGGATCTAAATTGTATCTCAGAAATTAATTCAGGGTCATAATTATACATTTACCCTATATATAAAGTCAACAAAGGTAAAATAAAAAAAAAAACATTGAGATAAAACTGAAAGGAATGTTATATTTTATGATAAACTTATTGTGAAATTTAAAGTTTATATTTAAGGATAAAGAGAGTAGGCGTCTCGCTTATTTGGAGACACGTCTAATCTCTTTTTCATCATCTTGTATAAATATTAAAATAAGAATGAACTGCTCATCTTTCATAAATCAATTAGATATGTAGAACACACACATGCAAGTATATTTGTGTCGTAATGGAAAGTATCATAACAATATATATACTAACATTTATAATATTTAGTTAATATTATCATAATAATATTATAATATCAAATCGAATATACACTTCGGGATATATTACCTTCAAGGAAATTGATGGATCAGGTAACGTACGTTGATGGATCGAGCATCGCATAGGCCCTTTTTTTTTGGGGGGGGGGGGGATCCTGTTCGCTACGCTCAGCTTGGATAATTTCATCCCGTTTTTTAAGTTATTTTCATGAATTTTAAAAACTTGCTTCGAGTACTTTTGGAGTTATTTCGTTTCGTTTCTAAATTTTTGCTACCATTGTAAGTTGGTTTACTTTTAATTCATATGCATCACATAATTGCTAGTTTCTTATATCTTAAATATAAAATAGAGTTACTTTTTTTTAAAGAGATTAAAAAAATTAATTAAATTATTTTAAAATATTTATATTTATCATTCTTTTTCTAAACTATTTTATCTAACTTATAAATTGATATATATAATTTAAAAATATACAATATATGATATGATTAAATAACTTATTTTATTTCCTTAATCTTTCTTAAAAAATTAACTTTTTTATATTTAAAACCCAAGAAAGCATTTCAGTTCTCATCTGAATATCTGATTACTTCAACACAAGAAACCATGCTTGCATTAAGGTTATGTTTGGCTCGATGGAGGGGAGGGATTTAAATGGAGGGGAGGGAAGGGTTTGAGAGGGATTTTCTTTTACCTTGTTTGGGTTGACAAAAAGAGAGGGGAGGGGAGGGATTTTAATAGTATTATGTTTGGTATAGGAGGGGAAGGGAGGAGAAATATTTTTATATGGACAATTTTGCTCATATTTCATTTAATTTGTAATTAATAACTTTCTAACATATTTAATAAAATATAATTATATAAGGAATTTAATACATAAAATTATAATTTTATAATTATAAAAATTAAATAAATATAATTATAAATGGCATTTACTATATAAAATTATAATTTTGTAATTAAATAATAAGAAGGGTATTGTGAGAATATTTTAAAATGGTATGGACATATTAGTCAATTTAAGCTCAAACTTAACATTTCCCTCCAAATCCCCTCAATTTTGGAGGGGGGGTTAGGAGGGGAGGGGAGGGAGAATTTTAGAAAATTTCCCTCCCCTCCTAAAATTTTTAGTTATCCAAACAAGGGGAGGGAAGTAAAATCCCCTCATTTCCCTCCCCTCCCCTCCCCTCCCCTCATACCAAACACACCCTAAGGCTATGTTTGGCTCGATGGAGAGGAGGGGAGGGGAGGGTTTGAGAGGGATTTTCTTTTATCTTGTTTGGGTTAACAAAAAGAGAGGGGAGGTGAGGGATTTTAATAGTATTATGTTTGGTATAGGAGGGGAGGGGAGGAGAAATATTTTTATATGGACAATTTTGCTCTTATTTCATTTAATTTGTAATTAATAACTTTCTAACATATTTAATAAAATATAATTATATAAGGAATTTAATACATAAAATTATAATTTTATAATTATAAAAATTAAATAAATATAATTATAAATGGCATTTACTATATAAAATTATAATTTTGTAATTAAATAATGAGAAGGGTATTGTGAGAATATTTTAAAATGGTATAGATATATTAGTCAATTTAAGCTCAAACATTAATATTTTCCTTCAAATCCCCCCAATTTTGGAGGGGAGGGTTAGAAGGGGAGGGGAGGGAGAATTTTAGAAAATTCTCCCTCCCCTCCTAAAATTTTTAGTTATCCAAACAAGGGGAGGGGAGCAAAATTCCCCCATTTCCCTCCCTTCCCCTCCCCTCCTACCAAACACACCCTAAGTGTTGTACGGAATTTATGAAAGCCAATCAGTCAACCCTACTTCACATTGGAATACTTTGACCTCCCCCCTCCTTAGATTCACCACTCTTTTCTATCTTTTTTTTTTTAAATAAAAGTCTAAAATTCAAATTATCTTATTTTTTTATAAGAGGCCAATAAGAATTATATAAATATTTTTTTAATTTTTTTCTTCATTAATTATATGTATTGCAATAATAAAAAAGCTAGTAATACTTACATTTATTTTATTTATCTCTCTTACTTATCCGGTTGCCCCTTATAAATAAAGGTATACTTAAAAGAAATTATTTCAGACATATTTATAACTTTCAACTAATTTTAATCACTTTCTTAAATTATGAGATTCAATTCTTAAACTCTTATAAATAAAATAAGTGGAAGTACTTGATTCTTAATTGTGATACTAGGAGGAAGAGGAAATTTATGGAGTCAATTCGGGAGAGCTCCTTTAAATACTAATGATAATAAATTACTGCTTCAACACAAATTCAAACAACTAGAAATTTCAAATCCTGCGTAGCATAGTTCTCCCCTGAATTCCTGCGTTTCTATTATTATATACACATCATTACATAAAAGGCTAGGCTGCTGGATGTCACAGTGCCTGTCTCCGTAGGTCAAAGCTCAAAATAGAGACAATCAGACTTGTAGTTAAGCTTCCATGGTTCAAGGGAGGAAATATAATCTTCGTTTAGAACAGTGATTAGAGTATTTAAAAATAATTTTTTAATTGTGATTTACGGTATACGAATTAAGTATATGAAATGAATATTGTTTCAAGTTACGTACATAAGCACTTATAAACTTTTCAATTATCAAACAAAACATGCTTATCAACTCATATATATATATATATATATATATATATATATATATATATATATATATATATATATAAAAGAGAGCAATGTCATATATTTTAAACTAATCACCCTGCTGAACATAGAAACCAAGAGATAGAGAGAAACATAATAGAGAGCACACCTACCTATCACAACATATTAGCAAAGCTCGGATTCAAGCTTGCTTCAAGCTCTTGTTGTTCTATATTGCTACAAAATATGGGTAGGGTCTCCACAGCACGTCAGTCATCTCAACTTAGATCTTCCATTGATAAGGACTCAATATAGCTTCTGACATAAATTTCAAGAATTCAGAGAGATCTAGTTAGTTGAAAGTTCAAAGTGTGTGCGCTCACGCGTGTGTATATAAATATACCTAATTTAGGCGTCAACTACATAAGATAAATTGCAATGATTAAGCGTTGGAGGACTTGCTAGTTCTAGATTCAGGTGCTGTCAAATACACAAGATAAATTGCTAGTTTTTGGAATTTTTTCTCCAAATATTTGGAATGAGAAAATATAATGAAATATTATTTCAATTGACATTTGAATCCATCATGCAGTGAACCATAATGAGTCTTTAAGAGTGTGTTCTAACTTAATTAAAAATGAGTCTGTGTGAGTTGACATTTAAATCAAAATAAAATTGTAAAAATACAAGTTAGCCTTTGAGAGTTGGTTCTAACTTAATTAATGAGTCTCCATTTCTTCTTGTCATAAACAAGTAGAAAGGAGACGAAAGCAAGAACAAATTCAAGCCCAAATGGATTAGAATTCTTGTATTACTCTATTTGCTCTTCTACTTTATTAAGATAACCGTGAATGATTTTTGTGGATGGGGTGAATTTATCATCATCTTATAGTTGAGGGTTTTTTTTTTCCCCCAACACAAGAGAGGGCTACAGCCAGAAACTACATTACATAAATTAATCTAAAAGGGGATTAAATCCCAAATAATCTTCCTCTACTAAGGCCCGCAAATGGGATGGACAAGAGTCTAAATAAAGACGAGTCAGAGCTAGATGAACCTTCCTTGACCAGGGCATCAGCAAGACGGTTTTGTTCTCTTGGTATATGTTGTAGCTTTACTTCCCATATGAGGATATTATAGTAATCTCTTATTCTGGATCATCAGCAAGCTGCACAGGTTTAAAGGTGGCAAAACGGGCCAACCCGAGCCCGTTGAGCTAACGGGCTGACATTTCGCCAGCCCGAGCCCGTCTTTTTTTATTTTTTTTAAAAAAATTATTTTTTAAACAAAAATTTTACTCCCTTTCTTTTTTATTCACTTATGTCACACTTATTTTCTTTTATATATTCGTGCTACAAAACCAATTTTGTTTTTACCTTCTTTTTTTTTCTCTCACATCACAAAAACATATGAACACATTTTTTTTAAAAAAATTAATAATAATAAAATAAATAAATGTAATATGAAAAAAATGTTAAATAAAAAAAATTAGGAAGTCTTTAAACACAATATCATTAAGAACCGAAAACATTAAGATCTAATTTATTTTAAAAATATAAAAAAATTATTTTTTAATAGTTAAACGGGCCGGCCCGTTTAACTCCAACCCGTTTAACTCAAATAATAAACGGGCTCGGACTATCAAGCCCGAGCCCGTTTATTTAATTACTGCCTCTACACAGGTTGCTAAATACCCCCCCCCCCCCCAAAAAATCAATAATACTCAACTAAGCTGTAGTCCCTTGAAACTAGCCCATTGTTCTTCCTCAAAAGCACTACATATCCCAAGAGAAAGCTTAAAACCGGCAACCCAGTGACCATTATGATCTCCAATAACTCCTCCACCTCCTGCCTTGCTGTTAGTAGAAGTTACTGCACCATCGACTTTAATTTTAAACCAGCCATGACTAGGTGGAAGCCAAACAAGTCTGTGGGGTGTAGATGAGTTAACAGAACAATCATTTTCCTGACCATGAGTGAAATTCTTCCATATATGCATGATAATTCTTGCTGGTTCCAGAGGTTCAGTGAAATCGGACTCAAATATATCACTGTTTCTCCATAGCCAGAGTTTCAAAATGGTGGCGCCACAATAAAGGTCCCAATTTCCATCTTCATTTCTGCTTAAGTCCCTCTTTAGATTGAAAATAAACCAATCACGTAAAGGCATGACAAAAAATTGGGGAATGTACCTAGGATGGAGAAGTTGCCGCCAGAGATCTTTCACATAAGAAAAATCCCCTAAAATGTTCTGTATTAGAGCATTAAACATTATATAGTCCCTTTTCAAGATAGTGGAATATTTCGTTTTAGACTATGGTCATTTTCTCTCATTCACATTAAGGAGAAGATTTTTTCACTTTAAACTTTTATGTTTTCATTTATTATTTTGTTGTTCATTTTATTTTCTGCTTTTATTGACTTTATACAATTCTTTTCATTATAAAGATTTAATATTCGCTGTGCTCTTCCTAACAGTGTCTTTGTTGGGGCTTCTTCGAGGAGTAATGAGTTTAAGGCTGCAAATAAAACTCTGTATTGATCCCAATCTGTTGTATTGAAGTACATGTGGTTTTTTTCTCTGGAGCCAGAAAGTACATGGGATTACTATATATAACTAAAGAGTGACAACATACTATAATAACCATCCCGGAAAAAATAAACACAGAATTAAATGAAATTGTTTTAGGGGTAAGAAGGGGGGAAAAAGAAAAAAAAAATAATAGAAAAGAGCTAGAAGAAGTTGAAGGTGTGGAGAGAGAAGGAAGCATAAGAGGCACAACACAAGTATAAGCGCCAAGAAGATCGGTCTTAGTAGACCAAAAATCCTTGAGGCCTCTTCTTTATTTTAGCTTATCACTCTTATTTTATTTATAAATCACAATTAACTAAATCTTACATATTAATATTAATTAACTCATTAACTATGGACTAAATTTTTAATTTTGTTTTGATTTATAAATGATTTTAAAAGTCGACATGAATATATTTTTATTACAATTAATAGATATAAAATTATAAAAATCATATTTATTACTCTAAAAGTAAATTTATAATAGAAATCAAATATTTACCTCAAAAAAGATTTATAAATATAACGAGAGAAGTAGAATTTTATTCTTATGGGCCGATCCGATCACCACCACCTTTTGTCTCTTCCAGTCCACTTCCACCTTTTCTATCCCTGCAATATTATTATTATTCCATCATGGTAACCATATTCATATATTCACTAATACTCACTAACTCAACTCCATACTTCATTTATATGAAATCTGTGCTAATATAATTTCTCTAATTTTTAATATAAGAGTTACTTAACTGATTTAGGTAAATTAAGAAAATCAAATAAATTGGTTAATTTAAACAAATATGACACAATCTCTTTAATTTAAATTCTTCTGTGTAACATTAGATTATATATTAGTTTATAAGTTAGGTACATTTTTTAGTAAAAAATGATGAATATAAGAAAAATAAATAAATATATATATTATATTTAAGACCAAATTCTAATAAGGAAAATATAGAAAAAACAAAAATAGATAAAAATTTTATATTGAGAATCAAAACTAACATCCGATCTACTTGAACTCTTTCATAAAGCTTTTGAAGGATCTCAAGACTTACTTCGAGATCATAACTCCCAAAAAAGTTGTTTAGTTAGGTTGAAATAGAATTTAATTTCTTTCTTCTGTTTAGTGTCGTCTTTTTCTCTGTTAGGTATTTACTCCTTATTATCTTTGTCGTGTGTGCCGGTTGGCATGGGTGGATTTGGTTTGTAGTAAATGGAATGCTTCTTTGTGGCCCAATTAGAAAACGCTGCGTGAAGCCCTTGAATGGAAGCACGTAGGATCCTCTATACATAATAACATGGCTGCCAGTTAAGTCAATGCGATGATTTATGAAGGAATTTGGTGCGTATGGGACCCCAATAATGCAACTCGATAACCGACCCAAATCGAATCACAAGTTTAGATTTCAAACATAACACGCAATATGTTGGTTAAATTTCGAAAGAAACAACAAAATACTTGGTTTGAGATGTATCTAAAGACACCGTCTTTAAGAATTATTCCGTAACCTCCTCAGGTAATAGGAAACGATACTTTCTAAGATCAAATGAATTTTTCTATAAAGATACAAAGAGACAAAAAATGAAGGAAAATATAGTAACTTAATAAGAGATAATTGAGGCTTTTTCTTCTTTTGTATGAATGGTGTCACTATTAAGGTATTCATAGACAATGAATATATGTTATGAAGTGGTGCTTCTCTCTTTAGATAAAGGTCAAAATCATTTTTAAATTTATAAATCGTGTTCATTCATAAACCAACACAAATTTCTTAATTTAAAATACATCTATTCATTTTAAAATATTCTAATAATATTAGAAAAACTCTTCTTTTGATACACCCTTACAAAATATTTATAACACAATAAATAACGGTGAGAAGAGAACTCAAGAGATAAAATTGAAAACTGTACGGTAGGAGTTACTATTATTTTTACACATACAAAAAGTAACCGCCTCACTTCTTTTTTAATAATTACATCCGGTCCTCACTTTTACATATCTAATAAATCTCTCTTGCATGGTTATATAGCTCCCCCTACAATTAAAAGGATATATTACACATATAACACCTATATATAGTTTCTTATTTCTATTTGGGAAATCATCAAAATGAATTTGGACCCTAAGATATACTAGATGTAGCGTATCCAACAATTTTATTTGTTGAACGTCCAAGGCTGATGCATGCTTGAATTAACATTTATTTACAACATACCTTATGCTGATAAGTAATGTCAACTACATGGATGGAACCCGTTTTAATATCTAATAAATCGAGTAACAACAATAATAAATCTTATCTCACAAAATAAACTTAACTATATAAATCAAACAATATTATTATGGTCTATCAATGATCATTTAAATTTTCCCTTCTTTCGATAATTTCGAGGTGGGAAATCCACGGATTGGTCGGGGCAGAAGTAGGAAGGAGGAGCCATCAAAATAAATGCTTGGAAAAGGAAATAACTATTTTGAAGGTTCACAACTTCACATGAAGTATGATTGGGTGGCTTTTATGAACTTGGCTGGTTTATTTAAAGGATCGCCGTTCCTCTAAACACAGCTACTACTAGTCATCAAGGGATGTGGAACATGCATCTTGAACTGAATGTCTTTCTCCACATGTCCAACTATTAGCCGTTAGATTTGATCAGTGATGCAGAATAAAGAAAATGCAAAATGTTGGCTTAGCTTGTCAATCATAGCACTAAAATATGGACCGGACCAGCCGGACTAACTCGGAAGCTGGTGACCCGGTCGCGCGCCTGATCTGAGCAGTCTATGAAACCATAAAGGAGGTGACTCGGTGTAGCTTGTCCCTGGGTAATCCGTTAGGTGGGTGTTGACCCGAGTCATTTTAAAAAGATCTCAAATAAATGCATAAAAGATAAAACACAAGAACTTCAAGATTAAAGAAGTTTATTGGAAAAAATAAGACAGAAGAGAAAGAAGAGAAGGAGATGAAATTTTTTTTTGATAATATATTAAAAATCCTTTGTGTAGATTCAAATTTTTAAATTGATTTAGTACTTTTATATTATTTAAGATTAAACTGTAATTGTATCAATAAAAATTTTTTTTGGGCAAGTTTGACACAAATAAAGTTTGAAAAAATGTAAAAATACTATTAAATAATTTAAAAAGGTGTAAATCCACAAAAATCGTTAAATTTAACACAATGACTATTAAATTATAAAAGAAGAAATTCCTAACCACATTTGGTAAAATTTAATAGTATTGGTGAATTTGTACCCTTTTAAATTATTGGGTTAAAGAGCAAAAATACCCATAAATTTTTTTCATAAGTGCACCCACCAACATAAATTTTTTTTAAGTGCAAAAATAACCATGTCTGTTAACTTTTTCATGGGTCCCATGATATTTTAAAAAAATAAAAGGATTAAACGCCAATTTTGTCTTGGAAGTTTCAATTTTTAAGCAATTCTGCCATGACTGTTAATCTCGTTAAGTTTAATCATTAGTTAACCAAACTAGGGTCAAGTTTGCTCCAAAGTCAAAACTTTCAAGGCAATTTTGTCATCTATGTCACTTTTTTTAAAATACAAATTTACCTTGAAAGTTTTCATTTTGGAGCAAATTTACCTTTTATTTGGTCAACTAACGGTTAAACTTAACAGAATAAACGGTTACGGCAAAATTACTCCAAAATTAAAACTTTCAAAATAAAATTACTTTCAAAAATACTTTCTGAGTAAAATTAACCCCTAGTGAATGTTTCCAAGGGCAAAAATAATCTTCAACCCAAAATAAAAATACCTAGCTTTTTAAATTTCCTATACTGCCCTTCTCTCTCAAACCCTCCCTTCTTCGAATACCCATTTCTTCTTGGCTCCCGGTGAAGGCGGCGGCTTTCTCCACTAATGACGGCACCGTCGGATCTCGGTGAGAGGAGAATGGCGACGCCCAGTTGGAGGCGGCAAGATCGGAGGTGTGGAGGAGAGAAGAGAAGGCAGCGACTGTGCCGCCATCGTGGCTCACTCTTTTACTCTCGACTCGGTCACTGTCACTACCACGCAAGGAAGGGATCAATTAATTAGCCTGTGACGAAATCGGCGATGGAGTTGTGATAAATTAACTGAGTTTGGTCCATGGCTATTGCCTTTGTGATCAAAACCAATCCCACTGCATCGATGTTCTTAGTTGGAAACAACCCACGTCCACTTATCTCAGATTTCATTATCTCCACAGAACCAATGTAATCTGTAAGTTCTGGAGACTTCCCTCGAAACCCATTGGAAACCCAATCGGAAAGATCCAGAGATCCAGTCCTGGCGAGAAAGTCTAGTTTTTTACATTTCTCCACATACCCATTTAGGTTTTCAGAGTTCCCATTGGCCTGGGGATCATGAAGAACGACTCTGAAGCAATCCAAAGCCGTGGAATACATTTTGAGATTGAGCAATATCTTACCTTTGCAGATCAGAGTTTTGAAATGGGTCCCATCTATTACCAAAGCTAAATCACTACGTGGTGTTGCTGGACTTAATGAAATATTTCATTCCTCACTGGTCATATGAATGGTGCCAAAATGAAATGAAAGCAGGCTATGAGTTCGATAGGTTCCTGGAGATTGGAAGGAGGTTAGAGAGGGTGTTTTTTTTTTTTTTGGTTAACGGTATTTTAATAGTTTTAGAGGATATTTGGAATAACGGTTGGAATTTCCAATCATGCCTTTCAATCATGATTTATGGTATACGAGGTAATTTTTACAGTCTATGAGATAAATATGTGAATAAGTTTTATCTCGATTTACGTATGTATAAGTCCAACCAAACATCTTCTACACTAAAATAAATTGCGGTAAGTTAAGTGTCATTTTCCCCAATTTTTAGAAGTTGATAATTTTTTTTGCACCTAAAAATTTTTTATGATATTGGAGTAATTTTGAGAAAAGTTTATGGATATTTTTATCCTTAGAGCTTGTTTGGCATCACTTTTATGAATCGGGCTTATATAATAAGCCCGATTCACATAAATCGAGATAAATCTCCTCCACATATTTATCTCGTAAACCGTAAAAGTTACTTCGTATTCCGTGAATTGCAATTCATAAGCACTTATAGAATTTTCATAAGCTAATCCAAACAAGCTTGATTATTTATTGATATTTTTATTTTACCCTTTAAAAATTTATTTATGTCAGACCCTCTTAAGAAAAAACTTTTTTAATTAAATTGCATCTTAACCCTATTGTTTGATAGGTACTTTCTTACATTTTATTTAAATTATTTTTTTTAATTATCACTGGTTCAATGAGGGCCCCGAGTAGGCTAATGAGGAACCCTATTCTTAGTACCTTTTTTACAGGTGAAGGAGTAATTTTATCCTAAAAATTTTCATTAAATGTAATTTTGGCCTGAAAGTATTTCGGAAGGTATTTTTGTTCCAAAAGTGTCAAAAAAATGAGCAATTTTTTTCCGGCCGTTATTCAAGTTAATTTTGACTGTTAGTTGATTAAATATGCTGAGATGATAATCTATATGTTATCCATGTCATTTTTGTTAAGTTGTAAATTTATTCCGAAAGTTAATATATCTTTTACTTTATTTTTTTTAAAGTTAGATTTAAAATTTTTAGAGAAAATTTATCCCTTACAAAAATAACATAAATGACATATAAACTGATAGTTTAATATATTTAATAAATTAATAATCAAAATTAACTGTAATAACCATCCAAAACAAAATAGTTTCTTTTTCACACTCTCCGCAAAAGTGCACCCTAACCCTTCTATCAACATTTTGTCGACAGAGTGGTGTCAGTGCTCTGCCTTCTGTGTTTTATCAAACTCTCTGCACCAATGATCTAATCTAGCGGCCAAAAAGTTTACACATGGCGACACGCCCTCAGGGTGAGGATTCACACTTTGCGCTGAATCCACATCCTCGGTCAAGTGAGAGTGCTGCCTTGTTGCGTGGTTACTGGTGAGTGGTGACCCTGATGCCTTGGTGCGTGGTTACTGGGGAGTGGTGACCCTGATGCCTTGTTGTTGTTGAGTGGTGAGTGCTGACGACGGACGCTTGAATTTGCATTTAGGAAAGAATGACATATGGGTTCCAAGAAATTAATTTAATTTAATTATGGGAAGGTCTCAACTCTCAAGCTCATCAGAAGAGGGTAATATGCTAGTTTTTTAAATTCAAACTGGACTAACCGATTCAAATCAAAAATCGGCTAATCAGCTTGTAAACTGATCCGGTCTTGAAACCGGTCCAGTCTGGCCTTTTTTTATTTTCTTTTAAAAAATTATTTTTTTATTTTATTTTTATAATTTCATATTAATAATCTTAAAATCTTCAATTTCTCACTGGTTTGACTCCACGGCTAGTTTAATGATCAATCTGGATTTCAAAATCTTGATAACATGAGAAAAGTGAAAATACCGCAATACCCTTCCTCTTATTTCCGCAAAATCTTTAGTCCGGACTTTGGTGGGAATTTGCAATTCTGCTTATTATACATGAAGCAGAACGTTAATGGCATTTCAGTTGTTAGATGTATGCTAGAAGGAAGTTGGCATTCTTAACAATTTTGCGATGTGACATTGTGGGACTTTAAATTAAAAACTCTATAGGTTAAAAGTATGATTCTAAAGTAAAGTTAAAAATGTTTTTTTTTTGGTAAAACAAAGAAGGGTTAAGATGCAATTTCGCTAATAAAGTTTTTTTCTACGAGCATCTAGCACAAATAAGTTTTGAAGAGGCAAAAAATCAATAAAAAATTTAAAATAGTGCAAATTCACAAAAATCGTTAAATTTGACTAAATAGCCATTAAATTATTAGAGGAGGAAACTCTAATGACATTTAGTGAAATTTAACAATTTTTTGGTAAGTTTGCATTCTTTCAAATTGTTTATTGGTTTTTTACCCATTCTAAAATTTATTTGTGCTAGACGCTTTTTAGAAAAAAATTTATTAGTAAAATTACATTTTAACCCAATAAAATAATTTAAGTTGCAAACAAAAGTGCAATGGTCACAAGTCATTTCTCCCATTGAATTTTCATGTTAAACTTACAATTTTAAAGTACAAATGACATTAAGTGTTTATTTGAAACAGTGATTGAAGTTTTTAAAAGTAACTTTTCAATCATGATTTATAATATATGAGTTAAGTATGTGAGAGGGGTTTTATCTCGACTTACATAAATAAATATTTTTGAATACCTAAAAAATGATCCCAAACAAACACTAATTTACAAATCAAAGAGTATAAGTTGGTGCAAATATTCCGGCTAATGTACCACCATTGGTCATAGTAAAGGAGGCTTCAACGGTTTAAATTTAAATACGAGGTCACCTATTCGAATATTTGTGAATACATAAAGCATAATTGGGAGAGGTACTTTCAACTGGGCTATACAATATTTGAATCTGATTGGGTCATACATCCGTATAAAAAAAATATACCAACTAATATAATTAGACATGCCTTCATGGCGGGTGTTAAAATATTTAAGGCTTTGGATTAATGTAGTCTTGAATCCAACAAGTTTGAATGATGAATTTGACAGGAAAGCTGCAGTAATAATAAAGAAACAAGATACGGAGACAACGCCAATAATATGCTCAGCCAATTCCTCGCTTCTATTATTATCCGATAATTTTACACGAGTCATATCATAGTCTACACTTACTTTCATTCATAATATAACTCACTTTAATTAATTTATTAGAACTAAAAAATATAATTAACTCATTAAATATATTTTAAATTAATTTTTTTTATTTTACCCATGTTGTAGACTGAAGAGAACATATATTAAAATAATGACTAGTTAATGAACTATACAGTAGATCTGGAATTTCAAAAACTAGGAAGCACTTTGGTTGGAGGAAAATTGAAGGAGTGAAATGAAACATCGAGATTTTCTAGTGGCCATGTGCTTTTGGTTCCATGTTCAAGTGGGAAAATATTTTCCCAGGTTGACCAATTTTTAACCATACAATTAAAAATATATTCCCAATAAATTTGTGAGAACTAATTACTAAGTGGGGAGTGAAAATACATGAAGACACAAAAATCTCTTAATGTAATATTTGATATGATATAAAAAGGTATGGGGTGCGTGAGTCTTATAAACATTTAAATAATAATTTCACTATATGGACAAAATGATATTTTTTGACGTATTTTCTTACTTCATTTTCTTTAAATCAAATAAAATTTATCTTATCAACCTATTTTTTTTCTAATGCAAACTAAATACTTCTTTAGTAAAATATTTTTCATTCTTTTCCTTTTTAACCCTTTTTTTTTAAGCAAACGAGCTCTAGAGAAGAAGAATATGTCAGATTTTCAATGTCAAATTGAAATATACCATTCATTTTTTAGTTCGGCGTTGCAACATTGTCAAGAATGCCCCATAAGAGCATTGTTCAAATTGCCAGCTATGGGCAAATTAGCGTGACTTTAAATTGATCGTTATCGGCTGAAGAATGCCAACTTCATTTTAGCATATTGTACTCTGTTTATTATAAGATACTTTTTTACAAGGAATAAAAGGTCATTATTATTGTTATATGTCATCAAGTTATGTATTGATTATATTTTTCTAAGATTGCCCTATTTACAGTTTGATAGTGTGTGTATGTGTTTTTTAATTTTTTTTTTTTTGCTTTTCATGATGTAATTCATTATTTTAAATATGGGTAAACTGAAAATTTTCCTTTTATCTTCAAACAAATTGTATGACTTGACTACCTCTTCTTAATTAAATTACTATAAATTATGGGGAGGTGGTTGACACTGCTTTATAGTAATAAATTCAAAAGGAACTCAAACAACAGAAATACTATTAATGTTGTTGACGCCTTGCCGAAGTCATATATTGGCCAAAAGGGGCAAAATTTATTTCCAGCAAATGGGATTGTTTTGCCGAACTTGTCAAAGCCTAACTAAATTGTACTCCAGCTTCATGAACAACAACGAACTCCGTAATATGCTTAATTTCTAAGAACTAGACGGATTACTCTGTACGATGCACGGGCTATTTAATTAAAAAAAAGAATAAAATATAATTTGGAAATTTGGAAAAAAATTAGTCAGTAATTATGGGTGTTCCAAGATATTTTTTTATAATATAAATTTTCTAACACATGATATTAAAAAATATGTGACATGAGTTAATAAAAGCCAGTTGAGGTACATATGAGCACCTGCCAGTCGTATTTGAAAAAATTGAGGTCGAGTTTATAAGTTTTAAGCATAATAAATATTATATTCGGTCTTAAATATAATAATTAATTGATTATTTTAGATAAATTAAGGAAGTTAAATAAGATACTTAATCATATAATATATTATATATTATTAAATTATATATTAGTTTATAAGCAAGATAATATTATATATTAGTTTATAGGTAAGATAAATTAATTTAAAGAAAAAACGATAAATATAAATATTTTAAAGCAATTAAATTAATTTCATTGATCTTTTAAAAAAATCAACTAAATTTTATATTTAAGACCGGAGGTAGTAATTAATATGTGGTTCAACTTGGCCATGAAGCTGGATGTATGAAATGTTTCGATATTTATAAAATATAAAACTGAATTATAATTGTTTTTATTACAATATTATGTTTGTTTAGAATAACGATTGGAATATTTAAAAGCAGCTTTTCAATCGTGATTTATGATATACGAGATACATATGTGAAATGAGTCTTATCTCGATTTATGTGAATAAACACTTTTGGGAGGCTCAAAAGCCATCCCAAACATGCTTATTATATGTGGGGACGATTGGGCATTATATGCTGATAACAACAAACATTTGATTTAAAAAATAAATACTCCATCTGATTCTATTTATAAACAACTTTTTATTTGATTGTGTAAAATAAATTGGTAATTAAAAACAATAAGTATATCAAAAATGCCATATTTTTTTCTATATATACCCCTATTTATGAAAATAGAGAGAAAATGTATAAAAAATATGAGAAATAGTATAATACGTTTTCTCAATGCTTTATTGACTTCATTCACCTAGTGAATTCTCTCACTCCCCTGAATATAACTCTTGTTAATTATAAATAATATATATTTAATAAGGATAAAATAGAAAAAAAGAGGTTACATTTTCAAACGCAAAATGAGAGTTGCTTATAAAAGGGACCAGCCCCATAAAAAAGAAAGTTATTTATAAATAGGACCGGAGGGAGTAATGATTAATTATAAAGCAATTTAAATTGTAAATTTGTTTCAAAATTTATTTAGGGAGAATTGCTCAAAACTACTTTGGGGGCAAATTAATTACTGAATGCTACCATTGTACATGACGGGTGATATGTTGCACACAAACGGAAGATGTTTGCACTTTCGTGTGGAAGTTTTTTTCACACACGGAAGATGGTTGCACACAAGGGAAGCTCTACTACACATGACGGATGCTTGTTTACATGCGTGATACCATTTAACAATTAATTTACTTCCAAAATATTTTAAAACCATTTTCCCATTTATTTAAATGTATTTGTAATTAAACTGGTCTGTTGCGGTCTACTCCCTCCTATTCTAAATGGATAGAAACGGTCCTTCTTATAAATTAAACATTGTATTTATTTGAAAATTTCATTTTTTTTCTTAATTAATTTAGTATGGTTGGTTGAACGTTTGTTTAACTTATAAGTGTTTATATATGTAAGTTGAAACAACATTCTCATCACATATTTACCTCATATTCCGTAAATCATTATTAAAAAATTAATTTTAAAGACTTCAATCATTATTTCAAACGAATTAATAAGTCCCCCCATTTATTTTTTCATTCATTCTCTCCCATCGGCTATCTTCATAAAGAAAGTTAAATTTAAAAAACTTACATTTCATACACATTATTATGTTTAACTAATTTATTAATTTACATCATTTAATTATTTATACATTATACTACCCCTGTTCTTAGTACAAGATCTGTAGCACAGTTTGCATTAAAAATGCCTCCTAAAACTTATCTTAGGAACAGAAGGTAGTATATAGAACGGTCAAAGAATCTATCATTCCCCCTTAATTATTGGGAGGCGATCATGCTTTGTAACGACGCAATAAAGGATCCCAGGAATTGGTGGGACCCTGGGAGAAATGAGAGTGTTACTTGATTCTACCAAAAAAAAAAAAAAGTTATTATCATTTATCATAAATAATGATTAAAAAAAATCTAAAAGCTACAATCACGTAAATCGAGCTTATTTGATAGAGCGATCTTGAATTGGGCTTATTATATAAGCCCGATTCACGTAAATCGAGATAAATCTCCTCCACATATTTATCTCGTAGACCGTGAAAGTACATCGTAGACCGTAAAAGCTACCTCATAGACCGTAAAAGTTACTTCGTATTCCGTAAATTACAATTCATAAACACTTATAAAATTTTCAACCGCTATTCCAAACATTAAAATGAAAGCGACCACTAAACTCCCTCCATTTGCTTATATAACATTAATTAAAGGCAGACATTAAGAATAATACGATAAAATAACAGAAGAAGAATGACAGAAAAAAAATATTTTGAAATTACAAAATTTTAAATTATATTTATTATAAAAAATTGATTAAATAATTAGGAGATTTTATAAAAAAATTATAATTCATTTTATGTGAAATATCTTATTTAAAATTTTACAATTTCAAAGTTCTTTTTCCATCCTTCTACTTAAAATAAATGAGTGCATTATTTAGTATATGGTCAGTCTTAATTAAAAGGATACTATAAGAGAAAAAAAATTAATATCTCACCGGTATTAAGAAGAATGATATATATATATATATATTGCCAGCGAATGATAATTTTTTTTCAATTGGTTACAATTAGAAGTTAATTTTTTTTAAAAAAATGAATGCTCTTCATTGTTGTTTTTTTCCCAAAAAATTGATGTGAGAACTTCTACTGTGTTTTAAATGATTATTTATCAATACTGTTCACGATTTAATAAAGGTCCCTCTTGGACTCCATTATAAAGAACATATAGTAATTATTTTTTTAAACCATCATCTTATTTATAAGTCATTTTTAACATGTTTTATACAGTTCAATAAAATTTTAAACTTCATTAACCCCACATTAAAATTTGACAACTTTTTAAATTTATCTTTATTTAATATACAATATACCATATGGAAATAAAGTCAGTATAATAGTAATAAATGAAGAATAAAATTGTATATCCATATCAAAAAATGAATTATGTAACTTATAAATAGAGACAAAATAAACACTCTATCCCTGGCCTATATATAGGACAAGATTGAAGAGTAAATAAAAATTATTTAAAAATAATAAATATGTTCAACCTTTAATTTTCTGTCACAGAATGCCCAACTTAAAATTACTCTGCATATCCTTGATTAAAAAAAATTACTCTGCATAAAATGATGGTTTTTTTTTTTAAAAAGATCAAAATGCATTAAATGATTAAAAGTAAGTACATCAGGTTTTTACAATCTTGTGTGGGTATGATTGTAAAGTATTAAAAACATTACAATGAAGGAATTTAACACACAACATTTGAGAAATCAAAACATTTTAGATAAGAACTTATATCCGAGTGAATTCTTCTTGATGCATAAAACTTTGAGAGTTTTGCAGTTAGATTGCTGATAGATGGAGCAATTCTTAATCCATAGTAAAGTTGTTCTAAAACACTGTAATGCAAGATGAAATTGATGGGGTTGTTTCCTCCAAATGAAAAACTAGAGAGTTACCTTCGAAGCAAATCCAAGATTGAATATGCATACCCTAACAGTTGCGCTATTGGTATTTTCTGCCTTATATTTTTTGATAAAGATACTCCTGCCTTCCATATCAACGTACTCTAATAGTTGCACCATTGGTATTTTCTGAACAATTCTTGATTTTAGTATGTAAGGTTCCTTTTTAAAAGCCAAAGAACACAATGAGAATGCATATCTAATATCATCAATAATCGGATCAGATGTTACTTTCAAACCTTATGTGAAATTAAGTTTCTTTTGAACCCAATGGTTGAAAGAAGCTTGGTAATAAAAGTCATCATTTCCCTATTCCCATCCCAGTACAAAACAACTTGTCTTGATTTTATTCCACAAGTGTTGGACATTGTCAAGGGCAGGTTAAACTAGGCCCACGCTGTAGACGACACGTGACCTCCATGTGATGCTTACTTTTGTTCGTTCAAATACCAATCATGCTCGTGATGTTCTTAAAGTTAAAATCATGTATATCTAGAATGATATTTATGATTATATTATTAAGAAAAGAGTTTTGTTTGTTTTTTATTGTGGTAATAATGTTTATTAAAGTAATGGTGATTATTAAAAATTTAGTAATTTTTATTCATACCCACATTATATAGTTAAAAAAATCTAACTTACAATTTAGTTTCATTTATCTTTATTTCATTTGTTTCATTTTACTTGCCACAATACTTTATAATTGCCGCTGCCACTACCTCCTCCACCTCTATTGCTGTCGCGGTCATCCTTCGCCACCACCACCTCCACTATTATCATCACTGCTACTACCTCCTCCTATTATCCAACACTGTCAATGCAACTTCCACCGTTGTCGTCGGCACAATCACTATCTCATTTTTCTCCTCTGTTGTAGCCTCCACCTTTACTATTGCCACCACCACCGCCACAACCTCCTCCTCCACTGCCGCCACGACCTCCTCCTCTGCCATTGTTGTCGCCCCCACTACCTCCTCGTCTTTTGCCACCGCCGTCGCCACATCCACTTTGCTCCCGCCACCACTAACTCCTCCTCTTTCACCGTCGTCACCTCTTCCCGCTTCTGTCGTTTTCACCGTTGCTGTCACTACCACTACCTCCTCCTCCACCATTATCGTTGTCATTGCTTGCCACTGCCACTGCAACACTACTATTAATGTTGCCTCTACGATCACAATCATCACCATTGGACAATCTTTAGTGAGATAGCATGACGGTTGTAATGAGGTAACATAATGACTCTTAACCATTTTTTCTACAAAGATTATATTAACGGTAAAATAGACTTTATGTGATATATATTTATTTTAAATAATTATTAAAAAAATAATTCATTGCATCTTGATTAAAAATTAAACCAAACACCAATCCTATAATTATTATTAAATTATATTATTATTATATCGCATTGCAATATATCGCCTAGGTGATGAGATTAAATCGAAAAGGTCCTTAGTTTTGCGATTTAAACACCGAATACAATTCCACACCTACGCGCCCAGGGGGAAGGGGAAGAAGAAAGTAAAGAAAACGCCAAATAAATTAAAATATCCATCGAAACCATTTCAAATCCAAATCTAAACTTATAATAAATCATAACTTTAAAATGTTAAATATCAAACGGGAAATATATATATATATATATATATATTTAAATTCTATCGATTTTTTTTAAAAAAGGTCTATGAGATTTGAGATTCTAATAACATTGGTCTCTAAATTTTGAAATTCATTTTGTTAAAGAATAACATTCAAGTTACAGACAAAACTATAATGACAAGAAGAAAATAAAATAAATTCTCCCATTTATTTTTTCATAAATATAATAATCCAAATTTCTATCCATATATATAATTAATATAATAGGTATACTACTATTTATCATCCAATTAGTAACGTCTGGAAGTTTATTGTTTTGCTATTTATTTACTTTTATTTATTAGATTAAATGTGACCATTGTCGGATTTAATTAATATTAATTGTAAAAAATGATTTAATTTTGTTTGCAGGAGTCGAGCTATCAATAATATTTAAAAGAAAGAAGAGATTTTCAACTAACTTTTATTATGTGTGGGGTTCTACAGTTTGTTTAACTAATGCTAGTGAGTATGTCTTTTTTTTTTTTGGGCCAACAATGCTAGTAATATTAAATAATATTCGCAGTAATTTTATATAACATCTCTAAAGACAAAAAAATTTCCCAGTAGCTTTAGTTTATTTTAATTTATATAATAATGATGATTAGTAATGTCATGGAGCATGCTTAGCTTAAGCTTACGAATATTTCGAATAAATTAGGAATCCGACCGAGAAACTTAAGACGTGCAGAGCAAGGTGCTCTGCCTCTAAATAATACGCAATCATGCATGAACGGATAAATTACAGGATATTTAGAATAACGATTGAAATTTTTAATTATGATTTATGATATATAAGGTAACTTTTACGATCTACAAAATAATTTTTATAACTTATAATATAAATAAATAAAAAAATTTTATCTCAATTTATGTGAATCAGATTTATAGCCCTCCATAAACCCAACAAAACATATGTTTAGTAGTGTTAAGAAAGTACTAATACGAGGCGGTAATCTGGGACTCCACGTGGCACATGGAGGAGCATATGTGTTGTCAGGTGGGTCCCAATTAAATATTACTGGTAGATTTAATAATCCCTCGACTGTCTCTCTCCTGTTGGTTGCTTGTCTGCTTCCGATCAATTACTCCATAAAATATACCAGCAATCATTTGGACGCACAATTGCTTCGAGACCATTCGAATTTACCATTTTGGCCTCCTCATATTAATGGCCTACCAGGCTACCACCAAACATATAACATCAGGCGCAAGTTGCAAGCTTTGAAAATTTTGAGAAGTGAAAGGTTAAATTAGTCCACTCAGATATGCCAATCATTGAAGGCGACTAAAAAATTAAAATACCAGAGAAAATGGCATCCTATTCCCTTAAAATATTTAAATCATACATTTTTTTTAATTATTTTGAAGATTTGTGTTCATAACTAAAATATCTTGGTATTGTCTCTTTTTGTTTTTTGAAATTTTAATTTATTCATACATTTCAAATCATCAAACCCTACTACTTTTACCCACCACCACCCCCTGCTAACTTTTAATTTAGCGGCTGAAACTTAATATTTACCGCATCAATTCGATCTATTAAACTCGTTTTAGGTGACATTTCAAATATATTTTTACGTGTGTTTCTTTATTTTTACTTTATTGTCTCATGCCCCATAATTTTTTATATATAGTTTCTGGCTGTTTTACTGTTCATTTTTATGAAGTATCTTGCAATTTCATTTTTTTTCCTGACTCATAAGGAATTTTTTTTTCGACTCATAAGATTTAAACACACGACTGTTTTTTTTTTTAAAGAAATATTGAGTTCTTTATAATCAATTTTTTACTAATATTTTCTTTTCTTTTCAAGTCCCTCCTCGAAGAGCTAGATATGTTTGAGAAACATGAAGATCAGATGAGATTCACATGAATGAGTTCCTTCCATCTCACCTCGTCTTTCTATCTCTCCCTTTTATTGAAAAGAATTGGCTCTTGATTTTTCACGCAGCCCTTTATCTTGAACTTGCCAGTGTTCGCCAAACTCTCAACCACTCCATATTTACTTTATGCATCTTTCATATACTCCTTTTATGATTCATAATATAAGCCTTTTCTTTTTTAATTTGGTTTGATTAAAAATATAAATCAAGTTTCATAATATTTAGAACATTCATTAATAAAATTGATTCTCTTGAAAAAAAAGAGTATTTAATATTAGGTTAAGGCACAATTTTATAGGTAAAGTTTTCCTCGAGGAGCGTCGAACACAAATAAATTGAAATAAATAAAAATATTAATAAATAATTTAAATAGTGTAGATTCACTAAGACCATTAGTTTTCATGAATGGATAGTTAGATTTTACTTTAAATTGACCTTGACGTATTTAATGGACATTTGATGATATTTAAGACCTTGGTGAATTTATTCTATTTTAAGTTGTATATTGATATA